>ML677333.1:53770698-54105080 GCA_007922305.1 Dermatemys mawii | reverse complement strand
TTCAGAGGGACTTCTTGCATAAGGCATATATATATTCTAAATACCATGCTTGCCAAGAATCCACCCTGCTCCTTTCCAGTGCACATTTGTTTGCACGCATGCATGCATGCATGCACGCACATGCACAAAACATTAGAAAGGAATCATGAATCCAGCAAATTAAGAATGTCCATAAGAAAGCTCAAGAAACAGACTGAGAATTCCTACTGCCTGTAATTCTAATGAAATAACTCTTTCAAGATTTGCCCCATGCCTCCATCATTCAAACCACCACACTAATCAGCAATACCGAGAGTTTTTGAAGAATAAAAACTCTTTGGCTATTATCTTGCTTTTGAGTACAAACAAAAAATAAATTTGTTAGTCTCTAAGGTGCCACAAATACTCCGGTTCTTTTTACGGATATAGACTAACATGGCTGCTACTGTGACACCTGTCAAAAAGTTTGTTATTCACACCTTAATAAATTGGCAAATAATTTCTCTCTCTCTCTCTCTGTTTGTAGAATAATCTTAACCATTTTCCTATATGAAGATTAATCTTGTGGTTTTTTGGACGTTATCAGCAACATCTACAATGATTCTCCCTATGGAAAAAAGAAAAACCTCTGAGTTGGATGTCTTGAGCCTGGTAGAAAAGTTGCACTGGTGTAACTAAATCAATATGAAATCTTATTTTAGATGTAAATTACTGAATTAAGCTAAATGTATTTAAGTGAAGTTTAAACTGGTTTAAGTGCATCTACTTCAAGATTGATTTTGAACTCATCCAGTTATACCAGTGTTCTAGAATAGACACTATGGCCATTGAAATGGCAAAGGATGTTCTCAATGAAACCAGTAAGCAGCAACAGTCTTGTTATATGCCATTTGGTCTCAGAGTCACGTCAGCATCAGGTACTGATTTAAATGCAATGTTCCTTGGAACTGAGACTATCCTGTGGTTCTAGAACATTTTACATGAGCCTCTTATTGGATGTGAATTTCCATTGAAACTCTGGGAAAATGAACCTGTATAAGCCCTCTTTTAAAAAAAGTCTTTATACATCACTGAAAGAAGACTAAATCCAGTATAGGCATCTCAGACATA
This sequence comes from Dermatemys mawii, assembly GCA_007922305.1. Lineage (NCBI taxonomy): Eukaryota > Metazoa > Chordata > Testudines > Dermatemydidae > Dermatemys > Dermatemys mawii. The sequence goes on along the minus strand of ML677333.1, from coordinate 54,103,991 downwards.
ATTCTGTCTGACTTTAAGATAATGAATATCTAAAGCTGGTGTTAAGATCTTTTTCCTTCTTAATGTGGTTTACAGCAGAGAGGTCTTTATTTATTTTTCCCCTTGGTTTCTGACACTTCATATTCTGGTAGTGAATCACTGACGTATACCAAAGTACATCTTTTACTAACATGGCCTGGCTCTTGGACTCTTGCCCTGATCCTATAATCTTTGTGCAGACACAGATGGTTTCCCTGAAGACAAAACTCTGCCTTCGAAATAATCATCGATACTATTGTGAGCTATTTGAAGATATAAAAGGCTTTCTTATTAACATAGGGCCGGATTTGCCTTTTAGCCACAGCCAAGAGTAGTGTCAATACAGAACTCAGAGAGAGATTGTACTTCAGAGAGGCAATAAACAAGAGGGTAATAAACACATGCTGTACCGTCTTTTAAAGTGATACAGCTTATAGCCTCCAGAGTTCCTGGCCTTCTCCAGTGGAAGGAATTGGGCCATGGCATGATTATATTCTCTGTGCAGAGTTGGCACTATAACCCAGATTTCTTGGCTTCCAGTGCTGTGCTTTGGCCACATACCATCCCTCCTCTCTTATCTGACAAGTGTTGATAAATCACAATGTAGTTCTTATTGTACAGTAGAGGCAGTCTCTGAAGGAATGAGTGAGTTGAATGTTGAGTCTGGGCCCAGTCCTCAGAGTTGCTGAGCACCTATGCGGTGTATGCCTTCAAAAGTTTTATAATGAAAAGGAAGGAGAGAAATCCTAGTCACTCAGCCTGGGAACAAAGGCTCTAGTCAGGTTTAGGAAGACAAGACAATGTCTCAGAGAAAAGGCTAGGAGTATAAAAGGTCCTTGAGGCTGATCACTACAGCTGTAAGGAGAGAGTGCTTGAAACTCACAGGAACAGGTACCAATTAACATTTGGCAGGAAGGCAGAAAAGCCTCAGGAGAAAGCCAAAGGATTTCATCAGGATAAACTCGTCCAAGAATTTTTTAAACTGAAGAGCACCAGATGGCATTTTCAGAAGTACTTTTCTATTACAGGCAGCAGAGATTTCTGATAGGTCTATTTCCTCATGCACAGTGGGAAGAAGAAAATGGTATTATTTTGAGTCCTAGTCTAAAATCAGACTCTCCCGGAAGCAGAAGACACATGTCCATGTCCTTCTGGAAGAAAAGAGAGTAAATCCATGAGTTTAGGCGAAGCTGTGAAGGTTTGCAAGCCTCTCTTTGGGCTTGGTGAACTAAATTAGCTTTCTGGAAACCCAAATGTGAAAAATAGTTGTAGAGGTTTGCATCTTCATAACTCCTGCTCCACTGTGTCGTCTTCCCCCCCTCCCCCGCATGCCCCACTTTCTTGGTCCCGGTTTTCACATGGCCACCTTCCCTTGGGTATCCCTCCCACTCAGAATTTAGACCAGATTTTCTGCATGGGGCATGTTTGTCTTTGACAAGTTGTTCATTATCTCCTGTCTTGGGATAGAAGCGGGGGAGGCTGTTGTTTCTCTAAATTCAATTATTACTCATGGTTGTATAGAGAGATGAAATCCTGGGACTGGCATGAAGTGAGGTGTATTACACTCTAATAAAATTGTGTGGATGGACAAGATCAAGCAGTGTTAAAAAATAACCTTGAACATGCCTATTTGGGCTGTGAATTTCACCCACACAGCAAAAAATTTCAAAACTGTAAAAATGCTACATACATTTTATTGATAAGGATAATACTAAATATCCTACTTTGAGTATATGACAATAAATCATACTGGTGCTTTGTAAATTATGCTGATTCGGGGAAGCTAATTCAAAATCTATGTCCTAGTGTGCAACAGCCTTAACAATTTTTAGGATATATCTATACCAATGCCCACTTCATAATCCATGATCTTCCAGTGCTGCTGCCCTCCATTAAGACAATATAACTGGAGAAACCCAGGAGACGGTTCTCAGAATTTGGAGGCAGTGTGTTCTCAGCAATTGTACTCCAGTTCTGGAAGGCTTCTCCGAGAAATCAGACCGATCCAAAATGCAACTCTGCTTATACTCTGAAGAACCTCCACACACCCTTGTTACCAGGCAGGGTTGGAGGAAAAAGAAAAAAATCAACACCTCTGGAACTTTTTCTACTTTTTTCAAAACTGATGATCTGTGCTTAGACCCATTGTGTTTAGGTATGTTAGCAATACTGTGGTCCACAGATCATTTTCCAAGTCAAATTAAATTTCATGTCATATTGGATGAGAAAAGGCTCCAGTGGAGCTGCAGTAGCCAGTGCTATAGAGAACTGATGAGTGTGGTGACTAGAGCCAGGGTGTAATAATTTTTGATTGCTTCAAACATTCCCACTTATTTTGGGGAGATAGTTTTAAATTACTAAAGACTAACTTCTGCCCTTCGATGCTCACATATGGCTCCTATTTCCTTCAAGGGTATTGTACATCAAGGAGCAGAATTTGATCCTTTAGTGGGACAAATCCTATACGCACACTTCTCCAAGGGCAAGCAAGTCTCCAAATACAGCATAAACAAGGCATTAGGGATAGGAACAGGATACAAGGAAGACTTGATAAGAGAGTGACATCTCCTAAAAGCCACAGAAATGTACCCTTCAGCCCTGTACACTGCAGGTCTTTAAAGGGAAGATCTAATTGAGCTAGTTTAGGGTTGAGCAATGGATCCATGACTGCCCAGCTTGAACAGGAAAACACACTCTCTCCCATGCCAGTTGCTCTGAAGAGAAAAGGCACAAGAGCTGCTGAGACTACTACTGCTCCAAAGGGGACAAGGGAGAGGATTCCCTTTCCCTGGTCCTTGTGGAAGACCTATATGGTCTACTCAGGCTTTGAGTAGGCTTCAGAAGTTTGTTGTTATTGCTCAATGTGCTGAAACACAAGAAAGTATCAGAGGCTCTCTATGAACTGGATTCATGTTTTGCAAGAAATAGAAAAGTACTTTGCAAGATAAAGAGCTTATCCGTGGTTTGTAACAAATTTTAATTCCTTCCCCCCCCATTATGTTATACGAGCAATAAAACCTATTTACAAGGCATACAAAATTCAGTTTATAGCTAGAAAGACATCTCTCCCTGTCTGTGTTGTTTCTGCAAGTGTCAAAACAGACTTGTATTTCATACCAATAAAAAATGAATTTTATGCCAGGAACAGCAAGAACTAAAACAAAATGATGCTATTTCCTCAAATAAAACTTGGAGACTTACTAATCCAGACCTTGATCCTGCAATTGGATCAGCATGAATAGACCCAATGCAGAGTCTAGTGCAGCTGCCTGCCAGTATGGACCAATTCCAATTTGGTCCTTTGTAATCTAAGGGCCAGATTTTGAAACTCTTCCTTAAATTGATTAGACCCTTGCTCCACAAGTACTTCCATTTATTTTGATGGGTAAGGGGATCAGAATCTGCCCCAAAATGTGCAATATAGAGTTATTGGTAGATCTGGTGGAAAATATTCCATTGGAAAATTTTCCATCAAAAATGCATTTTGTCAAAACTGAAACTTCCCACAGCACCATGTCAATTTTGACAGTTTCATTTGAGAAGGGGGGGGGGCAGGGGAGAGTTCTGTGAATTTTTATTTCAAAATGACATTTATTTCCATTTTTTAATTTTTAGATTATTTTTAAAAATGTTAACATTGAAATGAAGCATTTTTATTTTTTTTTTCAAAATAAAATGTTTTGACCAAAAATGAAAACATTTTGGAACCTTTTCAAAATTTCATTTTGCAAGAAATTTTGAAATTCTTTGGATTTGTTCTGATTTAGAACTAAACAAAATTTGAAATGGTGGAATTTCTTGCAAAATGAAAATTCTGGGTCCTAGTTATTACAATATTACAGTCATGAATGTTAGAAATATGATTTTTTTCAGTCAATTTTTGTAGCAACAGTTTGATTATTTGATACTAGCAATTTGTTTCTTGGCAAAGCAAATCTAAATGAAAGTGAACTTTTATACAAACAAAACTTTTGGTTGAATAAATGTTCATGGATTGTGAATAATTAAGGGATATAAACAGGCATACATGAAAGTAGGGTTGTGACACAGCAAACTTCTCACGTAGGTTTTTTTAAACTAGCCAACCAGTTCTAATCTGAAAAGAAGCTTCACTCCCACTCTGCCCACTAATGCTGAAATGGAAAGAAGTGTTTGATTTATTTTTTAATCTTATGCTTTTAAATATGACCCTGATTCAGAAAAGCGCTTGCTTATGATCATCCCTGTTTATCAAAGCCTTTAAGCATATCTTTTTCCTATTGCCATCCAGTGAAGATTAGGTCCCAATTTGGCATGTGCTAAAGTGATTGATTCTGATGATTTCCCTTGTTAATTGAAAAGTTTTCCTTTTCTGCATTTCATAGTATGCATCCATTTTAAAATAATCTTTACTTTTAAATATGAAAAATGATGTACATATGTGGTTCTGTCACAAATGAATACTACACACTCAATTTCATATCAATACACAATTCTAAAACATTCCCCCACACAGATGCCTCCTCACATTTATATTTTTCCATTTATAATGTATGTATAAATCATTACAATTTGTCTGGAATGTTTAAACACACAGTTGGATTTGTGTATGCTGATTTACCATATATTTACATACTTAAGTACCCACAGAAAGGAAAAAAAAACACAAATATTTGTATATTTAAAACAAATAAGGAATAATGCTATTTGTTTTACCCTCTTTAATTTTAATAAACAATATTTAGAAAGGAAATTGTGACAGGTCTAAATAAGAATTTAGTAAACTGGCCCAAATGGAGCCATGCCACCATTATGTGTCCTGCTCAATACTGATCTCCTGCCCTCCAAGAGAGTAATTACTGAACAGAAGGAGAGTAGCTATTCCCCTCTTCTATGGTATGCTTGATCCTGTGTCCACTACTGGCACCCTCAAGCCTTCAGAAATCACAAGTTGGGCCCTAAAAACCCTAAGGGTGGCTTAAAAATCATCAGGTTTAAAACAAAACAAAAAACAAAACCAAAAAAACACCTAGGTGTTGGGTTCTTCTTTATTTCTGGTTTCTGAGCCCTTAGGATTTATGACTCTCATGCCCAAACCCCAGTTTTAGGCACTACTGTGACCACAAAATCCCTGCTCAGATGCCAGCTAACTCTATAGGTGCACAAACTCATTCAGCGATTGGATTTTCCCTGTAAAAGATCTCTAGGTACCTACCTTTCTGCCTTTAGGCATGGACACAATGCCCCACTCTAGGTGTCCAGATGCCTGCCTCACACCTAAGCCCCAGCACAATTCTCAACCCAGATGAAGACTAATACCCCTGCCTCTCTTGCCTGTGGAGCCCAATCTAGTAGGCATGCTGAGGGCACACGTACAGCTTGGGGTCCATTCAGAATCTGACCAGGATAGGTGGTATCTCCCTATTTTTAGCCCAGTGATTAGAGCCGTCACTTGGAAACCCATGTTTAATTCTGCCTGATGGGGGGAGAGGATCTGAGCAGAGGTCTCCCACCTCTTATGCGAGTGCTTTAACCAATGAGCTATGGGATACTCTGGTGCAGGTCTCTCTGTCTCCCCTATTTCACAGTGGAAAAGCTATTTCACAGTGTATAAACAATGGCAGAGTGATTGGAGCTGGAGGTAGGACCTGCTGAGGTGGGTGTTCTAACCATCAGGCTATAGAGTCATTCTTACTATCTCTCTGGCTCAATCACCTCTTCATCTTCCTCAGATGTTTCTTGCAATGAACAGCTTAGAAATCTAACTCCAGCAAAGAATTCATGTCTATAGATCCCAAGAAGAGGGATGCACTTACCTAACAACCTGGATGTAGGCACCTAAATCCTGGACAAGGGAGAGGCTTAGGACACACCCTCTTGTCAGCTTCTGCTATTGGCTAGCGTTGTTGAGGAGCTATCTACTGTTTTGTGGATCCCATGCTTAGATGTACATCTCTCCCCATTCATTGTAGAGGGAGCTTGGGTACTAACTCACGCTCTGTAGATTGAAGTGATTTTTCTAGGCATCTGAAAGTTAGATGATGCTATGGTCTGTCTCACCACACAGATTCACAGCTGGTTTAAATAGCTACAGGTCTACCTGGCCCTTAAACGTTATGGCCTGGGCTACACTTAAAACTTAGGTCGACCTAGCTACGGCTCTCATGGGTGTGAAAAATTCCCAACTCTGAGACCATGGGTGGAGTACCTCCTTTGCAGGAGCTAGCCCTGGCTCTGCCCCTTCTACCCTGCCCCGCCAGCCCAGCCAAAGATCCAAGACCCCCTGCCCCTCTCCCCACCCAGAGGAGCCCCGAGAGCCTCCAGGGTGGAACATGTCAGCTGCTTCGCTGGATAACTAACAATAGTACATGCTACTTAGGACAGGAAGTAAAAAAGGACACCATGTTTAATTGAAACTGCAAATATGAAGAGTTGTAGCATTTACCTTACTAAATTGTGTTCACCATATAGAGGTGGCTACAGTCCTTGAAATTGTCGCTCTTTGCAAAAAGCTTTTCTAAATATATGAATGAGCTATGTTACTTTTTCTCTCTTCATATTTGAAGGTTATTTATTTTTTTAAAATCAGTCCTATTGTCACAGGCATTAATTATAACAACTGTAGTCCCTCAACAGAATTGCAGGTGCAAATCAGTGTAGTTATGACCCAATTTACGTAATTGTGATCATGGCCCTTTAAAAAAATCTACCCCTTTAAGCTTAGCAAATGCTTTCATTATTTGCGCTGTAGTGTTTACTCTCTGCTTACATGCAAACGAACACCCCTTGCCAACAATGTGGCAGCCAGAAGGAATCTTCTTATTTTGGTAGAAAGTTTTCCATAATTACATAAGTGAAGCCTGTGAATTTGGGCTTATGTAACTGAACAATGTGCAAGTATTACCGTAATGAAGTTAGATCACTTACAGTAAGTGTGGAATGTTCTTTCCTGTGTTAGACTGAGAGTGAATGCCATGCAAGTGGCCCTCTTGCCCCCACCTCCCTCCTTCTATGAATCATGTTTCCATGGGTCTTTCTGAAAGCAAACCACCCTCAGGTGTTTTACAGCATTTGTTTGTGTTGTGGGTAAAATACATATACACACTCATAACTTCAATTGGATTAAGACGACAAGGGCAAAGAAACCGAAGTGCTGTGGTTTCTTTGAATAGCTGTGTGTCTGCATAGCGACAGAGGTCTCACGGTCTCAGCCACAATACCTTGACTCACCACATTGCTATCTAGAAGAGGCGTTCATCCTTCATGGCGGAGCTGAGCTACATAGGCTTATGCAGAATACTGCTCTTAAAGCGTATCACTCTCTTGGGGCGGATTCTACTCTCACGACAGTGTAAATCAAAAGACCATGTTTTCTTGCAATGGTATGCTTGAATGCCTTTACTTTTTGCAGGTTTAGTATGATTTTTTAAAAAGCACTTTGGCCTAGAGATTAGAGGACACAATTTGGAGCAGTCATAAATTCCCTTCCTGGCTCCTCTGTTGATGTACTGCTGTGCAAGTCATTTAACCTCTCTGTGCCATCAATAAAATGTCTCTTCATGCTCCACAAACAATAAAGAATATTCAGTGTGAATAATAATCCTTACCTACCTCCCAGGCTTGTTTATGAGAATGACTGAATGGTTTTAAATAACTTTGTAATCCTCACCTGAAAGCCACTATAAATATGCCATGTGTAATTGTTACCATTATCTAACACAGCCCCCAGGGTACTGAAAGAGTTTTTGTTTTATGTAATCCAATCTGTGTGTGTTTTTAATTTCAGTGGGGCTCTGTGTGGAAGCAGGACCAGGAGGATCCAACAGCAGGATTTAGGCCTTGGTTAGTATTCAAATCAAGTCAGTCATATCTGGGTGATCTATTGAGCGTACCATGGAGCATAAGTGTACAGTGTGGGACGTTTTTGCATTTTGATTTTTCTTTCACTAGAAGAGATGGGTCATGTGATATGGTGAAACATGGTCAGAAAAATCAGAGCGACTGCTATCCTGGGACCAAGGTCTTCTGGGAGGGTCCTAAATCCAGGGTCAAAGAGTATGACTCCAAAAGCTGCCTTAGTAACATTTGAATGTGTGACCACTGTGGCAGCATGGCTGCCCAATCATTGGGTCACAATCTTGACCCCATGCTTGATGGGGCTGGCCTAGGCAGCCTATAGGGCATTAGATTCCATGGATGCCCTAGACTACCATAAGGTCAAGATAGGCATTGTAGACTCTTTCAATATTATACTGGATACATACTCTACCAGCACTTCTAGAGGGAAGTGGCCCAGTCAAGGATTATTGCTGGCACTAACTAATCCCAGACAGGAGAACTAGGGAGCAGGTGACAGGATTTTGCGCTTGAACCATTTATCCAGGTTCTCCTGGTCAGGGGATAGGAGTTAGTGCAAAGACATTGATGTCAGAGGCAGAGGGCTCACTGAAAATTACCTGGCAGCCGACGGGGTAACCCCTATACCCTCAAGGAGTGTCCTTGAGTGTAGGCCATTGCTGAAAGTAGATGATAAAGTGGGACAAAGAGAGGCACAGGAGACTCTACGGCGGTGAGGCCCAAATCCCTTCCGTGGCAGACACTGAAGCTAAGCTAGAACACAGAGGTCTACGGAGCCAAGGATTGCAGAAGCTAAGGCTCCTCTGCCCATGATATCCCTAATGAAGAGAAGACAGATGGTTGCCCCTTTGGCAGGCAGTTCCTTCAACTAGGGGCACTTTCAGCAAGACTTGTCCTTTATGGATTATAGTACAGCCAAACCTGGAAGCTGCCTCCAGGATCTGTAATCCAAGATGATAGTTTCAGTGAGAGTCAATGGGTCATAAGTGAGGGCTTAATAGACTCAGGATGCAGCCAGACCCTCATAAGGGAAAAGCTATTATGGCCCATGGGATGCCAGCCACATGATCTTCCTGAAGTGTAAACTCAAAGATGTGTACCTGTACCCACAAAGGAGATAAAGGTGACAGTGGGGAACCATACTGAGACACTGTGTGAGGATGGCTGCTTCTCTAGGTTACTCAGTGATCCTAGGCTACAACTGGAAGTGTTTTAGCAAAGTCTTATGGGTGGAGAAGAATGACCCAGTTCGGGGTGCTCACCAGGCCTTCAGGGTCAGCGAAGAGGCTACGTCCATGAAGCTGCCTGACGCAAGAGAGTGAGAAGACCCCGGGGTGGGGACTCCATAACCTGTGGAGGCTAGTGAATTTGAAATCATTTGGATGTGGAATGGCTGATCCAAAACAGGGATTTCATAGAGCACTGAAGGGAACACCAGGGGTGAAAGTAAGGTAGTACAGGCTGGTATGGCCTACTGCTAAAAATTGGCCGCCGGTGCCGGCTCGTACAGCTGACTTTAAAGGATGCTGCAGCAGTGCTTTAAAGGATCTGCTTAAAGCACTGCTGTGGCAGCACTTTTGCGGCCCCCTTTGTGGCCCTGCTGGGTCCCGAGCTGCAGGGCCGCTGACAGGTGGGTGCAAAAGGGGCAGTGACATTAAAGTGCTGAGGCAGTGTTCTGGGCTCTTTAAATTTCCACTGCAGCCTCAAGCCCCTCCCCCCATGCTGGTAAGAGAGAAATTTTACTTTCACCCTGGGGAAACCTCACCTTAGGCCAGGCATATAAATATTTGGCCACTGTAACGTAGCATCCTTAAGTGTGTCCCCTTACCCCCATGACCCTGTAGAGATTACTTGTAGATTTATAGTTGTATTACAATAGCACCTAGAGACCTCAACTGAGACTGGTTCCCTATGATGATAAGGAAGTCTGTAGTGCTGATTAAATAAAACACGTTGACTTGCTTGGCATTTTGGAAATGGTTTTTGCAGCTCCAGTATGTGTTAGCCTGTCAAAGTTCATTTACATGGAAGGGGTCATCTTTTTTTCAGCCAAACTCCAAGATTATCAAACAAAACACGTTGCACAGAGAAACAGAAAATAGCCCTAATAGTTATCTGCAGAATTCTGAATGGTCATGAAATAGTCATGTGGACAGGTCCTTATAAGGCCTACCACTGGGCTAACAATTTAAAATATGTGCTTTTTCTGTAGTTTTATGAATTATAACATCAATGGCTACACCAGACTTTTCCTAAATCTACTCTAATCTACCCTATGTAGTTCTTCAGCCCTGGAGATCTCCACTGTGGCAAAAGGAAGGAGTTTCTCCCTCAGGCAGGGATAGAGACACTCTACTGCTGCTGTTCAAACCTATGTGCTAGAGTAGGCTCCAAGACCCTAGAAATCCCCCCTGTCCTACCACTCTTCCACATAGCAGCAGATCCTCCATCACCACCCTTGCTCTCATTCTCTTCCAAGAACTTCAGCATGCATCCATACTGTGGTCCTATGCAAAGCTCATTGGCATTCAGGGCTTACAGTTCTGCCACTCCATCACATGGGCTCCTGGTGCCTTGCCCCATCTGCAATTCCCAGACGCAAATACAGAGACAAGATTTTGGCCCTCAGGAGTTTATAATCTAAAGAGCTGCTTCTGCTCCCAGGGAAATCCTTGGCAAAAATCCTTTGCAAACATAGAATCACGTGATTTTTGAGCATTTAGATTTAGCAGCCAGCTGGTAGTCTCAGGGGTTTTATTATCACATCTTTTAAGTATGTAACAAAAGAGTTCCCATTTTATCATCAGGATAGCAGTGCAGTTTATGGAGGAGGAATATACTCATACACAGGGATCTAATACTTCAGTTAAGGTTTTGTTCCTTGGTGTTATAATCTGGTCAATACAAAATAGTGAACACTTGGCCTGGGTTTAACACATTTTTTTAAAAAGTTCAATTAAAGTTATTTACCCACATCTATTTCAAAGTACAGTGAAGAAAATGACCCAAAAGTTCAGGGGCCTGATTCAAAACCCATTGAAATCAATGGCAGACTTTCCATCTCATTCAGTATTGAATCAAGGGCCAAGTGAGGTTATAATGCTGGCAACCAACAATTCAAACGTTTTTCATTTGATCCTTGGGCACAACAGCACTCATCCACTGATTTGTCAAAGTCATCCAAAGTTCAAGCAGCTCATATTGCTTAAGCCCTGGAATATGTGAGTAGGAAAAACTATATCGGCCACTACTACGTTCTCTATGCCAAGGGTTTGCTTCTCCCCCATCTCAGTGGTATTGGTGGTAAAGGCAAAACCCAGGTGAGTGATTTTCTGCTGAAAACTTGAAGCCAAGCATGCAGAACTCTTGTTCGTCTTTGTCGATACAGTCTGGACTGCCAGGATCTAAGTGTTTGTTTGTTATGAAGTGGTATTTGAAATAGTTTTATAGTATTAACTACAGGAGGAAAGGGGGCGGAATTAAATATAACTGGCAGTGCAGTAGGTCTGAGTTAAATGTGGAAAGGGCACAGTAATGCTTATAGGAGACAATGCTATGCCACCTGCACCCTGAAATGCAGAAGCTAATGTCACAAAAAGACAAGGACTGCACTCTATCAAACTTGGCAGAAGTATTTATTAAGGGGAAGCTTCCCCTGAAGTTTACTGAAAGCAAAAATCCATACTCTGATACATGACTTTGTATGGAATTGTTTAAGTGTTTCTTAGGTGGGAATAACCTACATAAAAGAATTAAATTCTGTAAGTCTGTACTCTGTTTCTTTGTAACATTTTCATCAGGGGAGAGGGGTGGCAGGTTAATGCTGACTTGGTGGTCCCATAGAAAATCAATTAGGAAACCTACTGCAGTTGGAATCTTGCTGGTTTGTCTTCTCTGGGTTTGTTTCTGAGAAGAGTATCTAGCAGAGTGTAGCCATTCTTCAACCTTCTTCCCCTCCCATCTCCTCAACTCTTCATCAGTTAACAAACAGCTGGAACAGTAAGTGCAAAACCTTTACTTTCATTGTGACCCCCTGATCACTACTTGATTCAGTAAAAGCTGAGCCTGTTACAGACCTAGACATGCAGATGGATACAGAAATGCAAAATACAGCTTTGTTAGAGAACTAGATGACTGACTGTTTTGAGAAAAAAATAGTTTGTGACCAATGTGATATTGGGCCTGATCTTCCTTCCCTGGGAATCAATTAGTTGTTACCATGTATTATTAATGATCCTGGTGTCACTAGTTTGATGTTACCTCTTTTCCTGACCTATCAATGTACTGGTTCCTCCATGAACACACTTCTCACTCATCATAGATAAAATTCCCACTGAAGTTAATGGGAGTTTTGCCTATGTGAAGAGGAAGGGGGTCAAGCCCTAAAAGTGAATCATATTGATTTGCGTGTGAAACAGAAAGCCACAAAACCATTTGTGCCAACACTGACACCCCTAGGGATTTTCGTTTGTAACAGATGCCTCCTTGATTTCAACAGCTAAGTATTTACATCTTTGATTTTTACTTTGCCAAGGGAAAATAGAAAGGGACATCTAATTGCTTTCTCATTTATTTTTAAAAAAAGATGAAGACTGCAAATGAGAGAGGTATGATTTCACTGTGCATCAGAGGGTTTGTGGCTGTTAGTCTAGGTTTACAAAGGAACATCGTGTACAAGTAGGATGTGACCATAGATGCAAGCAATTCTCCCTATAATGTATAGACAGGGAAAATACCATCATTCAACTCTCACCAGTGTATGAATTTATGAGTCAAGAGAAAGTGCAATGTAGACGAGCAAAGCAACTCAGACAGCTTCTTCAGTCTAACCAGTAACCACATTTCAGACAGAGGTGAAAGCCATCAGGATGACCTGTGAAGTTCCCAAGCAGCCAGATGCCGTGGTAAAAGTATATTTTATACAGTTTTTGGTCTAGACGTGTGCACCAAAAAATGTTTAGAGAGGTAGGGTGGGAACAAACCCAAATAATTTCAAGACTTTGCCAGTTGTCCCCTCTCCTTCTTCTTGTGTTCAGGACTGACTGACCACAGAGACAAAACTACTCTCTCATCCATGAGAGAGGTTTCTCTAGACTTGATTGACTTAGATGCATTTGGCTTGTGTGAACAAACTTGCACAGCTGTTGGTCCTTGCTTTCTGGTAGATAAATTAGAGATTTTGTTCTCCTGGGTCAACCCATTTCCTTATACAAACCCTTCACTTCACTTTAGAATTTAAAAAATACAAGGTGTTAAACTGGCAGCCAGCTCGAGTATAATAGAAAAGTCTGTTCTGGTTGCAAAGCTGCTTAACATTAATTCCTTTTTGCTTTGGAGTGTCCACTTCTCCAGATTCTCTGATTCCCAGCACTAATCAGAAGAATCAGAAGAGGAAAATCAGATACAGCCCTGATGTGCTCTACGCCAGGAAATTTTGAGTGTCCCAAAAGATCTTAAGAGGTTGTGTGAAAATTTCAGCTGTGCAGCCTTTATGTGCTTGGGGCCAAATTGTGCCAGGTAGAAGGATGGGTGAACAGAGGAGAGAATGCAAGGAGCCTTCTGCTACTTATGGCTCCTGTGCAAGGACAAGGCAGAACAGCAGTGCCTCCAGTCCTGGCATACTACTTCCTAGTGCCCTGGGTTGTACAAATCACCCAGTTGGGAGTGGAGAGGAACCCACTGTTAAAATTCTAGCAGCACATCACTGATCAGTTATTGGGTTCTGGGTTTTTTCTGCACCAATTTTCCTACTCCTAATTGAAAGCTGACAATGATGCAAAAGCTAAAGATCATGAGAATAACTGTTGTTTTTTAAAAAAATGATTGATTGCTCCAGATGCATCTTCAGTGCATGGCCAGTTTCCAGTACTTCCAAAGCTGAGGCAGCTAACACTATTAACACATGGTTAGGCCTCCCATTGGAATCATTTATAAAAATAGTCCTAAGACTTTGTCACTGTATTTGGAGAACTGGTATGCTATGCATTCTACAGTAGCCACATTGCTGGCTTTATGACCCATGGAGTACTACTTCCCAGAAATGCAGAATTTGTTTAGACTACTCCAGTGAAAGCCACCTTGACTGGATAACCCTTTGTGAGTTTTGCAATGGTCACATGCACATCAGTTTTCAGGCTCGAGGGCCACAGCCGAACAAAAAAATCTGACTCTCTGAGTGCTAGCTTTAATCAGAGTCAGAATACAAAAAATGTCTCCTGATTACAGTCATACTGTACATCCCCTCTGGGTTTTTCCACCTCTTTCACATTTGCAAAGCTTTGCTTACTTCACTGACCATGGACAGACCCCTGCTGACAGCACATGGAGTCCATAGAACATATTAAGGGAACTCATGTCTGCAAAAGAAATTTTTGTGGCTGATTGGGAACAAGCCAAAGGCTTAAAATTAAAAAAAATAAAAATAAAAAACATCCTCTACACTAGTTTTTAAAATGTAGACTATTGAGGATGGTTATATTGTCTTCAGTGGAATAAAGGAGATTTGTTGCCAGGAAGCGATTCTCACTACCTCTACTCATCTGTATTAATAAAAGATTTGCCATTCAGGGCTGGACACCAATCCTGATTAGCTGAAAATAAGTTTATTCAAAAGGCAGTAAATGTGGTTTTTGGCAGGCTTAAGCCTGACCTCCCCCAGTTAGATGCAACAACAAACAGTTTTCATGTGGAAAGTTATGTGGGTTTGGCGGTATGGATGAAAGACAGGTGGAGCCAGCATAACTAGATGCAAGAATTTACTCACATGAGTAAGCCATGTGCAAAAGCTATATTTGGGAGTGAATGTAGTGGTTATAATGGCAGAACTGGCCTGTGTCAAGCATAGTAAAGACAAATGCTGCCTACACAAACTTTTCTATAACACGTTGCCAGTGGTCTTCAAATTGTGATTTTGTGATCTGTATGGAGCTGGTTGAAGCAGACAGTGCATCTAGTTTTCTCTGCGTTGTAATCTAAGACAGATCCACCCAGCTCTCCAGTGGTGAAAACATAATCCACTGTTAACCTCATCTAGCCTTTCAGAATTTCTCGCTGTAAGATATGTATCTGTGTAAGAGTATGTGTCAGTGCAGGATGAACTGGTGTATGTGCAGGAGTTGCATTATAATTCCAGATAATTATCAGAGGTGCAGAATGATGTCCAGGCCTTTAATCCAGCCCATAAGCAAGTAATTATTTTTATCTGATTTCTACTCCCAACACTTGAGGAGGGAAGAGAAGTAGAAATGACTTTATCAGACTCTCTACAGCCTTCCAAAGATTTTGGTCTTGAACAGCAGAATCATTCATCCTTCTACTCATCAAATAGCAGTGAAAACAGTGAATTGGTAACCTTAAAATGACATGCGTTTGTACATAAAACCACATTTAAAAAGTCCCATCCTGTTAACAAGTCATCTCTTGATCTCTTTGACTGTATTTCTCTGTATCTCTTCAAAAAACAATCACAACAGTCTATTATACTTAGAGCTGCAGCCCCTGTAGTGCTTGTTTGTGGTGGCTACATGCTGTCAGACAGATCCATGTATGTCTGAGAGAAACTCAAGGTAATTCATTAACAGATTTTAAATGAAATACATCCAGGACCTGATCAAATGCATTAATGTCAAATCAAATGAAAAGTGTGTGTGGAGTTGGAGGAGGCTTTTTCTAATTCTGTTACAAAACTCACCAAAGTCTCAAATGATCTGCTATTGTCAAGAGATTTTGACCCCAAATAACAGCAAAACTTAAAGTAGCACATATTCCCTATCTTAGGCTGAAATCTGGGGAGAAGAGCTGATTTTGCAAAAACTAGAAACCCATTACGGGCCATTTCAGTGTTGTCATTAAAGTTGATTGGGAACTGGAATTTCTATTCTGCAGGCAATTCCAACATTCTAAAATTTGGTTTTGTTCTCCTTTGAAATGAAATGCTGACATTTCCTGCAAAACTAATTCCCCCCTCCCCAAAATTTATTCAGGACCTTCAAAGTGTTTTGTGTTAGAGGGGCTCATACAGGACTTGGTTATTGAAGAATTAAAGGAGGATAATATAATTCATGACAATCAACATGGGTTGATACAAGATAGATTCTGTCAATTTAACTTTGAGATTATAAATTTGGTTGATGAAGATAATAGTATTTATGTAATGTGACAAAGCTCTGTCCTTATCTTCGTGGATTCTGCATTTCCTGGTGGATTTTCACTAGCCTCAGAGGCTCACTGTGACCCTCCACGTAGCCCTTCTCTCTCTAGAGACAAGGTCACAGCCTATTGAGCCATTTTCATCATAAGCTAGTGAGGAGAAGCTATCCTTCCTGGCACAGTCTCTATTGTCTCCCAATCTCAGAGACTAGTTAGGGGAGGCAGAAAGGGGGGAGCCCGGAGCCGCCCTCTACTCCGGGCTCCAGCCCAGGGACCCTAACAGTATCAGCTAAGATGGCTGACCTTTTATCCACAAAACACAATACAATTCCCTGGGCTACTTCCCCACAGCAGTCCCCGCTTCTTCAAACGCCACTTCACCCTTACATCAGGGCCTCCTTCCTTGCGTACGATATGTTGTCCACCACTCAATCTCACCAACAGCACAACTTCCTTCCCCAGCTCCTGACACCCACCCCCACCTGACTAAGTGGGAGGTTTTTAGCTGGTTTCAGCCAGTCCCTGATTGGCTTCAGGTGTCCCAATCAGGCTAGCTGTTTCTATTCCTTTCTAGAAGGTTCCATTGGTACCAGGGATTTGTTTAGCCTGAGATTAACATATCTATTCTTTAGCACTTTCTTATAGCCGTCCGGCCTTGCCCCATCATAGTAGACATATGTAAGGTGTTTGACTTTGATTAAAAACTAGAATGATAAAATTAACATGAAACATTAAATGGAGTAAAAGGTGACTAACTGATAAGTCTCAAACTGTAACTGTAAATGTCAAATTAGCACTGAGTGGCTGTGTTTCTAGTGGGGTTTCGAAGGAGTCTGTTCTTGGCCCTGCTCTATTTAACATTTTTATCAGTCACCCAGAAGAAAACATAAAAACATCACTGATAAAGTTTTCAGATGACACAGCAAATAGGATAGTGGTAAATAATAAAGAGGACAGTCACAGCCTCAGTGATTTGAATCACTTGGTAAGTGAGGTGCAAGCAAACAATGTGTATTTGAATACAGCTAGATGTATACAACTAGTAAGAATGAATGAAGACCATATTTACAAGATGGGGATCTCTATCCTGTGCAGTAGCAACTCTGAAAAAGATCTGGGGATCACGGTGGAGAATCAGTGAACACGAGTCCCCAGTGCAATGCTGTGGCCAAAGGGCTGATTCGAAGCTTGGATGCATAAACAGGAAAATCTGGAGCAGGAGTTAAGAGGATATTTTATCTCTGTAGTTGACACTGGTACAATCGCTGCTGGGAATTGCAGTGTCCAGTTTCGGTGTCCACAGTTCAAGACAGATGTTGATAAATTGGAGAGGGTTCAAAGAAGAGCTGTGAGAATGATAACCTGCCTTATAGTGATTGATCTTCTTGAGTCTATCTATTTAGCTTAACAAAGAGAAGGTTAAGGGGAGACTTCATTACAATCTATAATATTCACAGAGGGAACATGTATTTGATAATGGGGTCTTCAGTCTAGCAGACTATGGTATAACATGAGCCAGTGGCTGCAAGTTGAAGCTAAAAAAATTTAGATGAGAAATAAGATGCACATTTTTAACAGTGTAGGTAATTAACCATTAGAACAATTTATTGAGGGTCATGGTGAATTCTCCATCACTGGCCAATTTTAAATCTAGGTCAGGGTGGGCAAACTTTTTGGCCCAAGGGTCACATCTGGGTATGGAAATTCTATGGCAGGCCATGAATGCTTGTGAAATTGGGGTTAGGGTGCAGGAGGGGGTGAGGGCTCTGGCTGGAGGTTTGTGATCTAGGGTGGGGCTGAGGATGAGGGATTTTGGGTATAGGAGGCTGCTCCAGGCTGAGACCAGGGTTTCAGAGTGCAGGAGGAGGATCAGGGTTGGGACAGGGGGTTGGGGCATTAAATATGCTCTAGGGTTTTTTACAGGAAAGCTCTGTGGCCTGTGCTATACTATCAAAATGAATATTTCATCATTGTCAAAACAAAAGGTTTTGACTTATTTCAACAAATTTTTTGAATGGAAGTTGACATGCTCCTGTGAAATGTATTGATTTTTACAAAAGCAGCATTTTTGACAAAAATTTGTTCAGTTGAAAATGTTTTCATAGAATCATAAACTGGAAGGGACCTCAAGAGGTCATCTAGTCCAGTCCTCTGCACTTAAGGCAGGACTAAGTATTATCTAGACCGTTCCTGATAGGTGTCTGTCCAACCTGCTCTTAAAAATCCCTAGTGATGGAAATTCCACAGCCTCCCTAGGCAATTTATTTCCAGTACTTAAACTTCCTAATTGTCAGAGTGGTTTTCCTAATCTCCAACCTAAGCCGCCCTTGCTGCAATTTAAGCCCATTGCGTTTTGTCCTATCCTCAGAGGTTAAGAACAACATTTTTTCTCCCTCCTCCTTGTAACTTGAAAAATGTTTTCATGTCTCTTTTCAGTTTTCTCATCTCCAGACTAAAAAATTTTTTCAATCTTCCCTCACAGGTTATATTTTCTACTCCTTTAATCATTTTTATTGCTCTTCTCTGGACTTTATGCAGTTGCTCTACATCTTTCCTGATGTGGAGCAACATAGACACAATACTCTAGTTGAGACCTAATCAGTGTGGAGTAGAGTGAAAGAATTATTTCTTGTCTTGCTCACAATACACCTGTTAACACATCCCAGAATGATTTTTGGTTTTTTTGCAAGGGTGTTACACTGTTGACTTGTATTTAGCTTGTGATCCACTATGAACCCCAGATCCCTTTCTGGAGTATTCTTTCCTAGCAGTCATTTCCCATTTTGTATGTGTGCAACTGATTGTTCCTTCCTAAGTGGAGTACTTTCATTTGTCCTTATTGAATTTCATCCTATTTACTTCAGACCATCTCTCCAGTTGGTCCAGATCGTTTTTAATTTTAATCCTATCCTCCAAATCACTTGCAACCCTTCCCAGGTTGGTATCGTCCGCAAACTTTATAAATGTATTCTCTATGCCATTATGTAAATCACTGATGAAGATATTGAACAGAACTGGACCCAGAACCGAATCCTGTGAGACCTCACTCGTTATGCCCTTCCAGCATGGCTGTGAACCACTGATGATTACTCTCTGTGAATGATTTTCCAACCAGTTATGCACCCACTTTATTGTAGCTCCATCTAAATTGTATTTGCCTAGTTTGTTTATGAGACGGTCATGTGAGACAGTATCAAAAGCCTTACTAAAGTCAAGTTGTACCACATCCACCACCACCCCCATCTACAATGCTTATTACCCTGTCAAAGAAAGCTATCAGATTGGCTTGACACAATTTGTTCTTGACAAATCCATGCTGACTGTTATCATCATTTCTTCTAGATGTTTAGAAATTGATGGCTTAATTATTTGCACAGTTATCTTTCTGGGTACAGAAATTAAGCTGACTGGTTTGTATTTCTGTGAGTTGTCCTTATTTCCCTTTTTATAGATGGGCACTATATTTACCCTTTTCCAGTCTCCTTGAATGTCTCCCATCTTCCATGATTTTTTTAAAGATAATTGCTAATGGCTCAGATATCTCCTCAATTAGCTCCTTGAGTATTCTAGGATGCATTTCATCAGGCCCTGGTGATCTGAAGACATCTAACTTGTCTAAATAATTTTTGACTTGTTCTTTCCCTATTTTAGCCTCTGATCCTACCACATTTTCACTGGCATTCACTGTTAGATGTCCAATCACCGCCAGCCTTGTTGGTGAAAACCAAAACAAAGACGTCATGAAGCACCTCTGCCATTTCCACATTTTCTGTTCTTGTCTTTTGACCAGCGCTAGCTGTCATTATTGCGAAAAGGAATACCACCAGTAGAACTAGATGAGATGACTTGAGGGGGAATCTCCCGGAAGACTGACTCAAAAGAAGAAGGGGAAGGTTGATTAAATGTCCTATCATACTCAGCCTACCCTGGCTCATCTCTGACATATGACACAAAGGCCAGCGCGAGATACCTATAACACTGGTGAATTTTGTAAGTGCTATTGGATGGTATTTAGAAAGGAAATTCTTTGCTTTTCCACTTTAATTCCAACATTTAGCTCCAGTGCTAGAGGACTTCAGTAATTTCAGCATTTATATAGCAAATGGGATCTCTTCTCTGGCTGTGATTCCAGTGTTTAAGTGCAGAAAATTATGTTGATAGAGAATGGCAGTAGTCACACTAGCAATCAGATAAATATTGCCCAGTCTCAATAGAGTAGCCCCAATACAGTCCTAATTTCAGCATTTAGGATGAGATTTTTAAAAGCACTCAGCACTGGCCTCATTCTGCTCCAGCTGCAGATCATGGTAAGGTGTAAGGGTGCGCAAGACATTGTTACGGTAGAGTGCTAAGGGCGTTCTCAACCTCAACTCCAGGAAAGGAAGGGGTGCTCATCTCCCCCCACAACTTCTGGGGGGGTGCTCATCCCCCCCCACTCCTGGGAAGGAAAGGGTGCTCATTTCCCCCCTCCCCCCCACTCCTGGGAAGGAAAGGGTACTTTCAGCCATTGTTATCAGTTCCTGCCCTGTTATCGCATATTTCACATGCCGGAGTAATTGGTTCTCACTCTTTGCTCGCCTTGTAATGAGACACCTGCTTGCATTGTGTAATATTAATAAGATAGAAATAAGGTATTAGTTATTCATGAGGTATGCATGAGATGCAAATGTTCCTGTTATTTCTCTGCCTGTGTTCCCACGCGCAGTGGGCTTCATCCCAAGCATTGCTCTGATGCGTTGGGCTTTCCCCGTCTCAGTGGCAGCAATGAAGGGAGCCCCCATTGTGGGTGTGTCACTTTTGCCTTCAATAAACTCACTAGTTCTATTCAACAGCTGTGTGTGTGCCTCGTTTCTATGGGACACCGAGTACCCTGCAACATAAGGGGAGCAGAGTTAGACCAATGGTAATCACTTCTGAAAATCCCCCCTTAAAAATGAGTAGCCAAATATTATAAGCTTCAATTTTTGGATGCCCAACTTTAGATACCTAGGACCAGATTTTCAGAGGGGTTGTGCCCCTACCCCTCCGTTGACTTCATTAGCAGTTATATGGGAGCAACTGACAGGATATTTGAGCTGCTGAAGTGTGTTCTTATGTTTCTCTCACTCACACCTGTACACATAATATATATTGCACTGGTTTGTATGTAACTGTTTTTCCAAACACACAAAGTTCATTTTTGCATGGGTGGGAAAGGCCTAATGAATGTCTTTTGAATCAATTCATTATAGTAATTAGCGGCCCATTAAGGTTATTCTTTTACCTTAATAAGCTTTAATACTTGTGCATGTGTGAGCCTGGCTGGAGCTGTTCTGTCTCAACTTGTATTGCTGCAACTGTTGGTGGACTGTGTGTGTGAGAAAGAGGCAGTTTCTCTTGTTTTTCCTTCCCTCTTTACATAAAATAAATGTTCATTTTTGGACCCTCCGGGAAGTAATGAAAATGTTCTTTTCTACTCAGGCGATAAATCATCTGTGTTAATGCACTGCCTCCTTACCTAGAAAATGGGACTCACAGCTGCAGACAAGATATTGCTCTCTCTAAACACAGTGCTGCTAGTCCTGCAGTAATCAGTTGCACAGTCTTTGCCTTGTTTATCAGTAACCAGAGTGCACTTGGGTGCTGCTGTTCCCCTCATCTCTGTAGCTGTGATGAATTAATAATACTATTGTCTTCCTTTAACCAGATTCCTCTCTGCATTACTTAGAAGTACTATCCCCTTCCTAGGATTATTTGTGCAAGAATTTATAGACTCAGTCACTGCTTCCAATTAAAACATCAATCCAAACCCAATGAAACCCAAATAAAGCATGGTTTTGATTTTGACCTTGCAAAACCAAAACAGAACAACTGGGGTTTACTAAAAAACACCTTTGCGCGTGTATGGTGGAAGCTACTGTCTTGGATTTGATCTTAGTAGTTGAACTATGTCCCTGTTAAGGGTTTGTTAAAAAATGTAGTATTACTTTTAAACAAAAAACAATGCACCCCCCCCCCCAAACCTCTCACTTGTTCCTAGAGACTAATTTAGCATTAAGGAGTCCAAAACATTCTTCTTGCCTTTTTCTTTATCCTGTAACTAAGTTATAAATTAATAACCTCCATCCACTTTAATACAAGTGCTGAAAAAATAGGAACTTTTGTGAAATCTCCATGGATGACGTTGGCTGCTTGGAGACAGCCTGACAGCAAATAATGCTGTTGTTTTTCCATCCTTCCCCCTGTATCCTTCCCCCTGTTGTCTTTCAAATCTGAGTGGTCCCAAAGTTGGCCTTGCTAGTAGTATGAGTATTTCCATAATATATGAAATGATGCCTAGAGTAAATGTTTCTTCCTTGTTGTTTCATCACTCTTCTTTTTTATGTTTTAAATGATTATGCAACTAGTACTTCACTCAGTGATCCACTTAATTCCAATAAAAGAAACACATGATTCACTCCAGCTTTACCTCCTGGATGACTGTTCCTCACATTAGAAATGGGTAATTATTATGAGGCTACGCAGTGTGTTTCTGAGAATAAATAGCCTTTCTTTCAGGCTTTCAAAATTTTCCATCACCAAATCCTGGAAACATGCAGTATTTTGTAAAGCTTCTGACAGTGTGCTGCCATACTCAGTATCTGAACGGACTTTAGCAGAAAATCCACATTTACTTTTAGGAACCAAATGCAGCTTTCTCATATGAAATATGATCTTGATGGAAACAATCTTTCACCTTCCAATTAAAGCTCCTGATCCATTAGTAAAATTGAATAGTTCTCCCAATTTTTTTAAAGCAAAGGAGGAAAATAATTCACTCAGATCTTTCACAGATCATCACAGGATGCTCCTCCCCCACATGATCAGATTACTGGTTTTGTAAGAGATGTAATCAATGTATGTAACATTTTCTCGTAGGATGTAGGAAAGATGATTTTAAAAAAAGAGGGAAAGCACATCTTTCATACCAAAGAAAGTTTGTGCTGTACTAACTTATTTTTTAACTGGTTCCCTAGAAAACAGAAATAGAGCTGAGTCAATAAATGATTTTTTGATTTGGTGGCAGCACTGAAAAAAATCTGTAAAACATAATCTAGTTCTTTTCAACCTGAAATTGGATGTTTTATTCTCATGCCCTTCCCCACTGAAACAAGAAACTGAAAAAAAATTGTTCAGATCCATCACTGACATTTTCAAAACAAAATGCAAATTCAAAAATGACATTTTATTTATAAATTCCTTGAAATGTTGAAACTAGTCATTTTTAAAATGTCCATTTCTACATTTCCAATTTTTTTCAGCTGAAACTATTTTCCAAATTTGACCTGAACCTACAAATAATTTCTGTGCCCCCAAAAATGCACTTTTCAGCAAATTTACTATTTGCTGGAAAACAAAATGTCACCCAGGTCTAATTATACGTCCCTTGTTCACTGTCCTGAGTGTTACATTTACTCCTTGGACCAAGGAGTAAATGTAACACTTATGCAGTTAATTTCCAGTTCACTTATTTGAGGGAATAAAAATAAACCCAGCCTATTCAGGGATAAAAAACTGTTCTCCCATGTACTGAATTATAGCAATCCAGCTTTTAGTTAAATTTTGTGGTCAGTGATTTAGGAAGGGACAAACATTTTTTTTCAGACAACAAAGAAGTAAAACCAATCTATACAATTCAAAATTAAATTGTTTAAAATTGCAATTACTTTTGTCTTGCAAGATCTGTCCTTTATAACACCATGCTGCATTAGTGATCAATAATTCAGGTACTCAGTGATTACTATGTTTCCTTTCTTTTCCTCTCACATTTCAGTCAGTTCCTTCTAACTCATAAGTAGGTGGCTTCTTTCCTGTTGGGATTTTCTACTTCTTGGATCATAAAGTCATCTTCTGCCCAATTTCAGACCGTCCTTGCATATCTTGCATTTATTCATTTCTCAGACATCCTGGATAGTTAAAATTTTTCCTTAGTAAAATATCCTTTGTTAACGATGCCGAGAGCTGGTCCAGGAATTTTTCATTTTCACGATCTTCTAGTGCTCTATAGTAGAGCTGGATGAAAAATGGGTGTGTCCCTGGAAAGTTTAAACAAAAATGGGGAAAATATTTTAATCTTAATTGATTTTCCTATGGATATTTAAAAATCAAAACATTTTTGGCTGAAAACCAAAATACTTTATTTTTATTTGTAAATGCTGCTGCGGTGCCTCGTGGCAGTTGTCGATTGCATGGGTTGAGCTCTCATGCCCTTGTATAGGCCAGAGTCCCTGGTCAGACTATCTTCCGTGATGCTCCCCTCTTGGAAAGGGGAGTTAGTGCATTATGGAAATCCTTGGCCTTTGCTGCACCATGGAAGATGCAATGTGATTGGGAAGCCAAGTTCACAGAGGAGAATGAGGATATAAGTCAACCAGTTTACAACTCTCATGAGCTTCTGTAGCAGAATTTTCAAATTAAAAAACTTTCATTTTTGGTTGGCATATTTTGGAGTTGAGGCTTTTGGATTTTCGATGAAAAAATATTTTGCATGTAAAACGGGCACTTCTTGTGGAAAACATTCATTTAGTTGAATTTCACTGAAAGGTTGTCTACTAACCTGATCACTTACCTGCTGTCATTTCTCCTTTATTTTTCATTCCTTGCCTTAACAGGGTGTTTCTAGTGAGCTCCACGAGGATCTGTTATTGGCCCAGTGCTGTTCAGTATCCTTACTGATAATATGTAAGACAATATAAAAATCACTACTGGTAACATTTGCAGATGACACAAAAATTAATGGAGTGGTAAATAAAGAAGACAGGCCTGTTATACAGCCTGACCTCATCTGGATCAATTGGTAAGGTGGCAAATGCACACTTGAACGGTAGCATTTTAAACAACACATGCAAGGTCATACATCCAGGAACAAAGAAGGTAGGTCACACTTATAGGATAAGGATTGTATCCTGGAATATGGTGACACTGAAAAGTACTTACGTTTAATAGTGGATAACTAATTAAATATGAGCTGTCAGTGCAATGTTAAGTAGGAAGCCACGGTCCCTGGTCATATAAGCAGGGGTTAGTAGAAGTTAATGTTCTCCCTCATCTGTATTCTAAAGTCACTGTTTCTCTAAGAAATATTAAATGTTTAATATTTAAAATACTCTTTTATGGAGCCACACCTTCACTTCACAGTGTGACAATTCTGAATGACCAGTAAAACCAGTCACATTTAGGTAGGGTTTGGGGATGCCATGCAGGATCATTAATTGATGAAACATTCTGAATGTTGAGGAGCCAGCGCAGGCAGAGGTAAGGCTGTGTATGTGAAGCCCTTCCACAAAATAGATTTTAAGCCAGACAATTCTAACCTGGCAACCTTGAATTAGAGCAGGCTGGCACATGATTCACTCTTAATAGTTTTCCAGGAAACTGGTGGAACAATCCCTAGAGCACTTTCTTTGTAAGAAGCTTGGGCTTGATTCACAGGTTCTATACATGGGGTCACATCATTACAGGCCATTTAAGTGTATGCATGAATGTATTGTGACGGAGTCAGACCAGAAAGATATAGGAGAGTGCTGGAAGGCAGGTATATTAGTCTCCGGATGTGCAGGTCCCTGTTCCCTGGATAGCCAAACAAAGGCTACTCCAGACCAATCAAGACACCTGGGGCCAATTAAGAACCTTCTAGAAAAGAGTAGAAACAGCTAGCCTAATTGAGACACCTAAAGCCAGTCAGGGACTGGCTGAATCCAGCTAAAAACCTCCCAGTTAGTCAGGTGGGCTGTGGGTGTCAGGAGCTGTGGAAGGAGGTTGTGCTGTTGGTGAGACTGAGTGGTGGACAACATATCATCCATAAGGAAGGAAGCCCTGAGGTAAGGGTGAAGTGGAGTTTGAAGAAGCAGGGACTGCTGTGGGGAAGTAGCCCAGGGAATTGAATTGTGTTTTGTGGATAAAAGGTCAGCCATCTTAGCTGATACTATTAGGGTCCCTGGGCTGGAGCCCGGAGTAGAGGGTGGGCCTGGGCTCCCCTGCTTTTTCCACCTTCCATACTGGCCTGTGATGAAGGTAACTCACTAGGTGGTGACTCTTGCCAATTATACTGAGAAAGGGAGGTCACTCTGGGGTCTAGATGAGTTTCTGAGGCCCATAAAGCTGCCAGGAAGTACAGGACCCACAAGTACAAACTTGGAGCTTTGTCACAACTGGTGTCAGAGGTGGGATTTTCTGACGTAGTCACTGCACGGCGGAAGAAAGGGAGTGATTTTTTTTAAAAAAAAAGTGCACCGGGTTTGGAGGTGTTCTCACCACAATGGAGGACGTAATAAAAGCACTGTTGCAAGCCATTGCAGCCCAGCAGGAGGCCACCCAAGCCCATGCTATGGCACAACAGGAGTCCCTGTGGGTACAACAAGAAACTAATCAATTATTGATAGGGCAGGCCTCTCAGGATTGAGCCCTCTTGCGGGAGGTGGTAGATCAACTGAAAGCCCTCACCACCAAAAACCAAGGTTCTGAGGGGTCGCGAGTATGGAGAGCTGCTGTTGTCTGTCGAAAATGACGGTAGATGATGATGTAGGGGCGTATCTCCTCTCATTTGAAAGGACTGCTCAGCGGGAGGCATGGCCCCAGGAGCAGTGGGCCAGCATTCTCACCCCTTTTTTGTGCCTACTTTGATCTGCCTACCGAGGATGCTGCTGACTATTCCCAACTGAGGGCAGAGATCCTAGCACGATCGGGGTGACAGCAGTACGGGCCCAGAGGTTCCAGGACTGGAAATACAGGGAGGACAAACCTCCGAGGTCCCAACTATTCGACCTCATACACCTCGCTCGGAAATGGTTACGGCCTGAGGCATGCAGCCCGGAGGAGATTTTAGAGACTTTGATCCTGGACCATTACATGCGGAGACTGCCGCCAGATCTCCAAAAGTGGGTATGCCAGAACAATCCGTCCACCTACGATGAAACGATCGCCTTGGTGGAAAGATGGATAACAGCCAGGGAATTGACCCAGCTACCCCAGGAAGGCCCCTCACTAATCAAACATTCGACCCCGACCTTGGAGGGTCAGGCAGCCAAACCCCTGGGAAGTCCTAGGTGGAAGAAGAAGGAGGCTGAAAACCAGTTGAGAACCCAGAAGGAAGGGAAAGGCCTGAGTGGGGGAGGTCTTGGGACTAAAACCCCTAACCCACGTGATAGGGGAGTGACTAGAAGCAATTATAGGTGTTATGGGTGCGGGGAGTTGGGGCACATAGCTGCTCAGTGCCCCAATGTCATAGAGCCAATGCAGTGCAACTTGGGGGATGGAACAGACCCTTGCAGCCTACTCAATCTTGTAGAGGTCGCAGTCACCCCACATAAATATACAAGGCAGGTAAAATTGAATGGGGTAGAAACCATAGCACTCATAGACTCGAGGAGTGCTATCACCCTAATTTCAGGAAAATTAGTGAAGCACAGCCAGTTAATGCAGGCAAAGCATACAGGGGTAACCTGTGTCCATGGGACTGTTAGTTACTATCCCATCATACCAGTAAAAATTGAAATTCAGGGAAATGTCATTGGGGTGAAAGCAGGTATAGTCCCAAACCTTCCATACCCTGTGCTCATAGGGAGAGATTTCCCTGGGTTTGGGAACTTGCTCCCACCAGAGGAGCTGGAGGGAGGGGAGCTCCCCGAACTTCGGGAGACTTCCACGGCAGAATGTCACCTCCCATTTTTCGCAGAAATATCCCAGGAACTATTCCCTGTCCCAGGGAAAGGTCGGAAGACCAAAAGAGAAAGAAGGGCAGCCAAGGCCTTAGGTACCCGAATCCTGATGCAAGGACAGAGGGCTGCCTGTATAGGCAGACGAACACAGGCAACTGAAGGGGAGAGCCTTGAGATGGAAGAGGGGTCAGAAACTGGTTCCAACACCAACCTCTCAGAGCCAGGCGAGAGGGCAGAGATAGGTCCCTCAGAATTTAGGCTGATAAGTCCCGAGAGAGAGACTTTTGGACGAGACCAGATGGAAGATCCAAGGTATGAGAACGCCAGGAAGGAGGTGGCCAAAATAGATGGAGTACCTATAGAGGGAAAGGCCCGGGGGCCAGGGCCTTATTTTGTGATAAAAAGGAATCTCCTATACCGGGTCACACAAATGCAGGAGCAATAGGTACACCAGCTCCTTGTGCCCCGGAAACACCAGAAGGCAATATTAAGCCTCGCTCACAGTCACCCTTTTGGAGGACACCTGGGAGTGGAGAAAACCCAGGAACGAATCTTACGCAGGTTCTTCTGGTCAGGGGTACATGAAGATGTCCAGCGGTACTGTGCCTCCTGCCCTCAATGTCAACTGCAGAGCCCTCGTCCACATCTAAGAGCTCCTTTGGTTCCCCTGCCGGTCATTGAAGTTCCGTTTGAGCGGATCGCTATGGACCTTGTGGGACCACTAGAGAAAAGAACCCGAGGCCATCAGTATGTGCTTGTCATTCTAGACTATGCAACCAGATATCCAGAAGCTGTCCGCTTACGAAACACAGCCTCCAAGAACATTGCCAAAGAATTGTTGGCAATCTTCGCCCGGGTAGGGCTGCCAAAAGAAATCCTCACAGACCAAGGAACACCATTCATGTCTAAATTAATGAAGGACCTGTGTTTCCTGCTCCATGTCCAGACCCTGCGGACCTCAGTTTACCATCCACAAACTGATGGTCTGGTGAAAAGATTCAACCGGACCCTCAAGGCCATGATAAGAAAAGTGGTAAGCAAGGATGGGAAAGACTGGGACAGCCTACTACCGTACCTCATGTTTGCCATCCGTGAGGTCCCCCAAGCTTCCACTGGATTCTCCCCCTTTGAGCTACTGTATGGATGCAACCCCCGAGGCATCATGGACATAGCCAAGGAAATTTGGGAGGAGGAACCAAGTGAGGGGAAGAATGTTATAGAACATGTGCTACAAATAAGGGACCGGATAGCCCGGGTCACTCCCACAGTGAAGGAGCACCTAGAAAAGGCCCAAGAGGCCCAGAGAACTTACTACAACCGTCAAGCCAAGGTTTGTCAGTTCCAACCCGGTGACCGAGTAATGGTACTGGTACCCACGGCCGAAAGTAAGTTGTTGGCCCATTGGCAAGGGCCCTATGAAGTAGTCGAACCTGTTGGGGAAGTGAATTACAAGGTGAGACAACCAGGATGTTAAAAACTAGAGCAGATACATCACATCAACCTTCTAAAACCCTAGCATACCCAAGAAGCATGTGTAGTTGCTCACAAGGACCCACTGCAGGAGAACCAGAACCCCGAGCAGGTGAAGATATCTCCTGATTTAACACCAGCCCAAAGAGAGGAGGTGGTTGAGATGATCAACAGGAACCAAGATGTATTCTCATCTTGGCCAGGACGAACAACTGAGAGATATCACCACATCATTACAAACCCTGGGGCCAAGGTGACGATGAGACCTTACCGAGTGCCAGCGGCCAAAAGAGAAGAAATCAGAGCAGAAGTAAAGAAAATGTTGGAGTTAGGGGTAATTGAAGAGTCCCACAGTCAGTGGTCTAGCCCGATCGTGCTAGTACCCAAACCAGATGGCTCCACATGTTTTCGCAATGACTTCCGTAGGCTGAATGAAGTGTCCCAGTTCGATGCATATCCTATACCCCAGATAGACGAGTTAGTAGACCAACTGGAAAATGCCCGCTTCCTGACCACTCTGGATTTAACTAAAGGGTACTGGCAAATCCCCCTTGCTGAAGACACAAAGGAAAAGACCGCTTTCTCCACCCCAGAGGGACTGTTTCAATATACAGTCCTTCCATTCGGTCTACACGGGGCCCCAGCTACCTTTCAGCGCCTTATGGATAAGCTATTGCGTCCTCATGCCAGTTATGCAGCTGCCTACCTTGATGATGTAGTTATTCATACCTCAGACTGGGAAACCCACCTGGAAAAGGTAGAAGCTGTCCTAGACACCCTAAGGCATGCTGGCCTTACCGCAAACCCCACAAAGTGTGCCATAGGATTAACGGAGGCGAAGTATCTGGGGTACATTGTGGGACGAGGTGTAGTGAAACCCCAACTCAATAAACTAGAGGCCATCGAAAACTGGCCCTGACCGGTTCGCAAGAATCAAGTCCGGGCATTTTTGGGGGTAGTGGGGTACTATAGATGCTTTATTCCCCATTTTGCCACTAGGGCAAGTGCCTTGACTGATCTCATAAAAGCTCGGGGACCTGAGATGGTGCGATGGACAGACACAGCAGAGAGGGCATTTATAGATCTATGGACAGCCCTTTGCAGTGACCCTGTACTTATAGCCCCAGATTTCACTAAAGAGTTCATCTTGCAGACAGACGCATCTGAAGTTGGGCTAGGGGCTGTCCTATCCCAGATGGTCGGGGAAGAAGAACATCCAATCCTCTATCTCAGTAGAAAACTTCTCCCAAGGGAACAGAAGTATGCTGTGGTCAAGAGGGTATGCCTTGCCGTTAAGTGGGCCATGGAAACACTGCGATACTACCTGCTTGGTAGACAGTTTACCCTCGTAACTGACCATGCCCCTCTTCAGTGGATGCAGCGGAACAAGGAGAAAAATGCGATAATGACTAGATGGTTCTTATCCCTCCAACCCTTTCAGTTCCACATACAACACAGAGCTGGAAGTCGCCACGGCAACGCAGAGGGCTTATCACAGGTGCACTGTATGTCGACCCAAGTTACCCAACCCCTTGGTGTTGAGCAGGGGGGAGGCATATGTGACGGAGTCAGACCAGAAGGATATAGGAGAGTGCTGGAAGGCAGGTATATTAATCTCAGGATGTGCCAGTCCCTGTTCCCTGGATAGGCAAACAAAGGCTACTCCAGACCAATCAAGACACCTGGGGCCAATTAAGAACCTTCTAGAAAAGAGTAGAAACAGCTAGCCTAATTGGGACACCTGAAGCCAATCAGGGACTGGCTGAAACCAGCTAAAAACCTCCCAGTTAGTCAGGTGGGCTGTGGATGTCAGGAGCTGTGGAAGGCGGTTGTGCTGTTGGTGAGACAGTGGTGGACAACATATCATCCATAAGGAAGGAGGCCCTGAGGTAAGGGTGAAGTGGAGTTTGAAGAAGCAGAGACTGCTGTGGGGAAGTAGCCCAGGGAATTGAATTGTGTTTTGTGGATAAAAGGTCAGCCATCTTAGCTGATACTATTAGGGTCCCTGGGCTGGAGCCCAGAGTAGAGAGTGGGCCCGGGCTCCCCCGCTTTTTCCATCTTCCATACTGGCCTGTGATGAAGGTAACTCACTAGGCGGTGACTCTTGCCAATTATACTGAGAAAGGGAGGTCACTCTGGGGCCTAGATGAGTTTCTGAGGCGCCTAAATCTGCCAGGAAGCGCAGGACCCACAAGTACAAACTTGGAGCTTTGTCACAGTATCAATGAACAAGAAGACAAAAGCACAGAATACATCTGAAAATATAAGGCAAAGAAAAATAAATAGTTTTATTCTCCTTAAGTACACTATTCTAAGCTTTCACAAAATACTAAAATGCACTTTGGACCTGATCCTGAAATTAGAGCTGAACAAGCAGATCCTTAAGAAGGAAATGGGTTGAATTCTGCATGGCTGCAGGGGTCTGCCTATATGGTCTAAATTTTAGTTACAAGGTCTGCTTTGCCTCATTTGAGACTGTTTCAAGGTATATAATTTTGGAGCCTTTCTTACATAATACACTGGAACTAAATTTGTGCAAAACTTTTGCAACAAAATTGAAAGTACTCGCGATTAGAGTGCCTGGGTGCTTGGCGCACTTGAAAAATCTTATTCAGGTACCAAAATATGGATTTAAAAGCTTAGCTTTAGGTATCCATTTTAAAAAGTTTTGCCAAAAGTTTTACTGAGCACAGAAGTGCCTGAAACACAACTGCAAAAAGTTTTGTGAAAAAAATCATTTACAATGTTAACTTCACCTCCGCACCTGTTACTGAATGATAATATGAAATTACACCCACTGTCTTATGAAACACAGATATGTTGAAAATTCATATACTGTTCATACATGCATACATAATTTGGGTGTATTAAACATTTATTGTATATATGTGGTTGGGAATTTCAAAAGTACCAAGTCTTGGCCTAATTCTGCTTCCATTGAAGTCAATGATAAAATTTCCATTTACTTCAGTGGGATCAAAGTTATGCTAATGCTGGGCACATCTAAGAATCCCCCATGTGAAAAAGATATTTCACTGTGAAAAGTTACAATCAATATGTGGGGAAAAACGGATTGTAATCTCTCTTGGGCTTCTTTGTATTTGTGTAGAGCCTAAAATAATGGTACCTGAATACTGATTGGGGGCTTTAGGAGCTACTACAATAAAGAATAGATAAGTAGTAATATCTGTTATACAGTATCCTTTCAAATTCTTGTGCAGAAAAATCCCCTCATGGGGAAAGCCTTAGCATGGAATAGGTATGAATCCAACAGGGTTCTAGAGATATTATATAGGCACCTATCAGAATTCCACTACAAACCTACAGAATTTAACAGGAAGTTATATCCCTACTACAGAATTTTGGAGGTGGGTTTTAAAACTGTATTCAACGGTTCATAGAATCATAGAAATATAGGGTTGGAAGGAACCTCAGGAAATCAAGTCCAGCTGCTAGAGCTGTGGCAGGACCAAGTAAATCTAGACCATCCCTGATAGGTATTTATCCAACTCCTTGGGGATTCCTCAACCTGTGGTGGAAGCCTACTCTAGAGCTTAACTACCCTTATAGTTACAGTTTTTCCTAATATCTAAACTAAATCTCCTATGCTGCAAAATTAAGCCCATTACTTGTTGTCCTGCTTCAGCGGACAGGGAGAACAATTGTCACTGGCCTCTTTGTAACAGCCCTTAACATATTTGAAAGCAATTGTCTGTCCCCCTCAGTCTTCTCTTCTCAAGACTAAACAATCCCAATTTTTTAAACCTTTTATAATTTTTGTTGCTCTCATTTGGACTCTCTCCAATTTGTCCTCATCTTTCCTAAAGTGTGGCACCCAGAACTGGGCACAGTGCTCCAGCTGAGGTCTCACCAGTGCCAAGTAGAGTGGAACAATTGCCTCTTGTGTCTTACATACAACACTTCCCTTATTGCACCTGAAAGTGATTAGCCTTTTTGGCAGTTGCATCACTGGTGACTCATTAAATTTGAGATCCACTGTAACCCCCCGATCCTTTTCAGAAGTACTACCACCTAGCCACATGTAGTTATGCAATTGATTTTTCTTTCCTAGGTGAAGTACTTTGCACCTGTCTTTATTGAATTTCATCTTTTTTTATTTCTATCCAATTCTCCAATTTGTCACAGTGATCTTGAATTCTAACCCATCCTTCAAACTTCTTGTAACCTTTCCCAGCTTGGTGTTTTCTGCAGATTTTATAAGTATACTTTCCACTCCATTATCTAAGTCATTAGTGACAATATTGCATAGTACCAGACCCAGGACTGACCCTACTGTATATAGCCTCCCAGGTTAAAGTGAATTATTGATAACTACTCGAGTACAGTCTTTCAACGAGTTGTGCACCCACCTTATAGTAATTTCATCTAGATCACTATTTCCCAAGTTTGCTTATGAGAATTCATGTGACTATGCAAAAGCCTTACTAAAATTAAGATATATCACATCTACTGCTTCCCCCTGTCACAAGGCCAGTAACCCTGCCAAAGAAGGAAATTAGGTTGGGTTGGCATGATTTGATCTTGATAAATATATGATGGTTATTCCTTATAATATTGTTATCCTCCAGGTTCTTACAAATTGATTGTTTAATAACTTGTTCCAGTGTATTTCCACATTTCAAAGTTAGGCTGACTGATCTATAATTCCCTGGTTCCTTGTTCTCTTTTTTTAAAGTTAGGTACTATGTTTGCCCTGCTCCAGTTTTCAAGACCTCACACCTCCATGTATTCTCAAAGATAAAAACTAATGGTTCTGAGATTGTTTCAGCTAATTCCTTAAGTATCCTAGGAAGAATTTCATCAGGCCCTGCTGACTTTAACACATCTAACTTATCTAAATATTCTTTAATCTGTTTTCTCCCTAGGTTCTCATTCTTCACAGGATTTTTCCCTAACAGGCAATCCAGACCTGAGCTATTACAGGCAACCCCGTCATATAATCATGTTAATAAATTTAGCAAGCTGCATCTTCAGACCAGTTAGCTATATAACTACACCAGCAAATACACTTTGTGGAGGGTGACTCATGGATTATGGTACCTAGGGAAATATCAATGTACTGCATAGCAAAACTGTCTCTCATTTCCCTAGACATCTACATTTTTTTCACTGAATGATACAAGGTACAGTTTATCAGCAGTCACAAACCAGTGTTATGCAAGAAAGAACTTTGTCAGGATTTGAACAACTAGATACTTTGATACTCAGAGATCGAAGGGCAGAATGAACCATTATGCTTATATAGCCTGACTCCTGCCAGGACCAGATTCTGACATTCTGTAGCTCTAAGCTATGTCAAGTGTAAGAGACTCCCATACAGTACAAAAAAAATATATTTTTTTTAATTTTGTAAATTATTTTCACAAAAAGGCCATTAACTATATAAATATGAAAGCTTAATATTTGCATATATACAAAGGCAAAGTTGTAAAACTAGAATAATATTCTTCATTTTCAGCAGCCCTCTCTATATCAATGATGATAAAAATACATTTTAGACAAATTCTTTGAACTAATTGCATATGTAAGTAAACAATACATTATAAAAAATACAGTAAATACAATTTACTAGAAGAGTTTGCAGGAAATTTGTTTTCTCTGTTGGGGCATCTAAATTGTGGAATTCCTTGTCTGAATACGCAGTGAGTCTCTTAGAGGATGTAAGATGGTAACAGAGGATACAGGATGTTGATAACCCAAAAGCTTAAAGATCAACTATTAGTTATATATTGATAGGAATTACACCCAGCTAATAAGTCAACCATCAGAAAATTGTATGCATGTTGCATTTTTAATTGATTTGATTTGTTTTTGTAGAAGGTTATGCTGAATTACCTAATATTGGTACTAAAATTAGTAGCAGCAAGTTTTTATTGAAACAAGTAAAAATGTAATTTAATATTATAAATAGAGATTTATATATCTAAACAAATAATATTAAATAGAGAGAGAGAGAGAGAGAGAGAGAGAGAGAGAGAGAGAGAGAGAGAGCCTGTGTTGTTTTATCAGGAATTTTCTGTGAAAATTAATTCTGTTTTGTCTGTTCTGAGGGTGGGGCCCCATGCTCCTAGGCTGGGAGCCAGGCCGAGTGTGGCAAGCCATGGGGCCCCACGCCCGGCTGAGCATGGTAAGCAAGTTGGGGGCGGGGTTAGGTGGTGAGGTCCCAGGGGTGGTGGTTAGGGTGGGTGTGTCAGGAGGGGGCAGTCAGGGAACAAACAGCAGGGAGGCTAGATAGGGGGTGGGGTCCCGGGGGTGGTAGTTAGGGTGGGTGGGTCTTGGGAGGGGGCAGTCAGGGAACAAAAAGCAGGGGGGCTAGATAGAGGGTGGGGTCCTAGAGGGGAAGTTAGAGTGAGGGGGTCTCCAGAGGGGGCGATCAGGGACAAGGAATGGGGGGTTGGATGGTCAGAGGTTCTGAGGGGGGCGGTTGGGGAGCAGGAAGTGGGTGGGGTCAGAGGGGGGGGCAGGCTGTTTGGGGAGGCACAGCCTTCCCTACCTGGTCCTCCGCACAATTTTGAACCCCAGTGTGCCCTCGGGCCAAAAGGTTTGCCCATCCCTGATATAAAATGATGGGAGTCTAAGTTAGCTGTTACTACTCAAGTGAGAGATCTTGGAGTCATTGTTCTCTGAAAACATCCAGTCAATGTGCAGTGGCAGTCAAAAAAACAAATAGTATGTTGGGAATAATTAAGAAAGGGACAGATAATAAGACAGAAAATATCATTTATAGATCATGTTGCCCCAACTCAAAAAAGATATATTGGAATTGGAAAAGGTACAGAGAAGGGCAACTAAAACGATTAAGGGTATGGAATAGCTTCCATGTAAAGAAAGATTAATAAGACTGAGACTTTTCAGCTTGGAAAAGAGATGACTTGGTTGGGGGAAGAATGAGGAGGGAGAGATGATAGAGGTCTATAAAATCATGACTGATGTGGAACAAGGAAATAAGGAAGTGTTATTTACTACTTCTCATAGCACAAGAACTAAAGGTCACCAAATGAAATTAATGGGCAGCAGGTTTAAAACAAACAAAAGAATGTATTTCTTCACACAACACACAGTCAACCTGAGTAACTCTTTGCCAGAGGATGTTGTGAAGACCAAGACTATAACAGGATTCAAAAAAAAAACAAGATAAGTTAATGGAGGATAGGTCCATTAATGGCTATTAGTCACGATGGGCAGGGATGCAAAACCTTGCTCTGAAGTGTCCCTAGCCTCTGTTTGCCAGATGCTGAAATGGGCAATGGGGATGGATCACTTGATGATTACATGTCCTGTTCATTCCCTCAGAAGCACCTGGCATTGACCACTGTTGAAAGACAGGATACTGGGCTAGATGGACCATTGATCTGACCCAGTACGGCTGTTCTCATATTCTGAGCAAGATAATCCACGACAAAGAAATACGCTCAAGCCTGCACTGACTTCCTGGTCACATCTGGTTGCAATGCATGATGGTGATGATAATCTTCAAAACCCTGGCTGGTGTGATATACGGAGATACTGCTGCTTGTCTTATACCCATCTGGAACACCATAGACAAGCTGAGCGTTTCCTGGTTTGTCTTTAGGGGTGAACATTCTGGGACCAGCAGCAGAAGTTCCTCAGCTAGGGACCCCCACCTCTGGAATTCGCTTCAGTGGCAGCCTGCCATGGCTGGAGTCTGGCAAGCTTCAGGGCACTAGGAAAACATATTTATTTGGTTTAGCTTTTTGTTTGATCTTTGTTATTTGTTTGTTTTTGTTCTTGACAAAATGACAATGTGGTTAGTAACATTTTTGGAAGCAGCTGGGGGGTTTGGATGCTGTTCACTGTAGGTAGTTTTACCCACATTACAATGTTTAAAATTCCCAAATAAGCATCTCGCTGCTGCAACTATTAATCAATAAATAATTACTGCCCCAGTCCACTTACTATAGTCACATACACCTGCATTCCTGTGTCCTAACAGAGCTAATAAAGTTGTTTCTTTGTTCTACTAAACAAACAAATGCCTATTGCTGGCATAGATAATGAGGACTCTTTGCATGCTTTTTAATCCTTCACTAAAAGCATGCGAGTCCCTTCCCTGAATCCACAATCAGAGAGTGCGGGATTTTTTGGCCCAGATCACTGACATACTCCTACTGCTTTGTGCTATTCTGGCAACACAATGTAGCTATAAATGTGATTTAAAAGGCAGAATTAATACACCTCTGATGTAAAGCATAGGTTTTCTGTGTTCCGAGTTTTTCCTCACTTCTTTGGGGCATTTTTCAACAGCTGGATGAGTGGGACAATTTGGCTTAAAGAAATGTTTTTCTGTTCCGAGTACTTTTGTTGCAATTAGAAAGGTTCAATGTCAGATTGCATGTTCCAGTGTAGTCCATAGAGCAATGCAGAGACACTGCTATACGTGATATATAATAATGAATAAAAGATCTGATTCGCTGGTATGCTCTGACTGCTTTGCATTGCTCCACTGACAGGTAAGCCAGGTTTATGGTTGCTTTGTGTTACCAGAGTGATGCAAAGCATCCGGAGCACACTGGCGAATCTGGCCTGGTGAATGTATCAACTTTATTGACACCTGGGGGAGGGTATTGTTCTTCAGACTGTAATGCTCTATGTGATCCTGAATCCTTTAGAAGCCAGTACAGGAAAAAGCATCTTTAGGACAAGTTATTGCACTCATCCAGCTGTTTGAAAAATCCCCCGAGGAAATGAGGGAAAATCTAGACCTCAGGAAAGTCCACATTTGTATATTAGATGTATTAATAATTGATTTATAGTCCCCTTTTGGCCAGTCATCTGTGAACTTTCATTTGTTTCCTGGTCCTATAGCTACAATTCATTTAAGCCTAACTGATTTCACTTATTCGAGTAAGATTTGGTTAAGCATTTGGTGTTTGGACCAGGAACCTTATCTGAATCAAACCCCTGCACCTTTGAGGTTCACCCATCCCTAACCAAAACCATACTCTCTTAGAAATGCATAGGGTTTGGTATTTTGGTATTACAGCTAGTGAGAATCAAATCAAATGAGCTATGAACACAATTGCTGGAATGAACTGGAAGTATATTCAACTAAAGTCATTTGCACACCGCAGCCTGCTCTCCCACTCAAGTGATGGAAACCCAGAGTTTAGCTTAAAAATCAATTTACCATATTTTTTTTAAAAAGAGTTACTTTATTGAAAATATCCAGGATGTTCTGACTTTGCGTCTTTGTCAGTTGCACCCTGGTTGTCCTTTATTTGTGTGCTCTTAGTTCTAGTGTTTATCCCTTCAAATATGTGTGCCTACTCCCATCAAAGACAAAAGAAGAAAGATCAGTTCCTGTTTCCGCACAGAACAGGGGTGGCCAAACTTACTTGCCCTCTGAGCTGCATACAACAATCTTCAGAAGTTCAAGAGCCAGGTAGCTTCCCTCATCCACTAGCCTGGTAACCTGTCAAAGAAGGAAATTAGGTTGATTTGGAATGATTTGTTCTTGAGAAATACATATTGGCCTTTTTGTTTTACCCAGTTATTCTCATTGTTTAATAATTTGTTCTGTTATCTTTCCAGGTATCAAACTTATGCTGACTGGTCTTTAATTCTCCAAGCCCTCTTTGTTCTCCTTTTTTAAAGATAGGTACTGTGTTTGCCCTTCTCCAGTCATCTGGGACCTCACACATCCTCTGACTTCTCAAAAGATCATCATTAATGGTTCTGAGATTGCTTCAGCTAGTTCCTTAAGTACCCTAGAATGAATTTCATCAGGCCCTACTGATGTGAACATGTCTAACTTACCTAAATATTCTTTAACCCAGGGGTCTCAAACACACGGGATGCATGTGGCCCGCCACACTCCCCCACCCCCCGCTCCGACTTGCCTAGAGCAACTCTAGCCCGTGTGCACCGGAGTGAGTAAGCAGCTGAAAGCACGTGTCTGCAGTCCCTGTGGGAGGGAGAGAGGCACAGAACTCTCTTCCAGGCACTGCCCCTCTCAGCTCCCATTAGCTGGGAACTGGGAATCGTGGCCAATGGGAGCTTTGGGGAAGTATCTGGAGGCGTGGCCGTGACAACACAGAGTTCCTCCTCCCTCCCTCCCTTCTCCAGGTTCCAGCCACTTCTCCTTGCAGCGGAGGAGGAGGGGGCGGAACAAGGCAGGCAGGCAAGTAGGGAGCCTGTCCTGCCTCCCCGTCCACTTGTGCTGCAGCTCAGCCCCCTGCCCTGAGCCCCCATGCTGCACCCTGCAACCTGACCCCCTGCCCTGAGTCTCCTGCCACACCCCACACCCCTCCTGCAGCCCAGCCCCCTGCCGCATCCTGCACATCAACTCCCTGCCCTGAACCCTTGCCACACCCCTTCTGCACCCCCTGGGAGTAGGGAGGGGGTGGAGTTGAGGTGGGGGTTTTGGGGAAGGGGTTGGACTGGGGAAAGAGAAGAGGTGGGAAGAGGCAGGGCCTCATGGAAAGGGGGAGGGGGCAGGGTGTCCATGATGTGGCCCTCAGGCTAATGTGCTAGTCCTCATGCGGCCCTCATGGTCATTTGAGTTTGAGACCCCTGCTTTAACCTGTTCTTTCTCTATATTGGTTTGTGTTCCTTCTCCCTTGTTGTTAATATTAATTGTGTTAAGTATCTGGTCACAATTAATCTTTTTAATGAAGACTGAAGCAAAATAGGCATTAAACAGCTCAGCTGTCCTGATATCATCTATTATTAGCTCCCTTTCCCTGCTAAGTAGAGGACTTACATTTTACTTGGACCTAATGTTTTTATGGAACCACTTCTTATTGCATTTTGTGTCCCTTGCTAGATGTAACTCATTTTGTGCATTAGCCTTCCTGATTTTGTTCATACGTGCTTGTACTCTTCTTTTGTACTTATCCTTAGCAACTCATCCATATTGCCACTTTTTGTAGAATTCTTTTTTTTGGTTTTCAGGTCATTAAAGAGTTCCTGACTGAGCCATATTGGCCACTTGCTATTCTTTCTATCTTTTCTTCACACTGAAATAGTTTGCTGTTATGCCTTTAATATCTCTCTTTGGAAATTGCTGCCTATCCTGTACTCCTTTCTCTTAGATTGTCTTCCCATAGAAACTTATCTCTCAGTTCTCTGGGCTTGTTAAAGTCCATTGGCCTTATTCTGTTTCTCTCACTCCTTCCTTTCCTTAGAATCATGAAATTTACCACTTCTTGATCACTTTCATCCAAATTGCCTTCAACCTTCAAATTTGTAACCAATTCATTGCTGATAGAATCAAATCTACAATGACAGCCCCTCTGGTTACTTCCTCCACCTTCCGAAACAAGAAGATGTCCCCTACACATTCCAAGAACTTATTGGACATTTTGTGTTTTG
The DNA here is from genome assembly GCA_007922305.1 of Dermatemys mawii. Taxonomy (NCBI): domain Eukaryota; kingdom Metazoa; phylum Chordata; order Testudines; family Dermatemydidae; genus Dermatemys; species Dermatemys mawii. Next base: position 54,063,489 of record ML677333.1, on the reverse strand, counting down.
CCATATTACCCTTCCAACTGATGTCTGGGTAGTTAAAGTGCCCTGTTATTACCAGATCTTGTGTTTTAGACATTTCTGTTTGTTCTAAAAATGCCTCATCCACTTCATCCTGATTTTGTGGACTATAGTAGACCCCTACTGTGACATAGCCCCTGTTTTTCCCCCAGTGACTTTCAATTGGTCTGTCTCTCACACCCTTCTGGACCTCAGAACAAGTGTTTATGTTTCTGAGTTATAATGTAATACCTCCCCACATTTTTTACTCTGACTAACCCCTCTATACCAATATTCCCCTCTATACTGATATTCCAGTTGTTATATTTATCCCACCCAGTCTCAACGATGCCAATTGTTATAATTCATGTACTAATACTTCAAGTTCCGTTTATTCCCCATACCTCTTGCATTTCTGTATAGACAACTAAACTACTGAGCACTTCCTCCACCACAGAGTTTTCTGTCTTGCTGAGCTATAACCCTACTGTAATTTTCCATTCTCCTTCCCCCTCATCCTCAACCTCTAGCCCTCTGTTAAGTCTGTACTTTTTGAATACCAACCTGTAGATATAAAAAACGTTAGAGTTAGTGAAGTTGGTTTTATAAATACCATTTCCTAAAAAAATCTTTCCTTGAATTTTTATGAAATGGCAGGTTGTCACAGAGCAGTATCTGGCCTATAGCTCTCCTCTAAGGCTAGTAATAAAATACAACGTTGCTTTGATCCTCAAATCCAGAGTAGTTTATGATCAGCTGTTGCATTCAAATAAGTAGAGTACTTCTCTATAAGAAAGACACATGGGACAAATTGTTCTCTGTTACAGCGACTTAACCCCCTGCTCTCTGTACCACTGTAACTGACAGCAGAATTTGTTCTTCTGTGTTTGGAAAAAATCGACAGCAGCAGCCAACAAATGTAACTATTATCTTTAGAATAAACAAAGGATTTCTAGTTGGCTGATTTTCTCTTATAAAAGTATTTATGGTCACATTCCTGTATCTAGATAAGAGAATTAACATACAAATAAAGCAAACCTTTTGAAGAATGTCATAAAAAGCATTGATAACCATGCCTCCAATATTAACATTTCTATTTCAAAAAGAAAACAAACCCGGAAAGGGTGGAGGGTATGATATGTACCATATAGAGCTATTATACATACAGTCTCCACCAAATTACAATCAATGTGCCAAATACTACCTAATTTATACCCAGGGAAAACCCAGTGAGCCGAGTTCTCACATTCATTAACTTGGGCGCAGCTTCTCATTGATTTCAAGGGGACCTACACGCAGGTAAGTGAAGGAGGATTGGGTTCCACTGACTTCAATGATAGTGCAAAGGGCAGGGGTTGGCAGCCTTTCAGAAGTGGTGTGCCGAGTCTTCATTTAGTCACTCTAATTTAAGGTTTCAGGTACCAGTAATAAAATGTAACCTTTTTAGACGGTCTCTTTCTATGTCTATAATATATAACTAAACTATTGTTGTATTTAAAGTAAATAAGATTTTGAAAATATTTAAGAAGCTTCATTGAAAATTAAATTAAAATGCAGAGCCCACAGAACCTGTGGCCAGACCCGGGCAGTGTGAATGCCACTGAAAATCAGCTCGTGTGCCGCCTTTGGCAAAGGGTATACGTTGGGGCAGAAGGGTCACATTCATCACTGGTGTAATGCCACTGTCAATTCCAGGAAAACTGAAGAGGAATTGGGCCCATTAGGTCCACCCTGGGCCTATTCTGGTCTCATTTATACCTGCATAATCCAACTGTTTGCAGAAGGGTTGCAGGGGAAGCTGACAGCAGAACCTGATCCCTTATGTGTACTTCCTAAACAATTTCTATAATGCGAAGAACAAAGACCATATTCTCCATCATTTCTGGCTTTCCTTCTTGCAGGGGTGCTGGAACAAGTTGTGTAGTAGGGGGTGCTGATAGCCATTGAACCAAACTATAAACCTGGTATATGGTGGAAACCACTTCAAGCCAGGGAGTGTGGTAGCACTTCCAGCACCCCTAATTCCAGCACCTATGGCAACTTGAGCATGAGCTCATTTCTAAATGTGCAGGTTCATACATTCCATTATGCCACTTCATAAAATTCACTTTGCCTGCAGATTTCCAGGCTTGTTCAAACAGTAATGGATTCCTCTCTTGACTCCTGAAGGGTATATTTAGGCATTGATGACACTATTTTTGTCAGTTATAGCTTGATCTATTTTGCATTAGAAGTAGCTGAACCTTCTGCTCTAACTACTCTGAATTGTGCCTTCATGTGTCAGTTTTGCCTACCCACTTTCAGCTGTCACCAGCCTCCACTGCTCTGGGTCACTGCCATCGCAGATACCATAGCCTCTGTTTCATTTCTCACCGGCTCGTATGCAGTTCTTCTGCCCCTGTCACGTTAGTTCCAGTAGGTGCCCATGGTGTTCTGAAGAGGATATTTTGATTGAATTAATAAAGCTTAACATTGAGTTTCCTGTTAATATTTCTATCAAAACCTTATTAGTGCTGAGCCTCTATTTGATTAACAGTATCCCTCCTCCAAGCTAATCTTAACACCTCAGTTGAACATTTTGTAAATAAGGAATTTAAATAAGGAATTATAAACATGTCACTGAGGGTCAGATTTTTAAAGGTATTTAAGTCCTAAAGATGCAGATAAGTGCGTAATGGAATTTTTAAAAGCACCGCAGCACTTTAAACTTCCAATGGGAATGAGGCACTTAGGTGCTTTTGAAAATCTCACCACATACCTGCATGCACCTTTAGACACTTACATAACTTTAAAAATCTGGCTCCAAGTCCTTAAATACCAGCAGAGAAATGTAATTGACCTGCATTGTCTATGAGGGTGAGAAATTATATGAGATTTACAACCCTTAAAACAGATATTGCAGAATGCTTACATAAACCATGTGCTGGTCCAATCTCTTGATGATGGATCTAGAGACATCTCATTGCCTTTAATTATAGTTACATATGTCTTTTATATATGGTATCTGGAAGGGTGACTGTGTTCTAAGCCTCAGAAGGTAACCCGTTAATCTCTCTGGAACTGCAGGCTCAAACACCATTGGGTCCATTAAGTCTTTTATCCTCCTAAACTGGATAAATTAAGTTCCATGCAATTTATTCTGCATAAGTCTTCCACGAGAGGCCTTTAAAACCAATATCTGCTGGGTGAGGACATTAACTCTTAGATGTGTGGTTCAGAGGAGGGGAAGGTAGGGATTTGCTAAGAAGACAAAGCAGAAATGGAACTAAGCAGTGGCAGAATATTCAGAGGTAGGAAGGCAGTCCTCCAGGGTGGAAGGTCCTCATAGCTCCAAACTGGGACTGGTAAAGATAGGATGGAAGGAGAGATAAAGAGATTCTCCATAAAATGTTGTTTGCGCTAAGGAAAGGTGCACAGATCTAGGACCTGGAAGACTATGAAGTCTGATCTTATCTCTTCTAATGGCTGATATCAATAAGGTAATTGAGAGATTGTACAAGATCACTTCAGAGTATAGTCCTCAAATAGGACATATCCAAATCTCATCTACTTAGTGACATTACCTTTCCACATGAGTACACCAAATCTGTGTGTTTGCTATGCTGTTTCTAACTACTGCCTTAACCACTAGACCAAGCTCCTCTTCTAGAGATCAGAAGTCCTGATACACATTTCACTGCTGCCTCTCAAACAAGTTTGAATGCATAAAATGTTGCATGACAGAGAGCAAGTATCCCTAACTTTTTTTTTTGGTAACTCTACATTAGGTACCCAAAATTAAGGGATGCCTCAAAATTCAGGCCTAGATAAGTACGGTGTTTAATTATAACTCTGCGTATAAAAAGGACAAGTGGACAGCTGGAGACAAGACACAGGATGGGATGGAGCAGTGCTCAGAGGCAGTATACAGAATTCTCTTTCTAGATGTCTGGCTGTTGTCTTGCTCACATGCTCAGGATTATACTGATCACAATATTTGGGGTCAGGAAGGAATTTTCCCTCAGATGTGGCATTGTCAGGGACCTGGGGTTTTTAGCAGCATGGGATGTAGATTTCCTGCTGGGATCATGCTAGCTCCCTTTTCCCTTCATGGGTTCCTTTTGTGGGCTATTCAAATTGTTAGGGGTGGGAGCACTCAGGTCTAGTGGTCAGAGCAGAAGGTCAGATGCCAGAGCTAAAGTGAAGACCAAGTGAGAGTCAGCAATCAGAACTGAACTGAAAGTCAGAACTGGGTTACCTGAGTTTGGGAAGGCAGAAGGAGGAACTAGGTGAATGCTTTGAGCAGCCAGTGCACTAGTGCTGTTGATTATTTTAAGAACAGCTCTGCTGATCCCCTCAGCCAACTGGGAGATTGGGCCAATCAGGAGACTCAGCTGGGGCCCAGCTGCACTGGTTAGACTGCCTGAGGGTTGAGCTCACTGGTAAGCAGGCTAGCTGCAGCCCTTGATCCTGACATCCTGTAACACACAGCATTTTAGATTCATGAGGGCTGAAATGCTTTGGTCTAACCCAGGTAACTGGGCGTGGTATCAGGGTAGTTGTGTGAAATTTAATGGTCTGTGATATAAGGAGGTCAGACTAGATGTTCTAATGATTCCTTTTGGTCAATAACTCTATGAAACCAGTCAGAGTCTTATAGTTTATTATTATGTATATAATTCCATAACAGATTCTTCAAAACAGGTTGAATATACTCAAAATTCCAGCCCTAAAGAGTTTACAATCTACAGGCTTGACGAGGTTCAGTGCAGGTAAGAGACAGACTTGTATTGCTATTAAGAGTTTATTTGGTTCTTCTTGTTAACTTATCTTTTGTGACATTATTTTGCTTTAATGAGAAAACATAATGAATGTCAGATATCACTCTCTTAAACATTCTGAATGAAACATTTCTGGAAACTTTTTTTCTTTTCAACTGTATAGGGCAAGAACTAGTTCTACAATCTTCTACTGCACAGTGTGAATTAATATCAAATGTGATACTGTTCTCCATCACCATTTAAAGATTGCACACCCATGGAATTCTGTAGTAACAAGTCTATCTGAGCTGTACTGTTACCTAATAATGATAAAAGTTTCCTGAGTGCTGGACAGAACATACTTATATTGACACTTACTAAGGACTCCAGTGTAAATGACATTAATGCAGCTATGATGTCCTATAATCTGACCAGATTTAGCTCATCTTTCTGCATCATTTCCTTTCTCTTGTTTGTAACTTTTTGCTAATTGCTTCTCTAGCCTGTCTTTATAAATTGCATTCCTGCATGTTTACTAGTCAGGGCGCACAGTCAACATGTGACAGGACGTGTATGTTCAAAACTGACAACGTGTATGGATCAAAGCCAGCAAGGCAAAGAAAATGCTTTATAAACAATGCTGTAAATAACATAGGCGCTGTCCTAATAGGGAAGAACCTGGTAGTTTTTCCTCTTTGTTGTTGTTTTGTTTTGTCATGGACATCTCCCTATAGACTCAAAAACTCTGAAGTTGGTAATTATGGCACAGAACTATTTTAAGCTAATTCTCAGCACTGAATGAGTGTAACAACATCTTGTACACCGGAAAACCAGAGAGGGTGTAGTGAATCTACAGGAAATCAGTGAATCAGAGTTGGAGAACAAATCAGAGACCAAACCTATTAAGAAAAATACTTTAAGTGATTAAAAGAAATTGTGTTGGGGCCTACAATCGTGTCATTGCACGGAATACTGACCCACTCTGCTCCCATTTCTTTGAGTAAGAGAAACTGGACAAAAACAGTTATCCAAACATGCAAGACACAGAGTTTCAGACAAAACTGGGTTTTTTTATAACCAATATATGACCAACAAGATTTTGTAACACCAAATCTACTTCAGTTTTTCAGTTGGATTCAGCTCCGCCACAATCATCCCTTGTGACTTTAACTATGGCATAGTTTCTATGTATCTGTAAAATGGGTACCATAATATTTCCTTTCTCCTGCCTTTTGTCTGTCTTGCCAGTTTAGATGGTTTAGCTTTTGGGGGTGAAGACAGTCTCTTATTATATGTTTGTACAGCAGCTAGCCCTATATAACTCCATTGTCACTTGAGGCCTCTAGATGTTACAAAAACACTGTGATCTAGGGAACCCTTGGTGCCCACTGGCAGAGGGCATAAAGGGAGCACAAGGATTTACAGAGGTTCCCTGGTGTGATGTCTACATAATAGTGCACCAAAGGGTGGCATGTAAGCCCTCTACCAACAGCCAGTTGGTCATCCTAATCACTGTGAGATGTATGGATGGATAATATTTAAGAAATTAGGTATCTATATTGAAAACTATGTCCATAAGGTATTGAAGTGAAGTCAGGTCACCTGAAGATGATAAAACAAGTTCTGTTCGGGCAGGGATGGGAGATGCTTCTCTCTCCCTGGCTGATCAAAATGTATTGTGTGTCTTACAACTTGTAAGTCAATTTACATCCAGCTAATCAAGATCACAAAATCCACAGGAAGGAGTACACAGCAAGAGGGTGTCCTGTTTATGACTAAGATCAAAGAATTTTCAGGTATATCAGGAAAATGCAGAGACACACCCCGTATCCTGCACCAAGCAGACAAGCTGCTAGCTTGTCCGTCTTATGAATTGAAAGCCACAGCTGGCCTGTTAATTGCTGGGAGAAAGATTTCAGGTGAGCTAATCTTTATGCTAAAACAAGATAGTGTCTTGTTAGTTGAGTCTAGACTCCAGAAAGCAGATTATGATTTTGTTTTAGCTGTAACCTATTGTTTCCAATACTTCCGCCTACTTGCTATTACTTGAATCGCTGCTCTTTGTTAGATTTGCTTCTAGTGAACACAAGTATCAGGTGTATGTTAAGCAGCACAGTGATGCTGAGGTGCAACCGGTAAGCTGAGGTATACTGCTGATTGGGGAACAGGGTAACTGTAATTACTGTGAGTGACCAGAGGAAACAGGAACTAGGCACTCGCAGGGATGCTTAGAGGGTTCAAGGTTTGGAGGTGTGTATCGCTAACCAGCAGAAGGATAGCAGAGTCCGTGTAGGCTGAGCAGGGTGTGCTTATGCTGGCCATGGCTGATGGAGTTGGGCCGCTGACCCCAGTGGGCAGACAAGTCTTCCTCACAGTAAGAGCAGATGGCAGTGAGATGGCGCGAAACCCCTGAGAAGCGTCACAAACACAAATCATAACAATTAACTGTAAGAAGCTATTCTCCACCTCTTAGAGTATGGGTGTGGTGGTCATAGGTCTGTCACATGCTATTGTCTTTATCTCCAAAATCATTATTGGAATATTATTTTCTTCTTCTTCTTCTTCCTGTGAGCACATTCTCTAAATGATAACAGCCTATGAGTTCTGATGACAACTTAAGAAGAAAATCATAACAAGAGTAATCATTTAAATATTCAGAGGATACAGGTGAGGACCTACCTCACTGATATAAACAGTGCTGTTTGTTGTTTTATATCCATTTGAAAAATCACTTTAATATGTTTCTCAAGATAAAACAGCATCCTGTTGCAGCATTAACTCCCAGGGGGATACCACAAAACCTAACAGAAATGCTAAGACCTGATAGCTTTCCAACTGAATGGACAGCATGACAGTCCAATGTACTGATCTATTGATACAAGAGAGTACGTGAAGGCTTCTGCATGACAGAGTATGTTGGATGAAGTCAGTGTATGTATGGCTTCTCTGTGCGTTTCAGAGAGGAGAAGTGATTGTGACTGTGTTATCAGCAGCATTGGAGATAATGTGAAGGTGACAAGGAATACTGAGGGTATGTCTACAATACCACTGGATTGGCGGGTAGTGATTGATCTATCGGGGATCAATTTATCACATCTAGTGTAGATGTGATAAATCGATCCCTGAGCACGCTCCCCGTTGACTCCTGTACTCCACCTCTGTGAGAGGCGGAAGTGGAGTCGACAGAGGAGTGCTGACGGTCAACTTACCGCCATGTGGACAGCCAGGTAAGTCGACCTAAGATACGCAACTTCAGCTACGTGAATCACGTAGCTGAAGTTGGCGTATCTTAGGTTGGCCTCCCCTAATGTAGACCAAGCCTGAGACTCTTCCCTTCACTTCTTATTTTCATGCTTTCCAGGTTGTGGATTGTGGGGAGGAGAGAAGATGGGGTAGGTGCAACTCCAACTGCCAATAAACAAAGATTTTGGTTTTTTGTGTGTGTATTGTGACAAAGTTCCGAGTCTGTATTTGTGGGTCCTGCGCTTCCTGGCAGATTTAGGGGCCTCAAAAACTCATCTAGGCCCCAGAGTGACCTCCCTTTTTCAGTAACTAATTAGGGGAGGCAGAAATGGGGGAGCCCGGGCCCTTCTTCTACTCCAGACTCCAGCCCAGGGACCCTAATAGTATCAGCTAAGATGGCTGACCTTTTATCCACAAAACACAATACAATTCCCTGAGCTACTTCCCCACAGCAGTCCCCACTTCTTCAAACTCCACTTCACCCTTACCTCAGGGCCTCCTTCCTTGCGTACAATATGTTGTACCTCAGTCTCGCCAACAGCATAACTTCCTCCCACAGCTCCTGACACCCACACCCACCTGACTAACTGGGAGGGTTTTTAACTGGTTTCAGCCAGCTCCTGATTGGCTTCAGGTGTCCCAATCAGGCTAGCCATTTCTGCTGCTTTCTAGAAGCTTCTTAATTGGTCCCAGGTGTCTTGATTGGCCTGGATTAGCCTTTGTTTGGCTATCCAGGGAACAGGGACCTGCACATCCTGAGGCTGATATACCTGCCTTCCAACACTCTCTTATACCCTTCTAGACTGACTCCGTCACAGTGTGTGTGTATATATATATATATAATATATACACACACACACACACACACATATGTACCCATACATTCAGGAGAACCTACTTTTTAGAATCTGATTCTGCATCTATAGAAGTCAGTGGAGAGACTCACGGTTACATCACTGGATGTTGTGCTGGGGCTCAAGTGGACTTAGATATTTCTTAACAGTGAAGGGAAGAAAAATCACACATGGAGTCAGTGCATTGTCAGGAGCAAAATGTAACACTAGCTGTTGTGAACTTCAACTTCCAGGGATTTCATTTGTACAAAAATCTCTTCCTCGTGGCTTCCCTCTTGCAATGAACTGTGCGCAAGAGGCCCACTGATTTTGCAGAGGCTCTCTGTGGGTGCCTGGGGTCTGCCTGCCCAGAGCAGTTTGAAATGGGACTTATAAGAGCCATTATGAGAAGCACAAAAACAAGAGTCAGAGAAGGGAGGGAAGTAGGGGAGGGAGGGTGTTGTGACAGTCAAGCATTTGGATTGCTTCACATTGGACGTGGCATACACTGTTCCATTACAAGGAACCCCATAAGTGGGGCATAAATTTTCTAGGTTATAGACTACTGCAGTGAGAGACTACAAGCCTGTAAAGTGAAGTTAAAGAGACATTGCTTTTTTTTTAGGACTTGATCCAGAGCCCACCAAAGTCAATGGGAGTATTTCAATGGGCTTTGGACCAGGCCCTAATGTTTGTTCAGTGGATGATTTAGGGGGCCAAGACATAAAGATGACCAAACTATGTGGTTTTGTGACTTTCTGATGCTTTGTTTTGGCAATTGTTACTTTGCTTTTAATGCAGTTGTTTATAAATATTTGTCCAGCTATTAAAAACAGAAAGCAGCTTGTCTCTCATTCTGGAAAGCACTGATATGTTTGCAGCACATCACATTGTATATGAGTACTGGGCTTTAGTCACACAGTGGTTTTGCTCTGTCCTCAATTTCTTGGTGAGTGTTTCTAGAGTTAGAAACATTTATTTCTGGCTAACATTTAGAAGAAAAAGTCTCTAAAGTAATGCACACGTACCAGGCCCCTAAATCTGCAGGAGGGCATTACTTCAAAATTTGTTTCTGCTGCATTACAGATGCCATCCCCTGTAAAACAAAATTAGATTACAGCCAGGCATAAGGGACCAAATGGTGTATTTTAGTTGTGCGGAGTCTGCACCCTGCCAGATTTCATCCAGGTTTAATCTAGGTTATTAAAAATGTTAGATTTGTATGACAACATGTAAGAAGTATTTTTCCTGTGCATAAAACCATATAGCAGTATCTAGCCAAGTATTTCAGGAAACACTATTAGTGCTAGACAGTGAGTAGGCTGACTATAGTAGTTTATCTGATATCAGTTATCTATAAGTGTTTGGGCAGAACAGCTTTACAGTCATTTTGGTAACAAAAACATGTTGATGGTTAATCATTACACCTCCACAAGCACTTATGAATTCAAGATAATCAAAAAGAAGCTCTGAAATGATAAGAATCCCATTAACAAATTGTTCTGTAATTGTGCTGTGAACTGTTGTTCTTTCTGGCCCATTCAAAGTAAATCAACTCTCATGGGAGCTATCCTGCAGTCAGCGGGAGAGGAGAACTACCAAACCGGGGGAAGTGAGGCTATGGTGGCTTTAAGCCACCTTTGCGGCCTCCCAGTCTGGGGCTGCTCTGGGAGCTAGAGAGGGCCAGGGACATATCTAAGTTATGGCAGCCTCTCTGGGCTATTCTAGGGGCCTCAGTACTGCCTGGCACTGCCACCAATGAGCCCCTCCTGTCCTCAGCCCCACCCTTGGCACGATTCCCTAAGCCAGAGTTAGAGCACAGGCCTTTGGATGGCCTTGTGCCTGCATCAGAGGAATATTCCCTTGTGTGGGCTCCTTTTCCCTGTTATAAAAGGACCAGAGTGAAGGGAAGAATCTTAGCCTAAGTATCTAAAACGCAGATACTTGACTTCTGTATTTCTTCTGTCTGAGCTAGTGAATAGGGGACCGCAAACTGGGGAGTTTGAAAGGCAGTTGTAATGTAATCGCTATGGTTAGGAAGAGACATATGGCCAGTGCCACCTCTGCTCATGTCTTCTCCACCTATGCCTATATCCAGGCAGACAACCTAACCATGGATGCCTCTACCCAGATCCTGGTGTAGATTTGCAGAGACTATGGCCTGCATTTCCCAATCAGAGAAAGCCAGGTTGGGGGGACCATCCAGTGGGAAAGATGCCTGCTGGTGGAATCTCTCAGGAAGCAGGTGGGAGAGCAACAGGAGGAGGTGGTTAGGCTGAGGAGCATCCATGCTCATGAGGAGTTCTCTGAGAGTATTCACAGAGAGACATCCAAGGCTGAGGATGGTATCCAGCTACAGAGGATTGCTGTCACACCACCATGGGAGGAGGTTATGGCTCTGTCAGAGGGAGGACACTGGCAGCTTGTTACTTCTGGCAGGAGGCAGTGCTCCACCCTTACTCCCAACCCACCCACCATGGTGATGGAAAACAGATATGTTGCCCTGGCAATGAGCGATGAGGAATCACCCCCAAAAGTGGAGGAGGAGAAGCCATGTACCCCCAAGGCTGGGAGGATCACAGCCCCCACTCCCAGAAAGAAAAATAGGGTAGTGGTGTTTGGTGACTCTCTTCTGAGGGGGATAGAGGTACCCATCTTTTGCCCTGACATGGGATCCTGGGAGGCATGCTGCCTGCCAGGGACCCATATCTGAGATGTTACGGCAGGATTGTAGAGGATCATCCGGCCCTCTGGCTACTACCCCATGTTACTCATCCATATGGGCACTAATGATACTGCAAGGTCTGATCCTCAGCAGATCAGAAGTGACTCCAGGGCTCTGGGAGTAAGGGTGAAGCAGTTAGGAGTGCAGGTGGTGTTCTCTTTCATCCTTCCGGTCAAAGGGTAGGGCCCCAGGCAGAGACAGATGCATCCAGGCGGTGAATAAATAATGACTGCGAAGCAGAGATGGAGTCCACCTATTGAGGAAGGGGAAGATCATAATTGGATACAGCCTGGCTAACCTAGTGCGGGGGGCTTTAAACTATTTAAGAAGGGGGGCAGGTGACCAAAGCCCATGAGTAAGTCAAAAACATGGAGACCTGGGAGAAGATTTGGAATTTGATAGGGATAAAGGAGAGACAAGACAGAACTGCAGGGGAAATCAAAACAGTATCTTAGATGTCTGTATATTTATGCCAGAAGTAAGGGGAATGAGCAGGAAGAACTCTAAATGCTAGTAAACACAACTATGACATAGTTGGCATCACAGAGACCTGGTGGGATGATACAGATGACTAGAATATTGGTATAGAAGGGTACAGCTTGCTCAGGAATGACCAGCAGGGAAAAAAGGGCGGAAGTGTTGTATATGAACAATGTATACACTCTGGACTTGTTGAAAGTCTCTCGGTAAGGATAAAAGGGGTAAAAAACAACGGTGATATCATGGTAGGTGTCTACTACAGACCACCTACCCAGGAAGAAGAGGTGGATGAGGGTTTTTTTTAAACAGCTAACAAAATCCTCCAAAGCACAGGACTTGGTGGTGAAAGGGTACTTCAACTACCCAGACATCTGTTGGGAAAATAACACAGCAGGGCACAGATTATCCAATTCTTCTACATTTCAAATTCTTGGAATGTATTGGAGGCAATTTTTTATTTCAGAAAGTGCAGATAGCTACCGGGGAGAGCTGTTCTAGATTTGATTTTGACAAATTGGGAGGAACTGGTTGAGAATTTGAATGGAAGGCAGCTTGGATGAAAATAACCATGAAAGGATAGAGTTCATGATTCGAAGGAATGATAGGCAGGAAAACAGCAAAATAAAGACAATGGATTTCAAGAAGGCAGACTTTAGCAAACTCAGGGAATTGGTAGGTAGCTTCATGGGAAACAAGTCTAAGAGGAAAACCAATAGAAGACAGTTGGTAGTTTTTCAAAGAGACATTATTAAGGGCACAAGAGGAAACTGCGACTGCGTAAGAAAAATAGGAAGTATGGCAACAGACCACCCTGTCTTAACCAGAAGATCTTCAGTGATCTAAAAATCAAAGAAGAATCCTACAAAAAGTGGAAACTAGGTCAAATTACAAAGGATTAATATAAACAAATAACACAAATATGTAGGGACAAAATTAGAAAGGCCAAGCTCAAGCTAGCCAATGATATAAAGAGTAACAAGAAAACATTCTACAAATAAATTAGAAGCAAGAGGAAGACCAAAGAGAGAGCAGGCCCATTACTCAATGAGGGGGGAAAAATAATAACAGAAAATGTGGAAATGGCAGAGGTGCTTAATGACTTCTCTGTTTCGGTTTTCACCAATAAGGTTGGTGGTGATTGGACATCTAACATAATGAATGTCAATGAAAATGAGGTAGGAACAGAAGAGGATAAAATAGGTAACAAACAAATTAAAACTTGGACAAGTTAGATGTCTTCGGATCATCAGGGCCTGATTAAATGCATCCTAGAATACTCATGGAGCTGACTGAGGAGATATCTGAGACATTAGAGATTATCTTTGAGACGTCATGGAAGATGGGAGAGATTCCAGAAGACTGGAAAAGGGCAAATAAAATGTCCATCTATTTAAAAAAAAGGGAAATAAGGACAACCCAGGAAATTACAGACCTGTCAGTTTAACTTCTGTACTTGGAAAGATAATGGAGCAAATAATTAAGCAATCAGTTTGCAAACATCTAAAAGATAATAAGGCAATAAGTAACAGTCAGCACGAATTTGTCGAGAACAAATTGTGTCAAACCAACCTGATACTTTTCTTTGACAAGGTAACAAAGCCTTTGATAGGGTAACAAGAGGGTGGCGGCGAGGGAAGCGGTAGACATGGTATATTTTGACTTTACAAAAGTTTTTGATACTGTCTCGCATGACCTTCTCACAAACAAGCTAGGGAAATTTAACGTAGATGTAGTTGTTATAAGGCGGGTGCATAACTGGTTGAAAAACTGTTCCCAGAGAGTAATCATCAGTGATTCACAGTCATGTGGAAGGGCATAACAAGTGGGGTCCCGCAGGGATCAATTCTGGACCAGTTTTGTTCAATATCTTCATCGATGATTTAGATACTGGCATACAGAGTACACTTACAAAGTTTGAGGATGATACCAAACAGGGAGGGGTTGCCAGGGCTTTGGAGGATAAGATTAAAATTCAAAATGATCTGGACAAATTGGAGAAACGGTCTGAAGTAAATAGGATGAAATTCATTAAGGACAAATGCAAATTACTTGCCTTAGAAAGGAACAATCAGTTGCCACATACAAAATGGGAAATGACTGCCTGAGAAGGAGCACTGTGGAAAGGGATCTGGGGGTTATAGTGGACCACAAGCTAAATAGGAGTCAACAGTGTAACATTGTTGCAAAAAAAGCAAACACCATTCTGGGATGTATTAGCAAGAGTGTTGTAAGCAAGACACAAGAAGTAATTCTTCCTCTCTATTCTGCTCTGATGAGGCCTCAACTGGAGTATTGTGTCCAGTTCTGGGTACCACATTTCAGGAAGGATGTAGACAAACTGGAGAAAGTCCAGAGAAGAGCAACAAAAATTATTAAAGGTCTAGAAAACATGACCTATAAGGGAAGATTAAAAAAAAATGGGTTTGTTTAGTCTGGAAAAGAGAAGACTGAGAGGAGATATGAGAACAGTTTTCAAGTACATAAAAGGTTGTTACAAGGAGGAGGAAGAAAAATTGTTTTCCTTAACCTCTGAGGATAGGTCAAGAAGCAATGGGCTTAAATTGCAGCAAAGGAGGTTTAGGTTGGACATTAGGAAAAATTTCCTAACTGTCAGAGAGGTTCAGAACTGGAATAAATTGTCTAGGGACGTTGTAGAATCTCCATCATGGGAGATTTTTTAAGAGCAGGTTAGACAAACACCTGTCAGGAATGTTCTAGATAATTAGTCCTTGCATGAGTGCAGAGGACTGTACTAGATGACCTCTCGAGGTCCCTTACGGTTCTATGATTCTATAATTTACCTAATTTATGGTATCTAGGGGATCTGTGACCATGGTGTCTTTTCCAAAGAGAGTGTGAATTCTTGTCCAGAGGCAGGGAAATCCCTCTCTCAAACTTTGTGGTAGAATTTTAAAAAGTGGATTTTGAGATACTTCTGCAGCACATGACTGGATAACAGAACTATGCTGCTTCATCAGAGGGGAATAGTCTACATCAGAAACAGTCAAAATTCAGAGCCCAAACTGCATTTTTTGGCAAATAAACTATTTGTTCAAAAATGTTGCCCATTTCTAATCCTAATGTTCTTGTATTAATATATATCAGCACTAAAAGAATCAGAGAATAATTTTTACGTGCTCTCTTTCTTTACATTCCACTAGGTGATTTGTGAAGGGCAGTTTGATGTTTTCACACCTCAGAATATCTGCAAGGTTTTTTTCATTCTTCAGCCTAAACCTGACAGCTCATTCCAGCCTGCCCATGAAAAGGAATTAGAATAGGTGAATAGCAGTGCATTCACAAGCTTGGCAAGGACTGTTCATCAGTTATGAATATACATTGCAGCTCTATACAAATACTAGGTAAAAGCAATAACAATGCTTTGCATTTCTATAGCATCTTCCATCCAAAAATCTCAAAGCTCTCTGCAAATATTAACCGATTCAGGCTCCCAAAACCCCATGAAGCTGAAAGAGATGATACAGGGGACATATCAGAGGTGAAAGTAACTGTAGGCACTTACTGGTACAGGGGCAGGTTAGGGCTGGCTCTGGCCCCTGGAAGGGGCAGGGCAGAAGGGACAGAGTTGGGGGTGGTGAGAGCTGGCCCCAGCCTGCCCCGTACCAGTAAGTTCCTGTAGTTGTGGCAGCTTTAACAGTGCTGCCCTTTCCCCACCCTGTCAGCAGCCCTGCTGGTAGGGTGTGTACTGGCAGGATCACCGACAGGGGAGGCAAAAGGGGCAGAGACATTACAGTGCTGCTTCAGCAGCGCTTTGATGTGGGCTGCATACGGGCCGGTATGGGTTTTACCAATACGTCATACCGGCCCACTTTCACTCCGGTCATATCAAACGCTGCTGAAATCTAGCTGTCGCTGGAGAGGAATATGACAACTGTTTGACAAACTATCCAAATTAAACTGAAGTCACTGTCTTCCTGTCTGAGTTGTCTTTGACCTTAGAAATGAAACAAGATGTCCAGAGTATAAATGCTGAGCCCTCTTGGATTGACTTTCAC
Organism: Dermatemys mawii; assembly: GCA_007922305.1. Lineage (NCBI taxonomy): Eukaryota > Metazoa > Chordata > Testudines > Dermatemydidae > Dermatemys > Dermatemys mawii. Next base: position 54,047,459 of record ML677333.1, on the reverse strand, counting down.
CCAGGGCTGCCACTGGGGTCCTAGAGGTGGCAAGATCCTTTGAGCCATCCATTGTTTGTGGAAATTATCAATTTTCCCAACAGAGAGACAGGTCAGTTTTTGTTAAAGACACTATTGTGAAACCTGTGCTCAAGAAACCAAAGTGGGAGACGAGAAGAAAAGTGGGAGGCCGTGAAAATTGTAGTTTTTCAGCTTTTAATCAACAAACTTGAAAATTTTGGCTGGAATGAAAATTTTCCATGAAAATTTTTATGTCAGTTGAAAAGCTACTTAAAACACAAAACAGAACAACAACAACAAAAACCCTTCAACTGGCTTTACTGACAATCTTGCTGTTTTATCTGCCTATTTCTGATCCTCACTTCTGGGAAAGATCACTGAGCAGGTTATGAAGGACAGCTCTGGCAGTGTCCTGAGTTCTTAGTTTCCTTGATCTGGATGAGTTAACTTAAAAGCCTGCCTATTGGACAAAACCTACAACGGGGGCCTCAGTCCTTGATCTTTACCTAGCAATGGATAATGATAGCGTCCATGCAAGTTCATTTAAATTAGTTACCAGCCTTTGATACCAATGGTCACAATGTTTTGTTGATATATCCATGGACCTTAGCACTGGGGGACAGAGTTAGTCTTGAGCAGCTCACCTCCTGATCCTGAGGAACTGTTAACTCTGCCCCTTAAGTCATTCTCATTGAGGATACCACAGGGAGCTCTATATCACTCTCCTGTTCCATATGAGTTTGAGGTCTCTGAGAGAGTAAGAGGAGAGAAGGACTGTAATGTGTTCATTATGGGGATAACATCTGGCTCTACTTTTCTATACATCTGACATGGCAATGCAGTGGAACAAATAACCCAGTGGCTTGGATAAGTGAATTACAGCTAGTTATCTGTCTAGGTATAGATCTAATGCAAGCTGGAAAGCTGGTAAAGATTATGTTGACAGCCTTTCCTGTATCCATCATTGTAACACAGGTGCAAAATCGAGGGGTATTAGTAGACTCTGGACTATTGCTGGATATCCAGTCCTGGCTAAAAGCTCTTTCTTTTCCCTGCAGCAGGCAAGAAGAGTATGTCCTTTTCTGTCTGATACAGACCTTGCTGCCTTAGGTGCTGACTCCATGGGTGCTCCGCAGCTGGAGCACCCAGGAAAAACAATTAGTGGGTGCCTAGCACCCCCACAGCAGCCAGCTCCTACCTTTCCCCATAGCAGTGCCTCCTGCCTGCTGGCGGCCCTGCTGATCAACTCATCCCCTTCCCTCCCAGCCTACTGTGATCAGCTGTTCCCTGGTGTGCAGGAGGCACTGGGGGGAGAGAGAGGGGCAGGGATGGGGCATACTATGGAGAGGGGGCGGAACTGGGCAGGAAGAGGCAGGATGGGGGCAGGAAGAGGTGGAGCAGAACCTTGTAGGAAGGGGTGGAGTGGGGTCATGGCCTGGGGTGGAGCAGGAGCTGGGGAAAGGAGGAAGATAGCGCCTGTACTTGCCACAGTTATCCAGGCCTTTGTCACCTCAAGACTGGATTGCTGTAATGTGCTTCTCATGAAATCACATGTTGCTAGAGCAGAATGGGGCTACATTGAAATGGAATTTCATAATAGGAGTACATTACACCAGTGCTGCGGGATTTGCACTGACTGCCAGTAAGTTTCCAGGTGGAATTCAAGGTATTAATTATTACCTGTAGAGCCCTAAACTATTTGCAACCTGGTATCATAGGGTCTTTCTACACTGCAGTTAAAAACTCTTGGCTGTCCCGTGGCAGCTGACTTGGCTTTCGTGTGGGATTATTTAATTGTGGTGTAGAGATTTGGGTTCAGGCTTCAGCCCAAGCTTTGGGACCCTCCTACACATCTCACAAGTTCCTAGAGCCTAGGCTCCAGCCAGGGGTGTCTAAATGCAGTGTAGGTATAACCTAAGAGACCACGTTAAGAACTTAAGCAGGCAAAATGCAATTACTTTAGTTGGCATTTTCTCAGCACACAAAGGTTAACAGCCCTCCCCTACAAAAGCTGCCATGAGATGTTTAATGATCACCAGTGGTCAGAGTGTTACAGCAGAATAGCATTCCAAATGTTGTCATATGACAACAGCAAAGAATCACAGAAACAGCACGTATTTCTAGTACCATTTAAGGTCATGTATTAAAATAAGGAGAACAATATTACCGCTATAGTTAATTTCTCTCTCTCTTTCTGTTTCACTGAAGAGATCCTGCCTAGAATCTTCCCCCATTCCCATCCTGCCTGGTTTCTGGCTACACATTTAAAGAAACAACCACATATTCTCATGAGCAACAGGTTTACTTGTGACCTAATGGGATCAAAGCACAGGTAATTATAACTTTAAGAAGTAAAAAATAAATCAGTGATAATTGCATTTTTAAAAAATAATTATCACTGTAGATGCAGAGAGTGATCCTATCATCCGTACTTTTTCTTATTCACAATGACTAGATGAAAACAGGAAAATTGCATGAAAGAACTGAAGTGGAATTTTCCTTGTGTCCCAGTTCTGCCTGTGAACTTCCACTGGAAGAAATGGACAGTTCTGATTGTGTTCTCTAAGCATGTAATAGTCAATTCATTATTGTGTCATGCATCCTATGATTGTGAGTTACTCTTTTTATTACTCATTGTTATATCAGAGAATGCGTCTCTCCTGCGCACATCTGGTTTTATGTAGTTCCTAACAACAGAAAAAAAGCAGAGAACATATTGTATGACATCTCTTTGCTACCATATTCCTTTTCTTACCCTTTATGGGGTACTATTTTTGTTTGGGGCCATAGTATATTTTTGAAGCAAATCTTTATTTTAATGTGATAAAATTGATGATAGATGAACTAATTTGTTTCAAGCATTATATCACCATTATCATCACTGTAAAATCAATTGGAAAAAATAGTCTCTTGGAAGAGACATGCTTATCTTGGTAGTTAACTGCTTTCAGGGACTAATCTGACACTCCGCACGTATGTCTATCTTCTCTTCTCAGCAACTTCTTTTACCCATGGGGGTTTGGCCAACATAATTAATTGATTATTTTATCTTTGAATGGGAGAGGTCAGCTAAGATCAGAACCTGAAACATTCTCTAAAATTGTTTGCTCACAGTAGCATACAAAGAACAAGCCTTGAAGACTGACACAGTTTTGTACCAAAATGGGATAGTTTATTATTATTATTGGATTCACTTGGATGTCGTGTTCCCTGAAGTGGGAGGAGTACATGGGAGGGAGCCACTCTCAAAAACCTCGGAAGAGTCATGGAGAGTGTGTACATTTGTATATGTTGGGAAGTATCACCAAACTCAAGCATTCAAAAATCAGGAGTCGGTACGCCCCAAATCATGAGTTTTTTTTAAAATTACCGATTTTTAGTTTATTTTCATTTCCTTTCTGGTCTCTGGGCCTTTAGGGTGCATTGATTCCTGTTTGCAAGCTGTTCTCTGCAACCATGAGCATGTCTACGCTGCAACTGGAAGCGAGGCCCCCGGCCCAGGGAGACAGATTCGTGCCAGCACTTTAACAGTAGCTGTGTGGACATTGCAGCACCAGCAGAGGCTGGGACTAGACACCTGAGATCAGATCCAGGGGGTTCAGGTGGGTCTGAGCTTGGGTGGCTAGTCCAAGCCTGTGCCAGTGTGGCAGCATCCACAGTGGGGTTCCTGCACATACCATCCACACAGCTGTCCGCAGCATGTTAGCACAAGCCCTGCTAGCAAGAGGCTGTTGACCTGGACTGGAAAGCTTACTCCTAGCCACAGGATAAACAGATCCCCTGAGGACTAGAAATAGATTTTAAAGAGAGAGAAAGAGAGAGAGAGAGATTAGATTAGATTCTGTTGCTTCCAGAAGTTGGTGCTTTAAGAAAAACCCAAAATAGTGTAAGACTGGGAACTGAACATGCAAGAGCTGGTAACGCTGTTGGAGAAGGGTGACTTTTGTAAAGTGAAAAATGATAGTTCTGTTTCTTACAGCTCTACCAGGAAGGTATCCTCCTCTCCCCTTGAGGAACTTATTGATTCTTCTGAGTGAAACACATTTCCTTTACCATAATGTATGTGGGGAATGAAAATAGACTTGCACTTTCAAGTGTGGGCCTAATTCCAAATGTCAGGGGTTTCTTGGATGCCTCGCCTTGGTTTGAATTGATCTCTAGCTGAAAACTTAAGGGAAAAAAACCCTTCACCTCCCCACACACCTCCCACCCCACCCCAGGAGACCCCACTCTGCTCAAGAATTATTGCACTATCTCATTAAAGCATGATGGTCTGTAAATCCATGCTTATTTAATTCAGAAATATCTTCAGTTGTCCCAAGTTTACAACATGGAAAAGATAAGAAAAACCATGATTTTGTTCACTATGTGAAGTTTATTTATGTAAAGGACACAGAACACTGGAGACAATTTGCATTCACACTATGCAGATTTGACAGCAGTCTTTTGCTCATACACTGTAGAAACTGTTTATTGTAACTTCTCTCCTAAAATTCCCCTAATCACAAATTTTAATAGGTAAATCAGATTGGATTTTCTGTAAGTCAGGAAAATTAAAGCGACGCAAAATGAAACTTCCAAACTTTTGCAAGGGACTTAATTCTTGCAACTCAGTTTAATTTAGCTTGAAAGCAGCATCCTTGAGAAAGTGCTGAAACTGGTACAGAAAGCAGCAGCTCACCTTCTGCACGTCCGCTATGTAGGAGAAGAAAATGATCTAGACATGGCTTTGGAACAGGCTTGTTCATTGTGTTTCTGTCTGTAGATCTCAGCCTGAGTTTTCTGCCACCTGTACTCTAGTTTCAGTTTCCCTCTTTCCCCATTTGATATGCATTATCTGAGAACCATGGAGGCCTGTGTGCACCACTAGAAGGAAAGGGCTGTTTGGGAGCCATGGTGGGGGCATCCACATTGTTGTAAAGAGTTACCAGCTCTGCATCCCCTTATTCTGTTGGTCAGTTATAGCTGTCATGGAATATATTTTTCAATCTTTAAATCCATGAGCTTTTGGGATCTTCCTGGAGACAAGGAGAGTCCTGGCAATTGCTTGTATGAAGTGGCCGTCCAGACTCGTGCTCTGGTTAATGATGTTTTCTCTCTCCACATTTATTGCAAAGATCAGATCCAAAGTGTGCCTGGCTACACAGGATGGTCTGAAGATCGCCAGTGAGGATCTAGGGGGAAGAATAAAAAGGGGCTGAAAGCTCCACTTGCCAGCCTAGATCTGTAGGTTTCCTCACCCCTCTACTTGCAGATGCAAAGAGATGAAGTGGGGTCATTTTAAGTCATTTTTATGTTGCTTAATAAAGTGACAATGTTCTGATATTGCGCTTAGTGGTGGAGTGATGTCAGTTGAAGTTAACAAGGGCAGCCAGGTGTGAGCACTTTTGAAAATCAGGTCACTTGTTCAGGAACCTAAATGCAGCTTCACCTTTTAATGTTAGGCTATTGTTCTGTGAAACCGTAGCCTAAAGTTTTCAGTGCTTAGGTATTATGGTTGTAAGCCTTGTACGCTGATAAAATGCATAGATAGAAAGATAGATATTGCATCTTTTAACATGAATTTTATTCAGAACCGCAAACAGGAAAATGAATGTCTAAACTGAATGTCAATTACCATCAAGTAATGAGTTATTCCAAATGACGCATGACTAACTTTTGGTGAAGCCTCTGTGCTATTCAGGTTTGTGGTTTCATCAGTATTAGTTATCAGTAATGCAAAAAAGCAGAAGTGTTTGTTTAAAATAAGTCTCCCCTCCTGTTGTTTTGTCAGTGGGAACCAAACTCTGGCTGACACAAGCAATGAATCATATTTTATTTAAGAGAGTAATACAGACACACTACTCCCCCTCTCTTCCCCCCCCCCCCCCACAAGCGCACACCTCGCCTGGAAAAATAAAGTTTCTTTATAGTGCTAAACACAGTAACTGGTCAGATGTAGAGTACTGGCCGTTATTATGCAAGTTGTAACTGAAAATCTAAAACTGTGTCATCAAAACCTAATAATGAAACTACTGGCTCAGACAACTGATGAAGCAGAAATGGTAGGTGTTAACTTCTAGTAAATGCTTCACATTGACATTAGGCCAATTCCTGCTCTCCTTACTCACATGAATAATCTCATTCAAACCAATTTGCTTTGCTTCTGCAAGTAAGTTATCAGGATTTGGTTCCTTGTCATATCTCTGCATATTTTCTAATGTGAAAGGAGCTAGAATATATTCAGTTAATATCTGAGTGTCGTGAATTATTTTCCATCATTTCTCAAAATAATTTTTGATTTCTTAATCACTTTAGTTCCAGTTCACAAATCTGTTCATCTTTTTCCCCAGTGGAACAATGGTTTTTGGTTCATATCAGAGGAAGTGCTAAAAATGGGTGCTTTTAGCAACTACATAGCATACCACCACTGAAATATGAAAAATACATATTTTGAAATAAATACAATTCAAAATGTTTTAAATGGACATAGACTTAAAAAACACAGTATTATTTCTCACCCATTAAAATTAGATAGCAGTACTACACAGAATTATAAGCAAACATTATATGTTTCACACATGTTCAGTTAAGCCCTTTCCAGGGGCACATCCCAAAGAACCATTCATGTTATCTCTGTTCTACATTTCAGGACACAATTTTTTAAAAAGATGGTGCAGGAATTGCAACATTACAGGCCTGCTTATTTCAATCCTTTCCTGCCCTCCCCTTTTTCACACTCCCTCTGCTGCCGCTTCACTCTTCCTGGCTTCCATGATCCTCTCCATCCTTCTCTTCCTCCTTTTCCTCTATCTTTTTCCCCTTACCCTTTCTTCTTGCCTCCTGAATAATTGTTCTTCTCACCTTCCTTTTCCTGATCCCATACTCCTGTTAATTCATCTCGTCCCCTCATTCCCCACTGTGTAATTCCATAAATCAGCTGGTGTAAATCAGCATCATTGCATTGACTTCAATGAAGCTATGTCAGCTGAAAAGCTGGACAATAACTTTTTAAAATAGTAGTAAAACAGATTTTTTTAAAAGCAGAAATGCAGTAACATCGCCACTTCCACCCATCAGTCTGATCACTCCACTTGTATATTGTATCCTCTCTGCTCGTATATTATATCCTTTATCCAACCCTTCATCTGCCTTGTCTGTTTCAATTGTAAGGCCTTCAAGTTGAGGATGGTCTCTCACTGCATGTACACAAAGGGGCCGCCATCTTGATTGGTGCCTCTAGGCACCATTGTAATGCAAACAATAATATATAATAATAATAATATAATAGGATAACTGTGTCTAATGACTGAGCCAGGGAATCAAGCAACTGTCAATCAGTATAATGTCTAACCCCTCTGGCTCTCTCTGTCATGGCGCTTACCAACTTTAAAGACACCTCCCTCCCAGCCCTTTTGCACATGCGCATTAACCACTGATTGCAAACTGGATTTCTCTTGTTAGAAAAACAATGACCTAAATCCACCGCTATATTGTTTTCTTTCTGTGGGATGATCAAAAGGATAGAAACAAATGAACAAAGCACTTCAAAACAAGTTTCTACAGCTACAGCACTGAGGTCATAGGCAATAGGTAAAGTACAATAAAGTTAGTGAAAGTGAAAAATGAGTAGCAGGGAAAATAAAACCTTGAGAACCTTGAAAAGATCTGTCAGTTGATGAAAAAGTGTTTCAGTTCCATGACTAGTCCCTTCTGATTTCTTATTAACGCAGCGACAGGTCTCATCAACAAGGTTTATGCAAGTTGCTTTCATATTGATTTTACTCTGTAACGCTATGGCACCTAGGTTTTAGGATACAGCACTGGATATATCACACTATCCTCTGGGAGCAATTGCAAAAAGAGTGGTGGATCCAAGCGTTTTGAAAAAGCCCAAGGCATTGTGTTTCTGTCATGCAAACCTGACTACATTATCACCATAGATTGACATCTTTCATTGCCTTTCTGTTTTTGCAAAACAAAGGAGCCCAGCTGAGCCTGAAACAAAGGAGAATACAGGGAAAAGGAGAGAATATGTCAGGCAAGAATAGTTTGGAAAGGGCCAAAAGTGGAAAAGGAAGTCTAATTCTGTCTTAGTCCGGGGGAAAAAAGTTTTTTGAGAAATGTAAACAAATCAGGAAATCCTGGCACTTACTCCAGTTCCGATTTGGCAAAACACACCAGCCCTTTCCCTGTGTGTGAGCTGCTGTTTGTGAATGAAACCCAGATTAAGTTATTCATTGAGCCCTGCCAGTCCCACAGTTTCCAGGTTTCCTTTTTGCCTATGGCACAGCTTAAACCTTAAAATAATAATAATAAAAAAACCATATGCATGTTATTAACTCTCCATATTCAAATGGAAATACAATGCTATCATAAATCTTTTTTTCCCTAATGTAAATTCCTTTCTCCAGCACGAAGCTGCAGGAAAACCATTGTATCTGAGTAATCTAAACTTGAAAGAGGATTTTTGTTAACTAGTTATGATAGGGGAAACATGTTTTTCACTGAGTCAAAAGACTAAAGTTGATCATAAAAAGGGGTGGTGGCGCTAGGGGAGAAATATTGGTTGCTCAACTAATGATTAGATACAGGACTTCAAGGATAAATTAAGGAGCTCAAAAAGAAAGATTTCTGCAGATAAGTAAACTCTGTTCCAATAGTATCACATAAAAGATGTCCTGTTTATCATACATTTTAATCTACCCCTGCTCAACAAGTCCAATTAAACAATGAGAGTATAAACTCCAGTAAAGACAACCAATCTTTTATAGACTTTAACATCTACACCTTATGCCTGTCCCTCCCCCTTGCCACTCTCTTCCCTCTGAGACAATTTGTGGATTTCCCTTCTTCCTCTTCTAATGAGATTCCAGTTTTACATGGATGTCCATGTAACGTTTCTTTATCCTTTTAGCTGCTTACATAAACATTAAACAGGTTGCCACATTTCCCTTTTTTTCTGAATCCACCCACCCTTTCTCCCAAAATAGTTCTGGTTCATTAACACCGTTAAAATGTATTTGCTGAAAACTGCTGTTCTTAGGTCAAACTTCATTTTACTGTGCAATAATACCAGCAAAGTCGGGAGCCAAACTCAGGGCCTGCTCAGGAACTCCTGAAGGGAAGCGCACCGAGTAATTGGAATGTATTATATAACTCTGCATGACCAAAAAAGAGCATCTAGTGCTTCTGAAAAGTGAACTACCAACTGGTGGACAAACAGCAGCGTGGACTTAGGTGGTGGTACTCAAAGATACTTTGGCCCATAATTCTCATTGTTTTGGGTGTTAGGCATCTAAATACCTTTGAAGATCTCAGCCGTAGTCTCTTATGGGCCTAATAATCTAATTTCCATTAAAGGCAGTGAATTGTAAGGTCAGGGCAAAGACAACAGACAGACTCCCATTGACTTTAACTGTGTCAGTCCCTGACTGAGTCCCTCATCTGATAGATGAACTCACTAGACCAATTTCAGTCATGTTGTAAGTGAGCACAAGTCTAATGATTCAATGGAATTGTAGCACTGAATTTGGACCACTGTGTTTCTGTGGCCTGTGGGCTACTGCAGTCACCAGTGAGAACACCCTGTAACACACAAGCATCATCTCTAAACCATGAAAACTTCTCCAGACAGACCTGCAGGGCCATTCCTTGTTTCCAGCAGGAGCTGATGGTTACCTATTTCACCTGTTTGCCTTTGAATGAGAAAGAGACAAGGAGGAAAAGGGTAAAATTTTCAAGTGTCTAAGACTATGTCTGTACTACAAACCTGAAGCAGCACAGCTGTGCCACTGTAGGGTCTCTCATGTAGCTGCTCTGTGCTAACAGGAGAGAGCTCTCCAGTCAGCATAATTAAACCATCCCTAATGAGCAGCAGTCACTATGTCATCAGGAGAGCTTCTCCTGCCAACATAGCACTGTCCATACCAGCAGTTTTGTCAGTGAAACTTATATCGGCCGGAGATGTGTTTTTTCACACCCCTGGCTGACAAAAGTTTTGCCAACAAAAGTGCTAATGTGGAGACAGTCTAAATTACTTAGGAGCCCAAGTGCCATTTTCAAAAGTGACTCAGGCATTTAGCTTAGTTACTTTTGAAAATTTTACCCAATATTACTATTCAGTAGCTGTCCAAAAAGTGGGCATGTTTAGTCTTGACATAAGAAGACGGAAAAAGGATCTGAGAAAAGTCTTCAAATATGTTAAGACCTGTTATGAAGATGGTGATCAATTGTTCTGCATGCCCACTGAAAATAGGATAAGAAGTAATCAGATCAAGGGAGATTTGGATTAGATAGTAAGAAAACTTTCTAACTATAAGGGCAGGTTTCTAATGGAGGTTGTGGAATCCCTCTTGTTGGAAGTGTTTAAGATAAACACGTCAGGAATTGTCTATATGTTACTTGGTCCTGCCTCAGAATGGAGGACTGAACTTGATGACCTTTTGCAGTCCCTTCCAGCCCTACATTTCTATGATTCTATTGAGCTTTTCCAGATTTGGAGTTTGGGGGAAAAATTTTTTTAATGAAACTTAGTTTTGACCCCAAAAAGTATTTTTATATATTTTTTCAGAGACTAGAAAATGTCAAAACTTCAATATAGTTCACAATTTAAAAAAGCAGTAATTTTTAAAATCCTATTTTGCTTACCATTTCCCTATGAAAAGTATGGCTATTGCAATCATTTTTAATTAACAGGACAGTCCATAGAATGAGATCACTCATTTTCTTGATGAGTGGTAAACTGGTGGATCTGACCACCAGATTGGAACAAACAATCAGCCACAGTCGGTTCCATTTATAGCCTCTTCCCTCAGGGTTCTATTTAGTCTCCAGAAGAAAAGGAAATGTAGAACAATAATAAAATCAATAGCACTGTTCTTGACCAAGATTGTGGGGCACTCTGGCAACCTAAAGGTCTAAAATTTCCCACTTTAGGGCGGGGATCTGCTTGTCTTCTTGCCAGCTATCTGTTGCAAGAATATACTCTCAACTGTCTCCTGATTCCCACCCCCTCAAGGAGCGAGGCCCTCCTTTGTGTCCTCCAGACAGGATTCAGACCCAATCATTAATTGCTGTTCATCTGGGTCAGATGATTCCAAGCACCTGCCTACTCAGCTTCCTTCCAGAACAGGTCCAGCCGCCTTGTTACATGACTATTGTGACAACGTTCTGTAGGTGTTGGGCTAGAATTTTATAAATAACATCTTTACTATTTGAAAGTCACCTGGACTTAACAGCACACAGTGTTCAAACCAAAAGCCAATTAGTGCTTTCCTTACCCACATGTACAGTGCCATTTAGCTCAATGGAACAATCATAGTGAGGAAGGTCAGCAGAATCTGACCCCAACAATCACAGTTTTGCCGCCTCCTCCCCCTGTGGACTCCCTAGTACATTTAATTGTTTTTAGATACTATGGACAGACTCCTGCTCCCATTTAAGTCAATGGGAGTTTTTCCATTCACTTCAGTGGCAACAGGATTGAGCCTTGTCTCACGAACAGAAAATATTAACTGAATTTATGCCTTTGAAAGAGATATTTGTAGAACCTGTAGAAATGTAGATAAATCCAAGAGGCTATGGATTGTCTGACAGCTAATAAAGCTATAAAAAATCATCATCTCTTGTTCCGTCATCAGCCTTGTCCTGCTGCGTGATACAATACAGAGAGAGGTGAAGTTACCTCTGAGTCTCTGATTCCTTTGTGCTCAACTCAAAGAAGCTTATCCAGCCCTGCACGGGTATCCGAGTGTGTCTGTGGGCTTGCAGGAATGTTTGTAAAATTTGTCCGTAGTACATCTTTGTTCCCCTTTCATGGAAAAAAATGCAGCAGTACTATTAATTTCAGGCTACGTTCTATAGCCTGCATAGAGTTGTATTTCCCAGGACCGCAAAGAAGGGAAACAGGTGCTTCATCTCCTCCGCATCTGGTTTGGATGACCACAATACTCTGAACACCTGCACTTTGCAACCCAGCCAAGTCATGCCTCCCATTGTATTGCATTGGACTTTCTGCCTGTAGCAATAAAAAGGCATTGTTTATCAGATTTACCAGAGGAACATGGGTTGCGAGGAGGGGGCAGAATAAACAAATCTGGAACAAAACTGTTATGAAAGAAAATCAGTACCACCGCTTAAATATTTGTGACCGTGAAAGGGAATCTTGTGGTGGAGAGAAAGATAGAGTGTACTGGGAGTTAGAGGGTCAGTCTTTAAGGCAGATTTCCTATCCGATCTGAGAATGAGTGCCTCTTTTAAGAGAATGTTGTTCTTTAGCACCAGGTGTTACATTTTAGGATATGAAGATTCAGTATTAGGAGTGAAATTCTTTGTCCTTAAAGAATATATATTCATTTTATTTAAAAAAAAATTATCTCCCCTGTTGGCAAAACCAGTTACCTGACCTACAGACAAATGACATGTTGATAAGAAACATGTCAGAGCACATTTTAAAGGATGTTTGATTTAGATCTCAATTTTCCAAGTGTAACTTTAGTGCAACTTTAAGCTTATGAATAGTCCCTTTGAAATCAATGAAACTACTTACATGCCTAAAGTTAAACACATGCTTAAGTATTTTGCTAAACTTGGGTCTTAAAATTGAAGACAAAGGACTACACTAATAATGAAGAAAAATTGACATATCTGGCTCCTCTGCCACATGTTTCCTCTGTGACCTTGAGCAAGGTACTTAATTTATCTGTCATTGTTGTAATTTATTTGTATTATCCTAGCACAAATATAGAACAAAAAGACAGTCTCTGTCTCAAAGAGCACTTCAGTTTCTCCATTTATAAAACTGGAGCTGGATAGATTTACCTAGCACCTAGTGGTATTGATTAATGTTTGCATAGTGTTTTAAGATCCTCAAATGAAAGGCACAGCAGAAGTGATAACTATTTATCAAGAAATATTATTTGAAGTATCAACAACAGTTTTAGCTATAGAACTAAGAAAGATCATTCCAATGCTCCTATTTACGCATCTGAACCAAGTTTTCCATGGAAGAAATGGCATCCAAATCCACCTGACAGAGGATGTGTTTTTTAATATGTGTGTTGAGTGCCAACTAGTGTTATTGCTATAGAACTACTAAAAGGAATAGGACTGAAATTATGCCCTGGTAAAACAAGTGTTAGATGCTCTATATGCCAAGGAATTTAGACAAAGGCAATTTAAGGAACAAAGTAACTGTCTTTGTTGAGGCATATTGAATTGTTGCTATTGTTTTGGCACTGAAATCTATTAAATGGGATCTATAGATAGTAAAAATAAAGTAGGACAATAAAACATTTAGTTGTGTGGAAAAAATATATCACATTTTGGAAAATTAGTTTAGTAACAAATAAATGTCCTACCTAGGAACAATGAATGGGCTGGAGAAGAGGCCTTTATCCCACCGGCATGATGAGCAAATAGTTGGCATCAGTATAACCATTCCAATTGCGGGAAATGGAGGACATGACGATAGAACCGGGTAAAGAACATGTGTCAATGCATATGCAAAAAATAAAGCCATTAACTACACAAGAGCTCAAGAACATAAAGGGACACCTGTAAGACAGCATATGGAGCACTGGATTTTGTTAGAGAACCAGCTTTTTTTTTCCTTCTGAAAATCACCGTCTAACTTCACAATTTACTACATCTCACATATAAATGCCATCGTTTAAGATCCACAGCTACCCTTTCAAATGAGTGATGGTATAACACACAAACCTGAAACAGACGAAAGCATACACAATGGAGAAATGAGAATAGGTGGAAAATATCATTTTGCTTGCCAAAACCATTGATAGACAGCATGCACACACACTAAGCACTTAAACACATACGAGTGCAGTCCCATACACAACCATATATACAAACACACTTATCCATGCACATACAACTCCTGCTGTTGCTACTGCTAGTTGAGTTGCACCAGTACAGGAAAATGTTTATCTATTTTCCAGTGCAGCTGCATCTTTTGAGGTTTACCCTGTTTTTACAGTACCTGCATATATAAAACCATGATCAATTACATATTTTTTTTAAGAACTAGGAGTCTTACTTGCAGACTAGCAAGTATGAAGATTAGTCATCAGTGAATTTGGCTCCAATCCTGCAAAAAGTTCTCTACTGGTAGAGTGCTAGTTATAGTCAAGCAGGTTTTTTTTACATAACCTTCAGGAACTGACATATTAGGATTGTTTATCTGCACCAGTTTGCAGACTGGTATGACAAGGCTATGGTATGACAAGGGCTGGTAAATCTGAAAGTAGCCGAACCATCATTTTCCAATAGGTTAAGCAAAGAAAATCTGCACAAAAATTGCTCAATAAATTTTGTATTTTGAACAATTATCCAGGGCATTGACTGTTTCTTAAGTAATCAGGAAAACACAGATCTTATCGATGGTCACCTAAAGTTTCCTGGTAATTATTTAATAGATTGAGATGTCTGCAGGATCATTTGCAAAATAAGTTGTTTAAATACCATTTCTTTGAGGACCATTAAGTCTCTAGAGTTCAAAGATAGCAAGGGAGCTGCTAACATGGCAATGGTATCAAATCTCCCTTTTTATGACATCAGCTTTCCTATAGCTCATACTTTATAAATGGCCTAGTTGTGGAGAAAAGCTGTTATATTAATCTGTCCTATCTTTCACTTCATGTCAAGACAGTTAATTTCAAAAAGCATGTTTGTGGGGATAACAGGACTAACACAACAGTCATAAATAATCTCCTTGTCCGAACTCAGTATCATTGCACAACATGATTTTTTTCTACCAGACCTGAGGTTTTTTCGTCATGTCACTGTGAAGTCACACATCTTTGACTCATGGGCTCATCAAAAATTATGTAGTTTATTAATTAATTTAAAACCATTTAACAGTTTGAGATTATTTTTCTATTTCCACATCTCCCTCTAAAGACCTTATTCTCATAGATATTACAATTAGTGCTTCTAACAAAAACCAAACAGGGTGATATCCTGGCTCCATTGAAGTCAGTGGCAAACCTCCAATTGGCTTTAATGAGGCCAGGATTTTGCCCATAAAATTCAACTTGAACAAAATGGGCAAATAGGACACAGCAGCATAGTCCATGATCATAAGTTCACGCCATATCCTGCCATTCATACGAGTGCCTTTGAAATGACTGAGTCAAGTCTGACTAAGAATGACAAGATTATATCCTTAAATTGTTGAAGGTTCATGTGCATAACTGAATAACATTTCCTTTGAAATCTAGAAGAAAGCCCTTCTAAAGTTTAAAAAAAGTGAATCTGAATCTTGTATTTTTCTGAGGTCTGTATCCGTGCCTGCATTTTTTGCCTTGGGCCTTGTTTTTGGATGCGGGCCAAAACTTTTTCAGCACCTCATCATTATTAACTCAGTGTTTCTGTGTGAGTGTAAATTTTCCAGTCCTCATTGACTAGACAGACAAAGCTAAATCAGTCAGGGCATGTTTGACACATCTACTGCTACAAAGGAAGAATAAAGGGAGAGCTTTAAAAATAATATATCAAAGCACAAAGGAACTATAATGAATGCATTTCCCCTTGTATACTGGTGTCAGAGAATCAACTACAAGGATGCTTAACAAGCCTCCATGGGAAGCAACAATGAAAACAGCAAGTTTAAAGGAGAATGGGTTTGCTATAAAACTAACACCTCAGTTTACCAGCAGCCATGAGAATTGAAACATTCATCTAAATAGGCTGTTTACCTAGAGTTTCATTAACCAGCCAGGATTTTTCTGTATTTATTGTTGCTCTGCAACAGCCATGTGATTTCTGACTAGAGCATCAAATAAGTGAAGTCTAGTCCACAAAAAGAGATATTAACCATCCATTTGTGATTTATTGACTCAGACAGATTTAGTTCAGCATCTGGTTTCTTTTTCACTTCCACATCTTACCCAGATTTCAAGCTTGGTGGGCTGAGGCACAAGGAGGTCAAGTGACTTGGCCAGTCACACAGTGAGTCAGTGGTTTAGGTGGGATTTAGAGCTAGAACTCTTCAAGTTCCCAGTGGTTTGCACGAAACACCAGACCCTACAGTCTAACATGAGGAAGAAGTCTGTTTCACTTAGTAGGGATAATAACAATAGAAATTACTTAAAACATTTAGCATACAACAGAGAATTGACAACTTTGATATAGTTTTTTAAAATCATTCTATTAAATGTAATAGATAATTAAAATCTTGCTACAGCCTATTTTAAAGTTATCATCAGTTTGGGCATGATGCAAAGCCAATTGAAGTTAATAGAAAGAATCCTGCTGAAGCCCTCAAATTATGTAGGATATTCTGTAAGGGTCCTTGTCTTTACCAAGAAAAATCTCCAGGTTGTGCAGTCTTAGTTGTAGAGATTCCATGTCCGTGTAACTGTTGCTTCTGATCTTAAGAGTGACCCATGAAACAGTTTTACATAATTATTATTTATTTGAAATGTATATCAGGGGTAGGCAACCTATGGCACGGGTGCCAAAGGCGGCACGCGAGCTGATTTTCAGTGGCACTCACACTGTCCGGGTCCTGGCCACCGATTTGGGGGCTCTGCATTTTAATTTAATTTTAAATGAAGTTTCTTAAACATTTTAAAAACCCTATTTACTTTACATACAACAGTAGTTTAGTTATACATTATAGACTTATAGAAAGAGACCTTCTAAAAACGTTAACATGTATTATTGGCATGCAAAACCTTAAATTAGAGTAAATAAATGAAGACTCAGCACACCAGTTCTGAAAGGTTGCTGACGCCTGATGTATATTGTAGTAGCATCTAGAAGTTAACCAGATCAGGACCCTGTTTTGCTAAAAACTATATGAGCAAATAATGAATGACAGTTCAGAGTGTTTATAGCCTAAAAGAGAAGATATGGCAGATGGATGAAACAAAAGGAGCCTGATTTTTATTTACAAATTACAATAAGGTCTCTTTGCACTGTTCTGGGTCATTTACGTTTGCATTCATTTGATGGCCCCTTTATTCTAAGACGAGGAGCATGAAGGGACCGGAGTATAAATAAGCACCCAAAGCTTAGCCATGGCACTTGCACTATTGTGGATCAGCAAAAGAACTCCAGCCCAGCCCAAAGCAATGAAAAGTGGCACATACTTAAGCATCCATATATACTGACTGAATGAGAATAATGACATTAAGGAACAGTTCTTGGAGGATTACTCCTTTTTATTTATTTTTTTCCCATTGCTGATATTCTTTTCATTCCTTGTGCTCAGATAAGATCTGGTGGTTCACCTTTATTGAGGGATTGACTGAAACAGAACCAGATGATCTTAGATGAGCTTTAAGTATATTCCATGATCTTGCATAATAACTTAGCTATAATTCCTTAACAATTACAACATATATTAATGCCATTGGTCTTCCTGCTTATCTGAGTTTGCCACATCACTGTTTAAGAAAAGATCTCTATTTCATTTCCTGTCTTTTTCAACTATTTCTATCCCATCTGTGTGCTGTGTTCCAGAATTGTCACTCACTGAGATTGGAAATGAAATACAAAAATACATCCCATACCTTCAAGAATTACAAGATAGAAGAAAATCTGTTAGGTCATATGGCTCAACTCTCTGATGGTTCAGGATTGTCCCTGCTTACTAGTGTGTGGTCAGATCTAATTCTACAAGTATGGGTTTTTCACCACTTTTCTTGGAAGACTATTCTGCAGCTTAATAGATCTCACTGTTGGGAAATTTTCTGTGATATTCAGATCATTTTTTCCCCTCTTATCTTATTCCATTATTTCTAGTTTTACCCTGCACTACCTGAAATAATTCTTCCTTCTTAATGATTACACTTTCAAATATTTGTAGTGAAATATCAAAAACTTTCCTCCTTTAGTAGCTAAACTATACATATTTAACTCTTTTAGTCTTCTCTCATATATCAATCCATCCAGACTCATAACAATTTTCCTTCTTGTTCTCTGAACTCATTCCCATGTATCAACAACTTTCTCGCAATGAGATACCTATGAACATGCAAAAAGAGAATGTTTTTGTGTGATGTTTCTGTGTATACAGCCTATAATGGTGTTGGTCTCAGCTGTAGCCATACTGCCTTGCAACCTCATGCCAAATTTATTGTCCACGAGAGCTGGTCAAAAATGTTAAGCATGTTTTGTGAAAAATTCTGGGGAAAATAAGTTAAGGTTGTTTTTTTGTTTGGGGTTTTTTTTGGGTCAAACTATTTTGTGGAAATATTGTGATTTTTTTTCAATAAAAACACCCTTAAAACAGATTTTAAGAAACATTTCTTGTCCTGTTTTCGGTTCCCCCAACCCTCACTGTCCCCCACTTTTTAATTCCCCTCCTTTTTTCAGAGGCTAAATGGGGAAAAAAGATAGAAAGGGTAAAATTAACCATTTTTGCCATCTTTCTACCCCTCAGGCCCATACCCTTGACGGCATCCTTCATTTGTCTCCTCCCTCCCCTCTCACTCCACTTCCACCTTTGAAGTAGCTGTAAGGCATGGGTAGGCAACCTATGGCATGGGTGCCAAAGGCAGCACGCGAGCTGACTTTCAGAGGCACTCACACTGTCCGGGTCCTGGCCACTGGTCTGGGGGGCTCTGCATTTTAATTTGATTGTAAATGAAGCTTCTTAAACATTTTCAAAACCTTATTTACTTTACACACAACAATATTTTAGTTCTATATTATAGACTTCTAAAAAGGTTGAAATGTATAAATGGCATGCTGAACCCTAAATTAAAGTGAATAAATGAAGACTCAGTTCCCCACTTCCGAAAGGTTGCCGACCCCTGCTGTAAAGGCCAGCCAGTTTATCCTCGTCAGTATTTCCAAAATCCATCTATTCTTCTCCATTTGCATTGTGAATATCCTGGTACAGGCCAAGACTATTTCTCACCTCAGTTATTGCAACTGAGTGGTCCTCTTTGACCTTCCAGACATCTTGGCCTACTTTCATCCATCCAAAATGCAGCTATCAAGATCACCTACTTTCTTTTGTGAACATTTGCTACCATTCCCATTAATCAGCACCTAGTCTTATTTTTTTAAAACTGAAATATAAGAAAATATGAATTTTGGCATGCTGTATTCAATAAATGTATTTGAGTAATTTATATATTAAAACTGCACAAACAAAAATTATCTAACCACATTATCCTTTTCTGCAACTTGCCCCATAATCCTGGCCTTCAAGTGTAACCTGTTTGCTCTGTGAATGAATTTGTCAAATGCCAAAAATTAAGCAGGGTTGGATGGTGTTGATCATGGGCTGGTAGACTTCCAAAAAATGGCTAAGTCAACAGGTGGACAACAGGCCAAATCCAGACCATCAGCTGCTTTTGAACAGACCCCAAAATCTATCTATCTATCTATCTATCTATCTTTTATTTTATTTTATTTTATTTTATTTTATTTCTGGAGTCTGGACCTTGACTATACCTTGACCAAGAAATGTGGACCTTGGGGGAAAAAAAAAAAGACTGCCCCTGGCCTAAATGCTACCAGGAATTGTGCTGAGGACACCGTTGCCTTTAATCTGGACTCATCTGATGTCCTGACTAAGGACATTGTGCTGCTGGAACTGACAAAGTCCCTTCTGACTACTGGGGGCTATTAAAGTTTCCAGGGCACTTTGTGCAAAATATAGACATTAACCCCATGACCTGAATAAATTCTACCTTTAAGCTGTGGAAATCTCTCTTTCCTTTCTTTCTCTCTTTCTCTCTTTCTTTTCTTAACTCCCTTCCCTCCTACCTCTCATGTCAATTATTAAAAAAGAAAAAATATATATACCAATGCCGACAATACACACAAATAAAAAAGCTTTGCCAATTCTTTATCATATCATTTGCTTGCATATTGTATCCTTATCTCCTACCTTTCATCTGTTTATGTCTTTAGATTGTAAGCCCTTCAGAGCAAGGATGGTCTCTTCTGTATTTGTATGGAGTCTAGTACAATGAAGCCTCAGTCTCAGTTAGGGCCTTTGGATGCTACCAATATATTTACTACTACTACAGCTACTAATAATAATTATTAATGATAAGTAACTATATTCAACATACCTAGACATTCCTCTTGGAGTCTTCATTAGCTATGGTATTATTCACATCCTGCTTTAAACTGCACTGCTGTGTACAGTAAAACAACTGCTGTGTTATACCCCAGAAGTGGATGTATTTCAGTAACGAGTAAAGTGACCTATTTGTAGCTAATAAAATGCTTTGGGATCCTTTGGAATGAAAGGAGATATATAAGTATAAGATGATTATAATTTTCTCTGTGAAATGGGTTCTAGTATCCAGAGGTACGATGTTTGTAAACTATTGCTGAATGCTGCACAGTTGCTAGCTTTGCCAGAACATCAACTGCATTACCAGTATGTCACTCTTTGAAGTATTGTGATATACTGATGGCCTGATTCGTCATTGCCCTACAACTTGTGTAGCCATTGACACCAGTACAAAGTGAATGTAAGATATGATGATTTTAAAAGGGTAGCATTGCACCAATGTAAATGACTACACAAGGTGCAGGCAATAGAAGCGTATGCAAGGCATGATTTAAAACCAAAATCTGTTCTTTCTAAGGCACTCCCAGCATGGGGTCAAATAAGAAGCCCAATTGATAAAGGTGAAATGCTTTTTACTGGTGCTTTCTCCCTTGCCTGTGGCAGAAATTTGCCTTGCCACCACTGAGCAGTCACTCTAAAGTTTACAAATAGTTTGGCCAGGAGACTGTATGGAGACTGCTGGGACTAGAATGGGCTAGTGGTGGTGGGTTTGGGGGTGATCTGGTTGGTGGCCTTTCACTCCACTTGCAAACAAAGGAATATTACTCAAGAAATAAGTGAATTTGTTTTTCAGTTTATACATTAGAAAGACAAGAGCTGAAATTAATATTTTAAAACATGACAACATAAACTCAACAGATATGTAGTGATGTTCTTTAAAAACTACAGATTTCAAAAACATATATTTGTGAGAATTGTAACCTAGTGCCAAGAAACATCCAGTGTTCAAAAAATGTCTATGTTTATAAAAAAATGACTTCACCCATTTTTTTGAACTGCAAAGTGAAACTTGTCCCTAAATGACTTTTTTGAAAATAACTGTGAACCATAACGTTTCACATATTTTTGATTTGGCATTGTTCTTTCACAGAATTGGAGTTCAGATCCTAGCACTAGGAATGGCTAGATCCTTAAAGTATTAGGGACATCTCTTTTTCTGACTTGCCATTGAAGAGCTTTTTCTTGAACTATCGGAATAAAGGCTAATATCATTCTAGAACTGCTCTGAGGTTTAGCAGTATAACTAGGGCTTTGACAACATTCGGAAAGGGAGCAGTGGCTGCCAAACATTATTGTATCTGATGACTCATTTCAGTGAGCTCCAACATCTAGGCAGGTGTTTACCCTGTTATCTAGTAACTAATAGACCATTGAAATCCTGTTCTGAAAAAGGAGTGATCAAAGTGTAACAGCACTAAGTTTCACAACATTATGGATACATCTATGTTAGAAAAGGCACAGTGTCTCAATCACAAATACCTTCCTCAATGATGGTTGAACACAGTCTGGCCACTACAATCAACACCCTAAATAGAATCATGGTCAACCAGATGGAGCAAATAGCTGATCACATTTTCTGTTGGCCTAATTCTAACTCCAGTGAAACCTGTATTTGATCCACTAAAATGCATTCAACCTGGCCAAATATATAACCACTATGGAGGGGGCCTTCCGAAACACTGACACTTGTTGCTGTCCATAATTGTAAATTTTAGTGCAAACCCAAGTGTGAAACTTTACTTTGTTAAATTAGGCCTGAAGTTTCTTTCCAGGGATGACATGGCCAATCACCTTGCTTGGAAAGAAAGGTGAACACACCTTTGAAAATATTAAGTATGGATCATCATATCTGATTATAGGTAGCTGGAGGTTATGACAGTCTGAAGAATGCAGTTTGCAGTTACAGCAGCCTAAACAGTGTGAAGCTGTAAAGTCTGATTTATGTGTCACTTTTTTAGCGAGTCCTATGAAAATCGTTGTTCAGGTGGCATAAGCTTGTTCAACAATTGAAAGGACCTATGAAAGAGCTCAGAGTGTCTCAGGGGTATATATAAAGAAAAGTAGAATTAGGAGGAATAAAAACAAAAGAGGAAATCCTTTCGGACAAACAGCCTTAGGTTAAGAAATAGGTGTTGTTTCTCTGAGTGGTTGAAGGGCCTTTTCCTCATCTTGCATTCCCGGTTTGAAAAGCCTGTGTTTTTGTTTGGTAGCATTATCCTTCTTTAGAGGTAAAATAAATGGTAGCTTCCATTGAAATGCTGATCTCAAGAGAATTTTGAAATGTCTCTCTTTGGAACCATTGAGGTGAGTGAAATGAATCACAGACAGGTTCAGGCTTTTTTTGATTGGGGTATTAAGCTAAACGTTACCATTATTTCTGTCACTGTGCTATGTGTTGTGGAGATGGATGTTGCAGGAAGCTGAGTGGTAGAGAAGAGAATAAAGAATAATATAATAAAATGCCATTTTCTTTAGACCCTTCCCTAATTTTTACATATGAAAAATGTAGAGAATAATGGGGATTTCTTAAACAGGCTTTAATCTTTAAGTAAAAGGAAAAAAACCTCTTTGAAATGTGCTTTTTATTAGGTTATCTGATCAGTCACCAGTGAGTGTGAAAGGTTTAAACATAGAGACAAACTCAAAGAAGTTCAGTTTCCAGTGTGAAGGGAAATTATATCTGAATTTACAGTTAAAAGGTTCATCTGAAAATTAAATATGTAACACAGGCTGCAAGGCTGTAGCTGGCAGCTTTTAAGAATATGCAATTTTTTGTTCCAGTACAACTGAGATCTCTTAAATGCATTGCCTCGGTGTAGAATAAATCCCTCATTTCAACAGGGTTATTCCTTACAGATACCTTTGGTTAACTCAGCTGAAACATTGACTTAAATTGTTGCAGAGCAGATTTGTTTATTTAACATGGTGTTTCAGAGAAGGTTTTGTGCTAATTATTGGATTTGGCATGCAGTATTACACTATTTGAGCTGATTTTTTATTTTCCTTTTAAATATATTCATGAAGGGTCTGATGCAGAACAATCAGCTTATTCATTTGGCAGGTTTAAGTATCATGTTTGGTTGATTGCTGATGGCTAGGGATTCTGCACCAGTAAAATAACTAAATCTGAACTACCATTTTAATGTAAATGATAAATTAATTAAGAGATGGTGAATGCTAACATGGCCACCTTTCACCCCAAACATTGGAGATCTGAACTAGGGAGGAGGCCTTTGGTTAAATTGGTGCAACTTGTGTGTGTAGACAAGCCCTAGACGCAGCCATTAAGCAGATTAGGTGTGCTATTTGTCCTTTGTTTAATCTTTGAAATGCATTGTGTTTTGCACTGAATCTGTTTCTTCAAAATCATCCCATTCCCAATGAAATATCTGTACAACTTTTTTCAGGGCATCAAATAAATTCTACTGTATCACATAAGTAAGGAGCAGCTCCATGATATTTAGCATTGCAATATAAAATGTTATCCAAACTTAGGAGGGACGCTTCTGGAAATGTCTTTCTCTGAATTTGAAATTTCCATTGTGGGGCTATGGAAGGACTGTAAGTATTAGTCATTAGGCATATGGTTCTCAGGACATCACTTTTTTTATCCCACATTTTAATTTTGCTCTATAGTGTTTAATTCCTCCTAAATTTTATAATTGAAATGGCTCTTTGTTTTCTAATAAATTGTCAGTGAAAACAAAGTTTGTTTCTGATACTCAACATACAGTACTTGAACTATTTGCAGTTGCTGCATTTCCCAAGGGCTGACAGGCTCTAAGGGCCTGATCCAAAGCCTATTCTCATAGAATCATAGACTTTAAGGTCAGAAGGGACCATTATGATCATATTTAGTCTGACCTCCCGCACAACGCAAGCCACAGAATCTTACCCACCCACTCCTGCAATTAACCTCTCGCCTGTGTCTGATCTACTGAAGTCCTCAAATCATGGTTTAAAGACTTCAAGGTCCAAAGAATCCTCTAGCAAGTGAATCATACCCCATGCTGAAGAGGAAGATGAAAAAACTCCAGGGCCTCTGCAAATCTTCCCTGGAGGAAAATTCCTTTCCGACCCCAAATTCCGACCCTGAGCATGTGGGCAATACTCACCAGCCAGACACCCAGGAAAGAATTCTCTGTAGTAACTCAGATCCCACCTCATCTAATATCCCACCACAGGCCATTGGGCATATTTACTGCTAATAGTCAAAGATCAATTAATTGCCAAAATTAGGCTATTGAAGGTGGTGGGACTTCCACTGACTTCATTGAGCTTTAGGTCAGGCCCTTAGGGCTTTAGAAAAGCAGAGAACATTATCAGTTTGAATCAAATCACAGCTCAATCAAATAAATGCAAAATATCTGTCAATTTTCCCTAATTGCAGCACATGGAGAATTCCATTTACACCCACAAAGGTCAGATTGAATTGAATCCAAGCAATTTTTCTTTTCCTTCTATTTTAACATCTTCAGTTTCATTCTGTTAGCTCACCTTTTGAGAAATAAGTTGAATGGCTTCCCGTGAAAGAAAGCCTAGTACCGTAAGAGCCAAAAAAGGAATTGATATTTATGGGTTTCCAGAACAGAAATTCAATCCCACTTGCGGTGTTGTCATAGCTCTGAGAGTGTTCCATGTACAGAAATGAAAACAGAATCAGCAGTAAATACCAGATATTCTTTTCACATCAAACAACTTATTTGCCTTTGTTTGAACTCTCTGTGCTCCTCCCTCAGTTTATTTTCTGTTATAGAGGGCTGCACAATTCTGTATCAGTGAAATAGTGACACCCACTGGTAATAAGAAAGACTGTCACTAGATAATCCATTGTCAATGCTCCTCATTCACCTAGGAGCAGGAACACAAAGAGGTTCTTGTTAATGCTTTCAGCAGCAGCATTTTCTGAACACCGGAGAAAGAGTACTGCCTTGCACAATAAAGTGCTGCCCTTCTGAAATCCTATCTAAAGCACCAATCCTGCACTCAGTTACATTGATTTAAATTGAATGGTACTAGAATAAATAAGACAAATATTTGGCCCTGTTTTTTTAAATGTCACACTGATAAGCCTTAATGAAGTGATTTGGAAGGAAAATAAAATGACTGTGCAGGTGGGTGAGTGAGTATGTGTGTGTGTGTGTATGATTAGATGTGTATCTATGTGTATATATATTCAGACAGAGAAAATTACTGTGTTAGCTTTAAAGAATAACACCCGAAAAAGTAACAATTGAAAATGAGTATAAATTTACCCCTTGGAAAATGAATGAACAAAACTCATTTATGCCCTTCAGGACGGATCCTCAGCTCATGCAAAGTGGCATAGCTGGATCATCATCTACCCTACTCTTCCCTAACCAAATTACTTAAGCAATCCACAAGACACATCCTGCCATTCTCTTGTGTTTACTACAGAGGGAGTGGAGTGGAAATATAATGTATAGGAGACAACTGTGCGGGATTTAGGGTGTCCTTTGAACAGACCATGTTTCAACAAGTGTTTTGATGCACAGCCACATTCCAGAATTTCCATTATGAAAGGGAAACATGCAGCAGCACATCCTTCTGAACATTAACCTTAAAGCTGCAGCAAGCTCTTTGTCAGGGACTGAGGCAAGGGAGGGGTGAAATTGTTTTACCTAATTTCAAACCCACTTGACCGTCATGGGTTTTAAAGTTCAACTCAGACTTGAATGGTTATTCGGTTTGCATTATTCTTTGGCGAGGCTGTGAGGGTGGCGGAGAGGAGAGAGGTGCTAGAATACATAAGATTAAAAAATGGGTCAGAGAGTGGGAAGAGAGACAAATAAATTCAGCAAAACAATGACGAAGGAGCAACGAGGAGGAAAAAGAAAATAGAGAGAGTAAAAAATATGCAGTACAGTACATTTATACCCTCAGGAGCATATCTCATTGCTGATTGCTCTTCAAAACCTATGATTGTAACGAAATGAATTTACTATGGTCATGTCTACGGGACAGCAGAGAATGGGACCTTGTGCTAGAATAATGTAGAAACATAGAATCATAGAAAATCAGGGTTGGAAGGGACCTCAGGAGAACATCTAGTCCAGCTCCCTGTTCAAAGCAGGACTAATCCCCAATTAAATCATCCAACAGATTTTTGCCCCATATCCCAAAATGGCCCCCTCAAGGATTGAGCTCACAACCCTGGGTTTAGCAGGCCAATGCTATAGACAGCCCCTATTCTAAAGAGCTTACAATCTAAAGCTTTGTCTACACTGGCAAGTTTCTGCACAGTAAAGCAACTTTCTGCGCTATAACTCCCGAGGGGTACACACTGCCAGCCACTTAGTGCGCAGAAACTGCACAGTTGCAGGGCTCTAAAAAAAAAATCCTGACCAGAGGTGTACAGCTTTCTGCATCAGGAGTACAGCACTACAGTACCAGTGTAGACATCCTGGTCAATTACAGTGCTGTGATTGGCCTCTGGGAGGTGTCCCACAATGCCTGTTCTCACCTCTCTGGTCATTGGTTTGAATTCTACTGCCCTGACCTCAGGTGACCAACCATGAGCCCCACCCCTTAAATTCCTCAGGTATTTTGAAAGTCCCCTTCCTGTTTGCTCAGTGGTACATGCAGTGGTCTCAGCACATCTTTCCAGGTGACCAGGCTCCACGCATCAGGTGATCCCCAATTGGAGCAATGCCGAGGTGCTGGACCTCATCAGCATTTGGGGGAGAGGAGGCTATTCAGTCTCAGCTGCACGCCAGCTATAGGAATTATGACAGCCACTGACAGATTTCACAATGCATGACAGAAAGGGGTCATGACCGGGACACACTGAAGTGCAGGGTCAAAGTGAAGGAGCTGTTGAATGCCTAGCACAAGGCACAGGAGGCAAACCACCGCTTCATTGCTGTGCCCATGAGCTGCCATTTCTACAAAGAGCTGGATGCGATACTTGGCAGCGAGCCCACCTCCATTGTGAAGGCCACTGTCAATACTTCAGTGGCTCATGTGCCAGTCGAGAGTGGACCAAGCCAGGGAGAGGAAATATTGGACAAGCATGTGAAGGGAGAGGGGGACCCAGAGACAGAGGACAACTTGGAGGTCAGATGCATGCAGCCAGGAGCTCTTTTCTGTATGGAGGAGGCTAGCCAGTTACAGCTGTTGGAGCTTCGCAAAGCACAAGTAGGAGAGGAGGCCCCTGGTAAGTGACTTTGATTTTGAGAATCGCTGAAGTGAGTTGTTGAGGGCTGAGGGTTACAGAAAGCAGGCTTGTGTCTGTAGGATGCGCGTACCACCACAGGCCTAGTCTGAGCGGTGGAAGAGGGTGTTGATTGATTCCCTCACTTCACAGGAATCTTCCTCGGAGATCTCCAGGAAATTCTCATGGACATACTGAGCAATCCACTGCCACAGGTTCTTTGGCAGAGCTGCTTTGTTACTTGCCCCATTAATGGTAACTTCCTGCACCACTCTGCCATCACGGCGGATGGGAGGGGAGTATCGTTGCTGCACTCAGGCAAACCACATATGTCAAGGCAGAAGCCACAGTCTTGGAGAAGACCTTCCCTTTATTCCCTGCTCACCCTTGGCAGCGAGATGTCTTCCATAATGAACACAGTCTGTGGAAAACTGAGGGGACAGTAATGTTTATAAGCCCCACTCTACGGTGCTGGCTCTCCTCAAGACCTATGTGCCCAGCGTACAGTATGGTCCTGGAACACTGATTACTCACCATTTTGGGGGTCTTGTGGCTCATGTGTACATGTCTGGGGTCAGCCAGTTAGTGACATGTATGTGAACAGTGGCTGTGTTTTAAATCACTGAATCAGTGGTCTGTGTGTTGCAAATAATACCACTTCTGTAAAATGTTGCATTTTGACTTCACAGATATGGCCTTGGGAGCCCAGCCTGCATCTTTGTTATCACCAGCTGAATGCACAGAAATAGAAAGCAGCCACAAAGAACTAAAGAGGACTTTCTGTGTGATGTTATGATGCACTCCATGGCCGAAAAACAAGAAGTGAAGGAGTGGTGGGACAGCAAGAAGAGGGACTGAAAGGAGAATGTGGCATGCCCAGAAAGAAGCCATGCAGTGGCTCTTAAATGTTATCGAGCACCGAACAGACACGCTCCAGGTGCAACTAGCACTAGAAAGTGAGCTCCTCCATGCCTACCCTCTCCTGCAGCTTCTGTTGCAAAACTCTTTCCCATTTGCCCCTCACACACTGCCAACACACTCTTATCAACCTTCTGGCTCCAGTCTATACCTGCGGCATTCTACTCTTCCCCCTTCACAGTCCAGCACTGTGGACTCCCAATATCCACTGCACTCAACATCTGTCCCTCTGCATTTTAGCCCTGCTGAAGTACAGCACCCACTGCACTGTACTCCAAAGGAGAAGACTGGATATGATACCTGGACATACACAAATCTTTAACTGTCCCAGGACCATACCTCCTCCTGGGACCCTCCCTTCCCCCATCCCTCTCCGTGTTGATGTGTTTTTTTGGTTTGTCTTTCTCTTCTGGTTGTTGTTTTAAAATAAAAGAATTGTTTTGGTTTGAAAGCAATCTTTAGTCTATTAATTGAAAGAAAACAAAGCCCTGAAAAGCAACAGCCAATTATTTTAAACCTTCATAGTGCGTCGTCTGCACCAATCACTGTTCAAATTCAGCCTCCAAGTGCTAAGCTTCAGTGGTCCAGCCCTGAGTGACAATTTCACCCTTCACTTCACAAATAGTATGGAGTGTACAGCATGCGGCTATAAGCATAGGAAAATTGTCATCAGCCAGGTCCAGTCTCTCATATGGGCAGCACCAGCAATCCTTTAAACAGCCAAAAGCACACTCAACAGACATTCTGCAGTCAGGAGACAAGGAGCAGGAGGAGGGTAGTTGGATGGGTCAGAGATTCTGAGGGGGGCAATCAGGATGGGAAGTGGGTGGGGATCAGATAGGGGGTGAGGCCAGGCTGTTTTTGGGAGGCACAGCCTTTCCTACCCAACCCTCCATACAATTTTGCAATCCCAATGTCGCCCTTGGGCCAAAAAGTTTGCCCACCCCTGCTCTAGAAGGAAGACAGGTGAGGGGGATTTGACAGGAGAGAAAAGGAAAGGAGCAGGCAGAGGTGAGTTGTCACTTGAAAGAGGGAACTGGACATTGAGGGGTGGAGCAAACAGCCAATCAGCACAGGACAGAGAATGTCCAGTTAAATTTATAGAAAGCAGTGATATCATCAATGTCCTCTAGTACCTACTGCAAAATCTGTTGGGGCTGTCTCTCTGGTGGCTTGATAGGTTCTCTGGCTCCAAGGCTGGCTCATCCCTGGAATATTGCTTCCCAAAGTAGGAGGGTGGGGAGGTCAGAGGCTTGTCTTTAGCTGGATAAACAGGTTGTTATTATTATTAAATTATCCATGAAGAAATATGATTTTAAATTATAAATAGTTTGCTTGAGCCCACCAGCCAGTATCAGAGCTTCACAAGAAGTCTTGTCATCACCACACGTGAGGGCACAGTTGAATTCCATAACCTTGGAAGAGCACAAAGATTTCTTCCTCTCTACTCCCTTGGGGGCACAGAGAGAGTCAAATAGAGCAGGGAAGAAGGAGGAGAAGGCAGGGCCTTGATCCTACTCTCTTTCACTTTGACTTGCAAAGCAGGACCAGTGCAGTGGATGGGAAGGAAACAAATGTTGCACTCCCTAAAGCAGGTGCAGACACAGTCCCTCCCTCCCCTTCCTGCACCTCATGGAGCTGAGGGCAGAATTCCTTCACTGATACAGAATTCTTCCAAGCTGCCCCAAGGGCCATGCGGTTCTGCATCACCCTCATGCTGGCCTGTGCTTTAATAGTGCATTGAGTCTGTAGTTATTAAAGAAGGGAAATGTGGGATGCAGTGTGTATCATAAAATAAGTGCATTGTACTAGATCACCTTCTTTACACAGAAGGAGTGATGTGTGGCTGGACTAGAAGTGTGAGGTATTTTCTGTTGAAAAAGGAGGATCAGGCTCCCTGCCTCTTGCTGCTCTCTTCTTGTAATTCTTGCATGACATTCTCTCAACCTAGGCACTTGTCAATCTGCACATCAGTTCAAATTGACATTCAGCCATCTTGGCCTTTCTTCACCATTCCATATATGGCAGAACTAGTGATATAAAATTTGCAGAAATTTTGAAGCCATGGGAAAACAAATGGGAGGGGGTTCTTATGTTTTTTTCCTCTGGAAAAAAAATAGAAATTTTGGGGAAAATGGAAATCTGTGCTTATTGAAACTAAATTTTATTCTTAAGAATGAAAAAATGAATTATGTATAATTTAGTTAGCTTATTTACCTTATAGAAAGTACTGCTGGGTATATTTATGACATAAATAAGTATAAATTCTTTGCTTTAGTATTTTATCTAGTATTTGAGATGGAGTTGCACATTAAGGTACTCACATGTACTTTTTATGCCTGTTGACATGTCTCTAGACACCATTAATGATTACTTCTTGGAGCAGCTAGTCTGGAACCCAGAAGAGGAGAGGCAATTCTTGATTTAGTCCTGAGTGGAATTTAGGGGAATTTAACTAAATTGCTCAGTAGTAGTGACCATAATTTAAATAAATATAATATTCTTGTGAGGAGGAGAAATACCAAAGAAACCCACCACAGTAGCATTTAACTTCAAAAAGGGGAACTATACAAAAATGAAGGAGTTAATTAAGGGTTAATGCCTGTAAACTGCATGGACTTTTTTTTAAAACTCCGTAAGAGAGGGTCAGACTAAAAATTTATCCCAAATAAATTTTTTTAAAAAAAGTAAGAGAACCAAAACCATGCCACCATAGGTAAATAGAGTAAAAGAGACTGTTATAGACAAAAAAAATAGTCTTTAAAAAATGGAAGTCAAACACTCAAAAATGATTAAAGGTCTAGAAAATGAACTATCAGGGAAGATTGAAAAGTTGGGTTTGTTTAGCCTAGAGAAGAGAAGACTGAAGGGTGACATAAGTTTTCAAGTACATAAAAGCTTGTTACAAGGAGGAGAGAGAGAATTTTTTCTCCTTAGCCTCTGAGGATAGGACAAGTAGCAATGGGCTTAAATTGCAGCAAGGGAGGTTTAGGCTGGACATTAGGCCAAACGAGCCAACTGTCAGGGTAATTAAGCATTGGAATAAATTGTCTAGGGAGGTTGTGGAATCTCCATCAACAAAGATTTGTAAGAGTAGGTTAGACAAATACCTCTCAGGGATTGTCTAAATGAAACTTAGTCCTGCCTTGAGTGCAGGGGACTAGACTAGATGACCTCTCGAGGTCCCTTCTATTCTAATGATTCTCTGATTTTTGGAAGTCAATACAAGAAATTAGGTTGCATTTAGGCAATCATGCATTCTCCTAATAAAGAAACATAGCAACACTTCTGACCAAATGCAGTTCACTGTATAGATATAGGACCAAATACAACCAGTGTTCAGATGCCCAAGCTAGAAGAGACCACTTATTTTCTACCATCTCATCACGAAAAGTGCTGAGGCTCATTTGTGAACCATCAGGATTTATGTGGTGGCATCATTCCAACACTGAAAGCAACACTAGACAATTTAGGAATACCAGACTGAGAAGAATCCAAAATGATCACCTACGTCTTTCTCTTTCATTGTGTTAACAATCGAACCACCCAATGCTTGTTTCCTCCAAATAACTGCCCAGTAATTGTTTCCTCTTGTCTAGCACATTTTTAGAACAACGTTCGTTTCTCCTCCTATTGTTGACCCAGTTAGTTTAGTTTATAATGTATATTTTTTGCACATACATGGCACCACCTAACTTTCTGCCCTCCATTAGCTTCCACTGCAACTTCAGGGTAACAAATGTAAGTAATTTTAAAAGAACAGTTTTTAACCATGTTACTATTTATAATGCCAATTTGGACTATTATTAAAATTAAAATGCACTATTCATTGCTTATGCCATTTGCTTGTTTTATGCAGTTCACTTAGACAATGAAACTAGACTGACCAATTCATTTTGTGATTCTTCTCAAGGATACAAATGTTGCCATATTTTGGTTACAAACACTGTAGTGTATTTACAATTATTATTTTTAACCCAAGCAAAATCTCTTTTGAATTAACTTTTTTTAAAAAAAGATCCTGAAATCTTCTATAAATATTAAGATTTTAAAATACTTATGTAACCCTTCTGCCCATCAGAGTTGGCAGCAACAAGGGCCGGGTTCAGTATCCAGGGGTTCCATTCCAATAGCACAATACAAAAACCGGCTCGAGCCCCCACCCAGTGACCTGGGACAACCATATACCACTCCTCTGGGCATCTGTAAGAGACAATACTTCCCCTCTCACAAGCACAGAGTCTGAGTGTACCAAAGCCTTTTAATAACAGGGAGAAACAATGTGGCATTATATTGGGGAAACACCACAAACAAGGTTAATAAACCAAACCATGAACCAGAAGCCCCCCTCCCAGCAAATAGGCCGTGGCCTTCCCTTTGGCTCCTGAGTTCCACAACCCCAAAAAGTCACTCAATAGTCCCAAAAGTCCAACAGCCCAAGAGCCTCTGTTCTTGGTCCGTGCAGAGTTCAAAAGTCAATTGGCAGAGTCTTACCTCCAGCCTGGGTGGAGATGGAGGGTAGGGCACGGGGCACCTTACGTGGTCCGAGGCCGACTGCGCCACCTCTCCGTGAGGTTCCGCTGCAGCTCTCACCACAATCGGCTCTGCTCCGCTCCGCTGGCTGTCCTACGAACCGCTCTGCCCGTTGATCCGCTAGCTGCTCTGCTAGCCGACACACAGACAGCTCTGCCGCGCCGGTCACTCTGCCCACAGCACCAACGCCTCCACTAGTCGACAGACAGCTCTGCTGCACCAGTCACTCTGCCCGCAGCACCAACAACTCCGCTAGCTGTCCTGCTAGCCGACACACAGACTGCTCTGCTGCACCAGCCACTCTGCACTTTTTTCAGGCCCCCCTACTTAAGACAGTGCTCAGTGATTTCTTTAGCTCTTAGGTGATTTCAGTATACAGTAGGGGAGCTTTAGTGCAGGTGCACCAGTGAGCCCAGAGCAATTTTCAGCTCAGCAACCTAAAACCAGGCTCCTAATGGAAGCAAAATTCAATTCTGACATTCCACAGTGGAGAGAGGCAGAGTTCAATAGGCCTGGGAGGCCCTCAGACAGAGCCCTCACCAGAACATATAGATGCTTATCCACCACCTCTCTCAATCTCACAGTGTTCTGAAATGCATGGCCCTTGCCCAGTGAGTGCTACCTAGATGATGGTGAGTCCCTCCATCATAACAAGGGCCAAGTACATGTCCATAGTCCTTCATTCACATAATCACAGTAACATCACTTTATCATTCCTGCCCCAATAACATAGAAACTGGGGCTCCCTCATCAGCCGAAGTGGCCATGTGGGCTGCTGTGGGCTCAGGCTAGGCGCAGTGGGTGTGTCTATGCAAATTGATCAGCCCCAGAATTATTTACCAAGGCTCACTGCAATTCCCATAGTTCGCCACCAGATGTCAGAATATATCTCATTCCTGACACTGCTTACACTTACATGCTGAGCCTAATATCTAATAGTGTCCCCTTAAATGCTCTCTTGCCTCTGTCTTTGGGACAGCTCACCACCTCCATATCTTTTTAAATTCAGTTTGCTTCAAGGAGATTTGACCCAGTTCTGCTCATTTTAAAAGCATTTAAGAGAGCAGCTAGAATGGTGAAAGTTTTAATATCAAGATTTTCTCTATTTCTCTCTATTCTCTATGTCTGTCATATCTGTTAATGTTTTCATAATGTACTGGCTTAGTTTTCTCTCTAGTAGCTGGCTTGCACTGATGATAAGAGCCTGCTGCTTTCAGGAAGCTAAGTGAATTATTTCTTTAGCTGAAAAGATAGTTGTGCTTTTGAGGGTTGATCCAACACCCACTGACATCAATGGAAAATTTTCCATTGAAGTCAGTGGACTTTGGATCAGCTCCTGGATGATAATGGGGAATCCGGTGAGACCTTAAAGACTAACAGATTTATTTGGGCATAAGCTTTCAAGGGTCAAAACCCCAACTTCTTTAGATGCATGGAGTGAAAATTACAGATACAGGCATAGATATACTGGCACGTGAAGAGAAGGGAGCTACCTTGCAAGTGGAGAACCAATGATAACAAGGCCAATTCAGTCAGGGTGGATGTGGTCCACTCCCAATAATTGATGAGGAGGTGTCAATACCAAGACAGACAAAATTGCTCTTTTAGTGAGCCAGCCATTCCCAGTCCCTATTCAAGCCCAAATGAATGGTGTTACGTCTGCAAACAAATTGTAGCTCTGCAGTTTCTCTTTGAAGTCTGTTTTTGAAGTTTTTTTGTTACAGATGGCTACTTTAAAATCTCTTATTGAATGACTAGGGAGATTGAAGTGTTCTCCTAATGGCTTTTGTATGTTACCATTCCTGATGTCTAATTTGTGTCCATTTATTCTTTTCCATAGGTACTGTCTAGTTTGGCCAATGTATGTGGCAGAGGGGCATTGCTGGCACATGATGGCATATATCACCTTAGTAGACGTGCAGGTGAATGAGCCCCTGACAGTGTGGCTGATGTGTTTGGGTCCTATGATGATGTCACTAGAGTTGATATGAGGACAGAATAGGCAACAGGATTTGTTGCAGAAATTGGTTCCTGGATTAATGTTTCTGTGGTGTGATGTGTAGTTGCTGGTGAGTATTTGCTTCAGGTTGGGGGGCTGTCTGTAAGTGAGGACTGGCCTGCCTCCCAAGGTCTGTGAGAGTGAGGGATCGTTTTCAAGGATAGGTTGTAAATCATTGATAATGTGCTGGAGAGGTTTTAGCTGGGGGCTATGTGTGATGACCACTGGTGTTCTGTCATTTTCCTTGTTGGGCCTGTCCTGTCCTGTAGTAGGTGACTTCTGGGTACCCATCTTGCTCTGTCAATCTGTTTCCTCACTTCCCCAGGTGGGTATTGTTGTTTAAAGAATGCTTGATAAAAATCTTGCAGGTGTTTGTCTCTGTCTGAGGGACTGGAGCAAATGCAATTATATCTTAGGGTTTGGCTGTGGACAATGGATTGTGTGATGTGCCCTGTATGGAAGCTGGAAGCATCACTTATTGGAAGTGGCCCACATCCACCCTGACTGAATTGGCCTTGTTATCACTGGCTTTCCACTTGTAAGGTATCTCCCTCTTTTTCATGTGTCAGTATATCTATGCCTATATCTGTAATTTTCATTCCATACATCCGAAGAAGTGGTTTTTGACCCACAAAAGTTTATGCCCAAATAAATCTGTTAGGGTAGGTCTTCACTACCTGCCGAATCGGCAGGTAGCAATCTATCTTTTGGTGATCAATTTATCGTGTCTTGTTAAGATGTGATAAATCGATCGCCAACGGCGCCCCCGTCGACTCCAGAACTCCAGCTCGCTGAGAGGCGCAAGCTGGAGTTGATGGGGGAGTGCACCCCCGACCGCCGCCACCATAAGGATGGCAGGTAAGTCGGCCGAAGATACGCCGACTTCAGCTACGTTATTCACGTAACTGAAGTTGTGTATCTTTGGTCGATTCCTCCCCCTAGTGTAGACCAGCCCTTAGTCTTTAAGGTGCCACCAGATGCCTCGTTTTTGTGGATATAGACTAACTTGTCTATCCCTCTTATACTTGGCTCCTGGATAATGAAGTTCTCAGATTATATCGCCAATAATAGCCCTTGTGGTTATATGTTTGCAGACCGGGGTTCTTTATAAAACGGCATCCTAAATGAGGCTTGAACTTGATTGGCCTTGGAAACTTGATCATGATGATGATATAAAAAGCATGTAATACTCTATTTTAGTGGCAGCCTCATATCAACGATAAGAGCCTACTACTTTTGCATGTTACTAATTGAATAGATTAATAAACAAGATGAGAGAGATAAGGTGAGTGAGGTTATATCTTTTATTGAACTAGCTCACCAGTCTTGCTCCTATCCTGGGACCAACATAGCTACAACAACCCTGCAAATAAATAATGAACTGCATATCCATTTGTACTCTGCTAAACCTGCACATGTATTTACTATTCTCCAGAATTACTGTAGTCAGTAGTTAAAGACAATAACCTACTATGGTGCATTGAGCAGGGAAGACAAAAATACAATTCATATGAGCACAGAGGTGAGATTAAATGGATTCTGGTCTTTCTGCACATCAAAGGAGGCTGGCTGATTTGATATGACTCCTTCTCCCCCATACTCTACTCATTGGATAGTCCATGTAAAAAAGAAAGAAAAGGGGGGGAAATGAAGAAATATTTAAGATAATTTCAAGTTTCCATTTCCTGAATTACAATTTCTGGATGATATAACCAACTTTCACTGTTCTTTATTTTCCACTTTGTTGAAAAATCAGCCGTTTTGCAGACAAAAATGTAATTTTACTGTCAAGAATAACTTCTATGATTCATAACCTTAATGACTGCTCTCACATACACTAGGGTGGGAAGAACAAAAACAGGAAACGTGACCTCTGGCTTTCTATATGTACTACTTCTTTTAGCATTTGTTCTCCTATTTCATTACTAAAACCAGCAATTAAATTGAAACATTCAGGTACTTTAAACAATGTTTTCTCTATTCAAATTTTATTGCTTTAAAACACTTTCTAAATTATATAAATTTAGAAAGTATTTTAAAGCAATACAATTAGAAAAACACACACACACACACTCAGATGCATACCCAAAAATTAGGATCAAATGGAGAGTCTTTCTGTGAGCGATGGCAAGAGTGTGAAAAAGGAAATCTTCCCCTCCTCTGCACCATGCACCCAATGCTGCTAGTGCTGCTTGATCCAATGGGAAGATGGCCTGCCCAACTGTGTTCTATCCCCAGAAAAGGCGCAGCCAGTTGGACTGGGGTCATGGCCAGAGACTTGAAACTGCTGTGCTCCCCTCAGCATCTGGCAACAGGACTGGAGAGAATATTCTATTACTTTCTAAAGGAAATGTAGAAGTGACAAAGAGTCTTGTGGCACCTTAAAGACACTTTAAGTGACTCTTTGTCACTTCTGCAATTCCAGACTAACACTGCTACCCCTCTGATTTCAAAGGAAATGTAGTGAGTTCTGGGTCTCATGATGTTCTGGGGTTTGTCTGCATTGCAAAACAAAACCTACAGCACAGAATCTCGGACCATGGTCAGTTGACTTAGGTTCGTGGGACTTGGGCTGTCGGGTTAAAAATAGCAATGTACACCTTCCTGCTTGGGCTGGAGCCTTGCTCCAAGACCCTCCCCCCTCATCAAGATTCAGAGCACAGGTTCTAGCCCAAGCCTGAACATCTATACTGTTATTTTTATCCCCATAGCCTGGGCCCCATGAGCCCGAGTCAATTGACCCAGACTCTGACAGTGACACTCAACCGCACATGGTGACAAGTTTCAGAGTTAGGCTGTATCCTTCCTTAAACTCCAGTAAGCTTCGGATAGCCTCCTAAAGAACAGAAGTGATACATTAGCTAGACTTGAGTGACAGAGTTTGCTAACATTTCCATTCATTCAAAACAAGAGGAAACCTAACCTTAGGAAGACCCTGCCAATGCTTGTTGCCAGACATTTTAATCATGAAGGAAGGGACAGCTACTGGGTGTTAAATTGCATGAGCCTGTGTGCTGCTGTTTAGATTTGTCTGCACTCTTCAAGCATGAGGGAAAATCCATTGATCAAGATATTTGCTGTGTTTCAGTTTGCCCTTAAAGCAAAAATATGGCATCTCCTCACTTACCTGGGAACAAGTTAGTGCACAGGAATATTGTTTACGTTTCTGATGAGTCGAGCCCTGCTTGCATAGGGCTCAGCACATTACTTTGCACTGTGTTATGATATTAAAGGTGGTGCTGTGTCACTTGAATGCTTTTTAGTGCATCGAATGACACAATGAAATGAAGCAGAAAGAATGCTGTGACATTTCTCAATAGGAAACATTTAACTCTGCTTCATCAGTGTTTAATTGACTTGCAAACCACTCAGGACTCCATGAATGTTAAGTGAACAGATCCTTAGCAGACAGTAACACTTTATATTAAGTGTCTCTAAGTACGCCTGTTTATAGTGTAAATGTTATGTAAATAACTCATTTTAAATAACACCTTTCTGCATGTTAGTGACTATGTATAGCTTGAGCTCTGTCCTCACTGAAGTGTTCACGTTTGGAACTCCAATAATTATTTTTGGAGTTACACAATGAGATCACTGCTTATGTATATCTGCTTGCATGCTCTGTGTATCAATTAGCAATTGTTACAAGAAGCCTGAAAGTCCATTAGCAGCAAACTGACAATTTGAAAAACAACTTTCAAATAATAACTAACTTACCATGCAAGTTAGGGCCTGATACCATATTACTTGGACTCAGGAGAAGTTTTGGATGTATGAGAAATCTGGGATCAGGGCCTTCCCTGTTTTATTTACTTGTAATATAATTTATTTTGAGATTCTGTTGAACAATTCATGCAAACCCTGGGGGGACTTTAATTATAACATCCATGTAATTTTCTACACCACTTCATCCCATTTAAACTCTGACAATAATCTTCACCTCCTTGTTATATCTTCCATGTTTTGTGCATTTCTGTTTGCTTGTTCTGTTATTTCAAGTCTGAAATATTCTTTGGGCTGTCATAAACTACCCAGAATGTAACCCATTTATAGGAAATGAGTTACTGATTAAATATTGACCGATTTCTTCCCTCTTTACAGACTGGTCACTACCAATATGCTGCTCCAGAGCAGGGAAGAGAGAGGGGGGTAGTAGGATGCAATCCTTCCTAGCCATCTCTCTGTGAGGGGAATAGTGGCCTTAGTGGGAAGAGAGAGGGATTTTAAGTCCTCAACCTTCTAGTGTCTTTTCTGTGGATGATAATTCAGTTTTAGACCTTTCAGGCAAGACTGCTTTCTATGAGCTGCACGGACCTTTTTGTCCCTCCATCTATCAGTCATCTGGGCTAGAGCTTAGGTCCTGGCTACAATGGCTGGGAGCACTGCCTGCTCTCATCTCATCATCCCCCAACAGCTCCTAAGAGCTCTATGCATGGAAGAAACGTTGCGGAGGATTTTGGCCCTAAAAGCACATCACAATTGGCTTTTATAAATTATCATGCTTGAAAGAAGTTAGATTTACAGGTTTGTCAAATTCCTTGGCACAAATGGTGTTTCCTAAACCGCGAGGTGCTGGATAAACACAGTCCCATCTGTAATTTCAATGTAGGAACTTCAGGAATAATTTGCATTCCAAATGTAAAGACCTGCTTCTGCTACTTAATTATTTTAAACACTCCTCTTAACTTGCCGGGCCACAGTGACAACAAAATGGCCTCAAACAAAAGTCCCGGTATGAGAGATGAATGAAGGGTCATGAATCCTCAAAAATAACAATGCGACAGGTCTATTTTGGTAACTATCTTGGCAGACTAATATGGAAGCTTTTGTTAAGTGAACTACTTCCAAGTTTCAAGGGAGTGGGTTGTAAATAGATTCTTCAGGAAATTCACAAAGCTAGGGTCTGACGTTGAGAAATGAAATTATTCAGATAAAGGCACATGTTTGCATTTACCCTTCTGACTGAATTACTACAACTATGAAAGTTTTTTCATGAGACTTTGAAGCTTTTCCTCTTGGCATCTTATTTAGATTTTTTAAAATTAAACTTCCCTCCCTTTTTTAAAGGAGAATTTAAATGATCACGGAAGACAGTGATAGCCTTTGAGCAAGGTTAGGGGAACATAGTACAATAAAACACATAGAGGTCTGTGTGATGACAGCAGGAAAAGCGCAAGAAAAGAAAAGACAGTGCTGCTGAAGGATATGTGCCAGAGAGGGAATGGAGAGCTGAAGGGGAGGGGGGAAGCAGGGGTCAGAGAGTGAAGAAGATGAAGGAGTCCTGGAAGTAACTGTTGTTTCAAGAGATGGCACTGATAGGCACAGAGCAGACTATAGAGCATGGCCACTGACCTTTAACTAGATTCATGTTACAGCAGCTGTCAATCTCTAACAATGACAGAGTTGGTCCCATCTTCAGTATTCCCCTGAAACACTCATAAACTATATTGCACCTAATTCTCCCAACAGTTAAAAAGAAGCTCACTTTCCACTGTGTTGTATTTAAGCCACGCATAAATACCTCAGCTATTCAAGCAGACTGTGCTTTTCTGCAGATTAGAGATGGTCAAAACAAAAATGCATCCAAACAAAACTGAAGGGGGGAAGGACATTGTGAAAAAAATCAAAATGTTTCGTTGATTTGATTTCTTAAAAAAAAACCCTAAAAATTTCAAACTGAAAAAATTTGAAATGTTCCACTTTTTTCTTTTGTTTCAGTGAGAAAATATTTTTTGAACCTTTTAAAAACACATTCGTTTCCTTTTTAGTTTTTTTCTGCACTAGAAAAATATTAAAATAAATAAAAAGTCACAGAAAATGACTTGGGAGGACCCCTTTCTCTTACTTTTTTATTTTATTTTTTTCCACTGGAAAAAGATTCTCTGTCTCTCATATCCACTCTCTTTCTCTCTCTCTCTCTCTCTCACACACACACACACACACACACTTTTTCACTATCTTTTAAAAAAGAAGATAGATTAGGGTACTTCCAAACATAAAGGTTTTGATTTTGACTTAAAGTATTTGGTTTGACATTTTTATTGAAAAATTAAAATTTTCCACAGAAAATATTTTTTGACTAGCTTTCTACGGAAAGCAAGCAAAATAGAAAGGAATAGGCATAAAATCATTGGTGAATATAAAAGTTTTCAAATTACCACTAAAAGAAAAATAAGTTTAACCCATCCTTTATTATTAATAGGAACAACTTACAATTATATAACACAGGCCTGCACAACTCAGAAAGCAGCGAGGGCCATATTACTGCAAAAAACCCAGCTGCGGGCCGAAAAGCCCTGCCCTCGCCCCACCCCCATCCGCTTCCTCCCACTCCACCGCTTGGCTTGCCCCACCCCTACTCATGCCCCGCAGGCTGCACAGTGAGCCCGTGCGGGCTGCAAGAGGCCCCCGGGCCGCATGTTGTGCAGGCCTGATATAATACATTCTTCTCAAAAGAACCCGAAATACATTAGAAAGACCTCTTAAGTACAAACTATACACAGGGATCACTTAATGTTACTGTCATGCCACCGCTCTGTGATGAAACTCAGCAAGTAGTTAACAGCAGGAAGTGAAAAATATCTAATTGTAGGGGGAATAAATTTATGTTAACAATATAATACTTCAGTTTTGTATCTGAGCGTGTCACCACATTTAACAACTCTGTTGTGACAAGTGTTATGAAATCCTTAATGGCTCAAATAATCAGTTGCATTTCATCTGCATGATGTCACCCCCAGGAGCATACTGCCATAAGAATAGTGGGGACATTCATGCCTCCTAAATCATGAACATCACTTTCTACAGCACTTGTGAGTCTCATGGACATCTCCTGCCCAAATACTATTCTGGCTTTACCCTATTCACATTATGAGAGCTGAGGGGCATTGCAGTACACAGTGGCATGGAAGCTTAATATAAAGGGTTGACTCAGACTTACCACTTGTCCTGCATTTTCTGAGACAATTCTGATTTAAGAAGCTCAGTCCTGGGGCCTTCAAACAGCACAAGACAAAAATTCCCAACTTAGGTTTTGTAGGAAACAAGCCTTCTGCACAAATTTGGTTGTAAACTGGGTAAGATCCTAAAGAAACTTGGTTGAAATCCTAGTTTGCCCAACATTTTACTGAATTTTCTTCCTTTAAATCATGGGACAAATACAAGTTAAAACTGGTAGTTAGAACTTGTTCAACCTTTTATGCTATTACATCCAGTGAATATACATACCTGCAGGTATCATGCCAAGCAAGTACAATGCAAATTCCTGTGTACTAAATAAAGGTGTGCATTCTATTTGTTGTTTTGAAACCTTGATTATCCTTTGATCAGCCTGCCCTACCGGAACTGCTTTCTGAGGTATGTGGAGAGGAATGGCCTCTTAGTTATCCCCTGTTTTGTGAGAGTAAGACAAGTTAATTGGGCTTGACAATACAGATGACCCTTTCAAGTCATGTAAAATGAGACTGCTTTGCTTATCACAGATAGATAACCATTAATATTACTTGTACTGTCTATGGGAAGAGAAAGGGTCTTGTTTGTTTTAAATGTTTTCAAAGGCAGGCAACAAAAGGATATTAAGGGGGTACCAGCATAGAGGAGACAGTGTAGCCATACAAATAGCTCAAAAGAAATTAACAGACAGGATCCTTCAATAAAAATTGATCATTATGCCTAAAGATCCGGCTATTTCTTTACCATTGGATTAGTCTGTTCATTGAGAAGAACAAAAATTTAGAAACGGAATAACTTTATACTTTATTCAAGAAGAACTCCCGGGCACAGATTCTGCTTGTTAAACCAAATCCTGTAATTTTTATTCACTCCTTATTTATGCAAAACCCTTATTGACGGTGATCTGCACCACTCAGGATTTGGACCTATAGAAATGTTGTCTAAGTAAGTGACTAAATACAATGTGAGTAAGGACTTGAGGATTTAGTACCTTACTAGCATAAGCATTTATATGGCACCAATTGCTACAGTATACAGGCACACATTACAATATTTAGATTTAATAGCAAACATCATAGCTTACTAAATGGGCATGTATTTTGCTAAGATAAGCAACGCTCAACTATCTAACATAAAATGAAGGGGGAACTAGTCAGCAGGGTAAGTGACAGGAGAATTTACAAGGGCAGTCAGTAGCCAGCCCAGACAAAGAGAGAAATTTTGCAAACACTGTAGCTGGCCAAATATTTTGTTCCCATAGCATTACTTATAGACCTGATTCAAAGTCTATTAAAGTCAGTTGCAATTGCCTCTAAAAAGAGGAGATACACCTCCTTACAAAAACTGAAAGCAAAATGCATGTATTTCTTTGTTACATGTGGCTGTGATGCACCTTATGTGGTATCGGGCTATTGAAGTCAATGAAAAAACTCCCGATTGTCTTGAACTGGCTTTGGATCAGGCCCTAGTAGATTTTTTTTCAGAAAGATCCTTTGCATCTGATGGTAGAAGCTTATTTCAGCTCAAAAGTTAATGTTACAATCTAAAGACAGAGTGGCCAGAGACAGTATGAGCTGCTGTATGAACTTGTGG
Organism: Dermatemys mawii; assembly: GCA_007922305.1. Taxonomy (NCBI): domain Eukaryota; kingdom Metazoa; phylum Chordata; order Testudines; family Dermatemydidae; genus Dermatemys; species Dermatemys mawii. The sequence goes on along the minus strand of ML677333.1, from coordinate 54,004,247 downwards.
AAGAATAACATGAAAAAGACTATTCTGGTATTTATCTCCCATCAAATATACAATGATCATTTTTGTATTATTTTAGGGACACAACTGTAGAATATACAAAGACAATTTCCCCAAAAGGCAGCAAGGCATGGAGCTCATTGTTGAAAGGGAATTCAGTGGAGACAAGATAGTTCAAGCATTACTGAAGATGCCAAACTCCCAATGGGCTGGAGTTCTTAGTTGCCCATTTATTAAGAGTCTGAACACCATTTTGATTTCTGAACTTTCTGATGAACATCCCCAAAATAGCAACAACACACAAAAAAATGCTGCCTCCCCTAATAAGTAAATTTTCTTTAAAGAAATAAATGCATAATTGTTTGCTTCAACTGAATAATGAATTAAAATACACAAAGAGATTTTGAACAAGATCAAACAAGAAATTGGGTGCCTCCAGTCAGTAAAAAAGCCAGCGTCTTCCAAATACCCTTTTAAAAAAGGTTTACACTTTTAAAAATTCTATGAAAACTGGTAGAGTTGGTCAAAGAAATAGAATTTTCATTCTGCAGTAAATTCTGACATTTGACATTTGATTTCATCTTGAATTGCAACGAAAAGTCTAAACTTCGAAATTTCTCACAGAATGCAATTTTTAAAAAAACTGGAAACATTAAAGCATTTCATTTTAATCTTGTCAAAATATTATAACATAATATACAATTTAAAATAAAATATCTTAGAATATACACATTATACAACAACATTGATATTTTAATATAATATACAAGTCTAAACTAAATTAATTGAAACACTAACACTGAAACAAAATGATAAAGGCAAAATGATTCATTGAGAAATTTTTCTGGAAAAAATTATTTGAAATTTACACATTCTTTTGAATTGTTTTGATTGTGACAAACTTCATCAGCAATGGAAAACTGTGTGTTCTATCAAAAAAAAATTGTTGATGAGCTCTAGAACATATCCTTCAGCATTAAGTTAATCTTTGTATTACAGTACTTTCTGTGTTCATCATTTCAGATGATGGAATGATTATTTATAGAAAGATAAAGAAGTTGAACAATCATACTATATTATGTCTCAAGACATATACTATAAAATATTTTAACATGTTTTTTCAGTGAACATATTTATTAATGCTGCCAGTGCACAAATAGCACTTGTTAATGGGCAATACATTTTTCCATCAGCAGATTTAAGTAGGATTTTATTTCTACAGCTCTCTTACTCAGTGATCACAAAGTACTTTACAAAGCTGTAGAGTTAAATTTTGTGAGAACAGCAGCCATATGTACTGAGCTATAGCTCATATACAGTACTGAACATCAGACCCTAGCTTGAGAGAGAATGATGCCAAGATATATTGAAGTTATTCTTTTTCCTTTGCAAGAAGCATCAACATATTCTTTTGACTTTAGTAGCTAGCTGAGATTATCATAAAAGAAGTCTGTATAAAATTTCAAATGAAGGACTTATCCTCTTTGTATAAGTTTTTCCATCATAAGATTAATGCTCCTTGTCTACATTACAAAGTTTTGCTGACATAGCTATGTCAGCTAGGAGTGTGAAAAAAATCACACACTCCAACCCAACACAGAAATGCCAACAAAACCTTCAGTTTAGATGCAGTTAGGTCGATAAAAGTGTGCTTATGCTGGTTTAACTAACATCATTCAAGGAGGTGGTGTTAATATGTCAGCAGAAGAACTCTTTCTGTTGGCATATGCAGCATCTACAGTAGGAGGTTACACTGACACACCTAGACTGGTATAGGGTTTGTAGTGGACATATGCCTTCAGAATGCTGATAACTCCCTTCAACCACTAACCCCCTACCAAACCAAATCAACAAACTACTTTAAGAAGAGCTCTGACCCTGTCATGGGAGAAGTGGCACAGATGCCATGAGGTCCTCTAGGGACTTCACTATTGCTATTGATTTCATATAGATGGCACTCAGATACTTCAGTAGCTAGCTAGGATTGTGTCTCTAAATCCTCTTTCTCATAGTAAGATTTGAACAACTGCTATTGATAGTAGTACAGTAACAGGCTCCCCTGAGCCATTATTGAAAACACTTTTAGCCCTCGTGTAAACCTTCATTTTAATTACGTGAGAATCCATTCCTCAGACAATTTGTTTTGTCCTTTGGAAAGGCAAAGATTTTGTTTGCTTTCTATAGTTTCTGCACAAGAAGTAATTTGCAAGGACAACACGATGTGCATACATTTTGAAGCAGGCCATAAAACCTTGTGCACTGGACAAATGAGGCCATATTCCATAGAAAAAATGGACTCTGTCCACAGAGTTATCAGTTGGTCACTAGTTAATAAGTAACAGTTAATCTATAAACCCCAAGAAATGAACACTTCATAATTCTACATCACCTGGGAAACTGTGCAGATATGGTCGCCTTCCGTGATCTCATAAAATTTCCATTTGTTGTGTTGGCTTCATGTATATTAGCTTTAACAAAATTAAGTTATTGTCAATAATTTATTTACTACAGAATGGTTTATTATGCAATGATACCCAGACAGAGGTAGCTATTAACGTAGAGAAATGAATTTGGAATATTTTATAAATAATAAAACCACAAACAATTATATATGTATATTAATAGTACATGGAATTATTAAACCCTGAATATATAGCTCAAAATTCAGTCAATTTATGCAGGATCATATAACATAAAATATTTTGTAGGTTATTCACAAAATCTGTCAAGCAAGTAGTTATTTATTTGTTAAATCTTGATAAGTTTTTGCTCTGCTGAAAACATATCAGCTTTATACAGGTGGTAAACAGAAATGGAAATGTTCAGGTTCTGTCTTGTTAGAACTAAATTTCAATCAAAATGCCCTGGAACAAGTATATGTCTGGTATAACTCATTTGTTCAGATCCTAAATTGATGCATATTTGCATAACTCCATCGTCTTAAATTGAGCTGTTCTGATTTCATCTGCTGAGGATCTGGCCCAATACTGACTTCAACACCAAGCTTAAATGTAGCTCATTCTTTTTTCCTTTCAAACTAGGTAACAGGCACTTGAAGTACAAAGGCATACAGATATCAGCAAAACTGGGTTCACACCCATCCTTGGTGCTGAACCATTACAGTTCCCCTAGAGTTCCACAAAAGCACCCTGGAATTGGGTGAGAATTATCTTTGCTATGAAGAGGGTTATAATACGGTCCCTCAACACAAAACATGCACACAGCAAAAATGTACACAATGGACACCGAAACTAAGAACATTCTCATCTCTTGCGCACACACACAAAGTTTCAAGGGGATTTTAGGTTCCCAACTCCTAATATGCCCCTGGTAGATCCTAATTCAAAAACTACAGAGATTATTAAATTTTCACTGAACTTTAAAAATCTTTTGGCTCATCCCTTGGGCAATGGTTTGCATTGATTCTTATTTATATCCCTAATTAAAACATTCAGCTTGATTCTTGGGTTTGCTGTCAAATTTAGGAGAGAGCTGTTTTCACCACACATAGAATGTCTCAATTGTTTGCTAAAGGTTCAGCAGGTTGTGGTCAGGGTCAAATACCCTTGCTTTCAACAGATTTTAACTTTGCATAACATGGACTCCTGAGTTCATGATAAGGAGGTAAAGCAAACCAAGAATGAGATCTTCACACTGTATCTGAAGGAAATGCTGAATGTGCAGGGCCAGGTGTGCAAAGCATTTGGTGTGGGGAAAGGGCACAGAGTGCAAGGAGAGTGATCTTCCTTTGTATCTCTATGGAGGGGCCAGGCACATGATACCACGATAGAGGCTGCAGTACAAATGCCTAGATAGACAGATATTTGATGTTTGCACTTCAGTGAGCACAAAGACTCCACAAGATTAGTGGTACAAGTAGTGCACACCTTTCGAGGGTGTGTCTTCATGCTAGAGTTAACTGAGGCTCTTACTAGGTGTTGCCTCTAATCCACTTCCTGTCCATACACAAAACATTCTTACCCAAGTTTGACGGTGCTTTCAATCTGAACTAGCTGGCTAGCTAGGCTAGCTTCCCACAATTCCCCCCAAGAGCCCAGAAAGACAGACAAGTTATCCCACAATTCACTCGGAAAGAATCATAGAGTGACCCAGTTTACTGCAGCACAAAGAACCATGTGATATGCCCCTTGAAGTCCTAGTGCAGCACATGGGTGAAACAATACAGGAACCTGAGTGTGGCTTTTGCAGTATGTTTGCTCATACCTAAGCTAGGCCAATGTGGGTGCTTAGATCCAGGTGCCAATCACTTAAGTTAACTTTGCCATGAAGGCACGTTCCAAGGGTGTGGGAGTGAAAACCATGGCTTGGGGGAGTAAAAGCACCAGAGAGTATTTTGCTACCTTCATCACTATGGTAGCTGTGCATGTAGTCCCTGCATAGATGTGTGTCTGTTCTCTGCCCTTGCATTCAGGGCCAGACTGTGATAGTCCCTTGTGTGGTTGCATGGGAATAGGAAGCCACAGCATCAGCCTTTATATCAGCAGTTCTTAAACTTAGGAAAACTGTGACCCTTTCTTTCTATGCGGCTTCTTGACGTGACCCATGTGTGTCCACCTAAAAAACGCCGAATTGATTACTTCCACATTCGGCAGCTTTTCAGTGGACATGGCAAGCGCTCCCGACCTGCAGTGAGAGCTCGGTATGTCCGCTGAAAAACCGCCGAATTCGGAAGTACTCAATTTGGAAGCTTTTCAATGGCACCAGGGGCGACCCCCACTTTGAGAACCACTGCTTTATATGGCCTACAGCAAGGAATGATCATAATAGCAGTCCCTCTTATCAGGGACTGCTCATCCTTTTTCCCACAAAGGACCAAATTATCCTGAAAGAGGGGAGAAGTGTGGGTTTGGATGCAGAGTCCCAACTCTGTTCTACACTGGCCTGGAGAATGGGAGTGGCACACTAGGAGAAGCAATTTGTTCCATTTTATTGACTTGTCCACAATGTATAGCTTGACATGCCCACTAGGCAACCCCACAAGAGCTTGATCCCTGTGAGAGGAGAAGAGGCTTTAATTTAACCCAGTCAAAGAAGATGTGCACTATTCCAGTAAGAGAAGGCAATATTCTCTTGATATATGCTTGGAACAAATGGATAAATTCTGTTTATTTTCCCTTGGAAAAGAGGGATTGCAAGTTCATTTCTGTTGCCAGGAAGAAGGGGACTATCTTTATTTATTTTCAGCACCCTCCAGGAAATTAGATTGTTAGGTGCATTATCCTAAAGTTGGAAGACCAGTTTGCTTTCTTAAGTGGGTGTAAGGACATGGGTACTGAACTTTATGAAACTTTGCCAGAAGGTGGAGACTTAAAGCAACCCTATTATTTCTCCTGACTGCTTGGTGCCCAGATGTGCCTTGGCTGAACTTGCCAAATTCAAGCTCAGTCCGCCAGTCCTCTGCAGAGGCCTTAAATATGCAGTAACCTTCTTTTCAATTCATTCAAAACAGTTCTCCATAAAATTATCAGGAGCTTAGTGAAAATGTATCTCCTCCCATAAGTCATAGCTGTGTTTGCAGCAACATCATCCAGAAGCTGCCAGCTTTGTATTATACATGAAATTCAGTGCAGCCATCTTACTGCATTGAATTTCAGGTACAGAGAAAAAGAAAATCCAGGTAACATTACACAAGAGAAAGGTACATTTCTTTATAGCTAATGAGGTTTAGATAACATGCTTATCTTTGAACAAATCAAGATATTTTGCAAGTCTGACTTGGTGAGGTAACAACTATTACACTTTATACCTTAGTAAATATTGTGAAATTCACAACAGCAAGGGCACAAATAAAGTTAGCAAACAGACCCTAACTCTGAACATCTCTTGCCTTTTCACATGCATATTTAATTACATGATGAAAATTAATGTTTGGAAACTTGGTAATAAGACAGGTGATTGGAAAAAATTCCCATAAAAGATTTTATAAAAATAAGATTTTGTAAGTTTTTGATAAGAAATGATGAAAAATTTGAAGAGAAGTAATGAATGAATTCAGTGAAAGGCTGTCTACAGCATTAGCAACATCATAATAAGTAGAGATGGAAAAGACCTACTAGATGATCAAAACCACCCCCCTGGCCCAGTCTGAGGAGCCTTGACCTGTGTCATTCTTCTTTTGACAATGTTGAGGAATTCCTTTTCCTCAATGACAAAAAGAATTCCACTCTATGGAGTGCAGTTTCACACCTGCCAGTTGAAAATCGCTTAATAAAGCTAATAAATTATATATAGATATATCTATATATCAACCACTTGGTTGAAATGCAAAATTTTCCTCCAAACTTATTTCCACCAGCTGTGAAGATATACAAATAAATAAAAATATTTAAAAATTGTGAAAATTACATTAAGATTTTAAAATTTATAAACAATCGGGCTGGGCTAGTATCCAACACATCCTGTAATCTTTATGCAGAAGAAATTCCACAGACCCATAGTAAGGCAAACAATCCCAACTGCCTGCTATAAAAAAATGCATGGCATTGGATTTCAGCAAGTTTATTGCGTCTTCAGAAGCATAAAATTAGTATCCATAAGAGAGCACTAATTTAGTAAATCATGTGGAGATGTAATTAGTTTAAATACTAACCATTGAAAATGAGCTTTTATTGACAATGAATGGTACTTTAGAATAGGAAAATAATGTCTCCATGTCCTCTCCAACTTTCTGTGGGAGATCCCCTTGGTCCTCTTCTCGTTCCCTTCTATACCTTATATTAGGGGTAATCTCAAACTAGGGTAATCTGATCTGCAATCATAATTTTAACTACCATTTTACTACCGATTACTCACAGATCGCTCTCTCTGTTCCAGAGCTGTCTCCTTCTGTTCAAATTCAAATCTCAGTCTGCCTCTCTGACATTATCTCCCTGTGGATATCTAGCCATCAGCTCAAACTCCACAGCAAACTTAACTCTTGGTTAAAAAAGTGTTTTAATCTTCACCCCAAGTACTCCCACTACTACCTTTCTTAAATGCTGTGGACAACACCACCATCTAGCCTGTTACTCAGGCCCATAACCTGGGTGTCATCTTCAACTCAGAGCCCTCTCTATGTTCTCACATTGAGACTATGTCTAAACCGCAAAGATTCTTTTTTCATAACATCTCTAAAATACGGCCTTTCCTATCTAGCCACATTGAAGGCACCATGGTCAAATAGCAAAGAGCAGGCTGGCCTGGAGTGCAAGGCCATGGGAAGGAGCTCAGGGCAACGGGTGGGAAGGAGGCAGAGCCTGCCTTAGTTAGTTGGGGGCAATAAGAGGGGTAGGAAGCCTGGGATGGCAATGGGGGACAGAGGGGGTGGGGAGGGTGAAGGACTGGGGGAAGCAGCTGGGGACAGAGATGATGGGGATGAACCTGGGGAGGCAAAATACAAGTTAGCCCAAGGCACCATTTTTCCTAAGGCTGGGCCTGGCTCGTGGGCACTGCAATAATAAATAATAATAAATTAATAATTATTAATATAATGAATGTCAAGTTCAGTTATGAAAATATTGGACATTTCTAATTTAATTACAAAATTGTGTTTAGATTGTGTTCATTAAGAAGAGAATCAATCACTACAGAAATTATCCAAATCTATAAAAATCAAATTTGAATTCTTTATGAATGCACTATTTGTATTCTGTGGTTACCTTGTTTTTCTTAATGTACATATTCAGATACTTATTTTGGAACAGAAATTCTTGTTTCCTTATCATTTTCTCCCTTATGAAATGCCAATGATAATATTGAAAATAAATTGTTTCAAAAAGTGGCTAGAGAAATTTAACATGCAAAATCCTAGCATATTGCTTGATGTAGCATATCAGCTGTACTGATTCAGCAGTCACTGAACTGTGCTAGATTGGGGTTGGGTTGGGTTTTTTATTTGTTTAGTTGGTTGTTTTGGTTTTGAGGTTTTTTATGTTAAGAAGTTCTTCTCAAAGACATTCAGTTGGCACTCATACAAGTTGAGCTTGGGATCGCTTTTCTGGTGTTTTTTACTCAAAAGTCTCTACTCTTCCTACAGAAATCTGGAGCATTGTATGAAATTATAATGCAAAACCAAGCATTTGGTGGTAAAGTGAAGTGTTGTCATAATGTATGTATATAATAGAAGTCATTTATCCACTTCTAAGGCAGTTTGATAAATGCAAGCAAAGTGTGTATATATGCAACATATAAAATTAGACAATGACTTCCTGAAAAAGATCTTTCATGCTGAGAACTTTTGTAAACGAGACAAAGCAAAGAGAGAAAATGGTTTTTCTTTCCCAGGAAAATATATCAATTTTCCTATATTTAGTATATTCCAAACTCTGTCAACAAGTCACAACTTGTGAAAAGAAAGTTGATTTCTATGTTGCCTGCTAAGATTAGGGTTGAAATTCTGGCCCCATTGAACTTAATGGCAAAACTTCCTGGATTTCATTCAAAACAACTAAATGTTTATTGTTAGCTTTTGAAGATTGAAAAGAACATGCCTCCCCCACCCCTTTCACACTTATCTACACTTCCAAAGACTGCATATTTAAAAGCTATTCATAGTATGATCATTTTCAATAAAAAGTTTATTTTTGTAGATATTGATGTTTGAAGATAGACATTTGTACATAAAGTATTTTGCAGTGTACAACAAAAAGAATAGAGTTAAGCAAAAATAATAACACACATATGTAAAAATAAAAACACATCTGTACTCCCTTTAATATGTTTGTTCTGTATTTATTTCTATAGAAAATAGTAATTTGTTGTTTATAGACCTATTCTTGTTTTCACAGAGTAATATTTGCTGAGCTAGAGTGTGATCCAAACACCACTTAAGTCAATGAAAAGATTCCCACTGCTGCCAGGAGGTATGTGTCAGGCACAGATGCAGTGTAAAACACTGCAGAGCAATACAATATAAACAGTTCCAGCTGCTCTGCAATAATTTTCTTTAGAAGAGCCGAAAATTTATATTTTGTTTATGATGTCATAGCTGAATTAAACTATTTAGAGATTTTAAAAAGTACTGCTTTGAATTAGAGTGGAATACGTTTCCAGAAATCCTACAGGAAGTTTAATTGATCTAATGGCATACATCTATTGAGGGCCTAGTCCAGCAAAGTGCTTGGCTCTTCATGGGAAGTAACAATTGTGTTCAACCACACTGAATTTTTCAGTGGGAGCGGAGAGTGTTCAGCATCTCCTTGGAGGCACTGAGGCCCAATTTTTCATAAATGGCCTCTAGTTTTCGGCACCTCTATTTTTCAATACCCAGTTAAAATTTGAAAGACCAAAATTAGAGGCCACTTATGAAAATTTGGTTGTAAGTTTCTTGCCAAATCGGGCCCTAGTCTGTTTTCTGGCTGAAAGAATATCCTGTACTTCACCACAAAAGAAAGGGAACAGGTTAGGCCTTGAGTATACACAGAAAGTTTCACCACTTTAACTAAAAGTATGTTTCTAAACCAATTTAGTTAAACTGGTACAACTTTTTGTGTGGATATTCTTAAATCAATTTAAACTTGGTTCATATTGCTTTAGCTTGTGCCTGTGTGCAAACTAAACTGATATAAGATGCCAATAAGTTTGAACCAGTTTAATGAAATTGTTTTTTGAACCAGTTTAAGTTAAACAAACAGAACTTCTGTGTGTAGACAAACCTTAAGCACTTCACAGGGTGACGGAAGTTCCACAGTATATCTATATGGACAACAAAACTATACAAAATTATTATAATAAATAATAAAAATCAAGTTTTGGAAGGGATATAAAACCTCATCATTCAAGGGTTATGTCAGTCTCCTGCTTTAGGAGCAGATTTTTCTGAGGGACAGTTTATCCTACTTTTACTTACTTTGAGGTTTTCCCCACCTTCCTTGGAAGCATACAGTGCTGGCCACTGTCAGACAGAGATTAGATGGACCACGAGTCTGATCCAGTATAGAAATTACTATGTATGAGCACTTTTTTAAAGAGAAACGTTTATTTTTAATTTAATGCATTACCCAATAAAATATGTTTGAATCCTTTGACTGGATAATTTCTTTTTGAGAGTTTTAGAAAAGTATTTTGCTCATAGATATCCAGTAATTTCTGAGTCTAAACAAACAGCAAGTTAAAGTGAAAAGAACCAAACATTATTTTAGCAATTACTTCAATTTTTAAATAATTTATATTATTGGGGATTTGTTGTGTATCAAATAATATTTATTTAATATGCTGTTTTATTATATAATACTAAAGACATATATAGAGATTTGAATTTCATATTTCATCTCTACAGTCATGCAAGCTATCAATTATCCATAAATGATTTAAATGCTAATAAAATTGAAAATGTATATAGTCGGTAAACATGATTTAGGAGCTTAATTCTCATTGAAAAACAATAGCATTTGGTCTCATAATGCATTTAGGCATTTTTGAAAATGTATCCATTATAGTATATATTTTCAGAAGCAGATTTCCCCCAAACAACATTTTTCTGATATTATTAGATGAATTTCTAATCATTCAGCAAACCCCAACACAGATAAGAAGCTTTGACATTTTAGCTGCTATTTGTGAGAATGTGAAAGACTGAGGGTTTGCTGCCATCTGTTGGTAAATATCTGAAGAGCAGGATCTGTGTTTTGCAATAACAAAAAACACAAAAGTTGAGGAAAGCAAGAGTGAGGATAGAAAGCTAACATCTGGCTTGGGGAGAGAAAAGTTTCAAGTTATTAAGTCATAATGATTAAATGAGGTTGGGGAAAAGGTGAAAAGGGAAGGTAAAAACTGAATTCACAGGATTTTTTTTCATATCTTTCTTTACAGAAGCAATGAGGTCATTTCCTACTGAGTCAATATACTACTGGAAGTGAGTCAGTGTGGATATGCTGAGTAAGTTGAAAGAATGTAGCTAATGACTGTATGATAGCCAGAAATATAATTATTAAAAGAACACAATGAACCAAAATATATTTTTGAAATGAACAAACTAGTACTAATATGGGAGTGCAACGGAGAGTATATAAACCACATGCAGTGTTTGACATTCAGCGGTTAAAAACTGTTTTTGAAGTAAAGGAAAAGAACCTTCTTTCACTCACTAACATAGAGTATTGTCTTCCATTTAAAACTCAGGAATCATCTTACAGGAACTGTTGTGTTGATAAAGGGGTTTCAGGCGGGGTGAAAGTGAGCTGGTACGGGCTGGTATGGCGTACCAGTATGAACCCGTACCAGCCCCCGTGCAGCCCGCATTAAAGAGCTGCCACGGCAGCACTTTAACATCTCTGAACCATTTGCCTCCCTGTTGATGGTCCCTACCAGAAGTGCCGCCAACAGGGGAGGCAAAAGGGACAGGAACATTAAAGCGCTGCCGTGACAGCACTTTAAGGATGATTCTTTGCTGCGGCAGCACTTTAACGTTGCTGTGCCCACTCATCAGCAGCCCTGCCGGTAGGAACCCTGGGGGATGCTGACTCCCAGCCCTGCCCCTATCACCCAAGGCCCCAGCCCTTCTGGGGGTCAGATCCGGTCTCGTACCGGTAAGTATCTGTTGTTACTTTCACCCCTGGTTTCAGGCCCAACAGAAAATAATAATAATACCTAGCTCTTCTATATCATATTTTGTCAGTAGATCTCAAAGCACTTTACAAAGGAGGTCAGCTTCCTTATTGTCCAGGGGAAACAGACAGGGAGTGATTTGCCTAAGGTCACCCAGAAAGGAATAAACCCCCCATCTCCTAATTCTCAGCCCAGAGTTCTTTCCATGCATTTACTGATTACTGTTATGACCCTGAGGCCTGATCTACACTACAAAGTTAGGTACACGTAAGCTACCTCTTGTCCACCTAATTGTGGCAAATGTCTACACTTAAATTTGTCTCCTATTGATGTAAGTGTCCAGTTACAGTGAGGCAGTAAAGCCACCCTGCCCCCTTCCCCTCGTGGCGTTCAGCCATGGCCAACGTACGGAAGTCGACTCAAGGCTAGTGTAGTTACTGCGTTACCTACTTCAACCCTAATAGTCCTCCAGCAGCTGATCCACAAGGCCCAACATTGACCACGGTAATTACAGTTGTGTGGATCACACTGCCCAGGGGTCATGGAGACTAGAAGCCCTCTCTCTCTTTTAAAGCCCTGTGAATTTTTGAAATGTCTTTTCCTGATTGCCCAGCTTGACGAGCAACACACCTGATTGCCCAGCTTGGCGAGCAACATCTCCATTGTTGTATGCAACTGCTCAGCTGACTATGCCAGCTAAAGTTTCATCCAACCAAGCAATTCCCGCCTCAATTCCATTCCCCTGGTGCTACACTCACCATGGCTGAAGCTGTGAGTGGCATTAAGCAGCTGCAGTTAGTGTATAGCTTGTGTGCATGCATACTTGGCTCCTTGCATTGGCACTGTGCATTCTCCCCAGGCATGCCTGTGTTGATGCACAGTGTGGCATCCACCACAGACCAGCGTACTGTCTTTTGGGAAGTTTTGGCAATGCATGGTGGGGCAGAAACAAGTCGCACAGGGTAACTGTGAGCAAGAGGTCAACTTTACGGCATTCAATATTCTCCGTTCCATAATTCATCTATGTCCCATAATTTCTGTGCCTTTTAAAAAATCCTTTGAACCAGCAAAGCCCTCCTTGCTGTCCACCATCTCTGACAGAAACCTGGACATTTGCTCTGCACTATTGTCATAAGCATTGCAAGCACATGACACACAATCCTCTCGTATTTGCAGAGCCACAAGAAGAAGAGAATCAGCAGGAAACATACCCTTAGTTTAGATAGTATAGAACTACTGTTGTTGTGGTTGCTGAACTCTGATCCTGTTTTCTTTAAGACAAAGCTAGACAAACACACAAAAAAGACTAGTGAAAAACAGCAAAGAAAATTAAGGGCTAGTCTACACTGGCAACGCTAAAGCACTGCTGTGGTAGCGCTTTAACGTGCCTTGTGTGGTTGCACAGTGCTCTAAAAAAACCCACCTCCGCGAGCACTGGTGCACTGTCTATGCTGGCGCTCTACTAGTTCAGGGCTTGAAAATGTTACCAGATGCCCACTAACTGCGGGATTAAACCAACTAGCTGCTACTTAAGAAATTGTGGTGTTGGGAGACACATACAGAAGGTTCAAAGACAATGGCCTGGTGAGAAGTCCAGTGCTCCTGCCACGCCCAGCAGCTGGGAATGGGAACGGTCAGAGTGTTGGAGTTTCTACCAGATTGCTCCACTTTACATATCAGACAGAGAGCTTGTCTACACATGGAAGTTCTTCCTGAATAAGGTCAGATGTGAATTTAAAAGGGGCCAGCTTTCAGAACTCCATAGGCGGACACTCCTAGTCTGGAATACCAGGGCCTTGGTCTGAGTTAGTTCCATCCACTTCCAAATGGCTCAGACTAATTTGGAAAGAAACACAGGGTTATTCCGGGTTTGGTGTCCCCACTTGGGAGCTATTCTCGCACAGCTCTTAGGGACACAAGCCCTCAGGCGCTTAGTGCAAGCGCAGCTCCACCCCCCTCCACATGCTGGAAGGGAAAGAAGTGGCCAGTTTTTTCTTCCTCCCCTCCCCGCATCTTCGGATGTGCGCAGGGGCTGCTCCTGGCTGGCAGCTGGGCAGGACCGACTCGGTGCACGGCTCTGCGACCCGCCGGGGCCGAGCCCTGCCCGAGGATGCCACAGCGCCACCAAGCGGGCAATGTCCCCGCAGCCCCTCTAGCGAGCCGCGGCGGCCGGGGACGGTGCAGCCCCTGGCCTGCAGAGGGCGCTGTGCTCGCTGCGCTGCCGGCTCCCCGGCACGCTCAGCCCTCTTGGTGCCAGCGACGCCGCTTCTTGTCAGCTGGGCGGGTCTCGGCTGCCCGGCTTCCGCCTGCCCAGCCAGCCCCGAGCCCCCCCCGCCCGCGCGCGCCATGCAGAGCTTCCCCTACCCGGAGGCCTATCGCGACGAGGCTGCGGTGAGTTCAGCGCCGACCCCGCGCGCTCAGCGGGGGCCCCCCCCGCTCCCCCCCCCCCCGGCCTTTGTCTGCCGGCGCCGGCTCCCGAGCAGCTGCCCAGCCCCTGAGCGGCAAGTGGGGCCCGTCTCCCGGCCGGCCCCGGGCTCTGCGCCGCCTGGCCAGGCGGGGCGGGGAGTCGAGTCGGGTCGGGGACTGTCTCCGCGGCTGTTGCCCACAGAGGGGAGCGGGGCCCAGGCGGAGGGGGGCGGGGCGGGGCCGTGCGCTGTGTTTTCCGCCCCTCCGGTGAGGCCTTCCAGCGGGGGAGCCCCAAACGATTTGTCTCCCCACCCTGGTCGTCAGGCGAGTGTTAGCAACCCCATTTCACAGCTGTAGGCACTGAGGCTCCCTCTCCAGTGACTAGAGAGCGGTCATTGCTGTGAGCCCGCTGGACAAAGGGGCTTTTCTTTCTTATTGTTCTCTGTCAGGAAACTTTGTTAGCACGGTGTTATAAAATTGGGCTTATTATTTTTGCTGCTAATCACTGTCTATATTGTATGTTGTGGTGCAGTGTGTAGCCCAAGTGTCAGTGAAAGGCAAATCCGGTCAGCAAGGTGTGCACTGAACAGTTCCAAGGTTCATCCCAAACTTGAAAATGTTTTCTCACAACCCTCACTATTTTTTTCAGCTAAGCAGGCAATAATGTTTTAGATTTCACACCCCTGATAAATAAAAGTATAATCTTTGCCCAGTAAATGGGACTTGCGTTTAGTTTTAGTTTTGTAGAACTAAAGAGATACTCCCGCTGGAATTCTGCGCAATGCAAAATCTTGCAGATTAATGTTCCCCTGTGCTGCTGGGGCTGATAGCAGGAGTGTGATTATATTGTGTTATTTCTAAAACTGTCAAGTGATTACAAAAATGTAATCACAATTACTTGTGCGATTAAACAATAATAGAATACCATTTATTTAAATCTTATTGGATGTTTTCCATATTTTCAAATTTATTGATTTCAATTACAACACAGAACACAAAGTGTACAGTGCTCACTTTTTTATTTACAAATATTTACACTGTAAAAACAAAATATTTTTTTTCAATTCACCTTATATAGGTACTGTAATGCAATCTCTTTATCATGAAAGTTGAACTTACAAATTTAGAATTAGTAGAAAAAATAACTACATTCAAAATTAAAACAATGTAAAACTTTAGAGCCTATAAGTCCACTCAGCCAGTCACTCAAACAAACAGGTGTGGTTACAATTTGCAGAAGATAATGCTATTCACTTCTTTTTTACACTGTCACCTGAAAGTGAGAACAGGCATTCACATGGCACTGTTGTAACTGGTATCACAAAATATTTACGTGCCAGATGCGCTAATAATTTATATGTCCCTTCATGCTTCAACCACGATTCCAGAGAACATGCGTCCATGCTGATGCCAGTTTCTGCTCGATAACAATCCAAAGCAGTGCAGACCGACACATGTTCATTTTCATCACGTGACGCTATGTCTACACTACAGTAGGATCAACGCTCTGAGACTGATCCACTGGCGGTCGATTTAGTGGGTCTAGAGAAGATGTGCCAAATCGACAGCCGATCACTCTCCAGTCAATTCCTGTACTCTACCTCTGATGAGAAAAGTAAGGTAAGTTGACGGGTTAGTTTCTTCCTGTCGACGCCCTTCTCCTCCCCCTACCTCCATGACATAAACCCTGCAGTAACTCGACCTAAGGTATGTTGACTCCAGCTATGTTGTTCACGAAGTTGGAGTTTCGTAGTGTAGGTCGACTTGCTCTGGTAGTGTAGACATAGCCTGAGTCAGATGCCACCAGCAGAAAATTAATTTTCTTTTTTGGTGGTTCAGGTTCTGTAGTTTCTACACCTGCATATTGCTGTTCTAAGACTTCTGAAAGACTTCCAAAACTTGTCCCTCTCAGATTGTGGACAGCACTTCATATTCTTAAACCTTGGGTCGAGCGCTATAGCTAATTTAGAACTCTCACATTGGTACCTTCTTTGCATTTTGTCAAGTCTGAGGTGAAAGTGTTTTTAAAATGAACATGTGCTGGGTCATCATCCGAGACTGCTATAACGTGAAATATATGGCAGAATGCGGGTAAAAAAACAGGAGACGTACAATTCTCACCCAAGTAGTTCAGTCACAAATCTAGTTAACGCGTTATTTTTTAGTGAGCATCATTAGCATAGAATAGGAATCTCCAAACTTTATGCAAGGAGGGCCATTTTAGATTTTTGAAGGGGCTTCGTGGGCCGAAGTGACTGTGAAAAATTCAATATATGCAAATATAGGCAAAATACCTCCCCCTTTGTTCCTCTGGCGGCTGCTGCGCTACCCCTCCCCTCTTTACTCCTCCAGCCGCTGCTGCAGAGGGCACTCACTCCTCTGCACATGGGGCCTCTGGCAGCAGCTCGCAGTGGGTGGGAAGGCAGCAGTGGCTTCTCCACGGGCCTGCTTGGCTCGAGGGCCAAAAAATCGAAGCCTCAGGCTGGATCCGGCCCCCATGCCATAATTTGGAGACCCCGGCATAGAAGGTTGTCCTCTGGTGGCGGAAGCATGAAGGGGCATACAAATGTTTAGCATATCTGGAATGTAAATACCTTGCAACACTTGCTACAAAAGTGCCATGCCAAAGCCTGTTCTCACTTTCAGGTGACATTGTAAATAAGAAACAGGCAGCAGTATGTCTCATCAATGTAAACAAACTTGTTTGTTTGCAATTGACAGAATAAGAAGTATGACTGAATGGACTTGTAGGCTCTAAAGTTTTACACTGTTTTGTTTTTAGTGCACTTATGTAACCAAATAAAAATCTGCATATGTAAGTTACACTTTCATGATAAAGAGATTGCACTACAGTACTTGTATGAGGTGAATTGAAAAATACTATTTTTTTTGTTTGTTGTTTTTAAAGTGCAACTATTTGTAATAAAAATAATATAAAGTGAGTAAAGTATGCTTTGTATGCTGTGTTGTAATAGAAATCAATATATTTGAAAATGCAGAAAAACATTCAAAATATATAATAAATTTCAGTTGGTATTTTAAGTAGTATGATTAATCACAATTTTTCTTTGAGTTAATCACGTGAATTAGCTGGGATTAATCAACAGCCCTAGTTATTTTTATAAATAAAATGTGTAGAAATTTGTGGAATTTTAAAATATTGTGTGCAGAATTTTTAAATTTTTTTGGTGTGGAATTCTGTCAGGAGTGCAGAGGGTAACAGTGTTGTGTTAGTATAATCATGGAGAAATAAAGAAAGGAATCACTTGTGGAATTTTCCCCAAATGGTAATGTCACTGTTTGGGTATAAGAAATAAAAGCTAAACTAAATCTTAAATTTATGTCAACTTTTTAAAGATATAATTTATGTATAAAAAACATAGATTTAAATTTTCCAAAAGTGACTAGGGTATTGCGGGTTTTTGGATCACCAACTTGAGACTTCTTAAAATGGCCTGACTCCTATAGTGCAGGTGTTCAGTGTGTCCAAATATCAGGTCCTTTTCAGCATCCAGAAGTTTAGCATCCAAAAACTGAGACCTCCAAAATCTCTAGTTTCTCTTGGAAAATTAAGGCCTTAATCTAAGTGATGAAAGATGCAGAAGATTAGAAAATTTATCTTCCTATATGATGATGATGCACCTATAGGACTCTCACTTTGCTTTCTGTACATCAACATTCAAAATATATATCTTGAACACTAAACATCTGTGTTCAAATGCTGAAACTGGTGCCCATTAAAAATAACCATGTCAGTTCTATTAAAACTGGTTGGTGTTTCTACCCCCTTCCTGCCCAACAAAAGACAGTACTTTAGACTCTAATTCTGTAGTATTAATGTTTAACGTCACTCATGAGAAGAAGTGTGTGAAGAATTGGAGCCTTTAATTGACACTGGCAAAAAGATCTGCTTGACTTCCTACTTTTAAAGCTGAGTGAATTCTAAAACTTGAAATGTCTGAACTAGATTCACACCCTGACTTGCCATGCAATAACTTGTCATGTAGACAAGCCACTATTTAAATAACTTTCCTGACGTCATTAATACTGATAGAACAACTACAGTCAAACCTACTTACTCTTAAATAATTGGAAACTTTAATTACTGAGTGACTGTAAAAGTTACTAGTGAAATGAAGTGTGTCAATTCCAGCTGAACACTGGTTTTGTGGCCATCTTAATTGTATCTTAAGATTGCTGAGCAAGACAAAGAAGAGGATGCTAAATGATGCTGATTTGGTTTGGTTTCCCATATGAAAATAGTATAGAATTCATATGTACCTTCTAGCAGTGAGTGTAACTCTTGGTAGTCATCTGATTTTTTTCTTTCACAGTGACTGCACTGACTTGGCCACTATTCTCCCAGCCATAGAACTATGGGCTTGTCTTCACTAGCGCGGGGAGAGATCAATCTTATGGCGATCGATTTATCGTGTCTCGTCAAGACGCGATAAATCAATTGCCAGCGCTACCCCCGTCGACTCCGTAACTCCAGCTCGCCAAAAGGAGCAAGCTGGAGTCGATGGGGGAGTGCGCCGCTGACCGCCGCCGCCGTGAGGACGGCAGGTAAGTCAGCTGTAGATACGCCAGTTTCAGCTACCTTAATAATGTAGCTGAAACTGGCGTATCTACAGTCGATCCCCCGCCCTAGTGAGGACCAGCCCATTCCTGGCTCAAAAATGAGAAAGCCAATTACTGCGGGGGAGGGACGGGGTAGTGGGTGGTGGGTTTTTTTAATGTTACTCACATAGTGCTTCTTACTTCCCAGCTCTGTTGTTCCAGAGAGCCTTTATCTTGATGTGGATCTTTTGCTAATTTCAAAACAAAACAAAATTTGCTTTTGTGTTTCTTAAAGAAATGTGTCTCTCCTAAATTCAGGTACATGATTACCATGGGTGTAAAATATGCGACCCATATTGCTGGCTGGAAGACCCTGATAGTGAACAAACAAAGGTAACTTTTTATCTATAAAATTGGAAGTTTTGATACTCATCTCTTTGTAGGCCTGAGACATAGTCCTCCTTCCTGCAAAATATTGGTAACTTTGTAACACTTGTATATTATGTCAGTGGTAACTGTACTCTTGGATTTCAATGAAACAGTGTCTTGTGACTGTGTTAATGTAGAGATAATTCACATTTTATTTATAGTGCAATTCACAAATGGGTGTTGGGGGGTGTGGCAGTAGAAATAACAACAACAAAATGGTTTTTGCTTTCAGCACCCCTACTATAAAACTTGTTCCAGCACTCTTGCTCCACATTGACAGATGATTCCTGAAAATCAAAGGTCACCAAACTCAAGTTTCTGTTTTAGAATGTTCTAACACCTAAAATTACTCTAGCCAAAATAGAGGAAGAAGATTCTCTTTTATTTAGTTTTACTTTGTGTATTTAACAACACTTTGTGTAAAGGTTCATTTCCCCACCCCCATAACCAGGATAGCCCTTGATTTTGGCATTACTCTTGTGAATAAGATTACACACGTGTTTAAGTGTTTGCAGAATTGGTCCAAAAGTAGTCAGGCTATCATTTTAGAGTAGGTCTTTTATGCGGCACCAGGAGGGTGAAAACTATTTGATTAAAAATAAGAAATAGTCATAGGAACTCAGGGAGGATGGGACAGCAGTAGTGTCTGAAATGGCTATTAACATTTTTTCTTTTAAGGTGACTATTGACACAGTTCAGGGCAACTGCACCAGTATTCCTCCCTCTGCGGTCCAATGAAGGCACATTCTCTCAGGCTTCCAGCTGTCACCTGTCTTGGGTGAAGACATGTCTTTTTCCCTCATGACTAGGATTTTTCCAGACTACTGTATTCCCCGCCTACACTGAATTCCCCAGCAAGTCTGACTTTGCCTCAGCTTCCTGCTTTGCTTTTCTTCTCAGAGGCTGTAAACAGCGTAATTGCCCATAGATTTAAATTACAACACAGCTTTTCCTAAGCAAGCACACTTATTCTTAAGATAAAAGCATTACTGAGAAAATATTTTAAAATAATAATAAAAAAATCTACACACATGCTATAAGGTTACCAGATCAACCAAAGTCTAGATAAGGGCTTTGGCAGATGTATTATCCTTTAAACAGCACTAAGGATTTTTTTTTGTGCAGTCACAAGTTCACAACAGCTGTTAGCTCAGAACAAGAATGCCCATCAATCTGTGATTATTATTATTATTATTATTATTTTTAAATAGGTTGGGTCTTTGAGCCTTAGAAACAGTGAATAAGTAATGTGTCAGACAGTGTGTTTTCCTCAAGATGTAGCTTTAGTAGGTCGAGCCCAGAAGTGAGGAATTTGCATTCTCTCCCCCCAGATATTTCACTAGATACCCCACTAAGCTTTGATTATCCCAAAAATTCCTTCTTCTGTGGCCCATTGTTTTAAAATAGCCCTTTGAAGCTCATAATGCTTCCCAGCTTTTGCATTATTCATGTCTCCCTCCTAGAGATGTTACGTTCAGTCCACAATAATACATAAATATTTGTATTTTTAATACAACGAACTCCTAAAATGCTTAATTCAATAAGGTTTAATTAAATTCGGTAAGGCTTAACTTAATTCAAGTAAAAGTATAAAAAGGCAGGCCATGAAAGAATTTGAAGAGCAGCTAGTTAAAGAAACAAAAACTAACAGCAATTTTTTTTAAAGTACATCAGAAGCAGAAAGCCTGCCAAATAGTCAGTGGCGCCACTGGCCAATAGAAGTGCTAAAGGAGTACTCAGGGAAGAAAGGCCATTGTGGAGAAGTTAAATTAATTCTTTGCCTCAGCCTTCACTGCAGAGGATATGGGGAAGATCTGTATGCCCAAGACGTTCTTTTTTAGGTGGTAGATATGGGGAACTGTCCCAGATTGAGGTTTCGAAAGAGGAAGGTTTAGAACAAATTGATAAATTGATCAGTAACAAATCACCAGATGGTATTAACCTAAGAGCTCTGAAGGAACTCATACATAAAGTTGCAGAACTACTAGTTCTGGTATATAACCTATTGCTTAAATCAGCCTCTGTACCAGATGACTGGATGGTAGCTAATATAACACCTATTTTTTAATTAAGGGTCTGGAGGCAATCCTGACAATTACAGGCCAGTAAGCCTAACTTCAGTAGCAGGCAAACTGTTTGTTTGAAATTATATTAAAAAACTAAATTATCAAACATAGATGAAAATGATGTATTGGGAAAGAGTCAATGCTGCTTTTGTAAAGGGACATCATGCTTCATCAATATTTTAGAATTCTTTAAGGAAGTCAACAAAAACTTGGACTAGGGTGATCCAGTGGATATAGAATACTTAAACTTTCAAAAAACTTTGACGAGGTCCCTCACAAAAGGCTCTTAAGCAAAGTAAGTTGTCATGGGATACGAGGGAAGGTCCTCTCATGGGTCAGTAAGTGCTTAAAAGGTAGGAAACAGAGCATAGGAATAAATGGTTGTTTTTCACAGTTGAGAGGGGTAAATAGGACATTCCCCCAATGATCTGTACTGAAATCTGTGGTGTTCAATATATTCATAAATGATCTGGAAAAGGGAGTGAGCAGCATGTTGACAAAATTTGCAGATATTAAATTATTCAGTATAGTTAAGGCCAAAACTGACTGTGAAGAATTACAAAGGGATCTCACTACTAGGTGACTGGGCAACAAAAAAGGCAGGTGAATTCAGTGTCAAGTGCACAGTAATGCATGGTGTCAAAAATAATCCCAACTATACATACAAAATGATGAGTTCTAAATTAGCTGTTACCATGAAAGAGATCTGGGGTCACCGTAGATAGTTTTCTGAATACACCTGCTTAATGTGCAGCAGCAGTCAAAAAAGGTAACAATGTTAGGTACCATTAAGAAAGGGATAGGAAATAGGGACAGAAAAAGTCAAATTGTCATTACATAAATCCATGATATGCCAACATCTTAAATACTGCATGCAGTTCAAAAGGGACATTATTAGAATTGGAAAAGCTACAGTAAAGGACAGCAACAATGATTAGAGGCATGGGGGAGCTTCCATATGAGGAAAGATTAAAAAAGACTGTGACTGTTCATCTTAGAAAAGAGATGGGCAAGGGGAGTTAGGATAGAAGTCTATAAAATCATGAATGATATGGAGTAAGTGAGGGAAGTGTTATTTACTCCTTCACATAACACAATATCTAGTGGTCATATGATGATATCAGTAGGTAGCAGCTATAAACAAATACTTCTTCACACAATTTGGAAGTGTTGGCAGAGTATGTTGTGAAGACCAAAAGTATAACTGAGTTCAAAAAATTATAAGATAAGTGGAGGATAGGTACCTCAATGGCTATTAGCTAAGATGGTCAAGGACACAACCCCATGCTGTGGGCATCCCTAAACCTCTAACTGCCAGAACCTGGGACTGGATGGTAAGGGATGGATCACTCAAAATTGCCTTGTTCTGTTCACTTCCTCTGATGTATCTGGTACTGGCTACTGATAGGGAGAGGATAATGGGCTAGATGGACTTCGTATGGCCATTCTTGTATTCAATATGGTTTGTCCAGGATGTTTCAGGAAATTGCCATGTCTGTCACAACTATAATTTTAGGGTTGCACCATTTCAAGCACTGGTGTCTACTGACAAATAAAAAATAGAGATCAACACCTTGATTTAAAAGCTAGTAGATCCTGGAGGGTAGCAGCCTGTTAGTGACATTACATATAGAATTCACAAGAAATTTAGTAAAGCAGAAGGTGGTTGAAGTATAATGGCTGGAAATGTACTAGAAGCTTCAATAGCAATTGTTAACGTATAGAAATAATTATGACTAAAAGAGACTAAATTATTGTATTATGCTCCTACCACAAATATTTTAGAGCCTGAGCCAACACCAAGTAAAGTCCACTGTCGTCTTTCAGTTGACTCTATTGGGCTTTGGATCAAGCCCCTGATGAAATATAATATCACTGAGGTTAATCCTGCTGAGAGTTTAAAATGCAAGGGGGCTTGGAGAATTCTGATGATCCATTTTGTTTAATAAATTCTATGGTAGAGTATTCCATTTCACTATCGGATGCTGTAGGAATTATATTACTTGCCTTGACTAGCAGCCTGACCCCCCCGCCATCCCCACAGTTCTGTCTATACTGCAACTGAACTCTCCACTTTGGTGCTACCAGACTATTATTGCTAATGCAGATTGGCTTCAAAATACTGAGGTCAAATTATGTGAAAAGCCTACTTTAAATTCACAAGAGTAAAGAAATTCCAAGGTAAAACTAAAAAATCTGATCTTCTCTCTCAGCAGCGCGATCAAAGCAGTCACAGTTAAAATACGGTCATGATTAAAATATTGATATTGAATTATGTTCTTGTGAACACAGACAGCTGTGGTTGAATTTAGCAAAAAATGTAATGATGTGCTGAGGTGATCCTGAGTGCTTATACATCAGTTCATAACATGCATGAAACTCTTACCCACTGACTGGGTCAGGGAGATTGTGCTAAATGACTCACCCTTTATCTGGGCAGTTGAACCTTTTCTGAGGTTCCGTTGTAAAGCAACTGCACGAAGAGGGTTGATGCCCAGGCTGTCCTATTGTGGCCATTTCATCGTAGAGGAAGAGCGCTAAACAGGTGGTTGGGGTGGGCTGTTGATGGTGTTTCCAGGAAGGAACGAGGAACAGTATCCTCTGAGCACTGAGAGGCAGTTCTGAGACTGCTGCTGTGTGGTGATGAGGCAATGGTGCTGTACCTGAGTTTACAGGAGAGACTTGCCTGTGAGCAATTTGTGACCCTCTCCGTTCAAGGAACCAGGACTCATGTACACTTCATAAATAAACGTATTGTAGTAGTAATACTTTAACTCCATGTCACTGATTTCACCTCTGACATGAAACTGATCAGCAAGGTCTGAAATCTGCTACTGCTTGACAAAGGGACAAAAGTAATTATGCATCTGGTGTATAAATACTTTGATTTTTAGACGAATACCCTTAGGAAATAAGATGAATACTAAGCTTATCCTTGTGGGTGTTCTCTTTGAAGGTGAATTGCAAGAGGTTTCTCTTGTTGGGTGGCTGTCTTTAAAAACCCAGCTTCAGCATTAGCTGCTGAATGTCCCAGGAATAGTGGGTGTATGAGCAGACATGTAACTTTGATTTATTTTCTACCTGTCTGTTGCAAACTGAAGCCTTATCAATCACTTCATATTGAGGCATTCTACAGCAAGAAGTCTGCTAGTAATATAACCACCACAAAATGGGACAGAAGAATTCCCTACCAAGGAAGGAAGGTCCTTCCCTCTCCAGCTCCCATATTTAAATAGTGCATGCAGGACATGAAGTAACCATAATAAAGGAAACCAAATAGAATTGCTGAATAGTGGGGCCAGGGAGAAATTGTATTTACTACTTTGTTATACTCTATTTTCCAGTCCATTTATATAGCAGCTTTGACAACAGCAGTAGAGCATGTGCTGGAACAAGTAATGGGACTGAGATTTGTGATCAGACTTTACAGCTTTGGAAAAACAAATTAATTTACACACTTCCAATATCCTTTCAAGGGTACATTTTAGGCACATTTTGCAGTGTTGATAAATAAGTTAAAAAATCACTTCATCAGCCCTCAGAATTTGAAGAACAATTGCAGTTAATTCTTACTAATGCCGGTGATTTTCCAAATGTCTCATTTATTGCTTGTGGGTTTTTTCCCCTTTTCTCTTATTTATGAATAAGCTATGTGCTCATGAACATAATGGGCTAGTGCTGTGTGCTTGTCCACTTCTGTGCACTCACATATGCCTACAAGCGTAAATCCTAACCTTCAATATGCCTTTTTCCTTCTGAAGCTTTTTTGATCACACCATATCCTATTTTATAATATGATGATACCTTCCTTTATGACATTTTATATTATGTTATGGCATAATATATGGTCAGTGACTAATAATGCACTGGGTGGCATCGAGCTAAAAATTGTCACTTCATCACAGGGCTACATCATCTTTATAATCCAGCATAAAAATAGGCAGGAACAGCACTTCTCAGCTTTATGGCCTCCTTTTCTTATTTATCCCTCTGTTGCATGGAGTATAGTCTGTGTGCATGAGGTTTGGATTATTACCTTTTGAAGGACAACAGAAGAAATACTATACATCTTATTTTTATATAGTGGCTTTGATACCCAGTATTACAAAATGTGTCACCAAGAATGTCTATCATAAACTAAAGAGGATTTAAGGTGAAATTTAGAGTGAGGCTCGGGAGCCTCACTCTGTGTATCCCTGAGATAAGACGGTTTTTGCTCGCCTGTGTTGGTTAGAGTGGACTTTTATTTATCTTTTTTTATTTATTTTATTTATTTTATTTAAACACTCCGATCTAGAATAACTTTTAAGTATGGGACAGGCCTGAGCCATGCTGCCAGAAGCTCAGTTTTGCCAATGTAACTGCATCTACACTAGGGGTTTTTGCCAGGACAACATATCATCACACCCTTAACTAATGTAGCTATGTTGACATACATTTGTATTGTTGTTCTGTGATGAGAGGCAGACTGAGAATAAAAAGATCAGAGATCAAGCAGCAAGAGCAGTTAACTTGGGGCAATGGAAATATAATGCACGTTATAAGCAGAAGGCAAGCTTGGAATAATAAACTAGAAGTGAAACAATTTTAGAAGGACACAGTCAAATAGGTTTGTAGTAATATCTAACCTATGTTTTGTTCACAAACAGTTTGATCTTTCTACAGTTGCACTTTGACTTGTTTCTTTCCCCTTAGAACTCTTCAGTTTTACATTGTAATACTTAACTCCATCAGTGACACCAGCTCTGTTCTGGGGGATGTGTTTTGTTAGATATATATTTCTGTTTTACTGCTGAACAAAGAGAACTCTGTACAGTTCACTTACCAAAACTCTCAGACTACTGCTGAACATTTTCAGAAATTCCACCCCAACTCTGCTCTCTCGGAAGTCAAAGATAAATTCCTCCCTGACTTCAGTGGGAACAGAATTCAGCCAGTGCTAAGCGCTTTTGAAAACCCCATCCTATGTGTGGGGAAATTATCCTGTTAAGAGAATAGCATACCTGTAGCCAGAGAACTTTCTAAACTACATCATGAGTTTGACTCGAGGTTCTAGCTAAAGAAAGAGAGGGAATGGCAAGTAGAATGTAAGTTAGAGGATCTATTCAAACTAATCTTCTGAAAGAAAAAGTTCAGTCAAATTTAGTATGAAACCTGTAGTCCTACGATCTGATCAGCAGGGAATGAAGCTTGCTACTATAAATGCATTTGCTACAGTCTTTAAACATATGGCTGTTCCCCATTTTCTCTTCCCTAACTGTGAAGCTTTACTTTGAGTCCTACTATACAAATCAATAATTTAAAACAGCTTTGTCATTTCACTTTTATTCAGGGCTTTGAGCTTGACTAGAGTAGTGCAATCTTTGATGACTTTTTCATAAGAAACTGGCTTTCTTTTTTTTCCCCTTAAGTGCTAACTTGAAAAAAAGCCAGGTTATTTGTATGAATGTCACAAAATATTTTCTCCTCTTAACCTATTTATTCTCTCCTTCTTCGCTATTACTCAGTTCTGTACTTCCTCAAATCTAATGATGTGACATATATTAGTTGTAAATTTCCACAAAATATACAGGATCATTCTCTGTAGGCTCATGGAAAGAGGGAAGGTAGAGAATAATTTTGCTGGTCTTCTATATATCTATCCTGAGTGGAGTCTGAGTTAGAAGGAAAGTACGCATTCTGTTTAGTACCTTTCATTTGGATGTGGCTATTTAGTATGAATGTTTCTGGTGGCAAATGTAATGTGTTCAGTGTATGTTCTGTAGAGTAGTGCCTCATTTGGGTGCAATCTTTTGGAAAGTCAGGGTTTTATTTTTATTCTTGAGGGTAGTTATCCGGATCTTCTCAACGAAACTCTTGCAGAACCTATTAATTCTAATTCATTTTTTAGACTCTGATAGTATCCCATTTATAAATATTTTTGTAACTTTTGCAACACACTTTGTGATTGAGCAGAGACGGGGAAATATGGTAAAAGTAAAGTATTCCATAATGGTAACATTGATCTAATCCAGAGGTTCTCAAACTGGGGGGTGGCCCCCTTTGGTGGGAGGGGATTGTGGAATATATTCTGGGAGCATGTGAAACTTTAGGGAGGAAAAACCTCACTGCACACATTTTACCCCACAGCAACAAACTAGCAGAGCTGATTCCTCCAGATGTAACAGGTCCTCAGTTGGTGCTGTGTGTTTTGAAGGATTTCTGTTAAGCTTGCATAGCATTATACAAAATCTATGCCATCTGCACCTTAATCGGTTTTCTACAACACAATGTGCACAATTAATTGTAAGCATGTGTCACAATTACAGTTTTGCTTTTGCTCTTCTAAGGCCTGATCTAGCGGGGAGGGTCAACCTAAGATACGCAACTTCAGCTACGTGAATATCATAGCTGAAGTCGATGCATTCTCATGGCGGCAGCGGTCAATAATGGGTTCCCTCGTCGACTCTGCCTTGTGCCTTTTGGTGAGCTGGAATTCTGGAGTGGACGGGAGTGCCTCTGAGGATTGATTTATCACGTCCTGATGAAACGTGATAAACTGATGCCCAGTAGATCGATCTCTACGCATCGATCCAGCTGGTAGTGTAGACAAGGCCTTAGAATGGATCATTGGCTCATTCATGGAACAGAGAAAACCCCAACTCAAGTGAAAAACACAAAAGCCAAAACTGATTCACGTGAAGTGCCTCTGCAACTTTTATCAGTATATGTACTTGTGTGATGGGGTGGGGGGGCAGTGAACTACTACAGACACAAAGAAGAGAGGCACGATCAAATAAATTTGAGAACCACTGGTCTAATCTGAGAGTGAGCAGAACAAGTAATGTATAAGTATTACTCTGTTCAACACGCCCTATAGAACATAAGAAAGGCCCTCAAGGGTTTACCTTGTGTCTGATATACCAGTACAATTCAGCATAGCAAGTGGAATAAGTATGTGTCTATTTATAATAATTTTCTTACTTATGTTAACCCTTTGATCTGAGAATGTTAATGTTTTGCAAACATTAATTAAATTAGTCAGTATGTTTGCTATCTACAATAACCAGTTTGTTTTCCCTGAATTAATTTTTTTGTTGGGCATTTGTAGCTCCTAAATTAATACTCTTGGCTAGATTCAGTTAGTGCCTGTACTAGCAGACCAGGTGCTTATGTGAGTTCCTTATGCATATGCAAGGTTAGAATGGTACTTTTTACTCCATTGCACAAGAGGTAAATGAGTACTCCAGGTACAAGGCAGTGGCCAGCTGGGATCCCTTATGTTTGTATAGCACCTTGCTTTCTGAAGGATTGTAAGGTATTTTAGACTGCTTTGTAAGCTATATAGGGCTTATTTCATCTGCTTGTGGAAAGAACTCAACTCTGGGATAAAATACAGCACCTACTTAACAGCTCCTGGACACCCTACGTAACAGTTTTAGGATGTGAAATAGAAGAATATCATTTCTAATTGAAACTGCAGAAGGAACTTGGGTAGGCAAAAGATAATTGAGTTGAAATTTGGCCTTGAGATGGAGGTTCATATTACTATCCTTTTGTGACACTGAAATTTTAATGTCCACAAGTGATCAGGAACTTGATGATATGTCTCTCAAGAGCAGAGACCCAGCTCAGAACATAGACATATCTCCATATATTTTATCTCATAGAGCTGGAAGGACCTTGAAAGGTCATCAAGTCCAGCCCCTCTGCCTACACTATCAGGACTAAGTACAGTCCCCTGACAGATTTTTTTTTTCCCTTTCCCCAGATCCCTAAATGCCCCCCTCAAGGATTGAACTCACTACCCTGGGTTTAGCAGGCCAATGTTCAAACCACTGAGCTATCCCTCCCCCCCTCACTTACCTTTATGCATAATTCAAGTCTTCTTCAGGTATGTGAATCTCACCTGCTGTCATGAGGATTTGGTTCAGTGCATTCTGAGAAGGAAGAAGTACCATCTTCAGAACTGACAAAACCAATTCTGGTTTCTACCTTGGGCTTTACTGGGTTTACAGACCAATTCTATATAGATTGTGAGATGTGATGGATTCACACAGTTCAAAGTGTTATGTATGTCTGCCAGTTATACGCTGCCTATAAATACTATCTTTGTTGGGGTGAAATACTCTTAATTTTTCCTTATGAATTTTCCAGTTGTTGTAGGGTACTGGAGGCACGCTGTGTTGCAGCTCTATATACTTCTCATGATGCAAGTGAAGCTAACAGTATTTATATACACACTATAATCTGATTTTTACCCAAGCCTCTTGGACAAATATGAGAAGCTTTCTTAAATGCTTCTTTTTGGGGGATGGGGGGAAATCTAGTTTTTGGTAGCTGTAATTTCAGTTACACAAGTGTGCATCTGAATCAAGATTGAGATCTACCATTTTATCTCATATACTGTATTTTCTGTCACTTTATCATGATATTGTGGAGGTAGGCATTGAGATCTTCATGGGTGATCTATACATCAAATACATAGAACAACTCTTTCTGTGCTACTTGTATCAGAAGATAGATAGTATTTCTTATAAAACGTATAGGTATGTTTGACTCAGCATGTGCATTATTTTTTACCTTCAGGCTTTTGTGGAGGCCCAGAATAAACTTACAGTACCCTTTCTTGAGCAGTGTCCTGTTAGAGGGTTATTCAAAGAACGAATGACTGAGCTCTATGACTATCCCAAGTACAGTTGCCACTTCAAGAAAGGAAAAAGGTATGTAAAGAAAGCTGTTGGATGCTTTTTAGATCATAAAGCTGAATTCTAAGGCCTGGAAATTCAAAATAACTATGAACTTGATAGTTCCATTCGTTTGACAGATTATCAAACGTAGTAAATTGAGAAGAATGTTCGTATACACCAATGTTAACTTGTGATTGTGTGGTCCAGTAAATAGGGCCCAAGTCCTAGAGGCCTGAGTTCTATTCCCATTTCTCCTTGCAACCTTTTTCGTGACCATGGGCAAAACCCTTTTCCCCTTTGTGCCTCAGATGCTTAGGTAACAAGTGCCCTTTAAGGATAAAATTCTTTCAGGTTTGGTATGGTCATTATGTTTAAGTTGACATCCCACTTGAAAAATCACATTTTTGGACTGAATATTTTGTATCTGTTATAGTTGTAAGTAATACCTAGGATTACTAAACTGGAAAGGTTGGGGGGCTGGAGGAAATTTTGCTATTTTTTTTGGTGGTTTACTTTGTGCAATTGACAGGGCTTTACATAGTCATTTTCATGATCTTTCTATGGATATTCTTTTGCACTAAAGACCCTTAAATATCATCAGAGGAGCAGAAAGTCATACTATTTAACAAGGTTTTAATAAAACAGAATGGGAACATAAAGGTGCTGATTTAAAAATTCTAGTTTGTGACAATTTGCCGATTTAAATTGCAATTTTTGTTCCTTTTAACTAGGTGAGGGTAGAAAGGGGGATGCTGATTTTTGGGCTTTCCTCAACTGTAGAGATGGAGTTGCAGCTTGGGTTACCATGTCCTATGACATAACTACAGAGACATGCAGCAGTTCTCCAGCAAAAAGAGCAAAGAGGGGACATGATAACCATATTTGTAATGTTGTCCGTTTGTTCCATGTGGACATTTTATTAATTGTAAAAATTATAAAGAGTCCTTTCTATCTTTCAGTTCAGCCTTTTTTCAGTCAAGCAATAAGTTTTTATGCTTTCCCACAACCATTCACAGGAACAAGGAATCATAGACAGCGCAAGGAATTCCCCTATCCCCTCCGTGCTGCTTCACAGAGGTTGGGAAAGGAGGACTACTCAGAAAATGGTTTTGCTACAGAAAGCCAGGGAGAGGAGCTGTAGCTCTTCCTACAGCATCTCTATCTGAAATATGTATTCACTATCCATTAGTAATGATGAACCTTATGTGAGAGACTAACTTAAAAATAACTCTGATTGTTGTATCACTTCTAATCATATTTATCTAGATCTAGAGATTACATGATATAAAAAAAGGCTTTCTCATGTGCATCTTATTCAGTTGAAATAAGGCCTATAAACTTCTTATGGTTATAATATTTAGAAATTCATAAATCATATTTCAACTATAAGATAAGAAATAGCAGCTGCAACTAAGTATCTCTGAAACAGCAGCTATTACAAATGCTCTAAAAAGCTGAGGGAGCACAAAGTGTTTTGAGAAATAGTGATCCAGTCACACTAATTTAGTAAACTAGGAAGTGAAAATACCAGGCAATACAGAAGTGAAACTAACAAAAAAAAAAAAAAAAAATTGCAGTCAGATGAAAAAAATACACATAATTTACTTTAAAAAATGCCTTTCAACTTTCATAATCTAAATAACTGCATATTTTGAGTGAGGTAATACAGTGGGACCCCGCAATACCGTGACGATCAGGATCCAAAAAACCCCGATCGCAATAATGGCGGGGTCGCGGTATTGCGGGGTTCCGCTGCATCAAAGCAGCAGCCGCCACTGCCGCCGACATTGGGAGCCAGCCGCACACCGCGCTATAAGCGGATTTGCGCCATAGCGGGGCACGGTATTCCGGGGTCCCACTGATTTTTTTTTTATTGAATCAATTTCTGTTGGTGAGAGACATAGGCGCTGACTCCATAAGTGCTCCAGCCCTGGAAAAATATAGTGGTTGCTTAGCACCCACCAGCAGTTGGCTCCTCCTCTCCCTCCGTCTGCCTTCTGCCTGCCGTGATCAATTGTTCTGCGACATGTAGGAGGCGCTAGATGAGAAGGAGCGGGGATGGGGAAGAGGTGGGGTGTGGGTCAGGGCTTGGGAGAAGAGGTCCGGTGTGGGTGGGTCTTGGGGCGGAGTGGGGAGTTGAGCACCCTTGGAACCCTGAAGAAGCCAGCACCTGTGGTGAGAGAGGCAGGCTTTCAAGTTGATACCAAACTCTTCTTCAGGACCTGTGTGAACTCTAAAGTTTGTCTCTCTCCAACAGAAGTTGATCCACTTAAAATATATTACCTCCCACACCTTGTGTATCTAATATCCTAGGATTAACATGGCTACAACAACATTGCATGCAATCTTGTGCAACAGTCAGCTCTATCAGATGAGAGTATTTACAAGCCCATTGTCTAAGTAGCTTCTAATCTTAGATCTTTACTTTCGTCACTGCTCCTATATTAATACAGTAATATATAACTGGTTTCTGAATGAATGTTGGACTTGATTTCATTGACGTCTGGAAGCAGTGGAGAGATTTCCCCTTCCCACCCCGGTGAAGTTATGGATTTGACTTGACCTCACTGGTACAAGTTAGTAATAAACTGCAGAGTCCTATACAATGAAATGAACACAAACTGAAGTGCTGAACCAACCTGTGCTGTGGGATGCACATGTCTAACCTATTATTGAGATCAACAGTGCTTCTCTCAAGTCACTGGAGAAGTTCTGCAGTCTTTCATACCCCTCTCTTCTTTCTTCTTTCGATCTGGAAAATAAAAGAAAGAAGAAAGTTCCTTTTTACTTACTCAGTTTGTGTTTTCCAGGTATTTTCACTTTTACAATACTGGACTGCAGAATCAACGAGTATTATATGTGCAAGAATCCTTGGATGCTGATGCCAAAATATTTCTTGATCCAAATAAGCTTTCT
Source organism: Dermatemys mawii (assembly GCA_007922305.1). Classification (NCBI taxonomy): domain Eukaryota; kingdom Metazoa; phylum Chordata; order Testudines; family Dermatemydidae; genus Dermatemys; species Dermatemys mawii. The sequence continues at coordinate 53,971,660 of ML677333.1, read as the reverse complement.
GATGATGGCACTGTGGCTTTACGAGGTCAGTGAGGCAGGAGTTTTTTAAAAAAACAGAGAATGGGATTATTTTGAGGCTACAAAACTATGAAAGTTAGGATTTTTTTTTGTTTGTTTATATCAAATCTAGATGTTCATAAGTATTTTTGAGGGGAAAGCTGAGGTGTCTAACTGGGGTTTTGTCTACTCAAAATAAAAAACTAAAAGATAAAAAGATGAGTGCAAGGAATTCTCATTACTTAAATAAATTCGCAATGATGATTAGTTCCTTATGTGTTTGGGGAAAGAATATCTAATGTCAGTTTCTTATCTTGGGTAATCTCCCCCCCCCCCCCCCCCCCAGCACAGGCTGTTGGCTTTCTGGATTGCTTATAATCCTCATATGCATTTGTATGATGGACACCTCTAATTCCCAGGTGCCTGAGCTCTTTCTAGTGTAATTTCTTTCAAACGTCAGTTCAAAGTATTTGTCCAGCTTTATGACAGAAATGGTAATTATTGGGCAAAGCAGAGGGGGTGCTCTCCAGAGTAGTACTTTGCCTCTCCACTGGTTGTCTGTCCAGTATAGAGTCCAGTTAAAGATGCTGATCTACCTTTTACAGAAGTTTTTGTGAAACTTGTACATGTGAAATGTACAAGCTGCCTCTGTAGGCTGAACTGTTTGGCAATAGTGACCATAATGTAATTAAATTTAACATCCTTATAGGCCGTGAAAATATGAAAACCTCCACCACAGTAACATTTAGCTTTTAAAAAGGGGAACAACACAAGAATAAGGATGCTAGTTAAATGGAAATTTAAAAAAAAAGCAATCGCAAAGGTAAAATGCCTGCAACCAACGTGGAGACAACTTAAAAACACTATAACAGGCTCAGACTAAATGTGTACCCCAAATCAAAAAAGACAGTAGGGGGTCAAAAGAATGCCACCATGGCTAAACAGTGGAGGATGGTAGAGGCAAAAAGGCATCCTTTAAAATATGGAACGCAAATCCTAATGAAGAAAATAGGAAGGAACATAGACACTGACAAGTACATTATAAAAAAAATATAGTAAGGTAGGCCAGGAAAGCATTTGAGAAGAACTTGATAAAGATGCCAAAACTAATAGTAACTTTTTTTAAAAAAAGTACATGAGAAGCAGGAAACCCGCTAAACAGGAGCGGGGCCACTAGATGACAGAGGTGCCAAAGGAGCATTCAAAGACCAGGCCATTGCAGAGAAGCTAAATGAATTATTTGCATTGGTATTCATTGTAGAGGATGTGGGTGATATACCCACATCAGGGCTGCTGTTTGGTAGTGACAAAATCTAAACTACTGTCCAACTTGATGTGTCAACAGAAAAAATGTAGAACAAATTAGTCAATAAACTGTAGTAAGTTATCAGGACCAGATAGTAGTCACACAAGAGTTCTGAAAGAATTTAAGTACGGCATTACAGAACTACTATCACTGAAACCAGCCTCTGTACCCGATGACTGGAAGGAAGTGAATGTAATGCTGTTTTTTTAAAAGAGGCAGGCCTGGCAATTACAAGCAGGGGAGCCCAAATTAAGTACTGGGCACCAGTACTTTTGTCAAGGGAAGTTGTGCCTTATTGATCCATTAGAATTCCTTGAGGGAGCCAACAAGAATACAACCGAATATCTATCTTTGTCAATTTAACAAGCCTTGTGGAGAAGCAGTAGATGTGACATATCTCGAGTTTAGTAAGGCTTTTGATACTGTTCCACATGACCCTCTCATAAGCAAACTATGGAAGTATAGCTTAGAGAAACCTACTGTAAGGTGAGTGCACAACTGGTTAGAAAACTGTACTCGTATGTAAAATGTTACAAATTTGAGGGTGATAAATTGTTTTCCTTATCCACCGAGGATAGGATAAGAAGTAATAAGCTTAAATTGGAGCAAGGGACATTTAGGTTAAAACTTTCTGTGTAAGGATAGTTGTGCACTAGAACAAATTACCTTAGGGATGGTGTGGAATCTCTGTCATGGGAGGTTTTTAAGAACAGGTTAGACAAACACTTGTCCAGGATGGTTTTGATAATATTTAGTCCTGCCTCAGTGCAGGGGACTGGACTAGATGATCTCTCGATGTCTCTTCCAGTCCTACGTTTCTATAATTCTGTGTGGATAAGGGTGATCCAGTTGATATAGTGTACTTGGATTTTCAGAAAGGTTTTGACAAGATTCCTCTGAGGATACTGAGGACATGTCTACACTGTGATTCATCACCGGCAGCTGGCCTTTGTCGGCTGACTCAGGCTGCTGGGACTCAGGCTATCGGGCTGTTTAATTGCAATGTACAGAGATGCTTGGGCCTGGACTCCGGAACCCTTCCCCCTCACGAGGTCCTCAAGCCAGAGTCTGAACACTACACTGCAGTTAAATAGCCCCATAGCATGAGCCTGAGTCGCTGACATGGAACAGCTGAAGGTAATTGTTTGCAGGGTAGACATATCCTGAATAGTCATGGGATAAGAGTGAAGGTCCCTTTGTAGATCAGTAACTGACTAGAAAATAGGAAACAAAGGGTAGGAATAAATAATCAGTTTTCACAGTGGAGGGGGATGAACAGTGCAGTCTTCCAAGTATCTGGCCTGTACTGTTCAGTATATTCATTAATTATCTGGCAAAGGGCATGAACAGTGAAGTGGTGAGGTTTTCAAATGATACAAAAGTATTCAAGATAGTTAAGCAGACTGCGAGGCGTTACAAAGGGATCTCACAAAACTGAGTAACAGGGCAACAGTATCAGATGTAATTCAACATAGATAAGTGCAAAATAATACACATGGGGGAAAAATACAGGCATGTCACGTCTTAGGTGCATTTAACTTACACGATTTCTGCTTTACATGGTTGGCAAAAAAAAAAGAAGCGGGGAGGGGGGATTAAAAATTTTCTGTAGGGTGGGTGATTTTGCCCGCCTTTGAAGTCAATGGGTTCTGGCTATACGCGGTTTCCACTTTACGCGGTAACCGCGGAATGGAACCCTCGCGCAAGATGCAACATGCCTGTAATCCCAACTTATATCTATATCTATCTATCTATATCTCTCTATATATCTGTATCTATATAAAATATACTAAATTAGCTGTTATCACCCAAGAAAGTGATCTTGGAGTTACCATGGATAGTTCTCTGAAAACATCAGCTCAATGCACTGCAGCGGTCTAAAAGGCTAACAATATGTGTGGAACTATTAGAAAAGGGATAGAAACTAAGACAAAAAAATCATAATGCCAATCTATAAATTCATGGAGCACCCATGCCTTGAATACTGTATCCAGTTCTGGTTGCCTCATCTCAAAAACCGTTTTAGTGGAACTGGAAAAGGATCAGAGAAAGGCAACAAAGATGATCACAGGTAAGGAATGGTTTCCACATGAAGAGGGACAAAAAAGATTACGACTGTACAACTTAGAAAAGAGACAACTAAAGGGGGATATGATACAGGTCTATAAAATCGTAAGTGGTGTGGAAAAATTAAAAAGCACTTTGCTGTTCACTGTGTTTATTTACCTTTTTACACAATACAAAAACCAGGAGTTACCTGATTAATTTAAAGAGGCAGCAGGCTTAATACAAATAAGAAAGTGCTTTGTGAGAGAGAGACAACTAACCTGTTGAACTTATTGTCATGACATATGATGGAGTCATATGTAAGTGGAAGACTGATGAATCATTCCATAATTGCCCTGTTCTGTATACTCCCCCTGAAGCTCTGCTGGTGACAGGGTACTGGGCAAAGTTGACGATAGTGGCAGCTCTTATGTTCTTGCCCCAAGTGAATTAACACTTTTTTTTCCTATTGAAGAGCTATCATGAGCTATAAAGGTAGGTAGAGGGATGGTGCACAAGGGTGAAGGAAGTTTTTTTTTAAAAAAAAAAATAATGATAAAGCTTAATTTAACTTGTAATTATATTGCTAGTGGAAACACCAGACCAAATTCAGATCTGGTGTAATCCATTCTCTTCAGTAGGGTAGAGTTTGTTTATAACCAGACTGAATTTGTCCCTCCATGCCATCAAAGGCCCTCCTGAAAAATGTTGCAGAACCCTGGGTCTTTTCCAACTAATTCTGTTAGGTCATATAATCCATCCATCTGGTGGTGCACATTTTTTCCAGTATATTGCTTTGCAGAGTCTAACTTGAAATGACTCTCTGGAATGGCAATCACTTTCTTTGAGGAAGTTTGTCCTTTGTCAGACCACCTCTACCCCGTTAACTTCCTATTCATTAATTATAAGCCTGTCCCCCTTCTCTCCCCTAGCATCCACAGGCAATTGAGAAAAAGGCTCATAGTTCGGATACTTGTTAGTAGAGTGTCCTCCGCGTTTGTCACGTACCAGTCTTTCATTGTGTAAAAAGGATGGTATGCTAAGCTAAAACCTCTATCAATGAGCTGTGAACTGGAGGAATCTCCAGGGACCCCAGAAAAGTGATTACTATGTGTTTGGGAACAGTTGACTGTATTAAAAATCCCTTCATGTCCCCAGAATTACCAACCAGTGCTGATGATATCTTCCGGGGGTAAGCGGGTGATCCTGCTAATTATGTTGACATTTTCTGGTTGTTAACTAATACTACTTCACCCAGAATATTCAAGTATCTTTTATTGGAGCAAGTTCTGTTGGTGAAAGAGAGAACCTAGCTTTTAAGCTACACACAGAACTAGCTTTTAAGCTACACACAGCCCCATTTGGGAAAAAAATGTGTTTAAAGACATGTGTCCCTTCCCAATTTAATAACAGACAAGTTTTTCGGAGGGAGCGATTTGAACACTGCAGGGCCCACCAGTCAAGTGCGATGCCTCCCCTCTTCAGCCGTGGTTTACTCTAAGCAATGGATTGGAAGTGATAGAAACACTAAATAGTTGAATTGGTGGCCACTCTGGAAGTAGAAATTGAGAGTCCTGCCTCTCTGTCTTTTGGGATAACCACTAAACAGCACTACTACCTATGTGCATAAATAACGTATGTCACCACTTCATGTTGAAAGATGGTAAGATGCTTCCAACTCAAAGATTTGTAGTAGGTGAGAGATGGCCAGCAACCAAAATTCACTGGTTCTGCCAGTTCATTCACTACTAGTCGCTGGCAGAGGGAGCCACAACCTACTTCAGTAATTTAAAACAAAAAGAAGTCTGTTCTAAACGTTTATTTAAAAGTGAGAGTTATTTTTTTCAATGCTTTTCAATTTTAAACTGGTAACCTGCTCTTTCCTTCCTTCTTCCTTGTCTAAATAAACTAGCAATCTATAATGTACTTGTGAAATGTCTCTGTTAAGTGAACACAGTTATTGTATATATTTTCACTTTTCCCTAGTTCACATTTGGTTAATGCAGGCCTGCGCAACTCAGAAAGCAGCGAGGGCCATGTTACCGCAAAAAAAAACAGCTGCAGGGGCCTTTGCCCCACCCCCATCTGCTTCCCCCCACCCCACCGTTTGGCTTGCCCCACTCCTACTCATCCCCCCGCGGGTTGCACAGTGAACCTGTGCGGGCCCCATGTGGCCCCCGGGCCCCATGTTGTGCAGGCCTGGGTTAATGTGTGGCAGATGTTAGAAAGCTGTGCAGCCAAATAGAAAGAGTGACCCAGGCATTTGTTTGGCTTTATCCATAGGCTATGCATTCAGTGAAGACGGTGAATACTTTGCTTATGGTCTGAGTTGCAGTGGCTCAGACTGGGTAACTATCAAGTTTATGAAAGTGGATGGTCCTGAGGAGCTTCCAGATACACTGGAAAGGGTTAAATTCAGCTGCATGGCTTGGACCCATGATGGACAAGGCATGTTCTACAACAGCTATCCAAAACAAGATGGGAAAAGTGACGGTAAGTATATCTTGCATCAGTGGAGAAAAATACCCTCCCCCCCACTTTTTTTTTTTCAACAGGTGGATGTAATAGTGGCTAGAAAATTGTTTTACTCTACTGCTGTTTAACCACATCCATGGCAAGTAGCTCCAGAAAATTTCCTTGGGCAGTTGAGTAATGTGTAGAATATTGATTGACCTCTTGATACTCTCACTCCCCTCTGAGATTGCTATTTCTCCAAGTACTGTTCACTGCACTCTATATTCCTGCAAAGACTTAACGAATGTATGCATTCCCCAATCATAATGGTAAAGGTGTGTAAGTCTTTGAATGATTACGGCCTAAATCCATGTACATTATTTTCCTTTATGATTTTTTTCCCTCTCTCTCCTTTCTTGTTTTTTTTTTTAAAACTATTTACTCATCTTTTTTTTCCACAGTGAGGTTTTTGAAGACCTTGTACCAAGCACTTTTTGGTAAACCTACTGAGAGCAAGTCTTTCTTTTATTTTTACACATTTCAGCTGTTATGGAACTGTAATTTGGACAAACATCAAAATTTGGTACCTTGCCTTGTCCTTTTTGCATTGAAATAATGCTCCTAGTTCAGAAGTTAAAAAATTACATGGCAGTGCTTTAGAGTAAATCTATAAGTATTTGGTAAGGATTGAGTTACTGACTAAACTACATCTGTCTGGCACTCCTGAACATTTAAAACAAACAAATGTTTAATGAGAAAAAATCAGGAAATGCAGCCTAAATGTTACATGCCCAAAATGTTACATGCCCAAAAGTTACTGGACCAATATTCTCTTTTACCTTGATTTGATTAAACAAAATCTGATGACATGGATTCCAATTTTCCTATCACAAATTTCATCTAGTACTTCAAGCAAAGCATTAAAATATCACTACCTGATTTTCAGCAAGTATTATATGAACACTAACTGATAATATCCTAGCAATACCAATGTTATCTTACTTACTGTATATTTATTAAATTGGATAACTATAAATGGCATCTCATGTTACTCGATGCCAAAACCTGCTCAGATATTTTGGACTCCTTGAATAATGCTTCCAGTTGCTGATGGTTTCCAGAAAATGGAGCATGAAACAATGAGTCCTGAAATTAGTAATATTTGTCATATGTGCTTCTCCCCTAAATACACATCCTTCTTACTTGCTTAGTGAGAATAAGAATGGCTGCTGGCCCGTATCAGGTTGCAATCCTTGAATAACTCCTTTCACCACAAGTGTGTGTACGGAGGCAGAGAAGCTTGCAAAAAGTTTATGTTGCTAATAAAAGTTGTCTTTGAAAATGAAATAATTCCCTTCTGAATTATGCCAGGCACTGAGACCTCCACTAATGTAAATCAGAAGCTGTTTTACCACATCCTTGGAACTGACCAATCAAAAGATGTTTTATGTGCTGAATTTCCTGATGAACCAAAATGGATGGGTGGAGCTGAGGTAAATTGCATACTTTGTTTATCTTTATGCATGTTCAGCCTCTCTGATTAAGCCAAACTAATATTTATTGCAAACAAAAACATCTATGTTGAGACCATTATTAAGGTTGCAAAGTCAAAGGCTCAAAAGTTAGGAAGTGCCGGTATTAAAGCTACTTGTGCAATTTTAATTTGATTGTTCTGTGCATCTGCATTATGATACAGACTTTTAATTGCAAGATCACATACTATTTTTTTTCCTTGGGATTCTGTGTCATTCAGCACAAAGTTTGGACAAGATCTGGGGATGAAGCAGGGTAGTGTAGTGAAGGAGACCATTGTCTATAGGTCCCCTGGCTCATTTATTGGGGAAGTTCGAAGGTGCATTGTGAATGAGGCTGAGGATTTCAGGAAAAGAAGGGAGGGTTTCAGGGATAAAGCAGGTGAATGCTGTCCTGGAGAATTGGATTTTATCCGTCCCTTGCCACAGAATTCCTATGTGATGCTGGACATGTCATGTAAGTCACACTTTTTATAGGTGATCACTAATTGTGACTGCCTTATCATCTGGAGTCTGACACGAGACTCAGAGGTCTGACTTGCAGAGGTGCTGAGCATTCTCAGCTGCAGCTGAAGTCAATGGAATCTGTGATTTGAACGTTAAGTATATGTGACATATAATGCTAAATACACTGAAAAATCAGGTCCTGGATGTCTTAAGTTAGGTACACAATTATATAGATGGGAACTGAGACTCTGTCTGTGTCTCAATTCCCATCTATAAAATGGGGATAAAAATACCCTTCATCAGCTGACTTGTGAAGATAAATTAATGTTTGTGAAGCATTCAGATGCTATAGTGATGAGTAGAGAAGCCTGCAAGGAAATTAATAGTTGTCTTCAAGGTGGGATTTAAGTAGTGTGAAGCAGATAAGCAGAGGGCCACATACTGAACAATAAATACAAAACAGAACATTGAACAGCTGCTTACATAGTGAGCAGTATCCTATGATACATAGAATGAGGCAGGGTTTTTGTGGAAAAAATTACATGTGATTTAGTAGTTCAAGATACTATCATAATTAAGGCTAAGATTTTGTAATGGATATTTTTAGTAAAAGTCGTGGACAGGTCACGGACAAAAAAGAAAAATTCACGAAGCCATGACCTGTCCATGACTGTTACTAAAAGTATACCTTTTAAAATTGGTCTACGGGTCCCCACACTGTCTGAAATGGGGCAACTGTGGAGGAGCTAGAAGCCACCAACAGCAGCTGGGGGTGGTGGAGATACCTCTGCCATTTGCAGCTGTGGACATCCCCCGTTGCCGGTGGGGGCTGGGACCTGTGGGATCCCACGTTGCCCGTGGGGGCTGGGAGCTGCAGGGAGTCCCCTGCAGCAGCCGGGGGTTCCCCACATCTCTGACCACCTCAGGCTGAAGTCATGGAGGTCATGAAGTCATGGAGGTTGCTAAATCAAGACTAAATCATAGCCTTAATCATAATGCATATTCAGAAGATGCCTGAATTAAGGTTGCATAGGTAGGAACTGCCAGAATTAGAGTTAACTTTTGAGTGCTTAACTTTGCAATCATAATGTTCTTTTAACATAGCTGTGTGCGTAACTACCTGGGTTGTGGGAGCGAGTCGGAGGAAAGGGGTGTGGAGGGGACTTCATTGTTTTTGTTTTTTTAAGTTTGTTTAAGGCTAACTGAAAAAACAAATGCTATCATGTGGAAGCATGATGACACTTTCATAGGTCATCAGCAGAGTTGGAAACTTTTGATACAGTCTCCCACAGTAGTCTTGCCTGCAAGTTAAAGAAGTATGGGCTGAACAAATGGACCATAAGGTGGATAGAAAGCTGGCTGGATCGTCGGGCTCAATGGGTAGTGATCAATGGCTCCATATCTAGTTGGCAGTCGGTATCAAGCCGAGTGCCCCAAGGGTCGGTCCTGGGACCAGTTTTATTCAATATTTTTATCGATGATCTGGAGGATGGCATGGACTGCACCCTCAGCAAGTTTGCGGATGACACTAAACTGGCAAGAGTGGTAGATACACTGGAGGGTAGGGCTAGGATACAGAGGGACCTAGACAAATTAAAGGATTCGGCCAAAAGAAATTTGATGCGGTTCAACAAGGACAAGTGCAGAGTCCTGCACTTAGGACGGAAGAATCCCATGCACTGCTACAGACCAGGGACTGAATGGCTAAGCAGCAGTTCTGCAGAAAAGGACCTAGGGGTTACAGTGAATGAGAAGCTGGATATGAGTCAACAGTGTGCCCTTGTTGCCAAGAAGGCTAACGGCATTTTGGGCTGTATAAGTAGGGGCATTGCCAGCAGATTGAGGGACACGATTATTCCCCTCTATTCGACATCTGGAGTACTGTGTCCAGTTTTGGGGCCCACACTACAAGAAAGATGTGGAAAAATTAGAAAGAGTCCAGAGGAAGGCAACAAAAATGATTAGGGGCATGGAGCACATGATTTATGAGGAGAGGCTGGGGGAACTGGGATTGTTTAGTCTACGGAAGAGAAGACTGAGTGGTGATTTGATAGCTGCTTTCAACTCCTTCAAGGGGGCTCCAAACAGGTTGGATCTAGACCGTTCTCAGTGGTACCAAATGACAGAACAAGGAGTAATGGTCTCAAGCTGTAGTAGGGAAGGTTTAGGTTGGATATTAGGAAAATCTTTTTTACTAGGAGGGTGGTGAAGCACTGGAATGGGTTACCTAGGGATGTGGTAGAATCTCCTTCCTTAGAGGTTTTCAAGGTCAGGCTTGACAAAGTCCTGGCTGGGATGATTTAGTTGGGGTTAGTTCTGCTTTCAGCAGAGGGTTGGACTAGATGACCTCCTGAGATCCCTTCCAACCCTAATATTCTATGATTCTATGATTAATGGGCCACACTTTGCATAATTAGAATAGGACCTCCGAGTTATATTTTATATTCCTAGTTTCAGATAGAAGAATGATACATTCATATAAATAGGATGAACATACTCAGTAGATTATATGCTTTATAATGATACCTTACAAGAGACCTTTTTTTGAAGCATATTCCAGTTACATTATATTCACACTCATTAGCATATTTTCATAACATCATATGGAGTGCAACATCACAGGGATGTGTTGGGCAATCTTAATATTGGACTGCACTACCAGTCTCCATATAATAATTTATTAAAGAGCCACAGGCTTGATTGGGTTGAAAATAGTAATGTTTTGGCCACAAAGTAACTCCTACGCTTCATATAAATTGGCAGACAGAATCTGTGATAATAGTAATCATTCAGGTAATCATAGAACTGATCTTAATAGTTGATATTCTCTTGGAATTTTCAGATCTTCTGTGCTTAACCATTCTGCTCTACTGCTATTTATGACTTTTTTATTATTTTATTTTTATCTCCTTTGTGATAAATAATGCTGCTTTTGTCCTATTTAGTATACTCAGCACGTAGAACTGTAGTAGTTAAATATTTTTTTAAAATTGCAAATCACTGTCAACAGAAAAGCTGGAACTGTTGGAAGACAAATAGTTTCTATCAAAGAATTTAAAACATCCATTTAAGAAAAAGGCAGTGATCCAGATTTAGATCCCTCATTTGTGAAATTCCTTGGGGAGAAAAACCTCCATGAAGCAGGATTGTCTTTTTAAAAATTAGAGCACACATCAGTCATAAAATGTAGACCTTTTAAACTGGTGGTTTCTCAGCCAGAGGTCTGGGGGGCACCTGGAGGTGCTGCGAGTAGGTTTCAAGGGGTCTGCCAAGCAGGGCCAGTGTTAGACTTGCTGGGGCTCAGGGCAGACAGCTGAAGTCCCACTGCATGGTTGTGAAGCATGAGACCCTGAGCCCCATCATCAGGGGCTGAAGCAGAAGCCTGAGCAACTTACCTTCATGGTGCCCCTGTGGCATGGGACACCGAGCAGCTGCCCTGCTTGCTACCCCTTAACGCTGGCCATGGCTTTTAGATGCAGAAAACCAGTTATTGTGGTACAAGTGGGCCATGTCATTTTTATAGCATGTTTGGGGACTTCAGAAAGAAAAAGGTTAAGAGCCCCTGTCTTAGGCCATGCAGTCCATCCGTGAAGTAGTTATTCACTAGATCACATACTATAAACTTTAATCTGTCACTGAAAATTAGACAAATAGTAAAAACTAGAAAGTTTATGGAATTAAATTGGTAAGAAAGAGATGTAACTTGAAAACTGTTGTCCTTATTTTCTCACTCTTGTAAATAAACTGATTCCTCTCAGTCTGTTGGTGACAGATGTCTCAAGTGATGAATCCACTGATTCACACTGGTGACGCAGATTGTTAGAGTACACATGTTGTTGTGAAAGCTAATTCATTTTCCTTTTGGGCACTGTGTTCTGATTTACTGGTATGTACAAAACCTAGGGGATCTTTTTATGCTAGCTAGGGGTGGTGGTGTGGTCTCTTGCAGGAAATCTGGTCTCAAAACTCATAGTATGTTGAATGATTTCTTGTGGGTTAATGGAGGAGAAACCTGAAACAGAGGCTTTTCCTATTCAAGTGGAAGAAGCAGGGCAGACATGTCTTGATATCAGAAATGTAGAGATGAGTGTGAGGAGAACTCATTGTAGAGTCTACATGGCAAAAGGCAAAGAGCCTGCCATGCCAGGTGCAGAGACATCACATCTTTGGCCTCTGAAGGTCATGTCTGTGTCAGTTCTGTAACCGTGGTTCCACCATCAAGACAGGGAGCTTGAGGAAGATTTACATTAATGAGAGATACGGCTTTTATTCTAGTAAAATTTGCCTTCTGTGACATTTTGATGTAATAACACAATATAGTCCATATGCTGAATGAGCAAACCATCTTTCTAATGTTTTGTGGCAAGAATTTATCTTTGTATAGCATGAAAACTAATATTAAGAATATAGGGAAGCTGCCAGATTCCTGAGGGCCTGCAGATATTGAAAGGGGTTACTGCTCTGAACACTGGGGAAAGTAATGAATAGAGGAAAAAAACAAGCTAATAAAAAATGGGGACTCTTGCAGAGAGGATTGGGCAGTGTGTGGAGCTGGACTATTGGTTTTAGTATCTTGAATAAAATTGTTTTATTGCTACTTTTAATTGTAGTGTTTTCTCAAAGTCCCTTCATGGTAAAGGGGAAATTGTTGCGTGTAAAGGGTGGGAAGGTAGGTCAAAATTTCTCTTTTTATATTAACTTGTTTGTAAGACTTGACTGAATCTTGTCTGGCAAACTTTTGAAGGTGTGTGTGAGAAAAAAATGGCCCATACAGAGTTAACTGGAAAAATTCTAGAGACTTTTTATACCCATGATACCTGTTATTAATTAAAATGTTTACTGGCTTTGCTGTGCTCTTTAAATATCTTTGACTGCTTATTTTCTCTTGAAGTGCTGATATCCTATGAAAGGTAACCATCCACAACTGAACATCTTTTTATGAAAAAGATTTGTTCTGTATATCCAGAGTCTTATCTACTTCCTTAAGTGACAAAGTTTGCATAGCACTAGTCATATTGGCCTTGCAGGGCTGAGAGAACTGAATTCTCTTCCATTTTATACAGTTACAGCAGTGCAAACCCAAATAAGGCTATGGGATGTACCTAGTGTAATTGAAAAGCTTAATCTGGCCTATAGAACCTTGCTTTTTCTGCTGATGATACCTGAGATGGAAAGAACTCCTTTTGATTCTTGTATCCAAAGCTGAGTTTGCAAGGCTAGCTCAAAGGTGGGGGAAATACACCTTTTATTTGTAAATGTGATGCACGTGAAAAGGAAATCCTTAGGATGACAGTCAGAGTAAAGCCACTGTACTTTAAAAATTCTCTATGGAAGATACAGGCCTGATTAGGTATATGTTTTCAAAGGAGAAAAATGAAAATAGGTAAAGCAGAGGTAGAAGAAATTTGGTCAGTTTAATACCTTTGAGAGACGACATACAATTGAATGAGAAATGAGTCAATTTTCTGACTCGTTACTCATTCAGTTGTGGGGCTTGCATGTCAGTCTGATACAATAGCTGTTTGATTTAAACACACACTGCTACCTCAATATAACGCTGTCCTCGGGAGCCAAAAAATCGTACTGTGGTATAGGTGAAACCGCGTTATATTGAAGCCAGACTCGACGTGCTGATCCACTAGAGCATGCAGCCATGTCCCCCCACCGCCCTGGAGCACTCCTTTACTGCATTATCGCAGAATTCACCTTATATCGAACTGTGTTATATCGCGGTAGCAGCGTAATTGCTGATGCTGCAAATGGCATTGAAAGATTGCTTTGAAAGATTGATAGAAACAATTTAGTTTATTTCCAGTCTGTGTGTTTTAAAAATAATCCAGCTGTAAATATAAAGATGATGGATCAAGTCTCTTCAGTACTCCAGAATATTTTTAAATTGAATTTAAGATGGGAAGGGGGAAAAATCAATTTAACTAACTTCCCAAAGGTCAGTGTGGAATGAAGATTTCTGAAACGAATACAGTGTTGTAGGATATCTTTTGAAATACAACAATTGGATTGTCTTAATACTGATGTTTGTGTATTATGGTGTATTTTTACAAAGTCCTACAGCATATATCCCTGTAGCATCCAGATTCATATTTTCAAAATTAAACAATAAGTTACGTAAAGCCTTTCGCAGCTGGTAGAGTTGAGGAATCACTGTGTATTAGGAAAGCAAGCCAAACAAAAATTTGAAACCAAACCATTGGTTCCCAAATTTGCCAATAGTGCAGCCGGTAACATTATATATTCTCTAATGCATTACACTTGGTCTCAGGTCTTCCAAGAGGAATACATTCCAAAGGCTAGAACTGTAAGGTGAAACTTTGTCTGCGCAAAACAGTTTTTTCCGAAGACTTTCCATTGCTACCAGTGGTAGAGCTGAACTTGTGATAGGAGTGGGTGAGAAAACTGTGGGCTGGTGGATAATAAGCTGCACACAGCCTGGGAGGGCCCTGCCAGTGTTTCTGGGGTGTTTTAACAGTGAGATCCTAGACTATTCAGGGTTTAAACAACTTGCAGTGTATTCAAAGGCAAACAGGAAGAAAGTGCCACATGCCAGTGTTTGCAAGGTTAGAGCTCCGGGAGGGGGCATAGGGTGCGGGAGGGAGTTTGGAGTGCAGGGTCCAGCCGGGCGGTGCTTACCTCATGTGGCTCCCAGAAGCAGCTGACATGTCTGGTTGCTAGGCAGAGGCTTTGATTCTCTGTGCGCAGCCCATGGCTGCAGGTGCTGCCCCCACAACTCCCAGTGGCTGTGGTTCCCCAATCCCTGCGGGGGGCGGCACTTAGGGCGGAAGCAGCGCACAAGGTCCCTGTGGCCACTCTGCACTAGGAGCTGGACATGCAGGTCACTTCCAAGAGCTGCATGGAGCAGAGGCAGGCAGGGAGCCTGCTGTAGCCCTACTGCACTGCTGACTGGACTTTTAGCAGCCCGGTCAGTTGTGCTGACCGGAGCCACCAGGGTTCCTTTTTGACCGGGTGTTCCGGTTGAAAACCGGACTCCAGGCAACCCTTATGACTGGGGAGGTCCTAAGTGCTATGATAATATGAATACTTATGAGGTCATTGATTTAATTACATTAACAAATTTTAACCAAGCATTCATTTCAAGAATGTACCAGATCATTGCCATAGAGCCTCACTCCTTTTGGGTCTTAGACTGTTACACAAAACATAGACTGTAGTGCAAAACAGTACTGATGTCATTTTAAAGGTGAAATAGCTTTGCTTTGTCCTTTCTGCTTGTCAGTTCAGCAACAGTTCTCCTCTGTGCCTTCAATCTTTCTTTTGGTAGTAGTGCTGGAAAATAGCTCACTGTTGCTGTTGACATCACTGCAGTTCTGTGTCACTGGGTATTGGTACCATGCATGGTGCAACTGGATCTCTGTTGCCACCAACTCTTCCTTTTCCAGAAGGTCTAACCTTCCCCCCGCCTGGCTTGTGGGAACATTGAGTCCAGTTCCTAACTCAGCCACTTAGCTCCACTTGAGTGCTTTGCTGAGTTTGTTCTGTGGAATGCATTATGTGATGATGACCATTATCCTCTTTGGTATACAAAGAACGCTGGTGTTTGAGGAAGAACAGCAGTTTGTAAAAAATAATGATCAGGGTTTCTTAATGACTTCAGAGTGGGAATTATAACAGCATTAAAAATGTTTGGAGTTACAGGCAAAGTGAATTTATCTTCCCTCAGACACCGTGTTCTCTAATCCCAGAAGTTTTCCGCATTGAAATACTTATTTTTTTTTTTCGTAGCTTGTCAGGCAAAATAATTTCTGAACTGATTACTTTTCTCTAGCAATAGTACAATAGGACAAGTCAAAGGAGGGTAAATAGGCTTGCTGGCTTGTATAGGAGTAAAATGCATGGTTGTTTGACACAACATTGCAGGCTCGAAGGACTATCCTTTGTGAAATGAAGAGAAAGTAAGAATGCATCCATCTGGAGTGTTGCTGCAGTGACTAGCAAAGTGATTTTAAAAGCACTGGTTGTACCATTGAGGAAATCTTGGGCACTATCAATACAATTGAAAAATAAATTCTTTTGCTTTCAGATTAAAATCAGTTTTATAGCTGTTATAGCTGTGGAGAAATACATGAAGCCAAAGAGTTTGAAATTCTCAGTCACTGGTAATTTGAAACACAAATTTAGATAGTTTTTTAAAAGATCTATACTCCATCCCCAACAGAAATTTTGTGGAAATTTTATGGCCTGTGTTATGCAGAAGGGTCAGACTAGATGATCACAATAGTCCCTCCTAGTCTTAAAATCTATGAAAATCCTGCATTCTCCTTGTATTTTTTATATTTTAAAAAATATAAATATAATACATATACACACACACTCTTTAAATATGTATGAAAATCTTGGTATTCTCTAAGCAATACACCTGAATTGAACTCTGTGGCCCTTACATAAAGTTTTTTGATTAAATTCGCTTTTGCCAGTGGATATAATAGACCATAACTGCTTTATGTATTGCATTCATAAAAGTCATCCACTCCTTCGGATTACTAATATAACAAAGGAACTAATCCTTTTCTCTACCGAATAACGTCTAGCCTGTTGGAGAATATATTTGACTGATACTGAATGCTTTGAGTTCAAATGTTTTTTTTCTCCTTAGATATTAATTCATCTGTGTGTTTCATGGGTAGTCCTATCTATCACCTATATTCCTAAATAAGTGATATCTTTATTTTCAAGAAACAAAGATAGTGTGAACAGAAAAGGTTTAGTGGATTTTTTTTTAAGTTATAAAATGAAGAACTGAGCCATCAAAAATGTAATGGTTACAGAAAGGGTCCAGTACTTTGAAGGGCCGAATGAAACAAAACTTGTCGGGCTAACTTTACCCCCTTCCGGGTCTCATAACTCACATTGGTGAGGTGGTATACTGTATAACTTTGACACATGCTTTGTCTGTAATGTCATTTAACTAATTGCTGTGTTCATTTCCTAGTTCAGAGGTGTATACCCAAAACAAAAGTTTTAATCCGGCATATTGACCAAAGATTTGATGGTACTTGCAAACAAGGTTGAGGTACACTGCTGGAGTAGTATGAGGAACTTTGCACTGCTGCCTGTGCTCTACCCGTCATCCATAGAGGCTTTTAATCCAGCAGTTTTTAGCATTAAATTCTGTCATAAACAAGTTCAATATATGATAAGCTCTTAGTAAATGTTCATATATGCTACTATTTATGAGACTATTGAGACCACAATTTGAGGGTATGCCTAACTATCTAAATAAACGTGGACCACAGAGGATAATCTTAGTTTTGGAACAATTATTGTCTATGTGCCAGCATAACAATGGCAAATTTATATATCCTTCCATACTTGCAGTCTTGGGCTATGACTTCAGCAAACTGCAAATACAAATGAATTCTAGAGCTAGGCCCTGCACCAAGAATGGTCTGCTGTTTGCCCCTAGGTGTTCCACTGTGGAGATGTAAGGCCATTCCCTGCTGGCAGTAGCTGCTGTGTTGGGGTATCATGTAAGAGGCAGTCTTGGAAATAGAGTAGAAGAGAGCTCTTGTGCAATTCAGGGCTCCATAGATAGCTGTGGACATCTTGGGTTCCACCCAGGAAAGAATGGGAAGCCAGTAGAGAGCTCATGTTGGGTTGCTCTGCTTAGCAGTGAAGCAGAATGCTTCTTCCCTGTCTGAAACTTCTCAATAGGGCTTTAGTGCTAGCCCCATATAGAGCATGTTACAATAAGGCCACTTGGAGGTGCGATAAGCATGGATAATTGTGAGATCTGTAGCAGTGAAGAAGGCTGGCATTGTCACCTGGAAGTCTTGCAGCAGTGAAGGATCCCATAATATAAATAGTGATTGTTAGGGTGATCATACATCCTGTTTTGGCGAGGATAGTCCTTTATTTAAGCCCTGTCCTGGCTGTCCTGACTTTTTTGGCAGAGTGGGCATTTGTCCCGTTTGCTCTGCCAACTTGATTAATTGGCAAGAGCAAACAGGACAAATGTCTACTTTTGTCGAAAGGTAGGATGCAGAGGAATATAGGGGGGGAGGGGCGGAGAGTGGAGATGCCAGCCCCTTGCAGGAGGGAAGAGGCAAGGCTCACACAGCGGTGGCAAGCAGGCTTGCAGCGAACAGCAGCAGCCTCTTGTGGGGGCGGCAGGTAAAGTTCCTGCAACCCCAGCCTCTTGTAGGGTGAGGCGGGGTTCCAGTGACCTAAGCCTCATGTGAGGGGGCAGGGACGGTGGGGCGGAGGCAGGATTCCAGCGAAAACCCAGCCTGGCACGGAGGGCAGGCAGGGTTCCAGCGACTCCATCCTCATAGGGGTGGGGAGAAAGGGGGCTTTCGACCAGCCCCACATGGTGTCCCATTTTTCCCTTTAGGAAATGTGGTTACCCTAGTGATCGTGAATGCAGAAGAAAGGAAGTCATGCTTGCTCAGTCCAGACAGAAATTGCCCCTCATGAATTTTCCATCTTAATGCCAGTCTCTTTTGCTCTCTCTTGTGGATTAAGCCTAGCTTTAATCAAGGGCTCCCTCGACAGACCTTTCACAAATGTTGAGTTAGATATTGACAGCACAGTGTCGTGTGTTGTTAAATATGGCTGTCACTAAAGGATTTAGGAGTACAAGTCACATTGAAAGACAATGGTATTTATGCCTCTAAATTTCTTAGGCCTTGTTGCCTTTCAATAGGACTCCAGCTCCTAAAATCCTCTTAAATGCTTTTATTAAATCTTCCTCTTAATACTCATCAGTGGGTCTTACTGCTTTAAACATCCGGAATGGGGTTACTGAGAAAAGTTTGTATTGATCAGCACTCTAGATCTGTCTCAGAAATTGTCAGGAGATCTTTTAATTTCTACTCAGACTAATAGCGGACACTGGGAAAATTTACCTCCAATTTAAAATCTCATATAAATTGTCCCCTCTTACAAGGCTGCTGACTCCCCTGACTGTACTTGTGTTTCGTCATAGGATTTGAACCCAGATCCTAGAGTGAAACTTAAACTTTGTGGGCTATCAGTGAGAGTTACTAATTGGTCTCTTTGACAAGATATGGTCACCTGAATAAAATTGAGATGTGGGTGGGGAGAATGCTACTTCATATTTTTTCTTTTGGAAACCACACTGTCTGTTTACAGCACAAATTGGCCGATGGCATTTTGAGAAATGGATGTCTGCCTCTCCAATGTTAACATTTTAGTATGCTGCAGCCAAAAGTGTCTTGTCCTATTGCTGTTAAATTCCTTTGGGTTGCAGAACTCACTGATCTAACAACAATTAGAGTGATGCAGACAGACCTAATTGGCATCCCACCAGCAATATGCTTTGGGAATTCTTGACTCAAATGAAACATAAACTGCTATCAACTCTTCACCAGTCCATCTGGGAAATGCTGAAGGAAAACTCATTAGGTATGCTCAAATCTGCTGTCATCAGAGGTCCTAAATTACCCTTTTAAAAAAAAAATGTGGTGCAGACAAGTTTCTCTTAAGCATTAACTTACAAAATAACTTCAAAAAGTAGGCTGGTGTTTGTTATCCTGTTCATGATTGAAGAATCACAGAGCATCATATTACTGAATCAAAAAAATATAATTTATGATTCTCTGAAAAGATGAAAACAAAATATTAGGCAAACTAGTTTATATTAATTAAGAAAAACTTTAATATGTACACTTTTGATTATTCATATTTATAATTTTTGTTTCGGCTGGCCGCAGTACACTTGTCTGTTATACCTTAAATATTTTTATCTCTGCAACAGTCAATTTTGATTTCCATCTCTCTATGTAACCTTGACTTGAAATGGATGAATTTACCTGCTGTGGATAAAGATAGCTTGAATTAATTCATCTGTTTCAGTGTACTGCTGTTAATGCAAAATTAAAGCATGTTGCCCTTTGCTGTAACTCCCCTTCTATCTCCAAAAGTATTGCAACTTGAGAAAGTAGAATCAAAAATGGGATTCTTAAACTTCTCATGTATCATCAGTTTGCAAATATTAACAATCCTTCTGTCTAAGAAAGGATTAATATATTTGACCAAGAAATGTAGGGCCAGATAGAACTCTTCAGTCACTAACAATCACATTTCATAACTACAGAGCAAAGTTTGCTCTATATCAGGGGTTTTCAAACTGTGGTCTGCGAGCTCCATTTAGGTGGCCTGTGGATAGTTCCCTCTAAAGTGCATGCCTGCGCCCAAGAGAATGATGGACCACCCACCTAATTAGTGGAGCCGCAAAGGTGTGGCCCCACTAATTAGGTGCCTTGACTCTAGAGAAGACACACACATAAAGTGAGGTGGTGGCCATTGGGGAGAATAAGAGGTAGGTGGGAGGGGGCAGTGGGGTGAAAAGAGGGGGTAGGGGAAATTTGGGACGTGCAGGGCTGCGGCGGCCAGAGAAAGAGGTGACTTTTCCCAGCTCCAGGGCTGTGGCTGCCAGGGAGAGATGGACCCCCTTCCCAGCCTCAGCTCTGTGGCTGCTGTGGCAGGGAAGAGACCTCCTTCTTTCGCAGCCCCAACTTGGGGCCTGCTGCAGTGCGGGAGCGAAAGGGCACACCCATCACATTAGAAAGGTAAGACTGCTGATATTAAAATATGAGCAGTGTGCTTTTATTTGTAGAACAGAAAAGTTT
The DNA here is from genome assembly GCA_007922305.1 of Dermatemys mawii. Lineage (NCBI taxonomy): Eukaryota > Metazoa > Chordata > Testudines > Dermatemydidae > Dermatemys > Dermatemys mawii. The sequence goes on along the minus strand of ML677333.1, from coordinate 53,951,252 downwards.
GTTATTGTGGGTTTTTTTAATATGTTGCTTTTATCCAAAATGCTTTACAATACTTAGCTAACGGTACAAACAACACTCCCACTGCATGCATCCAATGAAGTGGGTATTAGCCCACGAAAGCTTATGCTTCTATACATTTGTTAGTCTTTAAGGTGCCATGGGACTCTTTTGTTGCTGGTACAAACAACATTTGGAAAGATCATTAAGTGGTTCAACAATCCTTCAGCAATTTTCAAGTGGTCTGTGAAAAATAATGTTTGAGAATCACTGCTTTAGATATCAGAAATTTCCTATACACATTTTGCTGTATCCTTACTGCATCAGTGTGACATACCCTAAGGTACAATCTGGACTGCTGGATAGCTCTGTCTCCTCAGTTCTCCAACCTGGAATGCCTTTTACAATGCTTTACTGGTGAACAGTCCCTCCTGGCCAGTTAACCTCCAGCCTCCAGCATCTAATTTGCTTCCAACTGCACTATATTGAGTGCTACTCGCTAACCACTCGTAAATTAAACTCCAGAAGAACACCAGCAGATTCCTAGTCCCAGCCTTGTCCCCCAGAAATATCTTGTACTGCACAATACACTCCCAAACAATGCAAGCTCACGTAAAATCCCATAATTTAATCAGCGGAAAATATGTACCAACCTTGTTATCTCAAATAGATTTTCCCATACGCTTTAATCCAAATGCTTTGATTAAGATGAAACAATAAGATAAGCTTTTTAAATGATTAAAAGTAGTGATGCATAAAAGTTAGGATCAGTTAGAAAAGAAATAAGAGTAAAATGCAAGCTAAGTGAATTTAAAGCAAAAAGGTTTTGTTTTACCATATGTTTACAGTAGTCTGTATTGGCTGAAAAGCCTTCCAGCCAGGACCGCCTCTCTGCTAGTTCAATGATGCTTTGTCTTTCGAGAGTGTTGTAGTTGCCATGAGCAGAGATGTTGGGGGAGAGGGGTGATCTGAAGGGCACTGTCTCTTATTCTTATGCCACTTTTACCTCTAGCTGGGGTTCAGGCAACAGGCAATCTGTTTACACAGGAATCTTCCGCCCCGCCCCCCATCCAGCCACCATCTTTGTCAATATGTAAAGGCCCTTGCTCATGCCCTTTTTCCTGCCAAGGAATGGTTGTGTAATTAGGGGTATGTCTTCACTACCCACCAAGACAGCGGGTAGCAATCGCTCTTTTGGCGATCGATTTATTGCGTTTTGTTAAGACGTGATAAATCAATCACCAACGGCTTCCCTGTCAACTCCGGAACTCCAGCTCGCCAAGAGGCGCAGGCTGGAGTTGATGGGAGAGCGTGCAGCTGCCCGCCGCTGCCATGAGGACGGCAGGTAAGTCGGCCAAAGATACGCTAACTTCAGCTACATTATTCACATAGCTGAAGTTGCGTATCTTCAATCGATCACCACTCCTACTGTAGACCAGTCCTAGGTAATAGTCCATTAAGACCTGGCTGGATGTTGGTCTGTCCTTTGTTTCGGAGAAACTGGTTTGGACCCTGCTTTTCTTAAACTTGGAGCAGGTTATAGCAGTGATGCATAGTAGACTCTTATAACTTCACATACAATGTTGATAAGCATATTTTACTAGGACAATAATATTCAGAAGATTGATATTTCAACTGATACTTCACAAGGCAGACTGCACAAAATTTATAATAGTCTTGTAAAAGTGGGGAACATAATAGTGTAAACCATCACAATCGGTTTCTAATGTGACTTCCAATTCCAGTGATTTTGGAAGACTAAAAATGTTGGTTTGATGAAAAATGAATTAGTAGAATAATAAGGGTTTAATAATAAGAGTAGTATAATGAGAGTTTAAAAATTTCTACTGTGGGTGACTTCGCATCTTCTAACATTTAAACCATCCTGGAAAACTTATATGCCAAGTTGAATGGGAAGATTTTAATATGAGGGCAAATCTGCTGTGGTACACGTGATGTCACACTTTGGAAGATGCTAAAAAATACACCTAAAGCCCTTCACCAATTATCCCTAAAGCCAAGTTCCCTGAGCTAGTAAAGGGAAGACTCACCTTTGAGTTCTGTTTAAATTCCAATGCTATTCATGCTACCATTATTAACAAAGGCCATGAACCCCATCCTAGAAGATGGTTAGGTTCAGCTGCTGAACACTTCTCCCTCATCTACCTGCCTTTTTTTTTTTTTTTTTTTTTTTTTTTTAAATTAAATTCATTTGTCAGAGAGCTTATGCAACATCACGGTAGGCACAGAGTGCAGGTTTCTAATATGACACACACCAGTCTTACCTGCTGCACCACACAGTCTTTCAGAGTGATACAACTACCTTTGTTCATCATGTATTGTTTGTAATGACTGAAAACCATACTCTTTTCCCAGGGCTCGGCGACACTTATGTTTTATAGTGCTCTAACTTGCTGGCGAAAAATCACCCCCACCTGATTTTTTTAAAAAAAGGCTCCAGAGGCAGTCCTGGCAATTACAGGCTAGTAAGCCTAACTTCAGTACTTGGCAAATTAGTTGAAACTATAGCAAAGAACAGAATTATCAGACACATAGATGACCACGATATGTTGGGAAGAGTTAACATGGCTTTTGTACAGGAAAATCATGCTTCTCCAATCTGTTAGAATTCTTTAAGGGGGTCAAAAAGCATGTGGATAGTGGGGGATCAAGAGGATATAATATACTTGACTTTTCAGAAAGCCTTTGGCACAGCTCCTCACCAAAATCTCTTAAGCAAAGTAGGCTGCCATGGGATGAGAGGGAAGGTCCTCTCATGGCTCAGTAATTGGATCAGAGATAGGAAACAAAGGGTAGGAATGTACAGTTTTCACAGTGGAGAGAGGTAAATAGCAGGGTCCAATAATCTGTACTGGGGCCAGTCTGTTCAACATATTAATAAATGGTCTGGAAAACGGGGTGAACAGGAAGGTGGTAAAGTTTGCATATTATACAAAATTACTCAAAATCCAAAGCATGCTGCAGAGTAATGGAGGGATCACACACAACTGGGTGACTGGGCAACAAAATGGCAGGTTAAATTCATTGCTGATAAATGTAAAGTAATGCATATTGGAAAAAATCCCAACTATACAGATAAAGTAATAGGTTCTAAATTAGCTGTTACTACTCAAAAAAGAGATCTTGGAGTCATTGTGGATAATTATGTAAACATCTGCTCAATGTGGCAGTCAAAAAAGCTAACAAAATTAGGAGCCATTAGGAAGGGGATAGGTAATATAACGCCACTATGCAAATCTGTGAGATGCCCACACATTGAATATTACGTGCGGTTCTGGTCATCCCGTCTCAGAAATATGTAGATTATAATTGAAAAAGGTACTGAGAGGCAACAGAAATAAGGTGTATGGAACTACTTCCGTATTAGGAGAGATTAAAAAGAGTGGGACTGTTTAACTTAGAAAAGAGACAACTAAGGAGGGATATGATAGAGGTCCATAAAATCTTGAATGGTATGGAGAAAGTGAACAGGGAAGAGTTATTTCTCTCTTCCAATAACACAAGAATCAGTGGTCACCAAATGAAATTAACAGGCAGCAAATTAAAAACAAAAGGAAGTACTATTTCACACAATGCCCAGTCAGAGGATGTTGTGAAGTATAACTTTGTTAAAGAACGACAGGGGATGGCTCAGTTGATAATTGCCCTCTTCTACTCATTCTCAATGAAGCATCTGGCACTAGTCGCTGTCAGAAGACAGGATACCAGGCTAGATGAACAATTGGTCTGACTCAACATGGCCATTCTTATGTTCTTCTTTACACCTAGCTCTCATCTTCCTTTCTGCTCTTATCTCCTTTAAATTCTTCCTCACCATGCTCTCTTTGCTCAACACATACAGCTCATATTGAGGCTCTCTCTGTGACCTTTATTCATGATCATCTCTATGCCTGCTTTTATCCTGTGCACTCTTCCTAGAATTCCGTTGTGGACCATGTCTGTCTTGCCTTCGCCCTCTCCTTCCTTAGTCCATTTTCAAAACCAACTTCAAGGATCCATAGGTGCTTTTGTACACACACACACATACGCATGTGAATGTACTTGTATAGCTAATACATCCATATATACTAAATATAGAAATCCTCCTTCACTTTCATCCAGGTGTGAGCATTAGCCTGCCAAGCAACAGAAATATCATATTTGTCCTCATCCTCGTTCTTCCCTCTGTTGCCTTTCTACATTTTTTTTTTGTTCTCATCTAAAGTTCTCATTTCCTCTCTAGGTTGAGTTTCAAGCAAGCTGATGAAACAGTATGAGAGAGGCCCTTACTGACTATGATGTGTATATTCCGTGGCTATGTGGAGGGCATCTGCCTCCAGCGCCATCAAACAAGTGCCTTTCAAGAGTGCTAAAACTTGTTTGTTTAAAGTATGAGATTATATATTTGATGAAAAGTGCAGATCTTATACTTAGAAAATATGGTTGCGTGTTCTAATATTTAAAGTCTCTTAGAAACTGAACTCAGGATCTGCAGACTTGCCTTTTAATTTTTTTTAATAAGATGAGTAGTTGGCCTTCCATTTTTATTATGTTTGGGAAGCTTACTCTGATGGTGTATTAACACAGATGACTATGAAAAGGTGAGATGTAGAGAGGAGAGTGTAAATGAGTGAATACTACCAAGGGTAGTAATGGCTAGACTTCGTTAACAAAAATAAGCAAAGCATTCTTTGTTTATTCCATTATGTCTGTGTAGTTCGAATGTTCTATAATGCTACTTGATCCTATACTATCAGTATAAAATGAAGACACAACAGAAGTATCTACTTTTGTTCAAATAGCACATATTAAACTGCCTTCCCTTTCTGTAAAAAACAAAAAAAAAATCCCACCACATTTTATTTGTAAATGTTATGAGCTAGTCTTACTTCCTAGTAAAGTTTAACAGGAAAATTTGCTTTTCTTCTTAAATGTACATGTCACTGATTTTCCTATTCGGAAGTATCTCTCAAAATAATGTGTTGTCCTAACTTTCTGTAATTTCTTGCAGGTATCTGATGATGGTCGTTATGTCTTACTGTCCATACGAGAAGGATGTGATCCAGTGAACAGGCTGTGGTACTGTGATCTACAAAAGGAATCAAATGGTATAACAGGTAAAAAAACTTTTTTTGTTTTTTCATCCTTCTCTTCTTTAGATTGTTTTTCCATATCCTCTGTATAAAAAGATATACATAGCAAACAGAAGAAGCTGAATGTTAAACGTCAAGGACATTTGTCATATATACATTCCAATTTTGATTTATATGTCTAAAACGATGATAAACATTAACCACACATGCATATGATTTGATTTTACAGATTGCTACCCTTTTTATTCCATTGTTTAAAAACAATTGTATTATTTCTCCATGCCAGAATTCTGTGGTGCATTTAAACTCAAATTATTATGTTTATTTTCAAAAGTGCCTTACTTGGATATAACTTAAATTTTCTTTGTACATTATCAGTAAAAGAGTTGAATATTTTAATTTTTTAGACCTTTAGGTATAGTCACAAAAAATTTACTTTGTAGTATCATTTCATCTCCAATGGTAATTTTAGTAATTGTTACTTCATCAGAACTTCGAATATAGTTATATATGCATTGATGTTCTGTCTAAGGGATAGTTCTCATACATTATAGCAGGATTAACATAATTTATTGTTTATATAATTGCAGACTTATTTATCTTTCTAGCCACACAGATGAGATTTTAAAAAAGGGCATGGTACGTCCCTGTGCTTTTTATGCCTGTTGTGTGCGTAGCTATAAAGTCTAATATCTCCATGTTGGTAGTTTTATTATCCAGTATGTTTGATACTTCCAGAGCATTAGGCTAGAGAAATCTCCTCATAATATGCTCTCTGGTCAGAGTATAACAGGCACATCTGTGCTCTGCTGGATTCTTGTTGTGTTGAATTAGAAATTTACAGACAGACTGAATAAAATCTACAACTGCTGCCACATCAAATGTCAGAGAGCAAGGAAAATTGCATTTATGCATGTAAACAGAGTACTAGGGGGATACTGTGGTGATTGATACCATTTAGAAACGATGGAGCATGGGATGGATTTTGATTTTGGTTCCTCAGTCATTGTGATTACTATGCTATATGATTGCTGGGACATCCCTTAATTGACACACACGTTCAGCTTTGCTGGTAAACAAAATTAAATCATTTGAACTTTCTGAGTATTGCTGGAATTTGTTCCACTTTGGATACTCCCTGTCTTTGTGCTAAATAATGCTAAAGGTAAATAGGGTAGTTAATTCTTAACAGCTCCTTTCCAACGATCAACTTTCCCACTCCAAACTGGTTAGTGACCGATCAGTAGCAGTCTGGAGTAGCCAGCTTCCACAGTGCAGTCGCCATGTGCTTCTCCAGGGGCAGGGCAGCTCTTATTCTCGAATCCTTGCACTGCAGGGGTAGGGTGAGCTTATCACCCAGTCCCATGAATGTGGCTTTCCTCATCCTAAAGTTCTGCAGCTACTGCTCGTTATCCCAGACGTTCATGACAGTGTGCTCCCACCACTCAGTGCTTGTTTCCCGAGCCCAGAAGTGACATTCCGCTTTGGTCAGCACTTCCCTGAATGCCACAAGCAGTCTTAAGTCATAGCTACTATGCGTGGAGAGATCAGTGTCACACTCCTCTTGTCTTTGTAGTTTAAGGAATAACTCCACTGCCACTTGTGACGTGTTAGTCTGAGCAAACAGCACACTGGTCAACAGTTCGGGATCCACTCCTGCAGACCGAAGAGGCAGAGTGCGCAGTACACAAACTGTTGAAAGATGGTGCCAAATGTTGGCGGAAGCGCTGGGATGAGAAGCAATTCATCATGGGGTATTTGGACAGGAGCTAAGGTGACCCGTGACCTCCTCCCCTTCCCCGCCTTCCCACAACTTTTAGAGGCAGAAGAGGAAGAGATGCTCTGTGGTATAGCCACCAAGAGTGCACCACTCTGAATACCACTGCAAGTGCCACAAGTGTGAACACGCTGTTGCGCAGGCAGCTTACAGTGTGAGCACACAACAGCAGTTTCCCTTCAGGGCTCTCTGAGCGGCGCTGTAACTGCCGGTGCTGTAAGTGCCAGTGTAAACAGACCCTTAGCTGCTTCTTCTTTCTTTGAAGACTCTGCATAGCTTTACTTCTCCCTCCCTTCTTATGCAGCCTTGTCTTTAATTGTATTACTCCTCCGGTCCTTCCATTTCATCAGTCTGCCAGCCTCAGCACCTCAGTTTTCCTCTTGCTGAAGATTGTTTCTGCACTTTTCCCCATGCTATCTGTGCTCCGTTGTGTGTTCTACCTGAGCTGACCAGCAAGGCTACTGCTGCTGCCTTCTCACTGAAATTCCTCTCTAAAACCTCCCTCTGCTGTGATGTGTGCACACAATTAAGCAAGTGATAAAGGTTTGATAGAGAGGTGGGTAGCAATCGGTCATTGTAGAAGGACGCTCTGCCCCTTTAAAGGGCCAGCATGCTTTGGGCCAGTCAGCTCTGTTCTTTTAGCCTTGTCCTACCCCACTAGGGCAGGGTGGGTATAGGACCAAAGGAGGAAAACCTGACAGTTGAAGGCTGGCTGGGGAGGAGAACAGATGGGCTGCTCCAACATGTGGCAAGAAGCCAGACTTGAGCAAGGAACTGGCAGAAGACCACAGCCGGCTGCCAGATGTCTTTGGAAGGAGGGGAAACCAGACCCAGATGGTTATTTAATTGGAGCCCAGGAGCTTGTTGTGAGACAGTGGGAGCTGATCTCTAAGGAAGAGGGCTGAAGTCTGACCCCAGATGGACCAAAGACTCTCTTGTTTTGTTGTTGTGTTAGACTTGTACTAGTGGATTCTGTTAACCCAGAAGGGGTTGAACACTTTAAAGTACACACACGTCTTAACAAAACCCTAATATTGTATGGCGTGTTCCTACATTACTGAATGTAGTGCTTTTCTACTCTGAGTAGTAACAGAACTATACTTTACATGCCAGCTGGGTTGAGCCTATATTTATTAAAGTATCTATTGTGACGGAGTCAGACCAGAAGGATATAGGAGAGTGCTGGAAGGCAGGTATATTAGTCTCAGGATGTGCAGGTCCCTGTTCCCTGGATAGCCAAACAAAGGCTACTCCAGGCCAATCAAGACACCTGGGCCCAATTAAGAACCTTCTAGAAAGGAGTAGAAACAGCTAGCCTGATTGGGACACCTGAAGCCAATCAGGGACCGACTGAAGCCAGATAAAACTTCCCAGTTAGTCAGGTGGGCTGTGGGTGTCAGGAGCTGTGGAAGGAAGTGGTGCTGTTGGTGAGACTGAGTGTTGGACAACATATCATACAGAAGGAAGGAGGCCCTGAGGTAAGGGCGAAGTGGAGTTCGAAGAAGCAGGGACTGCTGTGGGGAAGTAGCCCAGGGAATTGTATTGTGTTTTGTGCCTAAAAGGTCAGCCATCTTAGCTGATACTATTAGGGTCCCTGGGCTGGAGCCCAGAGTAGAGGGCGGACCTGGGTTCCCCCCTTTCTGCCTCCCCTAATTCGTCTCTGAGATTGGGAGACAATAGAGACTGTGCCAGGAAGGATAGCTTCTCCTCACTGGCTTGTGATGAAAATGGCTCAATAGGCTGTGACCTTGTCTCCAGAGAGAGAAGGGCTCCGTGGAGGGTCACAGTGAGCCACTGAGGCTAGTAAAAAAATCCACCAGGAAACGCAGGATCCACGAAGATAAGGACAGAGCTTTGTCACAACAGACACAGCAGAGAGGGCATTTACAGATCTAAGGACAGCCCTTTGCAGTGACCCTGTACTTATAGCTCCAGACTTCACTAAGGAGTTCATCTTGCAGACAGACGCATCTGAAGTTGGGCTAGGGGCTGTCCTGTCCCAGATGGTCTGGGAAGAAGAACATCCAATCCTCTATCTCAGTAGAAAACTTCTCCCAAGGGAACAGAAGTATGCTGTGGTCGAGAGGGAATGCCTTGCCGTTAAGTGGGCCATGGAAACACTGTGATGCTACCTGCTAGGTAGGCAGTTTACCCTCGTGACTGACCATGCCCCTCTTCAGTGGATGCAGCGGAACAAGGAGAAAAATGCGAGAGTGACTAGATGGTTCTTAACCCTTCAACCCTTTCAGTTCCGCATACAACGCAGATGGCTTATCACGGGTGCACTGCATGTCAACCCAAGTTGCCCAACCCCTTGGTGTTGAGCAGGGGGGAGGGATATGTGACGGAGTCAGACCAGAAGGATATAGGAGAGTAGTGGAAGGCAGGTATATTAGTCTCAGGATGTGCAGGTCCCTGTTCCCTGGATAGCCAAACAAAGGCTACTCCAGACCAATCAAGACACCTGTGGCCAATTAAGAACCTTCTAGAAAGGAGTAGAAACAGCTAGCCTGATTGGGACACCTGAAGCCAATCAGGGACTGGCTGAAACCAGCTAAAAACCTCCCAGTTAGTCAGGTGGGCTGTGGGTGTCAGGAGCTGTGGAAGGAAGTGGTGCTGTCGGTGAGACTGAGTGTTGGACAACATATTGTACAGAAGGAAGGAGGCCCTGAGGTAAGGGTGAAGTGGAGTTTGAAGAAGCGGAGACTGCTGTGGGGAAGTAGCCCAGGGAATTGTATTGTGTTTTGTGCCTAAAAGGTCAGCCATCTTAGCTGATACTATTAGGGTCCCTGGGCTGGAGTCCGGAGTAGAGGGCGAGCCCGGGCTCCCCCCTTTTCCATCTTCCATACTGGCCTGTGATGAAGGTGACTCACTAGGTGGTGACTCTTGCCAATTATACTGAGAAAGGGAGGTCACTCTGGGGCCTAGATGAGTTTCTGAGGCCCCTAAATCTGCCAGGAAGCGCAGGACCCACAAGTACAGACTTGGAGCTTTGTCACACTATATATTAAAAATATACAACATTCACAGGAGGGGGACTCCCGCGCAACTAAGCAGAATCTTCAGCCTGCTTCTTTGAATATTGTCCAGATCCCCGAGTAAGTAATGTACAATGTAGTATGTTAATGTTTTACTTTTTATTAAAGCAAAGTTACAATAAAGTTTGAAATATATAAAACAAGTGCAACATTTGCTGTCTTCTGAATCAGTGGCTGTTTTAATGAGAGAATTTGCATATTTTTGTCATCTCAGTCACTTCATGCTTAAGCTCCTTCAGGACTCTTCGATGTATACCATCTGGGTTAGTTAGGTTATTGCTTTTTAAATTATCCTTGCTCCAGAATCTCCTTCTGGCACCTCAGTCTCTGAGAGTAGCACATCTTTATTACCAGGAAAGAAAGGCAGGTCAGAGGTAAATATCTTCCCCAACATCCTTGGTGGTGAAGACTGATGGGGGAAAAAAAAAAAAGTTACCTTCTCAGCAACATTCTTATCTTCTTCAATTACTCCTTTTAACCCCTTGTGATCCAGCGTATCCACTAGTTCTTTTACAAGCTTTGTGCTTCTCATCTATTTAGAAAAATTTAAGTTTCAGAAATGTCTTTAGATTTCATATTCAGAGTATTAAATCATTTTATCAACATTTTTGTGAGGCAGAGAGGTTAGAGGATATTATTTCAAGTGACCTCCATAATCTATAGGGATTTTTCTTTGCGAAACTAAAATTAAATTCTAGAATAAACAATGGATGAAATTCTGACTTCATTGAAGTCGATGACAAAACTTCCACTGACTTCAGTGGAGCCAAAATGTCACCTTTTTTCTATACCCTTCAAGTTGGAATACTGGATGGCAAGGATCTGAAAAGGAGTATTGGTAGATGTTAGTCTGTAGTGAACATAAGTTTAAGCAAATTGCCTTTAAAGTATGAGAAAGATATGATTCCTAAATTAATTCATATTGAGTAAGTTTACAGGTCACTTTTACAACCCTGTATGTACTACTTTGACACTTTACCGTGTACAAACTTAGTTGCAAATATGTTTTCATGGACTATTTTAACTCTCTTCTTTGAATATTTGCTTTTTAAACTTCTTAGAGTTGAGAATCTAGAAGTTATACCATGTGGTAAAGAAGGAATTTTTTCAAACTAAAGAAATCAAGTGCTAAAGTGCTTTGAAATACAATATGTCAAGCTGTGACATAAAGAATTTTCTCTCTTTGCTTTTATGGCACACTGCAGAAATATCTGGAACTGATTCTAATCTATGATTTATGTCCACAAAGCCTGTTTTAAATATAATTAATTTAAAGTTACCGTAATTAATTTGTATTCACAGTGATGTCCAGTGTGGTGAACAATTATGCTGGCTTTTCTTCTCTTTCCTATGACAGAGAATACTCATTCTTGAGCCATGTGTGACAATTTTGTTTCAGCAGTAGATGTTCCGGTAGTCAGGAGATATGATCATCACCAGTGGGTGTGTTTTTTCTTTTGGTATACTGAGCGCTTTGTACAGCTAATTGTAGTGCTGTCACTGTTTCTTTGGATTTGATGATAAATGCAGCCTCCATGTCCTGAGTTGTTCACAAATGGTTGTGAAGAAATATCATGAAGTTTAGTCAGCATGTTAGAATATGAGGCCTAAGTGACAATATCATGGATTATAGTCTGTACAGACACTTTGAAAAAACATGTTATTTGTAAACCCCCACAGTTGCAGAGAAATCTTCCCTTCGCAAAGTGACAAAATTTAGCTTTCATTAGGACCTATCTTGAGAAATCTTTCCAAAACGTGTGATTCAAATAAGATAACCCATAGGTATTTATTTTTTTAGGACTACATTGTGTGGATTCATTGTAAATAGAAATGATTTTGGAGAAGCGTTTCCTATTGCAAATTATTTTGGGGTGCCACAGTGAGGTAAAAAAAAATGTCAGAGGCTGTGACTGAGATTCCGAGTTCCTTAAACATCTCTGATGAAAATGTTCCTTTGCCCTTTTGTTAAAGGCATAGTACAAACAGCTCAGTCCTTCTTTTCCCCAGAGAGCTCCTAGCCTAAAATTTGTGGGAGCCTTAAATAAACCAAATATGAAAACTTGGAGAATGTAGCTTCTTGAAAAAAATTCAACTTCCCAAAAAGGAAGTACTCAGTTGTTCTTTTATTCAATTTATATCTGTGATAGGGTTGGGGAGACCCCATCTAGTGCGGGGCTAGTGCACCCCGTGCCTGGGGACCAAAGTTACTGTGTCCACTCCTCTTAGCAGGACAGGGTGGCATAGGGGCCAGAGTCAATAGGTTCACCCCTCTTAGCAGTGCAGTAGGGCCTCATGGCTGAAGTCGATTACAACCGCCTCAGTTTGCAGGGCAGTAAATGCTAGTGATCGAAGTCCATGGATTCACCTCCCATTTGCAAGGCAGTACAGCCCAGTGTCCCCAGTCAATGGATTCACCCCCGTTGTCAGAGAAGTACAGCCAAGTAGCCTCAGGGTAGGGGGCCACCACACCCAGAAAGTGGGGTAGTATCAGCCTGGGCCTTTCCTCTCCACCGGCCCCCAGTGGAGAGCCCTGGAAGTGGCAGGAGTGCATGTCAGACTCAGCAGGGGGGTCTGACCAAAAAGTGCTGACTCAATACTCTGGTTCACCAACCAGGCCACTTTGTTTCCCCTGGGCTGCTTCTTATCATGTTTCTCACTGTTGCTGTCTCTGGGTGCCCTAGGCTGCACTGTCCCCAGCAACTCTGGACACTGCAGAGCCTCTGTGAGTAGCCCAGTGTCTGCCTGGGTTGCGGCATCTCCGGCTCCCATAGCCTCTGGCTTCACCTGATCCTTGGCTGGAGCCTGCATTATGCATCCTTCCTCTCTGGCAGTCAGCCCCAATTGACTTCATCTGCTTATATTGGTGTATTTGGAGCATGCCCAGTAGAATTGCGGGGATGTGGCTTCCTCAGCCCACAATGTAGACTGCTAGGCCAGTGTGGAGCAAGTGCAACCTATCACAATACCATATAAAGAAATTTCCCTTAGCCACTGCACTAGCAAAAATGCCACCAACAGTTCCCTGGAATGAAAAGGAAATCAGTACAAAAATAGCTGATTTTTCTTTTCCTGAGTTCTGAAATAATTGATTTTTTTGTGGAGGATTGTCTTAAATCAGTTTTAACCAAATTGGATCTCATCAGTATAGAGGACTTGGTATTACACAGTATATAGAGTTGCAGGTTTTTGTTAGCATTTATTTTCTTCTCTACCTGACTGATTTTTTCAAACAAGTAATTATAGTCTCTTTTCTGAAGAACACAATAACCAGCTTTCTCTATATTTAACCCGTATTAAGGATTTTTAATTACAGTGTGGTTTGTCAATCCTAAAATGTTGCTGTTTTTATTTTATAGGAGGTGAACAATTCAAATTGAAAAACAGCAGATGGTAGGGGGCAGTAAGGGAAGAAAAAAAGAAAATATGATCTATTTAGCCTCTTCAGTAAATAATCTGATACATTTTCACAATGTGCCTCTTTAATCAGTGATGGTCTTCAGAAATGACAAAACTCCAATTACCAGAGTAATTGGACACTCTTAAGCTAATAACTTTCCTAAATTAAATGAATAAATATGAACAGCTTTTATGTAAAATTCCACAGGCAAACTGTATGATTAATGGTGGTCAATTTTCATATGTTAAGGATTATAGAGATTTGAATGACTATCTTGCCTTGCCTCTCCTCCCTCCCCCAAAAGCCATACAGGCAACTTGCAGCTATACCTGGTACCTTATGTTATGCCTTCCAATAAGGAGTACAAGGCCCAGTAAATTTAATGTACTTTGGTGCTTTCCACTTTTACTAAATAAAAGGCCCAGAATGGAACTTCCTTCCCAAGGGAGGGGATAAGGTAGCTTTGAGCTACCTTTGTGCCCTTCCAGTCCTGGACTGTAGAGGTTCCTGGCATAATTGAGAGAGTTCTAGGGTCCTGTCCGAGTCACAGCAGCCTCTCTGGGCTGTGGGGCCCCTAGGAATCTCTACAACACTGTGTGTTGTGGACCTACCCTGGCATATGCTGCATACCCGGTCTTGTGATGGCATCTGTCATCCACAGTGCCTGTACCAGGGAAATTCTCTCCCAGCTGTAGACTTTTCAGGCCTCTTTCAGGTGCTCTGGCTTATTTACCAATTGAAAAGGATCTGGAACAGGGGGTGAAGAACTTGCCTCAGAAACGTAAGTGAAACTTACCTTGCTATGAGGACGAGTACAGTCATGAAACGGAATCTCTGGAAACAAGGATCATAATGGAAGTGTTAGTATAATAGCAATGACTATAATTTGTCATTTGTACATTAAGGCTGTATTTGCTAAGGAAGGAAAGAGTTACACACATGAGCAGTTCTCCATATCTCTCTTAATATGTATTAGTACACACATGCCTACATTATAGGCACAGCAGAAACAGTTTGAAATGCAGTCACCTGGAATAAATGCTGGAATGTCACCTCATCCCCTGTGTCACACTAGTGTGTGTGGATGCCAGGGGATGCAAAGCCAGTACTAACCTTATAGTGTGCTATCCTTAGTTTCTTTATGGTCTCTAAGTTGATTATCTTATAATGGAATAAGGTTTGGGTGCATTTTTTGTTTGCATGGAGAATTGTGATGCACCATTGTTGCCTTCTTTGGTGCCATGATGGTTTGCCAAAAATTGAGAAATTAAAATACTGTTTAAAAAATTGAATCGGATATCATCTGGAGCTATGTCATTTTTGCTAGCTTTGGTGACTGACAGAAAATATAATAATTCCAAATGTCTTTACTTTTGAGTCTGTCCATATTAGAAACACTTATTTAAATGCTGACAGAGAAAATAGCACTATTACCAAATGTTTGATACACAGCTACAAAATAAGAATGATTAAAAAGGAAAAACTTTTTTAGAGGTTTTTCATTATTTCTTTGGCAAGGTGCTTTCTCTTTAAAGAAGAAGATTGGTCTTGTGTTTAAAAGACCCTGTTGGACTCTATGGGAGTGGGGCGGGGAAAAGAGCACCTCAGGAGATCTGGATTTAATTCTCATGCACAGCTGCAGACTTCCTGTGTGAACTTGAGCATATCACTTAATAGCTCTATCTCAGTTCTCCATCTATAATATGGGGATATAATAATCTTCTTCTCTCCTTTGACTCTTGTCTATTTAGATTGTAAGCCCTTTAGTTAAGGGCTGTATGCTATTATGTGTTTGTACAGTGCCTAGCACAATGAGGTCCTACATTTGATTGGTGTCCGGCACTACTGTATTCTCTGAATTATAATTTGAATTACAGTGGTTGGAAATAAGATGTCACTTTCAATCATAAAGTCAAAACTGAACAGATGTCAGTAATATTCATTTCCAACAACTGACAAGTCACAGGTTTCCACAAAGCTCTTTAATGAGCTATTAAAATGTTCACTGTGATCATCTGCTCCTGAAAACAGTAGGAATGTAACTTGCACTGCAATTAATAATATGTTAGACAAAGGTGTGCTCAGATCTTAAATTAGTTCTGACCATTCACACAACATAAATTATGTCTTGTAGGCCTTGCTGCTGTTCATTAGTAACCTGACATAAATAAGACCTCATTTCTTAGTGGGCATGATTGGGAAGGTCATGTTGTAAAAAGGGACTTAATAAGCAGTATGTTGAGTCAGGATGTCTGTGCTAGCTAAGATAAGCAAGAACACTAAGATATACCTGGAATGTAAAGATTGGGTTATATGTGAACAACACATGTTGTTCAGGGATTGGTTCCTGAAAAGTAACTGAGCCAGTCATGAAGTGTATCATGCAATGTGTATTGAAGTGTACATGTGTTGTTAGTGCTAGTAAAAATGTATATGCAGTTAAGTTTTCCTGTGCAACTTTGGATGTGTGGTATGCCCTTTGCTTACCCCATATGCTTGAGTCTGATGAACTCATCATAGCTTTGCTGTATGCCAAATAAAGGAACTGTGGGACAAGCTTGGAGTCAAACTGAGGAACTGAGTGGAAGAGGTCTCAAGAGAACCCCAGCTTGTCTACATTTATGACAGCATGTTGAGTACAGATGCTGCACACCCCTAGCACTGGTGTAAACACTAGTGTAAATAGTAAGGCACTGCTTAGGTGAATAAATAGTTGACAGAAGTTTAGGGGTATATATATTACATGTCTCTTTTTATATCCATGCAGTGCCTCCCCCATCTAGACTGCTGTTTTTATCAGTGTAGCGTCCTGCTTTTGGAGCATTTCCTGACTGCAGTGAAAGACTCCAGCAACAGCGAAAGGCTGCCAGAGCCTTCCCTGTTGCCTCGCCACATCAGAACCTTTCACTACCACATGTAGCTACGCACCACAGTGTGGATGCAGCCTGCTTTTTATTGCAGCGTGTAGCTACACGTACACTACATGCCACTGCAACCAGTGTAGACAAAGGCATAGTAGTGAAAACATATTGGAATCTGACAGTCAGGGGAATGTTTGAAGATGTGATTGTCCATGAACTGGAGAGCTCTCTGACTAAGGTTATATGTCCATGTTGTCCACTCTACAGCCAACAAGTAGGATGTAGAGTGGTTTTATGACTAAGCAGTTCTACCACTATGCTAATTTCCATTCTTGTGTGTGTTCATTGTGCAGCTTCACTGCATTCAGTGTTCTGAATGGCTGCAGCACTTCAGAAATAGTGGGTGGATGTGTGGCATTCTTAAGCTGTACTGTGTATTGGGAGTTTAATGACTGTAGACCTCTGAGGAAAGTTCTTAAAGGTTGCAAGAGAGAAAGGGGAACCTCAGAAATAGCTGGTCAGGAACCTTGTATGTGCTAGAGGAGGCTAAAAGCCTAAATCAAAGCCCACTGAAGAAAATTTGTGGAGGAGGGTGTTTCTTTTCATTGAATTCAGTGATCTTTGGATAAAGCCCCCAGAGAGCAGAAGCTGGACTGATAAAAACTAGATGAGGACAAAAATGCTGTTTTTTTTTAAATAGGTGAGATGAGACTATGCAGGAAAGTTCTGGAAAGAGGAAACAGATCTCAAAGAAGCAAACTAGTTCACGGGACTTTCTTAAACAAGGAACTGTTTTCTATGTAACAAGTTGCATAGTACAGTACAAAAAGGGTGTGGCAGTTAATTTGAAAATTGAGGGAAATCAGAAAAAAGGAAATTAGGGATGCAGTTCATGGAGGACAAAGCCTCTGGCATGGATGTGAAGGTGTTTAAAGATGGAAATTTCTGGTCGTGAAACCTTTATCATGCTATCTACTCACCTTAAAGAACTGAGGTAAGAGCCATAGTGTTCGAAATTGAGAAGGGTTATTAAGGGTGGCCCTGATGCATGCCAGAATACAGAACATGAGTCCTTGGTTGTCCCTGTCCCCACCTGTGTGACTTCACACATGGTGTTTGTGAGATCACTCTATGCAGAGGATGCTATTTTGCATACAAAGTAATACTGGTGAGGGCAGAGTGATGCACTCTTCAAAATGGCACCATCCATACATGATACTGCCAACCTTGGGGCCATGTGGGGGATGTGGGCTCAGATGGGCTGGGTGAGGAGAGTGCAGGGGTGCCTGGATCCCATTGTGGTTGAGCAGAGCAGTTCCAGGGGAAGTGTTGCAATGGTCCCAGGTTCTGGAGGGTGGGAGAGAGTTGATGGGGAGTGGGTGTCTAGCTCTGGGGAGAGGGAAGGGAGCATGAGGAGGCATGGGGAGGGTAGCGGATGTGGAGCAGCCCCTGATCAGAATTAGTCTCTTTTTACTCTGTTAGAATGTATTTCTCCAAACTAGATTAGATTCAATGGGACACTCTAGTTCCTACACAACATTTTGACAATTGAAAACCATTATCAGCCTCGTCTGACCAGCTACTTAGGTTTATGGAGCGGCCAAAAGTTGCTGGAGCATAGCAGTGAATTTTGCCCCATAGGGGATAGGATTAAACACATCCAAATAGCTACTGTATCTTAGAGGTAATTAGAAGATGTTACAGATATTAGTGAGGGCTATTTTTTAATCTGAAGTAACGTTTCTGTAGTATAGAAGTGGAATACCATAAGTGCCTGACTTGCATAGTGATGGACTAGCTATCATGATCTTTGAGAAATGCTGAGGAGTTAATGGCTGGTTGGTTGCCATGCAATATGGATCCTTGTGTTTGGTTTCTGTTACACAGTGATTACATTTTCAAGAGTGGTTGGTATATTTGGGAAAACACTTGGTTGCATTTGATGTCCACATACATGATTCATGAATGCCAAGCAAGTGCCATTTGTGGTCAAATTGCAAGTTTTACCATGGGCAAAACTGTGGGTTCAGGTACAAATATTTGGAGCTTAATTCCCCATTTCAGCCCTCCCCTTTCACAGCCATTAATTTAGTTCCAGTAGAGTTACACCAGTTTGATACACAATCATAACACAAGTAACACAATCATAGAATTATCGGACTGGAAGAGACCTTAATAGGTCATCTAGTCCAGTCCCATGCACTGAGGCAGGATTGAGTATTATCTAGCCTAGACCAGCGGTTCTCAAACTTACCTGAACTACGACCCTTTTTTCTTCAGCTGCCCAGCGGCGTGACCCTTGTATGTCTGCCGAAATGCTGCTGAATTAATTACTTCCGCATTCGGTGACTTTTCGGCGGACATGACAAGCACTCCCGGGTGTGCGCCGAATCCGGAAACAATCACTTCGGTGACATTCGGGAGCTCTCGGCACGTCCATCGAAAAGCCGCCGAATGCAGAAGTAATTCATTTGGCGGCTTTTCAGCAGCGGCAGGGCCTCATGACCCCTTGGGAAGCGGACGGCGATCCCCTGGGGGGTCGCAACCCCCGGTTTGAGAACTGCTGGCCTAGACCATCGCTGACTGGTGTTTCTCTAACCTGTTGTTTTAAAACCTCCAGTTATGGAAGTTGTGGAATCTCTGTATATCATTTGTTTCAGTGCTTAACTACCTTTACATTAGGAAATTTTTGCTAATGTCTAACCTAAATTTCCTTGTCTGAAATTTGAGTCGATTACTTTTTGTCTTCTCCTCAGTGGTTAAGGAGAACAATTTATCACTCTCTTCTTTATAATGTTTTTTGTATTTGAAGATTGTTTTTATTTTTTTTTTTTCCCTCCATACTAAATTAACCCATTTTTTTTTCAATCTTTCCTTGTAGGTTAAATTTACTAGCGCTCCAGTCATTTTTTTGCTCTCCTCTGGACTTTCTCCAAATTGTCCAAAGTGTGGTGCCCAGAACTGGACACAATACACCAGTTGAGGCCTTATCAGTGCTGAGTAGAGTGGAAAAATTACTTGTCATGTCTTGCTTACAATAATCCTGCAAATACATCCCAGAATTGTTTGTTTTCTTTCTTTCTTTTTTTTTTTTTTTTTTTTGCTTGCAACAATGTTACATTGTACTTCCTTTTTTCCATTACTCTTTCCTAGGCAGTCATTTCCCATTGTGTATTTGTGCAATTGATTGTTCCTTCCTAAGTGAGTACTTTGCCCTTATTGATTTTGTCCTGTTTATTTCAGACCATTTCTCCAGTTTGTCAGATCATTTTGAATTCTAATTCTGTCCTCCAAAGCATTTGCAACTCCTCCCATCTTGGTATCATCTGCAAATCTTATATGTGTACTCTCGATGCCATTATCCAAATCATTTATGAACATATTGACTAGAACTGGACCAAGGACAGATCCATGCAGGACCCCGCTCGATATGCCCTTCCAGCTCGATTGTGAATAATTGATAATGACTCTCTTTGAGTACACTTTTCAAACCAATTTTGCACCCACTTCGTAGTGGTTGTCAGACTGGGTGTCGTGACCCCCTGGGGGGTCATGGGCCAGTTCCTAGGGGGTGGCGAGCTCCTTGTGCCACTGAAGTGCCGCCAAATAGAACGTTTCCGCTTTTGGCAGCATTTCTGCGGGCGTGCTGTGCGCTTCAGAGTGTCCTCCGAAAAGCCACCAAAGTGAATGTTTCCGATTTCAGTGGCTTTTCAGCGACCACTCTGAAGCGCGCAGCATGTCTGCCAAAATGCCGCCAAAAGCGGAAGCATTCTCTTCAGCGGAGTTTCGGCAGACATACATGGGTCACAGCGGCCCATGGGGAACAGAAGAAGGGCCACCACACTATAAAGTTGGAGAACCGCCAATCTAGGTTATGTTTCTCTAGTTTGTTTATGAGACGGTTATGTGAGACAGCATCAAAATCCATATGGTAACTCAAGATATTAGGTATTTTGACTAACTGTGTGTTTTGGATGTGTTTTAAAGTTGGCATATAAAAGCTGAATTACCTGTGTTTAATGCTAATACAATATGTGTATTTAGTACTAATGTGGGAACTCTCATAATTGTTCTTGTGCAGATTTTCAATTAGATAAAATTTACTGGTAAAATGTTAAGTTTTGAATATGGGGACTGTATCTTATGGAGGCATCAGACACAAGAGAGTCTCTGAAATCCATCTCACATGTGACAGGTTTACAATTCGTTTCTGCAGGGCTCCTGCACTATAAAATTTAGCACTACATCACTGCCAGTGAGCATTTTGTATAAATGTGTAAATAGCCTGCACATTGTGTATTATGCATAAGGTGGATATGTTCTGATTTTCCAAGACAGTAAAGCTAAGGAAAATTTTAGATATTGGAACCGGGAGTGAGACCCCTAACCTATTCTTGCCTCAGGGTCCTCTGCTGCCTTGCCTTGCCCCTGTAGAAGTTTGCAGGGAGAAGGTCTTCTGCTTGTAGTACAAATCTGCTATTGGAAGGTGGCAGTAGCTAGAGAGGAGTCAGGGGAGTTAGCTAGTATATTTTTAAACACAGGTGTGACTAATGGCCGGGTGGTATTGACTGAGCTAGTTATTTGATTGCTGAAGGAGATTGAAAGAGAACAAAGGCTCCTATCAGATATTGACAGAAATATGAGAATGATCTTCCAATTAGATGGAACTGCCAATAGAGTTCTCTCTTTTCCAGGTAAAGGGAACTATTATCCCCTCTTCCCTCCCAACAAAGATAAATCTATTCTAGCGTTCCCACTTTCTGAAAGTTCTGTGTTAACTGGAAAGTCAAAATTTCTACATTCCTCAGAATCTGAGTAAAGCAAATACAGCTTCTCATTATTATTTAGCTTCCATTTTTCAGGACAAAATATAGCAGCACCTCCCACTTCCAAAATCCCAGCCTGGGAAAGCAGGGGAAAAGGCAGGAATGAAAAATGAAGTCACTTTTTTCTATGGGGGAAGTTAAAACATTCTGAACTCTCTGCCTGACAGAACTCAAAAGGTGGTAAATTGAGGGATGAGTCAACTACTCTGGCAAGTATCACACAGCACCACATAGCCCATAGCAAGATTACAGGAGTACAGAGGGATACTTCTCACCCCTTAGCAGATAGGATAAACATGGAATCTTTGTTTTTAATTTACTTACTACATATTTTTTATCTCATTCAAAATATGTGCTTCCTCTTTTAAGTTAGTCTCATTAACCTTTCTCTGTTTTGAAAAGATGAAAATAGTAATTACAGTAAAAGAATGAATTGTTTCAATCTAAAAACAAAGAAAACTTTTTTTTCCTTCCTTAGATCAGGAGGAGAAAGTAGGGATGTGTGTGTGTGTGTGTGCGCGCGTGCACGCACAGTGCCTTGCACAGTGGGCCTTGATTCTTAATTGGGCTTCTAGGGCACCCAGTCTAGGCTCCTGGCTCTTCACCCATGTCTCTCTTCTTCCTGAACAGGGTTTTTCCAGGCTGCACAATTCCCTGCCTACACTGATATCCCTAGCAAGCCACGCTTGCCTAAACAGGCCAGTGTCTGTGCTTTGCTTTCTCTTTAAAGATTATGAACAGCTGTAATTGCCAGTTATGTTACCACACAGTCCTTTATAAGCAAGTGCATTCATTCTTAAGATGAAAGCGATAAACAATATATTAAAAACAATAAAAGAATCTACACGCATGCTAATGAGCTTATCAGAGATCACACCCTAACTCTAACAAGGGTTATGGTAGGAGTCAGTCCTCCTAACCCCACAGAAGAGTTTTTCTGTGATTTCCAGTTCATAGCAGCCTTCGCTCAGAACTACCCCCCAGTTCCTTTACAGTAGCTCCTCACTTAAAGTTGTCCCATTTAACATTGTTTCATTGTTACGTTGCTGATCATTTAGGGAACATGCTCGTATAAACTTGCGCAATGCTCCCTTATACCATTGTTTGGCATTGCTTCGTCCACTGCTTGCAGAAAGAGCAGCCTGTTCGAGGTAGCTGGTGGAGGCTTGGAACCACGGTGGACTGGCAGCCCCCCATCGGCTCCCCGTCTCCTTAAGTTCCCTGTGCAGCAGCCGCCCAGCAGGCTATCAGTTGCCGGGCATTTCAGCTGTCCCTCCCTCCACTGTCGTGTGCAGCTTCTGCCCTCTGCCTTGGAACCGCTCCCTGGAGCCTTCTGCTTGCTGTGCAGAGGTGGGGGAAGAGGGGTGCTAATGTCAGGGTGTCCCACTCCCTCTGCGTATACTTTCCTTTCAGCTCTGTCCCATCTGCACAGAGCAGGGAGGAAGGTAACTTGCTGATCTGTTTAAAAAGACAGTGTACTTAAGAATGGGGTCAGCGTACTTAAAGGAGCAATGCGCGTCTGTCTCTCTCTGTCTCACACACACACACACACACAGTGTGTCTCTCTCAGCCATGCTGTCTCCCCTCCCTCCATTATTGCTGCCTGAGGGAGTATGAGGCTACATTAACAACGTGTTAACCCTTGAGGGCCCAGCCGAGTGCTAGTTCAGTTAGCAGTAAGGCATTCCCTTGGAAATATTCCACCCTCTGACTTCACCACTTCAACCAAGCTTCAGAGTCGTCATTCCTGTGTACAGTATTAAATTGTTTGTTTAAAACTTATACTGTGTATATTTGTGTATATGTGTGCGTTTAATATAAAATACAGTCTTTTGTCCGGCGAAAAAAATTTCCCTGGAACCTAACCCCCTCAGTTACATTAATTCTTATGGGGAAATTGAATTTACTTAACATTATTTCACTTAAAGTAGCATAACTGGAAATTGGGAAATTTGCATTCAGATTCCCCAGGCAAGCCACTTGACGCTGTTTGTCCCAAAAGTCCATGCTCATCTGGCACATTGTTCTGTATAGTCCTTTGAAGTTCCCCACATGCAATCCCAGTCCATAATAGTTCATAAATCAATACAATGAACATCAGATACTTAAACTTATTTGAATAAGGTCGCCCAAGGATATTGCAGGAAATTACCATGTCTGTTACAGTTAGCATGTCTGATTTATAGAAATGAATCATTCCTCCTGGAAACTACTGCATTTGGGAGTATATTTTACAACCCTTGCTCATCCATGTAGACCTGTTGAAGCTGACGCAGGATTAAGCCCTTGGTTTTTACACTCCTAATGGTGTAGATCTTGAGCTTCGTATGCCATTTCTACAGGCAGAGAAGTAGTAGTACTGGATTAAACACACCACCACACAATTAAATGTTGACAATGTGTAAAGTACTGTACAAGATACAAATATAAAGACAGTCCTTGCCCCAGAGATCTTACAGTCTAGAAGTCCTCTGCATAAGCATTGTCCTGTCTCCGTTTGCTAGCCCTAAATGGTTTCTAATTAGCACAGACCTTTCTCTTCGTGGTGGTCATGTTTCCTAAAATACGTTGACACTCCTTTTTAAGCCTTTGGGGATATTGTATGCTTTAAAACTCACCACAAGTCATTTTAGTTTTCAGATTATTGAGCAGGAAATTTCTCTTGTAGCTTACATGTTTTACAGAAAACCAAGCAAATTGAAATTCTGGTAAACTGCTCTCAATCCTTCATTAGGGTTGAGGTTTATCACAGTTTTTATATTTCTGTGAGCAAATGCTCCAATGAAGAGTGTGCTTAGTCCGTCTGTTCCTTTCTCTCTCAACATTTTATGATTATTTAGTTGTTTACATTGGAGTAGCTCTCAACAGTTTGCTAGCACTGGCCACAAAGATCTTACCTTCTGAAAGATAAATGATAGACAGAGGTCAAGAAAGGGGATTATTCTGCTTCTCTGCTTTATGTAGTGTTTTTGCAATAAACAAAGTGACCTCTAGCTGGCCTCCTACTCTATTGACTAGCTAACGTTTTTGTAGGTTTCATGGAAGAAATAGGTCTCTATTATTACGTGAGCTGTCATTTACACTGTTGTGCCATTGCTAGGTAGAGGAGGAAATCTTTTGTTAATTTCTTTTTAATTTATCATTTATCTTATGTGTGAAATATGCAGATTGACAGCAATGGCAAATGAAATTTTCTCTCCGTGACAAGATTGGCATAGGATAGGCCCTAGCAATATGTGTTTCTCCATATTATGTCTCTGGTCTGACTGCACGGACTGTCTCTAGTGATTAGCTTCCATGCCCATTCAATCACTGGCCTTTCTGCTGAGATTGGTAGCCCCAGTGTGATGGTTAAGTGAAAAATCAGTCTCTCTTAGCAGTGTTACTTTGCAAATAATGGGAATAATAATTTATTAGCAGTTGTAGACTAGACAAGTTTTCTCTTCTATTTTTATTCTCTTCATTTTTATAGTATTTTAATATCTGAATGTTTGATGAGCCACTTTTGGGCTGCGAGAGAAATTGATGTACTCTACTCAACTGAATCAAAGTCTAAAAATATATCTGTTAGCTCAGATAAGCTGGGTTTACGTCTGGAAAGCATCTTCAGAACACATATCAGCTCTACTCTACAGTTAGACACTAGAGACCTAGACATAACATAACAGAAACATCTGAGCTATTTTTCTGATTTAGCCTTTACACAAGCTAATATCTGTTATTTAAACTGTGTTCCATCTGTTATTTGCCACTTCGTAATTGCATTAGTAATCTTTACTCACCACATTTCATGTACACTGTGCTTAGTATGAGTTGTGGAATTCTGTTACACGCACTTTCTGTAAATTTTAAGTGAAGAGATAGGGGTGTCATTAAAGACTAGGCAAGCATGACATTTTATTAGTTCTGCTGTAGAGAAGGCAGCTGTGTCTTGCACATTCATTGAGTCTTGATGTTTTGTCTATAGATTAGTTGAAGTTAACTCATCCTATGTCTGGTAGAAAATGGATTTGACTCTGAAAAGGAAGGCACGTGATTATATGTTACTATCTAGTAGAGAAGAATGCGCTCTAGTTTAACTCGAAAAGCATACGCTGGTTATTTAAAAGATGTTTCCAGAGGACTTGAGAGAATATCAGAAGCATTTCTCTCATTTCTAGAACACTAAGGGCTTGGTTACACTGGCACTTTATAGCGCTATAAAGCCCCCACGAGCGCTATAACCTCCTCCCCATCCACACTGGCAAGGCACGTAGAGCGCTATAACTGCTGAGTTATAGCGCTATTGTTAATCCACCTCCGCATGGGGAATAAGGGCTGTAGCGCAGCTGCTGTAGCGCTACAGCAAGAATGTGGACACCCACTGCGCTACAAGTGATCTCTGGAGATGCCTAGAGCCATTTAAGGCAATTGACGTCTCTTCCCTTTGTTTTGAACTCGGCTGGAGGAATGCGGAAGTACCTCTTTTGAGTTTCTCTCTTAACTCGGCAGATAAGCAGTGCAAATGTTTAAGGAGGGAGCCTGTGTGAAAACAAAGCCTTCTGTGAACGGAGGCTCGCTGACAGGCTTTCAGAAGAACGGAAAAATCACTCTCTCTCTCCCTCCGCATACACACAGCGTGTCCCCCCTCACCCCCCTCGTTTAAAAAGCACGTTGCACCCAGCTGAATGCTGGGATACCTGCCCTAATGCGCTGCTCTTAATACCGCATTAAGTGTCCCAAATGTGGCCATGCCATATTGCTGGCGCATCTGAGTGTGGACATACAATAGCGCTATACATATTACTGTATAAGGGGACCGCTATAACCAATAGTGCTATAATCTTGTAAGTGTAACCGTATCCTAATTTTAAGGTAGTATGACAGACAGTCTGATATTCTCAAAATGTTTGACGATTAACTGAAGAAATTCATAACATTTTGTCAATACCTGAATTAATAGCTGAATCAATAGCTGAATTAATTCGCAGTGTGGTATTTTGTAATAGCCGTTGTTGGTTTGTCTTCCCTGCAATCATAATCTACATGACACAACATTTCCAGTTTTGTGCTGCTGGAAAACTGAAGGGAGCATCTGTTCAGCTTTCCGGGTTAGTTAAAATGCCTTTCACGCTCAGTTTTTGTAACCTTCACACTGTGCACAGTGTTTGATTTATTTCTTGAATGTTGTGTACTGAATAGTTTTAACAGGGCAATCGTGCAGTTGATAAAAACCAGAGTAGGGCAGTGACAGGGTGTGTAAACACCACATGGATGAGGAAAGGGTTAGGGAGTCTCTGTGTGCTAAGGTAGCCCCACCCCTCCTTTCCTGCCAATCATGCATGGTAGGGAGGAGGACTTAAAAGGAGGAAGTTGCAGTTGGCAAAGTGGAAGCTTTGAGAAGGGAGCTGCTGCTGAAGCAGCAGAAGGTATCTCGGGGAGAGATACCCTCAGCTCTCCAAGGAGTCTAATGAGACAGGAGTAGACTGATTTGGCTAGGTGCCTGGAAGGACTCCAGTAAAGCTGTTGCACAGGCATTTCTGAAGAAAGGTGGTGCCATTGATCTTTTCTCTTTTTTTTTGACCCTGGGATGGGCTTGGTCTCTGAGTTTGAACAAAAACTTTTTACCACCCATAAACAAAGTCAGAAGGCTTGCAAGGGTGGGGTCCACTGCAAGGATTAGGTGGCTGGGGCCTGAAGTGGGCTGACCTGTAGTAGTAACTGGACATGGCAAGGGAACCCAAACCACCCTAGAGAGGTGTTCCAGAGAGACTCTTTTACAAGTCCCTTAAAATAGGGACACCAGTTAAGATGGAAAACATTTTTATGTAGCAAAAAAGAAGAGAGGTCTTTCGTAGTGTGAACTTTGATTTAGTGTGAAGTTATCAAAGGTAATAAGATTTGTAGGTTATTTTCACAAACGCCCCAACCCAGTTTTTCTACCTTATGCTATGTGCAAACTAATCTTTCTTAATTTTGTTAATTGATATCTTAGGGTTAAAACGAAAACCTACTGGGTGCTTACATATATGGTCACTTATAAAGAATTTGTCTCACAGAGAAGCCTGCCCACAACCTACCAGTTCTGGGAGTGTGCTGGGAATCCTACTAGGAAGACGTCCTTAGCCTGTTTACAGGCTTCACCTTGCCTACTCTACTCAATGGCAATATGAATTTCATTAAATTGAAGCTACCCTGCTTCTTCTACCCTCACTCAGGGTCGCTCAATAAAACAAGGATCTTCCTCAATGGACCACAGAGCTTCCCGGGTTGAGTCTTGAGTGAGACTCTTTTTTACTTCCCCTGGCCTGCCGTGCGAAGTAAGGAGTCTCATCTGCACTCATCTCCATAGCCTGTTTTGGGGCCTTCTGCCCTTGTGCCGCCTCCTCTGTTGCTTATTGTTCTCAGAAGGGAGGAGGGGAATAAAAATGTGAAAATTCTTGACCATTTCATACCTAGAGTTTTACCAATCAGGAAATTAACTAATCTTGTTAATTTTACTTTACTATTTTTTAGGAAATCTAAACAATGAAGGCACCGGAGTTGTGTAACTCAGAAAGATAGTACTAGGGGTTCATATTTGGAAGGTTTTCTTCACAAGCATAACAGCTATATGTTTTTAAAATAAAAACAAATTTTGCAGAAATTGAAGACTTAAAGGCTATAATTTGAAAAACATTCCTAGTGCACTGGCCATTAGCAAGTAGATTTCTAAAGCTCTGGTTTTAAACAAGCGTGTGTAAGCTTATTGTGGGATTTTATTTTTTTTAGTGGCTATTTTATCAAGCTTATTCTCATAGCACTCTGGATGCTGCATGTTGAACCTGCAGAACAAGAAAACATATTCCATTAATCATTTTCCTTCGGCTGTTGTCCTGTGCAAACCTGGAAGCATGTCTGATGCTTATCAAAATAAGCTGGACGCACAACAGTCATGCACTTGTACATTAGCAAACCTTCCTGTACCCTGTGGTGTTTTTCTTAGCATGCCTGTTCATGTTTCCGTATCTGGTAGTAATTTTGTTTTGTCCTTTCACTAGAAATGAGATTGTTCCATTTTATTAAGTTGTCAGTGCTGATTGTTCTTTTGAACATGTATTCATCTTTTAATGCTTTTTGTTGCATAAAGAGAGAAATTCAGACTCTTGAAACAGCATGTTGCCACCAAAAAGAAAATCAACAAACTTTTGTCTAAGAGCAAGACTAAATGCCTCCTTGTCAGTATCAAATTGAACTTCAACAAAGAGCAGATTAGTATTGCTAATTTATGGCTAGACGTCATATTTGTAGATAGTATTCAAAATCTTTCAGATTGAGGCATTAGGAAGGCATGTCTTCATCTAATTGATCTGCTGCGTGAAGAGATGAGCCTTAGTTTTATAAAAAAGTATATATTTTTACATCTTTAAAGAGGCACCATTTGAATAGAAACAAAATTGAAGCCTTGAAATCAAAGAACACTCTGCTTGTAAAAGTACTTAATTTTTTTCTTTTATATCTTGAACTGTCAGGTCTTTATAATTCAAAACAAATTTTATACATGTGTATGTATAAAATTCAAAATGTGCGTAATAGATTTTGCTGAGAAAACCCTTAATGGGAATAAAGCAAGGTCCACTCTGCAAGGTGATGAATCTGACTCTGGCTCAGACCCTTCCACACCTGCATTGTCCTCAGGCCCAGGTCATGAGGGCTTACTAGCCCAGACAGATTTGTGGGTGGACGAAAGAGGAGTTTGGTCTTGAGACTGAGCCAAGGTTTACATTTTAGTGTAAACATACTCTTAAATTTGAAAAAAAGTGTCCAAGCAATCTGAAGAGAAATCAGAATCACAGTCCCTACCCAGATGGAGGAGAGGACCCCAGCAGATACAGGAAAAACTCTGAAGAAAATACTGCAGGTCTAAAAAGGTGAGAAGGGATTCCTGACCAAGTAGCAGCTTTGTCCATAATCTTCAGAGGTATTAAGGTTAAAATGGAGTAATTTAAGGAAAGTTTTACATTAGTGGAACCACTTAAATCCTACTTTCTGTATTTAATAAAATCACTTCTTACGTATTAATTAACCTGGAGTATGTATTAGTACCAGGGGGGAGGAGGGCAAACAGCTGTGCATATCTCTCTATCAGTGTTATAGAGGGCGAACAATCTATGAGTTTATGCTGTATAAAGTTTGCAGGGTAAAATGGATTTATCTGGGGTTTGGACCCCATTGGGAGTTGAGCATCTGAGTGTTAAAGACAGGAATATTTCTTAAGCTACTTCCAGGTAAGCCTACAGCTGTTAGGGGACGTGGTTCAGACCTGGGTGTGAGTTTGCAGCAGGCTAGCGAATATGGCTTAAACCAGACAGGTCTCTGGAGTTCCAAGCTGACAGGGCAGCAAAGAAGGGGTAGAAGTAGTCTTGGCACATCAGTTGGCAACCCTAGGGGGTTTCTGTGATCCAACCAGTCACACATCCGAAGAAATGGGTTTTTACACATGAAAGTTTATGCCCAAACAAATCTGTTAGTTTTTAAGATGCCACTGGACTCCTTGTTTTTGTAGAGACATGGCAAAGAAAAAGCCCACTGGACTTGAGACAGACAGAGCATATGCTAGGAAAACTGCTCCACAGTGAAGGGGTGTGTTAGAAAAAACTTTACTAAAAAGATTTCTGAGATAGGCCAGAGTGAGGAGTTCAGTACCTGTAAGGATGGCCATGTAATGCACTTTTCTTATGTTGGGGTAGGGGGACCTCACAGCAGAATACAGTTATTATGAAGAATTGGAAAGAAAAAAGCACAATGGCACTATCCAGTTAAACTGAGCACACTATCCAAAGGAAAATTCAGATTCCTTAACACTCTGCAAGAGGCAGTGGAAGCCAATTCCTGGATTTCTTGTATATCCAGAACAGCATGAGATACAATCTGTTCTGTGATAGGATGAGAAGGAGAAAAAAGATACACCTGATAAAAGTCCAACAGGAACTGTGAGCAGATTATTTACTAGAGAAAAGCAGTAACAGTCGCTGTTGATGGGCTTAATCTAAAGACAGGAACAAGAGAAAAATTTGAATGGTAGAGAAATGAAATCGCATAGTTAATTCTAGATAAAATCTCATGATACAATTAAATTTATTTTTTATAATGAAAGGTTTTGTGTATCTTATGCTTGAAGTTTTAGAGGGAATGAAAGAGGTTGTCAGGTGTGGCTAGCCAGCTAAACCCAATCTTCAGTATGCGGTGGTGTTATAGCCATCAGGACATTAGAGAGACAAGGTGGGTGGAGCAATATCTTTTATTGGACAAACTTCTGTTGGTGAGAGAGAGAAGCTTTTGAGCATACATAGAGTTCTTCAGGTCTGGGAAACTTGCCCAGGGCAAGTCTACACTACAAAATTAAGTCAACTTAAGTTACCTCAATATACAGCCACCACAGTAATTAAATCAGATTTAAATCAGAGTCTGTACTAGCTCCTTTTGTTGGCAGTGGGCATCCTCGCCATGAGTGCTTTCACCAATTTAACTGCCATTGGAGCGGGCATTGACAGCCTCCCAGGGTAGTGGGGCTCCGGCTGTCCCTCTGTGAAGGGTTGTTATAGTTGTCAATTTTAGTTGGATGTATTCCTGGAGGTTTAATCACATGACAAGATCTTTAATTTAAGATTATTTTTCAGTTCTTACAGACTCCGGGACAGTTTTGGAGGGCTGGCAATCCTAAGGTGGCTGTTAGTAGGTTATAGATTGTTGTAATAAGCCATAAATCGAGTGTTTCTGTCCAGACCATGATTTTTAGTGTCAGGCAAAGTTATGACACTAAAAATCACGGATTGAATAGAAACACTCGATTTATGGCTTATTACAACAGTCTATAACCCACTAACTATGTCCCTCCCCGCTTCCTTCCCTCCCAGTGACTGGAGGGGTATTAACGGGCCACTTCACCTTGAATTTCCCTTGAAATTTGTGTTAACTGTTTATGCTAAACAATTTGTTCCACCTTTTATTTTGCTTTGATACTCTGAGGCCTGCTCTACACCACTGGAGCTCAAACTTTCAGTCACGCCTCCCCCTCCTAGTAATGGAATCTGCCCACACACCTCTCCATTACTGCACAGCCAAGGCTTCCTCAGCAGTAGAGCTAGGGCTGAAGGCGGAGCTGTGGGGGCTAGGGATGGGAGAGGAGCAGGGCTGGAGGCAGAGCAGACTCTGATGACTGTAGTTGGAGCTGGGTATGGGGGGTGGAGGGAGAATGAAAGTGGAGCTTGGCCTGGGGGATGAATTAATTTGGAGGCGAAACAGTTTACTTTGACCTAACTCTGTAAACATCTACACTACAATGTTGCTCCTGCCGATGTGAGTCACTGTAGTGGAAACATACTGGAAGACATTGTTACGAGGAGTCAGAAATGGCGTATACAATTGCTCTTTTCGTGCCTGGACTTTCATTTTCTTTGGTTAAGTAGGCCTCTGGCTTACTCTTGCCTGGAAAAGTTTTTTGTTTATGCACCTCCTTGCGGAGATAGCATGAGTTTGGAATTTAGGAGGAGTTTTTAGTTAATTAGAATGGACAGCTGCGTTTTGTAAATCTCACGTGAAATTAGAAAGGAATTTATAAATATTGATAAGAGTTGGGTACCTAAAATCAAAACAGGTGTAATTAATGAGCTTGTTGACTACAGATGGGCATAATTAATGGGCTTGTTTACTGCTGATTCCCATGTAACCTAAGCGGGTTTTGGGTATAAATAATCCCCAGAAACTCTGGTTCAGGGAACCTCGACATAGACTGAGACTAGTGCTGCGTGTTGGCCTGGGGATCCCTCCGTCATCGCTTGCTTGGGGTTCCCGACGACTGAAAGGAGGAGCGTAAGATTATATCCTTGCTTAGTAGAATTGGCTTGCTTGTATCTTTTATTTGCCTGCTATATATAATAAATAGCCTGATGTCTTCCTCACTTGGGTGCTTATTGCCTCTGTATCCTATGAACCTGAATCAATTGGCAATACAGTCACCCACTGTACTGATCTAATAACTTCATCTCAGTCAGGAGACTCTCAAGCGGGCTGACAGGCCAGAGCCTCACCACCCACTGCTGACAGCTGGGGCCCAGGCTGTCAGCCATGGGCAGCAGGGCTTCAGAATGTCAGTGCTCCACAGTGACCCACGTTGTCTGTTAAATCAGTGATAGCTCCTCACCGACAGAAGGAGCATAGCGTGGTCATGAAAAATCAATTTTATTACTGTGATGGCTGTACATCGATGTAAATTAAGTAAACTTAATTTTGTAGTGTAGGCTTGCCCTGAGTACGTTTTCCAGACATGAAGAAGAGCTCTGTGTAAACTCAAAAGCTTGTCTCTTTCACCAACAGAATTTGGTCCAATAAAAGATATTACCTCACCCACCTTGTCTTTCTAATCTTCAGTAATAGAGATTGGGATTCCAAGGGCAAAATAGTTTTCTTATTTATATAAAATGTGTTAACTTTTAAACATAAGCAACATTTTTAGAAATATATTAAAAGTTATGTAGACCGCTAATCTTAGTAAACTGAATCTTCAAAGAATGATGCAATTTTTAGAAAATGAAAATCTCGAGACAAAAGGTGCCTAGATGTCAGAGATAATGAGCGGCTCTTAACTAGGATGGGGGAAAGACAGAAATTATGTAGGAACAAAATCATTCTAAATTGTTTTCCTGTAATACAAAAATGTTAATAATCTACTAACACACTTGAAATAATTTAGAATTTTAAATATTGGTCTCCTGCAAGACGTTCGTGCAGAAGGAATATCTAATCTTAGAGGATGACTAGAAGTGGCTTACAAAGTTTAGTGTTTAAAAAACAAACAGTAGACATTTTGTTGGTGTTGGACACTGAGGTATAAGCAGTGCAACCTAGTGGTTGGAACAGAATATTCTCTAGTGGCCTGAGAAGAATCAGAGTGCAGAACCACAGGAGGGGTCAAGGAACAAGCCAATGGTTGGAGCCAGAAGTTCAGAGAAAGGTAAGGACTAGGTTGGAGCAGGAGCAGACGTGGTTTGGAGCAAGAGCTGGTGTAGGAAACATGTCTGGCACAGCTGTAAGCGTGGTACACATTGAACAGCCACTGTGCTGCTGTTGCTACAAGCCTTAAGTGGTGATCTGTTGGCCCTTCTTGTCCACAGTCACATAGTGAGGGTTTATTGGGCCCAGCTATTTGCTAGGCAGTTGAGACGAGTCAACTGAGTTCCTGACAATGGGTGGGGAAAGCAGTTAAATGATTTTTTAAAATATAATTTAAATAGGATTTTTGCTCCTGGAGAAACAGAGATGATTTTAGATAAAGAAGGGAGGCATAATGGTGTGAGGCCTATTACATGAAAAGAAAGTAACTCTTATATGCCCCTAATGTACAAATAACTTGCATAAATAGATGAATTGCTTGAATATTGCAAGAAAGTTTCATTTATGATTTGAAAGTAACACTTTAGTGTTTATATCCATAACTTCCAGTGCCTTTTACAAGGCTTAAAAATCAAATTGGATTAAAGTCTGGGAATTGAAGAATGGACGGTACAGACTTAAGTTTCTAAATATGATTCTTGACTATAATTTGGCCTGTTTTATGTACATAGAGTTGTTTAGACTTTAGTGAAACCACCCAATACTGAGTTTAGCTGTAGCCATCCAGCAAATGTTCATTCTGTCTTACTGAGCCAGGCATTCCAGTTTACAGTCTGACTGTCCCCAGAACACCAGATTTATGGAGAAGCAATCGTTCTTGCACAAAAATATAAGTGGGAACAATTGAAATGAAACATAACTTTGAGATTAAAAGCTGTACCCTTACCAGGTAACGTCGACTGCTACAGTACGTAAAAAGGTAATTGATATTTTTTACATTACGTAAAAAGGTAATTGATATTTTTTACATTGTTCCTAAAACTTGCTTTTTCTCTGATGATGTAAAACTCCCAAGGGAGCATTAGCTGATCGATGAACACTGCCTCTTCAACTTTCACATGTGTGAGAAGATATTTGCTACAAAATATGTTATAGTGACTTCTCACGAAGTGTGGAGTATAATGGGAATTGCTTCGAGCCTCCTCAAACTGATGAATAATGATTCGCTCCCAATGCATCATCTCTCCCCCAAAGTGGATGGCATTACTAAGAGACAAGCAATGTGAGAGTGGAAGGGGACCCTCTGTAGCCATCCTGGCCATCATAATTGCATCTTGATCAAATCTGTTTTTCCACCTGTTTAATCCGCAGCCCTGATCTTTCAGTGAGCTTTGGATAGATGTGTTCTGCCTTGTTGTGGCCTGTTCAGAGTTCATAGCAGAATTAGGGCCTGAATTTGTACACTTCAGATATGACTTATTTCCTTTTAGATTCAATAAAAGAACAAAATTATTAAACTTTTAAATATTTCTGTCATATGTGTTGTGGTTTTGACTCTTCCTATTGATTTCCTGTTCTGATGTGTTTATTGATGTTTCAGTCCAATGAAGAAAATATACAACTGTAGTTCTTATCAGTAATGTATTAATTTGAAGATAGTAATAGTGCACTTTTCAGTTCAGACACTTATATGTGCAGGCATATATAACTCTTCAGCATTATACCTTCTAATGCGACGACTAGCAGTAAGAAGGATTCAGTAAACTGTATCAAGTGCTTTGCTTCTCCTTCACTATTTATCCCCAACAGAATAATTCTTTCTAAATGCATGCTTGAGTGGCCTTATATCTGAGCCCTCCCTGGTTCTCATATGGGAGACCAAGAAAGATTGACTGGTACATCAAAAATGCCAGTTTTCAATAGTTGTTTCTGAGACCGACTTTCTCAAAGGGATGCTATGTAAATGTGTGACTGCTTACTCCATCTCATCTAACTTAATTTTTTTAAGTACCTTTTGACTGCACATTGTTATCCCTCTCCTCATTCTCCCCCCTTAGTACTTTGTCATCTTAGATTGCAAACTCTTTGGAGCAAGAATTGTTGTCTTGTATGGTTGGACGGTTTCTAACAGACACTATTGGATTATAAAAATAATAGTTTCTCCACTTTGTTCAAACTTGCATTTTAGATTATTGATTTTTTTTCAATCTCACTTTAATTTTGTATTTATTTTTGTAGTATTTGACATTTTTAATAGCTGGTTTTAAAAAAAAAAAATGTTTCCAGACGATTTGGTCAACCTCAATATTCTGCTTCTGACAGAGAGTTTCACATGAAACCAAGACTTTTACTAATGTACAAGTAGTCATACTTGTCGTCTGTAGGCATGGTGCCAGGAGCAAATCAAAAGATCCTGTACCACATTAAGTCCATCAGCTACTCAAGATTCTAATTTGTATGTTTCCTGCTTTGCTTTATTTGTGATTTTTGTACTGCCATGACATACAGTGCTTTATTATGGTGGAGAAAAATTATGTTGAAGCTTCTCCCCACAGAACATACAAGATAAAGCCTCTTTGTTGTGAACTCTGATATAGTGCAGTGAAACTCTGCTCACAGGTCCTTACTCATAGGCTTAAGTACTTTGCTGGTGAATGCAGTAAAATGTAGATAAACAATTTTTGAATGTTTATATTTAAATTGGAGTGAGGATGTTCAGTTAAGGAAGAAGTAAACTTGCTGATTTGAAAAACTGTAATAAGTTCTTCATATCTTGTGCTACAAATTGTGAAGTATCTCTGGTCTGCATGATCCTCAGAGATTTGATTCTGTGGAGAGAAAGAGGGACACATTTACAATAACCCTGAACGGGTAATTTCAATTCCCTCGTTGGAACACAGTCACTCGGTCCAATATGATTATCAGAAAATGCCATCTCTTTGCATCTCTTTTTAGTGGGTTGTGTTATACTAATATTATAGCTGTGAAAAACATTTTAAAGATGGACAACTGCAATTAAAAATAAAATTAAATACAATACAGAATAGGGGAAAATTAACCTCATAAATTTCGTCTCAGAAAGGATATTACAGAACTAGAGGGGTTCAGAGAAGAGCAAGAAAAAATGGTAAGGAGCATGGTAGAATGTTCATATGAAGAAATTGAAAAGACTGGGATTATTTATTTTAAAAAGGAAATTAATGGAACGTGCTAAAGTATATGAACTAATGAACTATCTAGAGAAGGTAGATCAGGTAGAAGGTAGATCAGGTAGAAGGTAGATCAGGAGCTCCTGTTGTCTGCATCTCATAACGTAAGAACAATGTCCCATTCAATAAAACTGAAATACGGAAAATTCAAAACTAATAGATTGTTGAACTCTTTGCTACAACATGTAACTGAGGGCAAGATTTTAGCAAGATTCAAAGAGGAAAAAGGACATTTGTACAGTTAGCAAGAATAGAATTATCCTTAACTATAGTAACAAACATTTTGGTAGGGATATTAAACCTCAGGCATCAAGCCTTAAAACAATCCCCAACTATTTTCTAAAACGCAGATTAAGCCACATCATCATACCTGCACCATCCTTTCATGCATCTGAGGTGAAATGTTGGCTCCATTGAAGTCAATGTCAAAACTCCCATTGACTTCATTGGAGACGGGATTTTTCCACATGGTGCTGGCCACTGTCGGACAGAATACTGAATTGGGTAGAACACAGGTCTGATCCAATATGCCATTTGCAAGTGGCCTTCATTTCACTGTAAATTGTTTAATATAAGTTAAAATTAAATGATAAAACAACAACATTGTATTGCTGTGATATAAATAGTTGGATTTAGTTGCCACATAGATCACCTTTCATGTAAAGAGGAGGAAGGTTTCTCAAACCAAAATGGCAGTTAAGAAAAGTTAGCTTTATTGTTGTATTACAAGGCTCTGATAAACTAACTTGTTACATTTAATGGGGTTAAAGTGGCCTGAGCCATCCAATAGCTCTCTAAGTGATTGTTTTGGGTTTTTTACTTGCAGCCATCAAAACTCAGCTAAAATCTCTACTTTTCTTGCATTATTTCAGTTCATATTACTGAATTGGAGGGAGGGGTGATTTAAAAATAAATGGATCTGTTGTTTTATGAAGCCAGTATGTTGCATATCAATTTACCTACACACAGACTATCTATTTAGCTTAACAAAGGAAAGGCTAGGTCTGTAAGTACCTACATGCGGAACAAATATTTAATAATGGGCTCTTCATTCTAGCCGAGAACATCTAACACGATCCAGTGGCTGGAAGTTGAGCTAGACAAATTAAGACTGGAAATAAGGTGTAAATATTTAACAGTGAGAGTAATTAACCATTGGAACAGTTTGCCAAGAGCTGTGGTGGATGCTCCATCAGTGACAATAGTAGATCAATATTAGGGCTTTTTTTCCCTAAAAGTTATGTTCTAGGAATTGTTTTGGGGAAGTTCTATGGCCTGTGCAATACAGGAAGTCAGAGTACATGATCACAATTGTCTCTTTCTGGCCTTTAAATCTGTGACAGTCTTTGTCCTTGATAGCAGAGAAATAAGCCTCAGTTCTTTTGGGTGTTTTTGAATTCCCAAGTAAGCGATTGGTGACGTTCCTCTATCCTCTACTTTAATAAAGAACCTGATTTTCATTATGGCAGATGCTGCATCGAAGAAGTTTAATTGATTTGTTTAGATTCTAGGCATAGTGTAAGTATTGTATATCTGGTTTATTCTTGCTTCCTTTTTTTTCTAGGGTCCTATAAACCCATATAAACATAGTAAAATGTTAGAGGAAAAATATTGGAATCTGTTAGTCTGTTCCCATCCCTAAATTTGATTCTAAGGTTGTGATACAAAGTGACAAAATCAAGCCATTCAGTTTTAAAAGTAAACTGCCCTCATTTTACCCAGTGAAGCATTTTCAAAAGTTCCTAGGAAAATCAAAAATTCATGCCACACAAACTTAAAAATTACTTTTTAATTAATATTGATATGTCTGGTCTTCCTTTGGGTAACTACCAAATGCTGTAAAGTAACAATGTGTTGGAATTTCATTTCTGAATTGGTAAGGTCACTGCTGCTATTCATTAAGTATTCACCACAAGTCTTGTTTGTGATTTATGTGCAGGAATAACTAATACAGTCATTATTGTAGAAGGAGGAAGAAGCTACTGTGAAGTCAGAAGAACTTAATTATAAAGTATTAAAATCTTTCTTGTTTAAAGAGTAAGGCATTAATATGAATGATTGTTTCCTTTTAGGAATTCTTCAATGGGTGAAGCTGATAGACAACTTTGATGGCGAGTATGACTATGTCACCAATGAGGGAACAGTGTTCACTTTTAAGACAAACCTCCATGCTCCAAAGTATCGATTAATCAATATTGACTTCAGTGATTCAGATGAATCTAGATGGAAGGTGCTTGTTCCTGAGCATGAGAGAGACGTTCTAGGTAAGAATATAAACCAAGTGAAAGATGTTCTGTTCTGATTTTTTTTTCCAAGTGAAGTCAGTCTGCTAGTTATTGAAAAGGGCTTATCTCTTAGACACCCTTTTTTTTCCTATTTATATTTGTAGAGGTTCTTTTCAGTTGAAGGATAACTCTGGTTTAGGCACCACACTGAGACTTGAGAGACCCAGGTTCAGTTCCTACATTTGTCACAGATTTCCTGTATGACCTTGCCGAAATTGCTTGTCTCTTTGTGCCTCACTTCACCATCTGTAAAATGAGGCTATTATCATCCTCATTTCATGGGGCTTTGTGGGGATAGATTTAACTTTTGTCAGGCACTGAGATGTGTTATCTGGGGCCCTGTAAGCAGAACAAAATAGGAGCTAGCCTAGCAGTGGTATGGTACACTACAAGCCAGGGGATCAGACTTTGAGGCATAGATTTGATCTGTCATTCTTGAGCTGACAGGAATTGAGTGCTGAAAGGCAAGGCAAGGCAAGATTTGGTGGCATGACAGAAATGGGTAGAGTATTTGATTTTTTTTTAATTTTGTGTTTTAAGGAAAAGTCAAAGCAGGACCTTCTGATTTTGAATTAATTAAAATAAAGATGCGGTACAATAGACTCCCAAACTCTTCACTGACTCAGGAATTTTTTAAGAATGCACTCATTTGGGGAAATTCTTAGTATTTATATGCCTGAATTAATTGTAGATATTGCATAAAAACCTATTCTGATGCATCTTTGTCCCAGTGTTTCAAAGATACATTTAATACGTTTAGGTGCTCCCTACAGTACATTGTGTAATTATACCAGACTAACATAATAATGCCTGTATGAAAACTACACATTTGTTTACCAGTTTTTTGTTCAAATCCCCTCACTGATTCTGTGCAAATTTTCCTGTGCATAACTTTTTATATTGATGATGAAATAATAGAGTCCTGTATATTCACAAAGTGACTGCTGTATCCCAGCTAACACAGCCTCCACTCTCTCTTTTCTTCCGAATCACTGTTAGATCACTTCTTCCATGACACCCAGAAGCTGTGAGTTCATGAGGATAATTTTTTAAGAATTCTGTGGATGATTCCCTCCTTTGGATTTCCGCATGTATCTGACAGTCTCAGGGCCACATCCTATCCGTACTCTGGTTCCTGCCACAAAAAGGGCTGTAAAGCTGCTTTAAATTGGCAGCTGAGAAATCCCTCAGCATGAGGAATCCCTAACTGGCATAGAACCACTTTAGCCAGCTGTACACCACCGTTTTCTATCTCTATCCCTGCTACAGGGATTAATTGGGGGGAAATGGAGCATGACTGGACTGTGCTATTGCAAGTTATGCTCAGAGTCAAATGGGCCTTTGGCTGATGCAAGGTTTTGGGGTTTGTGATACAGCATGGCCAGAGGGCAGCAGGAAAGTGTTAGAGGGAAGCCTTATTCCCTGTAGAGGGAAGCAAGTTTGCTAGAAGTTGGTTGGAGTACCTGGAGCCAGTCACATGATAACCCCTCCCTTCTTCAATCAGACAGGGGAAGGAGTTGAAGCAGAGTGGACTGGTGTTGGAGCGGAGAGCAGTTTGAAGGAGTTGAAGCAGAGTGGATTGGTGTTGGAGTACTAAGGGCAGTGGCCATTGGAGCTTAAAAAATTGCTCAAACGCTTCAACCCAAACATCAGAGGACATATCTGACCTGCAGTGAACTGAAAGTTTGGGTGACTGTGGTCTGGATAATCAAAATTTCACAATACCTACACGCAGAGCAGCAATACACAATAATATACAATGTCCAGAGTGGAGCTCCGGTAAATATTTTCAATCCCCCTGGAGTTTTTCTAGCATGTTGAGAGTGTAGGAGGCTCCAAGAAATACTCTGAGAATTTAAGCCCCACATGTACTCTATGTTTAGCTTTATAGAGATAGCTATGTAAAGTAATTGTTACAATGGGTGAGTGGCCTCATTAGAGGATGGGGATTAAATATATATTAAAGCCAACACTAAAATGAAGTAATCTAAACAGTTTAATAAAATATGATGGCACTTGTAAATTAAAGGGCTGCATTCCTCTATGCCAAAGGAAACATGAGTGCTTATAACAATCTTGAGACATAGCTCTGAAAACAAGAAAATAATACTAGGTTGCAGCTGAAGAAACCGGAATCCTTCATTCCTAAAGAACAAGCTATTGAAATAAAGAAAGACCAGTCTGCCCATTATGTCATATTGCTTCAATGTTTCCAAGGTTTGGTTTGGAAAAACACAATTATGGCAGAAGGTAGTTAATAATTTATTGCTGTGAAAGCCTTAGAGTCAATGAATTGGATTTTATTTGATACAAAGATGACACAGTAATGAAAGGCCTCCTACAAAAGCTATGAATATAAGAATACAAAGGTTAAATAAGTATTTGCTGCTTAGAGAGACAAGGTGTGTGAGGCAATATCTTTTATTGGGCCAACTTCTGTTGGTGAGAGAAACAAGCTTTTAAGCCACATAAAACTCTGCTTTCAGTCTGGGAAAGGTATTTCAAGTGCCACAGCAAAATCAAGGTGGACCAGATTGTTTAGCATAATTAGTTAACACATATTGTAAGGGACCATTCAAGGTAGAGTGGTCTATTAACACATCAGCAGCCATAGAACATAAAGAGAGGTTTCATGGGTTACTGATTGTTGAAATAAGACATAAATCCAGTGTGTCTGTTCAGTCCATGATATTTAGTGTCTAGAAGAGTAATGAATTTAAGTTACGAGGCTTGTCTTTTGAGAGTTTTTTGCAGGTTTCCTTTGAGGATGAGTGTTGATATGTCAGATGTATGTGGCTGCTTAGTGAAAAGTAATAGGTGACAGGGTGTTTCTTTTTTCATTCTCCTGCCTGAGTTCTTTCAAGATCATAGATATTGCCTAGTTTCACCCATGCAGTAGTTATCGGGGCATTTAGTGCACTGGATGAGGTACACCACATGTTGTGGTAGACAAGTATAGGATCCATGGATCTTAAAAGGTATATTGTGGGGCTGGGGTGAGGTTGATCATTATAGCAGTGGAGATATGTGGTTTTACATCTGTTCTGTCAGGGTGCTACTTTGAGTTGGTTTGTCCAGACTCCTGGTCTGTGGGGAGCTTGCTTCTGATTATGAGCTTTGAGAGGTTGTGGGGAGGGGTCTGCTTGTCCAATTGGTTGTATATAATAGTGATTATGTATCCTGATGTAATTAACACTATTGGAAATCACTTCACAAACATTTTAGCAACTGATGCTCAGTCACAAATATTTTTCTTGCTTAGAATGGAATATGGAAATCTATAACTCAAAATTCTGCTATCTTTCCATGATCATCTACTTAGCCATATCTTCTCCTTTTCTGGATATGAACGTAGTCTGAATTCGTAAAAACAACCACCACGTTATAATGGAAATAGATTTTGTGAGTCAGGATTAATAAATGTGAACCTCTGCCAGTGTCCTCCAGTGGCAAAAATTTCCCACAGAGTAAAAGGTAATATGTCATATTGCATTTGTAGTGCAGAAAACAGCCAAACTAACAAAAAACACACATACCAAGAGATGAGTGAATTTAATTTGGGTTTACTGACCCAGTCCTCTAGATACAGTTGGCCGTGGGTTTTAACTTGTGTTTTAGAACCCAGTCCTGCATTACAAGTTCCATAAAACATTGAAAAAACAAATGTTTTCTGATAATATGGGGTTGTAAATATGACAGATGTTTAAAAGTACAGAGCTTAAAGAATTATTCATTTGTATTCTTATTTTGAATCAGTCTCTCCCAAACAGTAAGCACTGTCAAGGTTTGCTTTATTCTCAGTAGGCACTTCACACGAAGTAAGGATAAATTTAGAACGCTAATCAGTGAACGAAGGGGAAAAAACTGACAACCATTTAAAAATGAAAATAGTTAAGGGCCCCAGGACATCTGCATTTGGCAAGAGATACATTCCTACCCATGCTCCCAGCCCCCATTGGAGAGCATTTGTATTGTATTACATTTAATTCTCAGACAGTCTAAACCTTGGTAAATGTTTGTGAATTAACAATAAAGTGCAAGTTTAAAAACCAACAAAGGCAGTATTAAATGTGCAGAGGTCATTCATTAAAGGGATCTCAGAACAATGTGAGATCTTGCATACCGCAGAGCATGTTTAAGCACAGCAAGATGAGTATAGTATGAAGTTTAGAGCATCTCCCTCAGGTAGGGTGACCAGACAGCAAGTATGAAAAATCAGGACAGGGAGTGGGAGGTAATAGGAGCCTATATAAGAAAAAGATCCAAAAATCGTGACTGTCCCTATAAAATCAGGACATCTGGTCACCTTACCCTCAAGATGGCTGGTAACTGGACCTGTGAGGCCCCCTTCCCTTCCCCGCCTCTTCTCTCAAGTGTCCACCTCTGTGCTGCCTCTCCCCCCAAAGCAATACGTCCTTCAGTTTGGTGTCTTCTATATTTTGGGGGTAAGGAATTCATGTTCCCTTACCACCAGTGTGGCCACCTCCAAAAGTATTTTTAATACATATATTCATATATATTGTGATAGCTCCCAAAGGCCCTACGCAGGATCATGACCCCATTATGATAGGTGGTGTAAGAACAGACAGGAAGATAATATATGCCATTGAAGCAGGTTATGCTAGATTTTTGCTGCTGGGGACTGGCAGTGGTATAATGAAACATGGGGGAAAGGTACAAGTATGAATTTTTCACTGGTTGGAATGAATTTTTTCTTTTCTAGATGCTCCATATCACTAATTTTCCCCCGAATGCTTGACTGCAGGATTTTCATTCTTTCCTTTTGACGAAGTATTGTGCATTTTCCTAGGGTGGTAATCTTGATTTTTGTCAAAATCCTGTTGAATTTAGCTGTGCCCATAAGGCCTCCCCACCTGTCATACAGGGGATTGTGGAGGAAAGAGTCATACTGCCTAGGCCTTTGGAGGAAAGGAGAATAGAGAATAAAGCCACAGTTTTAAGCTTCAGATTTGGAGCCTGCTGACATTGTAAAAACCTAAGCCTTGCCCTGTAGGCATCTTTTTCTTATGGCAAAGTTTCATAATAAAATAACCTTTCTCTCATTATTTTGCTGTTGGTATAACAGATTTCTGATTGCATTTTTTATTTAAATTCACCATAAAGCGCCCTTCCAAACCCGTGGGCATTGCCCAATCAATATAAAACTTAAGTGCAATGTGTAAAAAAGTCTGTACATTCTTGCAGAGCTTACTTGTTCAGTTCTTTTAAGTAGCTAGTGAGTTGCAATGGAGAGACAAGATCTGAAAACTAAAAACTCTAATCAAATATAGATTTTAGCAAAACTAGGTCAGAGAACAAAATCAAACTGTGGAATCAGGATCACAAAATTGTTGATCCTGATGAGAAGGGATTGTTATCTCTGTGAGTAATAACTATATGTTTATTCCAACTGTCAGGAGACTTATGCATTCCATTACTTTCATGTTGTCTTTAAAAATATCCATGACTTTTTGCACTGAGGAGTTTTGCATGCAAATGGAAAGTGGGTGAGTGAATGGATGCATGAATATTGTTGAGAAATAGTTGCACAAACTTTGTTCAGAGCCTTAAGAAAATACACTGTGAATTGCACAGAAGGCTAGTAGGGATCAGGGAATTGGCAGCAACCCAAAGGACCAGATTGGTGAGCTTGTAGTAGAAACCATTTAGTAGCTGGGGTTGTGGCTTAGCCCCAGTTTCCTAGCAACAACTCTGAGCTGTGTTTGAGATGCTCACACAATCGGAGCATGCTCAGACCAAGAGCCAGTCCATGAGCCACACACAGGAGGAAATGTTCTAGCCCAGAAGCACATCTTTGACTGAAATCTTTGTCTGACTTTGCAAGATTCCATGGCAAACCTGCACCAGTCATGACTGACCAAAGCGTAGCCCTGGATTTATTGAGAGGCCTAGTTCCCCAATGTTTGCAACTTCAGAACAACTTTGCAC
Organism: Dermatemys mawii; assembly: GCA_007922305.1. NCBI lineage: Eukaryota > Metazoa > Chordata > Testudines > Dermatemydidae > Dermatemys > Dermatemys mawii. The sequence goes on along the minus strand of ML677333.1, from coordinate 53,906,967 downwards.
TTTTTTCCTGTGACACATGTATGGCAATATGGGTTGTCTGAGAGGAGGAAAACAATCCTCGCCTTGTTGAAGCCAATCGGAGCTTTGCAGCTGACCTGAAATGTGTTAGGATCTTATGACAGGGTGTCCCTTTGCCTCCTTTATATGTGTTTGTTAGATAGGGCCATTTATAGTATACATATACAATGAGTAATGCTTTATCCTGTAAACTTTTGATATTGTATTTTCAAGTCTTCCTACACATAAATAACTTTAGGTTTATTATAGTGGGGGAAAGGCTTATTTTCTATGAGTTCTACAAACATGACTGTTACAGAATCCCTGACCCATCCAACCCCCACTTCCCTCTCCCGCCCCGCTCCTTGTCCTCTGACTGCCCCCTCCTCTGTGCTCTCTCTGTCATGGCTTTGAATCATTGTCCCTGCTGAATTTAATATTTGTGTAGCTATTCTTACAGCTCACCTCCAATAGTCCCCTCACCTTGCGTAACCATTCCCACCCCAAGGTGGGTCAGGGGCCTTGAAAATACAGCTTTGCATTTTGGGAGAATTTCATCCAAGGAAAATAGTATTCATTATCATAACAGCAAATTCAGTTCTAGAACCATTTGCAACAGCATTATAAAATGTGGTTTGTGTGGGTTTGTTTAAAAAGTCCATAACTGGCTTCATGTTTTTCTTTTAGCTGTAATATATATACAGTAGTTTGTGTGACTGTTATGATGGCTAATGTTATCCGAAATTGGGCCAGCTAGTAAGCTTATAGAGCAGTGGTTCTCAAATGTGTTGGTTCGGTGACCCCTTTTTGCTCTGCAGTGTCCTCTTGCGCCACGGGTATGTCTGCCGAAATGCCGCCGAATTGAACTCTTCTGGTTTTGGCAGACACTCACCGTTAGTCTCTGTGTCCGCCGAAATGCTACCGATAGCAGAAGCTTGTACTTCAGTGGACTCACTCGCATGTTTGGAGCTTCCACTGAAATGCCACCAAAGGTGTCGGCAGCTTGTGACTCCCCCCCCCGGGAATCAGCCCACGACCCCTCAATATGAGAACCACTGTTATAGAGGATTAATGACCCACCAGAGTTTGACAGAAAGCAGCAGGTTTATTACACTGATATCTAAGCTCCAAAGAAAGGGTGTGATGGGGTCACACTCATATCTGCATACTCATGCTCTCAGGACAGGCACAGCACTGAAGATGTCAGGATCCTTCAAGGTAAGTGGCCCACAGCGCAGCAATGGATGGTGTGATGAAGGTAAGTTTTCCCGAGGTATGATGGAGTACAACGCAGTGAACCCTTGGCCAGGCGATCTGGACGAAGGACCTTTATGGGAGGTACAAGCTTGTGAGTTCCTGAGCACATGGCCCCTTCCCCTTTTAAGGACCTGCTCCTTATGTTATGTCCTGCGACTAGAGATGACTTGGCTGCCTCTGGTTGGTCACACTCCACCTCAGGCAATGTCTAACTAAGCACTGGGTGTGTGATCACTGCCTAATTAGAGTCCCAGACACCTTCTCTTCCTTTGGAGCTCTTCTGATCTTCCAGCTGTTTAAACTACTCATTCATCCCACTAGCATTCCAGGAGGGAGGGGTAGGGGAAAGCCACTTCACAGGTATTCAAAGAGGGAGAACAGACAAAGGTGGGGGCGGGAGGGGAGAGGGAACAGACCTTTTGAGTAACAAGTTACACATACAGATCGCTGCTGCTCCTACAACAGCTATATCCTTGTTAAAAAGGAAACTTTCTGGATATACAGTTTAATCTAGACTCTAAGGCCCTGGTTACACTGGCACTTTATAGCGCTATAAAGCCGTCAGGAGCGCTATAACTCACTACCCGTCCACACTGGCGAGGCACGTAGAGCGCTATAACCTCGGAGTTATAGCGCTCCTGGTAATCCACCTCCGCATGGGGAATAAGGGCTGTAGCACAGCTGCTATAGCGCTACAGCGAGAATGTGGACATCCACTGCGCATTAATTGGCCTCCAGCCCATCCCATAATTCCTGTTTGAGCCACTCTGGTCATCACTTGCAAACTCTTTTGTCCTGTCCTCAGGTGACCACACGTCAGACCTGCCCTTTAAATTTCCAGGGAAATTTGAAAATCCACTTCCTGTTTGCTCCAGCCAAGCGTGGCGTGCTCTCAGGGAATCCTTGCAGGTGATCGTTCTGCTTGATCATGACTCCACGTGCCATGCCTCCTCGCAATAGGTGATCCCCAGCGTGGAGCAATAGCTAAGTGCTGGACCTCATCAGCTGTTGGGGGGAAGAGGCTGTTCACTCTCAGATGCGGTCTAGCCACAGGAATTATGATACCTATGGGCAGATATCACGGGCCTTGGCAGAAAGAGGCCATGAGCGGGACACTCTGCAGTGCCGTGTTAAGGTAAAGGAGCTTAGGAATGCACATCGCAAAGCCCGCGAGGCAAACGGCCACTCCGGGGCAGCCCCGGCAACTTGCAGATTTTATAAGGAGCTGCACGCGATACTTGGTGGTGATCCTACAGTCACTCCATCGACCACCACGGACACTTCCCAGCCCACCAGTGAAGAGGGGGGTGAAGAGGACGACGAAAAGGAGGAGGATGAAGAGGAGGAGGAGAAGGCAGCAGCGACCCAGGGCACGGAAGAGTCCCAGGACGCATGCAGCCAGGAGGAGGGCAGCCAGCCGCAGTGTCCGGCGGTTGCAGGGGGCAACGCAGCAGCGGATTGCGGAGGTAAAGCTGCTTTTCTATTGGGAAGGCAGGCAGCTTGGGGTGGAAAGAGATTCTTGCCTACATGTGGAATGGTGTATTGATGTAGTCTATCACATCGCGGTAATCGTCATCAGTAATCTCTTCAAAGGTCTCAATAAGAGCGCTTGCAATGCGCCTGCGCAGATTTCTCAGGAGATCCAGCATGGTCCCGGTCACTAGTCCCCGCCATTGTGCTACAGTGAGTGGAGGGAGCATTGCTGCAGAGAGGCAAGCTGCATATGGCCCTGGGCAGAAGCCGCATCTCATTAGAATGCCCTCCCTTTCTTCCTTGGTCACCCGCAGCAGTGAGATATCTTCCAGGACGAACACCTTCGGAGAATGTTGGGACAGTGTTCAGAGTAGGGCTCCCGCCACTTCCCTGCACTCTTCCCCAGCCATAGCACAGCACGGCAGGGAAACAATCATTCCCCCTGCATCTAGAGAGGACTCACTATGGCAGGGGCTTCATTGTTGTCTTTGTGCTCTCTGTGAGACAGGCAAATGGGGAATACGGGGGAAATCATCGGCATATCTGCTGTTTAAAAGGGAGCCACTGTTACATGTTTCATTTTCTCTGTGTAGGATCGACCTTGAGCCCTGTGCCATCGCTGTTATCAACAGCTTAGCGGCTGAGGCGACTGAGGAAGAGGCCACGAAAGAGCAAAGAGGATCTAGTACAGCAAGTAATGAAACAGGCTGTAATGGAGAATCGAATTGCACAGAGGTGGAGGGAGAACGAGAGCAAGTTGAGGGAGAAGGCGCAGCAGGAGAACGCAAGTCACCGGCGGGAAACCACCGATAAGCTGTTTCATTACTGCAGCTTCAATTAGAGACTATGCAGCGGATTGTTGCCATTCAGGAGGAGAAGCACCGTGCTCTCCGCCCCCTTTATCATTTGCCTCAAAACCCTTCCCCTTCTGGCCCTCTGTCCCCTCCGGGCTACCAGTATCATCAGCTATCTGGTTATTACCACCCACAGCTGTCTCCAACCCCCCTGTCTTCACCGACCAACCCCCAAACCCAGGACCCTTGTCCACTGCACTCAACCCCTAATAACATGCCTCATTGCCCTCCGCAAATGGGGTTCGGAGGACATGGCAACTGTGAGGGCACTGGAGACTCAGAGATCCGGACATATTCCAATCTATGACTGACCCCATCCCACCCCAATTGCACCTCCCCCCGCTTCCCCCACACATGCATCATAACCTTTTCTTTCAGCAACCAAAGTAGCTGTCGAATAAATGAATTGTCTTTTTAATAAATGGGTTTCTTTATTCAGTGTACATAGATTATTAATGGCTACCGAAAAGCCATTTTTGTATTAAAAGATTGCACCCTCCCTCCCTCTGCACTTCCCATTAGAACTGACTTTCAGCCTTAAAATGCTCCCTCAAGGCATCCCTGATCCTAACAGCCTCGCGCTGGGCCCCTCTAAGAGCCCTGCTCTTTGGCTGTGCATATGTGGCCTCCAGGTGTTGAACCTCTGAGGACCATGCCTGAGTGAAACTTTCGCCCTTCCACTCACAAAGATTATATAGGGCACAGGATGCGGAAATAACCGCAGAGATACTACCCTCAGCCAAGTCTAGCTTCCCATAAAGACAGCACCAGCGCGCTTTGAGACGCCCAAAAGCACACTCCACAGTCATTTGTCACCAGCTAAGCCTGTAGTTGAACCTTTCCTGGCTGCTGTCCAGGCTCCCTGTGTAGGGTTTCATGAGCCGCGGCATTAAAGGGTAAGTGGGGTTGCCAAGAATCACGATGGGCATTTTGACTTCCCCCACGGGGATACGCTGGTCTGGAAAAAAAGTCCCGGCTTGCAGCTTCTTGAACAGGCCGGTGTTGTGGAAGATGCGTGTGTCATGTACCTTTCCCGACCAGCCTGCGATAATGTCAGTAAAACGCCCACGGTAATCCACAAGTGCCTGGAGAACCATGGAGAAGTAGCCCTTTCAGTTAATGTACTCGTCTGCTAGGTGGTCTGGCGCCACAATAGGTATATGGGTCCCATCTATTGCCCCTCCACAGTTAGGGAAACCCATTTCTTCAAAGCCAGCCACGATGTCCTACATGTTACCAAGAGTCATGATTTTTCGTAGCAGGATGCGATTAATGGCCCTGCACACTTGCATCACCCCAACTCCGACGGTCGACTTTCCCAACCCAAAGTGGTTGGCCACCGATAGGTAGCTGTCTGGGGTGGGCCAGCTTCCAGATCGCAATAGCCACCCGCTTCTCCACCGGGAGGGCAGCTCTCAATCTGTTGTCCTTGCGCCGCAGGCCGGGGGCGAGTTCAGCACACAGTCCCATGAAAGTGGCTTTTCTCATGCGAAAGTTTTGCAGCCACTGCTCGTCATCCCAGACTTGCATGACAATGCGATCCCACCACTCAATGCTCGTTTCCCGTGCCCAGAAGCGGCATTCCACGGCCGTGAGCATGTCCGTTAATGAGACAAGAAGCTTCGTGTCAAATGCGTTCACCGCTTCACTCTTGTCTTCGGACCCATCACTGTCGCCTTGCATGTCGAGGATTAACTCCACTGCACACTGAGATGTGCTAGCGATAGTCGTCAGCACGTCCCTCAGCAGTTGGGGATTCATTGTGGCGCACGAAAATAGACGACGGAGCGCGCCTTGCTGAAACAGTTGAAAGATGGCGCCTGAGGTGGACGGAAACCCAGGGATTGCTGGGATATGACACAAAGCATCATGGGTAGTTGGAACAGGATGCAGAATGCCCCACAAGTGACACCCCCCTACCACAAGGCATTGCACCAGATCGGGAAGAGGTGCTCTGTGGGATACCCGCCCTAATGCGCTGCTCTTAATGCCGCCTGAAGTGCCGCAAATGTGGCCGTGTTATACCGCTGGCGCGTCTCAGTGTGGACACGCAATAGCGCTATACCTGTTGCTGTATACAGGGACCGCTATAGCCAAAAGCGCTATAATCCTGTAAGTTTCCTTGACGTGGAAAGAAACCAGTTAAAGCAGGGTTTCTCAAACTGGGAGTCGCGACCCCCATGGGGTTCACCGAGCGTTTCTAGGGGGGGTCGCGAGCTCCAGCCACCGCTTAAAAGCCGCCAAATGAATTACTTCCGCATTTGGCGGCTTTTCGGCGGACATGCCGAGCTACTTCGGGAGCGCTCGGCATCTCCACCGAAAAGCTGCCGAATGCGGCAGTAATTTTTTCGGCGGACAAAGAAGAGTCCGCCGCGTCAGCTGAGGAAGGAAAAATGGGTCGCGGTTCTCAGAAGTTTGAGAACCACCGAGTTAAAGCATTCAGGATATATGCTTTGCTTGGTCAGCAAAGGATGGGAGATTGTGGGCTTGACTACAAAGTACAATAGTGTCGTGTGTCTTCAATTCTCAAAACAGAGATCAGGATACAGAGAAATTCAGTCTGTGGTTTTATATAGATAAATGATTATTAACAATTCAGCATTATTTTAGTTTGATAATTTAGCATTTCACTTAGCTGTAGGCTCTTTACCGTTCTATTAAGTCTGGTTTAATTTTTTTTCTTTTTCTGTACCTGTATAACCCATATCTTGTACTAATTTTCTGTAAATACATGGCAGGGGTGGGGGGTACGTGGAGACTTGCAAAAGTTCCCTATGCATTTATGAGTGTAAGTCCTGTTGACCTTCCATGGGACTTTTGCTCCTCATGCACTTTTGAAAATGTTTCTTCCCCCACCCCCCGATGTAAGTAACCGTCTTTTCTTCTTTGAGTGCTTGCTCATATGCATTCCAGTTAGGTGACTCCCAAGCTTTACCTAGGCGGTGGGGCTGGAGTGAGGATCCGTTGAGCATAACATGGCTGAGCCAAAGGAAATGTATATGTGTAATATTGGTCTTATATTATGTCTTCGTATATATTATATATAATATATCTTATATTATTTATGTGATATTTACTTTTATTTACAAATTGTTCTCATAATATAAGAGCTAGGGGCCACCAATGAAATTAATGGGTAGCAGGTTTAAAACAAATAAAAGAAAGTTCTTCTTCACACAGCGCACAGTCAACCTATGGAACGTCTTGGCTGAGGAGGTTGTGAAGGTTAGGAGTACAGAAGGGTTTAAAAGAGAACTGGATAATTTCATTGAGGTTAAGTCCATTAATGGCTGTTAGCCAGGCTGGGTAAGGAATGGTGTCCCTAGCCTCTGTTTGTCAGAGGGTGGTGACAGACGGCAGGAGAGGGAGCACTGGATCGTTACCTGTTAGGTTCACTCACTCTGGGATGGTATTGGCCACTGTCGGTAGATAGAATACTGGGCTGGATGGACCTTGGTCTGACCCAGTACGGCCTTTATTTTGTACAATTTGAAAGCCAATATATATGGGGTACATACACAGATTGCTTATAAGAGGTGAATAAACTACAGTGTGGTCTGTTAGTTGCATGATGCACTTCAGTGAGGCTTTGCAAAGGTTTGTAGCTCAGGTTGGAAATGTAGGTGATGTGTGCTGTATGGTTGTAAGAGGATTTCTGATTCATGATTAGACTCATTGGAAGGGGCAGAGTTAAGTTGTTTTTTTCAATTAGCAATGTAATATTTTACATTTGTACATTTTAAGAAATTATATGAAGTGTGAAGATGTTTGAATATTTCTTCACTTCTAAATGCTTTTTTCAACAACATTGCTTGGTATATTTTAACTAATATCAAAGTAACAGCGTTAACTAAAAATTAGCTCTTGTCCTTTAATCTGTATACTTCAAAATAGCTTCTCTTCATACTTAAAGGTTTAGTACTTTTCAATATTAAGTATTAAATCATGTGAAAAAGAAGTGTATGATCTTGGTCTTAACTTCATAACATTAGTGTTCTCAGAACACTAGTATGGGATTCCATGGATTCTATTAGGCATCCTTAATCACACTTGTGTAATACCTATTCCTAATAGTCTACTGAATCCTTTAAAAGATACAAAAATGGCAGTGTACTGAACACAGCTGTTTGCCTTTTCATTCTCATTAATTTTGTTTGCACAAAAGCTATGGTTTAATTTTCCATCCTATATGTTTCCATAAATAAAGTCCCTGATATATTTTTGATAGAAAGATTATCCTTTTTACGAAGAAAATGTTTTAAATTTTGTCAATACTTTTGTGTCAGATATAGCTTTGAAACACTGGACATACAATAGCAACATGAGCCATTGAACATTGAATACAGAAACACCTTTTAGTTTGTGTACATTAATTGCAAGGATTTGAAAAAATATTTGTTAGAATGTATGTCTTATGAATATTACAGCTCTTTCCTGGCATCTTGTCTTTCATATTTATATATAACTTTTGGTGATATTTTGAAGAACTGTTTATTTTCACAGCTGCAAGGAAATTTTGAAGCTTACAGAATTTTAATGATATATGCCATAAGAGGTTTTGTGTGTTTAAAGCAATTTTTAAGGTTAGTTACGTTTAATTATTTCGTTCCCATAGTAATTTCAGGATTTTGTTTCACTTTACTTTTTTTTCCTTTTACCTCTTTTACAGAATGGGTTGCTTGTGTTAGGTCCAACTTCCTGGTTTTGTGTTACCTGCATGATGTGAAGAATGTTCTGCAACTTCATGATCTAGCCACTGGCACATATCTCAAGACTTTTCCTTTGGAAGTCGGCAGCATCGTGGGATATAGTGGCCGAAAAAAGGACACAGAAATATTTTATCAGTTTACGTCCTTTTTATCTCCAGGTAAAGTTGTTTATTTCCTCAGGTGTTATCCCTTTTACAGGGGACCTGCCCAGTGGATTTTTAATTTAGGAGATACTATACACATAATGAGATGGAATTGTAGCTTGATCTTGAGATCTAGAAAAATGTGCTTTTCTCCTAAATAGTGTGTACTTGTTTGGACTGTGCATTTAAAATATATTAATGGAGAAGACACTTGGATCTCATGGATCTACAGTAACTTAATACATTGGAGATCTGGGTTCAGAAATGACCCAGTATTACAGAGAATTCTATGGATGCACCTTCTTGCTCATTCTGTCCCCCTAAAGAAGGGAATTAGTGTTGCTTTCATAGCGTCGATTAGACACTGTACAAATGTGCTTTGAGCAGAGCTGCACGATCATGTAAAAGTGGGTCAGATAATACCTTTTGAGCAGCCCATAAATACCTAATAAACTGTCACAAAGTTTAAGGCTAAAAGTGACCTTGTATATTACAGGCCACCAACACCACCCAGCACCTGCACACTAAACCCAACAACCAAACTTAGACCAAAGTATGACAGCTCTCAGGAGACTAAACTATTGTTGTGTCATGGGCAGAGAATAAGAGCAATCGAGGTGTACCAAGGCCCCTGCAATGGTAGGGAATTCAATAAATGAGAGAGACCCAGATGATCTGTACAAACAACCCGCATCCCATGCTGCAGAGAATGGTAGTGACCTTGCATTCTTTTTGCTGATCTGTCCTGGGTGAAAATTCCATCCTAGTCCCATATATGATGATCACTTAAACCCCAAGCATGTGAGCAAGAACTAGTTATCCAAGCACCCTGCAGAGAGAATTCTCACTATTATCTCAGAGCATCTCCAGCTATGGCCTTATAGGTTGTTCAAAAGGAGGAGACAAAAAAAGTAATATGTGTGCATGTATGGAGGGCAACCCTTTCTGACCTTTGAAGGTGACCAGCTGAAGCCCTGAAGTATGAGATTTTAGGAACATAAGATATGAGCTTTGCCCCAATCACCACAAACAACCCAGACATATGATCCCACTCATAAATTTGTCCACCTCTCTTACAATGAATTAAGTTGTCTGTCCACCTTCCCTCTCCCTGCCAGTCCAGTCTGGAGGCTGTTCCAGAACCTGATTCTGATTATTAGAAATTTCCGATTTCCAGCCTAAATTTGTTCATGGCCAGTTTATATCTATTTGTTCTCATGCCAACATTTTCCTTTAGCTTAAATAGCTCTTCACCTTCCTTGGTATTTACCCTCCTGATGTATTTATAGGAGCAATCGTATCCTCTCTCAGCTGTGGTTTGGCTAGGCTAAACAAACCAAATTCTTTTAATCTCCTCTCATAAAATAGGCCTTCTGTTCTCCTGATCATCCTAGTAGCTCTTCTCTGCACTTGCTTCAGTTTGAATTCATCTTCCTTGAACATGGAAAGAATGACAAAGCTCTTAATAGTGGGGTATGTGGTATTTAATTATACTCTTGGGAATGGCTTTGAAAATACCTCCAGTCTGTTGAATTCCAAATTAAAATTAAAATTCTTCAGCATCAGTGTTGTAAATCAGAGATTAATCAGTCTTTACAGGGACAGTTTTACCAGTATCTAAAGAGGGGTACGAGTCTACCAGTGATAGTCCTCCTCCATTTGAACCATGCTTCTGCTGTATGACTGTCTTCCTTCTTCCCATTTACTCTGCTATCCCTTTGCTTTTTTCTCTCCTATAGAAGTCCCTTTCAATCTCTGCTAGTACAAAAGCAAAGATTAAACACAGAGTAATGGGAGCCCTGAATGAACGGGTAGGTAAAAGATGAAGAACCCCACTCAGATCATTTCTCCTGTCAGTTTCTGTCATTTGGAGATAGAGACCCATTTTGGCTTATTCTGGAAGTGGGGTGCTAAGCTATGAAGTCTAGCCTTCTCCATAGCGACTGCCCCATTCAGACATCAATAATTTTATAACCGGTATCGTAGATCACTTATGCTAAGTGTAGGGAAAGGTTAGGGTGTGTTTTTTTCAAGAGCAAATCAGAAAGGTCCTGGCTGATAGTTAAATTCAAGTGAAAGCTTATGGACTAACTTTTTTTACCCCAAAAGTTGTCAAGCACTCACAGCTTCCATCAGAGTGATCATCATCTCTGAAAATCAGGTCATTAGTACAGCCCAGAAAAAGAACAATTTGATGTTAAAACAAAGGTGTGCTTTCTCATAAATAGAAGAGCAAGCAGCATTTATCTACTTCGTATGGTCCATCACATGCTACTGACCCAAACATCTTTCTTCTGAATAACAAAATATCAAGTAGTTGGATCTGAAGAAATGGTTTAAATTTATAATTTTGGATTTATCCTAGTTTCTGTTCTGCAGTTCTTGTTGATGTACTACATTGGCGCACTTAGTGGCATTCTTATTGTCTCTCATAATGGCCTTTTATAGTTGGCCACACAGAACTTGTTCCAAAAACCGCTTGTGTGACAGGCCCTACACGCCACTGTGCTACGGAGACCTTTCAGTTGCTGTCTAGAGTCCTGGCTTTCATGGGTATTAAGCACACATAACTCTCATTGACTGAAAAGGGAGCTATGCGTGCTCAGTAAGCCAGGCCCTATGCAAATAAATTAATCTAACCATGTCCACAGAGTGATATAAACATATCATGTAGCCAAACACATTTTGTTTTTACTGAGTTTTCTTGATTACACAAAAGTTAAGCAGAAGTTAGTCCCTAGAATAGTAAGATGGGTGGAAGAGGGAAAACAAAGGTCCCTAGAAAAATACTGATGCATTCTAAAGGCAAACTTATTGGCTAAAAACTGATCATGGAGGTCTTAGCTTCTAAACTTATACTATATTTTTTCTGCAAGTGGCTCTTGCTATATATGACAAATTTTAACAATGAAGTATAACTTTCATGCAGGCAATGCATGTGCTGCAGTAGAAGATAGTGTGCATGCAGTTATTTGGGAGAGAGTGGACTTCATTAGCCTGGGAGGAAGTCATGCACTGGCCTTTTCATTTAAAAAAATAAATAAATATAAATATATAAATATAAATATATAAATATAAATTATTATATATAATATGTCTGGGATGGAGCATGGCTTGTTTGGATGAGATTACTGTCCAAATGGACTTCCCCCTACTCCTAATACCTTGAAAAGTACCCTTTTCATTTTGTCATCCAAACTCTCCCTACTTTTTTGCACTAGAGTAGGAAAATTAATCTACAGAACATGAAATATTTTCTTAAAATAAGTTTGTTTTTTTCTCAGTTTCAAGCATAAAAAGAGAGGCAGGGAAGACTGAGTATCCAGATTGGAACTGATCTGAATATATTCTCTGAACATGAGTGGCGGTGTTGGGAATGTTGATAATTGAGTGTGGAGCCAGAAAGGAAAAACCCCACCAGCTTCAACCAGAAAGATCATGCAAGTAAAATCTTGACATTACCTCAACAGACTGCAGAAGAAGGCTGTGTATAAAGGCTTAGCTATGTAAACTAAATAATTGCTGGATAAGATGGGAAAGAAAGGATGAGTCATCCCATCCTGCACTCATCAGAGTGTTAATAACAGCAAAAGTCCCAAAAAGCCTGTAAGCTTCTGTCAAGCAAACCATGAGTCCAGTTATTTCTGCAAGAGGCCGTAGTTACCTTGTGAAAAAAACAGCCCCTTTGTCCCAGTGTATAATGAAAGGGTTCAGAGTAGATCCAAAATTGTTCACAGTAATAGCCAGAGAGACTCGGAGACAATATGGCTAGTTTGGGGGTTTATAAGAAAATTATATAATTTAAAGGAGGAGGTAGATTTCTTCCTGCTTTTCCTTTTCTGAGCTCCCTGCTGTTTAAATAGTCCCTGCTTTTTTACTACTTCTACTACATGTTAATACAGTATGATGTTTAGGGTAGGAGGAGCAACTTGGGTTAAGAAATAGTTAGATTTTCTTACTGATACTTAAATCATAGATTTCTGTCCTTTAATCATCTGATATAATTAAGTTTTGTATTATTTCCTCTTTGCTGATAGGTAGGGAAATCTAGTACTGAATGTTTATTAGATGCAAACTTACTTTGTATTAATATTCTATGCCGAGAGCAGCCAAGAGAATTTGCAAGCTGGCTACGTGCACGTTATTTTTGGCAGTGTTGTCAACTCAGTCAGTATACAGCTAAACAAGCAATTTGGGCTGACCTCACTTTAGTTCTACTGACTGGCTCTGTAGACAGTTGCACTTTCAGCCTCTGCTATTTATACTCTGACACTGAGCTTTTCTCTCAGTTTTGATGGTATTGTATCTATTAGAGAAAAGAAATCATAAAAAAAAACCCACACCTGGTAAATCTTGTTATTTCCATAGCTAATCCAGTACACAGAATCTAAATCATCTTCTCTTACTCTCTCACCTTCACACTGTGTTTTCCTCTTTTTAATCTTAATTTATCTAAATTTGAAATGGCACTGCTCCACTGGATCAGGAGTAAAAGGTTTTACAAAAAGCCCTATGCTAGGTTCGTCACAATCCAGAATTTTTTTTCCAGGTTTTTAACAGAACGATTCTCTGTCCTGCAAGCCTAGTTTCAGGATATTGACTACTGGTGGTTGAAATTATGTTTATTTGTATCACAAGAATTCCCAACCAAGTCTGAGGCCCCATTATGATAGGGACTGTACAAACATATGTTAAGATTCTGTTCTGATGAGTATACAATATGAATAGACAAGACAAAAGGTGAGAGAAAAGAAGTACTATAATCCCAATTTTACATCTGGGGAACAAAGGCTCAGAGTGACAAAGTGACTTATCCAAGACACACAGGAAGTTTGGAAATTGAACCCAGATCTTTTGCATTGCAGTCCAGTCCAGTTCCTTGGCCACAAGACTGTCCTTGTCCCTTCCTACCAACTGTCCACCTTGGAGAGCATTGGGGAAGAACTTATCTTTCTTGGGAAGTTTAGAGAACAGAATTGGGGCAGAGAGTTTAAACATATGGTTAAGTACTTGCAGGACTGGATGCTAGAAAAGGAGATTTCTCTCTAAAAGCCAGATCCTGCACAGTGACTTTTCCATCTGTGTTCCCCTAGGGGAAGGCTAGGTGAAGAGGAAATGGGTGCATGGCTCTGCCCACTCCATAAATGTGCAGTGGATAGAGAGGTGTTCCCCACAAAGGGGCATTGCGGCAGGTATGCGGTCACTGGGCATTGGATTTCTTATTTTCTGAGCAGAGTGCCTCCATTCCCTCCAGGGCAGTGCAGTTCTGTCTCAATCACACCCTTAAAAATGATTTTAAGTCTACCAGCTTCTTCTGATTTCAGTGGGCATACTAAAATGAGTAAAATTATTCACGTGTCCAAGTGTTTGCAGGATCAGGCCCTAAGTGAATGTATTAGGCTAAATTCTGTTCTCCTGGATTGTACCAATGTAGCTGTAGGCAACCTATAGTATGTGTGCCAAATGCGGCACATGAGCTGATTTTCAGTGACACTCACACTGCTCAGGTCCTGGCCACTGGTCTAGGGGGCTCTGCATTTTAATTTAATTTTAAATGAAGCTTCTTAAACATTTAACCTTATTTACTGTACATACAACAATAGTTTAGTTATATGTTATAGACTTACACAGAAAGAGACCTTCAAAAAACATTAAAATGTATTATTGGCATGCGAAACCTTAAATTAGCGTGAATAAATGAAGACTTGGCACACCACTTCTGAAAGGTTGCCAACCCCTGGTATAATCTGTATTAACCCACCACGTTTCCAAGTATACTCCTAAATCTTTCCGTTATTTGAATTCTGTTGGATTTGTAATTCTTATTAAATGCAAAGCAGCTTAATTTTTTTTTCTTGTGTTTACTTGGTTTTGGGAATTCTAACTTCAAATGCACGTAGTATGAGCAGCAGTAATTGTTCTTTGCATACAGAAAAGCTCTGCGTTCTTCAGTGAAGAAGTGCATGTCAATGAAGTGTAAGAATGTATCAAGGCTGCTTGTTTACCCACTGGGTTAACTTTTTGCCATTCGTTACAGACTTTCATGTTTTTTAATCCAATGCCTTTTTAATGATGCATGTGCAATTAATTGACAAATTTGACTTCTGTTTCAGGTATTATTTATCACTGTGATCTGATGAAAGAAGAACTGGAGCCAAGAGTTTTCCGGGAGGTGACTGTGAAAGGATTTGATCCTTCAGTTTATCAGTTGATTCAGGTAATAACAAAAACATGATTTTTTTCTACCTTGTGAAGCAGACTAACAAAAGCTGCAGTTAAATAAGAGTAAGATCACTTTCAAGCAACTCCTGTGTAATTTTCAATATCAGAAGTTGTAGAGTTTTGAGGCAGGACTAATGTGCTTTTTTTTAGGTAAGTTTAGTATGTGCCATGCCATGTTACTAAGAGGCAAACACAAGCATGCATCTTCTCGTGTTGTGAATTTTAAAGATATTACTAGTGTTTTGCATCAGTCTCACTGATGTAATTGCTTTCCATATACTGTGCAGTTCTTCCATTTTACTTAGTACAGTCATCCATATAAACTCTTTTGGTTGGGGACTGTTTTGTTTTTGTTTGTACAGCACAATGGGGTCCTGGACATTCATACATTACAAATAATAAATGTGTACAACATTTGGATTCTGAGAAGCTAATTTCTAAAGCTCCAAAATAAGAATGGCCATTCCAAGTCAGACCAATGATCCGTCTAGACCAGTATCCTGTCTGACTGTGGCCAGTGTCAGATGCTTCAGAGGAACTGAACAGCAGATTGCAGTTATCGAGTGATCCATCCCCTGTCATCCAGTCCCAGCTTCTGGCAGTTAGAGGTTTAGGGACACCCAGAGCATGGGGCTGCATCCCTGACCATCTTGGCTGAAAGCTATTGATAGATCCATCTTCCATGAGCTTGTCTAGTTTTGTTTTGTTTTTTAATCCAGTTATTCTTTTGGCCTTGACAACATCCCTTGCCAACAAGTTCCACAGGTTGACTGTGTGTTGTGTGACGAAGTTCTTCCTTTTGTTGTGTGCGGCGGCAGTCAGAAAAGCAAACAGGATGCTAGGAATCATTAAAAAAGGGATAGAGAATAAGACGGAGAATATCTTATTGCCCTTATACAAATCCATGGTGTGTCCACATCTTGAATACTGTGTACACATGTGGTCTCCTCATCTCAAAAAGGATATACTGGCATTAGAAAAGGTTCAGAGAAGGGCAACTAAAATGATTAGGGGTTTGGAACGGGTCCCATATGAGGAGAGATTAAAGAGGCTAGGACTTTTTAGCTTGGAAAAGAGGAGACTAAGGGGAGGTATGATAGAGGTATATAAAATTATAAGTGGTGTGGAGAAAGTGAATAAGGAAAAGTTATTTACTTGTTCCTGTAATAGAAGAACTAGGGGTCACCCAATGAAATTAGTGGGCAGCAGGTTTAAAACAAATAAAAGGAAGTTCTTCTTCACACAGCACACAGTCAACCTGTGGAACTCCCTGCCTGAAGAGGCTGTGAAGGCTAGGACTATAACAGGGTTTAAAAGAGAACTGGATAAAGTCATGGAGGTTAAGTCCATTAATGGCTATTAGCCAGGCTGGGTAAGGAATGGTGTCCCTAGCCTCTGTTTGTCAGAGGGGGGTGATGAATGGCAGGGAGAGATCACTTGATCAGTACCTGTTAGGCTCACTCACTCCAGGGCACCTCGCATTGGCCACTGTCGGCAGACAGGATACTGGGCTAGGTGGACCTTTGGTCTGACCCAGTATGGCCTTTCTTATGTTCTTATGTTTGTTTTAAACATGCTGCCTATTAATTTCATCAGGTGATTCTAATTCTTGTTATGTGAAGGGGTAAATAACATTTCCTTTCTTGCATTCCCCATACCATTCATGATTCTGTAGATCTCTTATCATCTTTCCCACCACCCTACCTTCAGTATCTCTTTTCTCTAATCTAATCCTTTCATAAATCCACGCAACTCTGTAGCAGTAGCAAAAAGGATGAAAGGGCTCCCAGTGTCAGTCCAGAGTATCTTGTCCTGGATAACTGCTTGTATTCTAGCATGCTACGAGCAGTCAAATGTCCCGCTGCCTGCCATCCTTAACCACTGACTCCACGAAGCTCAGGCCTGTTCAGCAAAGTTCCTCACACAAGTGCCAATCCAAAACATCTGCAGGGCTGCAGTTTGGTTATTGGTGCATACCTTTGCATACCATTGTGCCATCACTCAACAGGCTTGAGACGACGCTAGGTCCGGAAGAGCAGTGTTGCTGTCAGCATGTTCATGAACTCTGAGCCCACCTCTGGGGACACTGCTTATGAGTCACCAAACATGGACTGGACATGAGCAAGCACTCGGAGAAGAAAAAGTGATTACTGACCTTTGATAACTGTTGTTCTTCAAGATGTGTTGCTCATATCCATTCCATGACCCACCTTCCTACCACTGAGTGAAGAGGGTGCGTGGCCGACACTGCTCCTTATATCTGCGCGTGAACGTCATGGCTCCAGAGGGCGCTAGAGCCGGCCTGACTGATGCCAGAGGTTTTTCCCTCCGTGGTAATGGTGCACACACACATAACGTGGAACGGACATGAAAACACATCTTGAAGAAAAACAATTACAGAAGGTTAGTAACCGTTTTTTCATCCATGTGCCAGATAATTCTATTCTTTACTATAGTTTCAACCAGTTTGGCTGGTACTGAAATTAGGCTTACTGGCCTGTAATTACCAGGATCAGTTCTGGAGCCTTTTTTAAAAATCAACAGTCCATTAGCTGTCCTCCAGTCGTCTGGCACAGATGCTGGTTTAAGTGATAGGTTACATAACACAATTTAGCATACAGAGAAGATGCCATCCCTATCTGCACAAGGCTGTTGTAAATAGCCTCACTCATCTGTGATTGCTTCCATACATAGAAAGATGAGCTTTGCAAAGGCCAGTTTTCCAAAGATGCAGTCATCGAAAATTTATCTCTTGGCTTAAATTCATCAGGGAGGCTGCTACTACTTTCTCTGTTCTATTATATATAATATATATATAGCACCTTATAAACTAACAGATGTTTAGACTCTGTCACTTTTGTAGATCCAGACTAACATGGCTACCCCGCTGATAATATATATATAAAAAAACAAACTTTAGAGGATATGGAGATGAAGGAAGAAAACAGTGTTCACATTGAGAAAGAACATGATTATATAAGTAATGCTATCACATTTAGTGAGATAACAAAAATGGGATTATAAAAATGTATAATATAATTAAAAAGAGGTTTAGAAAGAGTTACTGTAAATTAGGAATATTGTATTTTATTGGCAAATCATGCTTTATATGAGAAATAATTGGGGAATAAAAAGCCGCTTTTATATATAAATCTATTACTTATTAAATTAGGCTAATAATTAAAAATAAATTTCTTAAGTGAGTTCCTCTCATCCAGAGGATCCCAGGTTTTTTTGATTGTATATAGAAAAGCATTATTTTCCCCACCTCTGAGAAGCTGCTACCTTTGCATTGCTTTAGTGATGTAACAGTGATTCACTTTCAGCAATATTCTACATGTTTTGAAAGCAAGAAAAATACCCATCCATTTTTACTACGGTTGGAATTTGATTAGCAATGTTGAGTTTAGCTATAACACAGCAGTTACTACAGCATTATAATCCTGATAAGTGCCCTTGGACCCTTAATTACATGGGTGGAGTGGGGGAGGAGGACAGTCCTTGGAACCTTGTACACCCCAAATACAGCATCTACAGTAACAGAGTGGGGCCCCTGTGCAGTGGGATATTGATTTATGCTGACTTAGAAGGAAAGGTACCATGTCCTGAGACCCGAATGCCACTTCCTACACCATCCTCTGTGTGTATGCTTCCTTGTATTTGAGATTTGAGGAGACTCTAGCATCAGAGAAAAGAGATTTCTTACCTTTGATCTGGCCAGTTTATTTTACATTTAAATCCCAAATTCATTTGAAATTGCTCTTTTAAAATTACACCTATATACTTGAATTGCATTGAGTTAAATCACAGCTTTGCCATAAGCCCTGCGTTCATGTTGAAGTATTGCTGCATTGTCCCTAAAGCTGCCTAAATTACAGCTGACCATCCAGCGCATCTCTGCTTCCATTCAGGGAAAGGGAGCATAGTGTGTCAGGGTTACCCATATTTTGTATGCTCTCCAAGATTGGCGGGGAGCTGCACCACTGAGTGTGTTGTGGAGCTAAACTAAGGTTCCACCCCATTCCTCACCTACTCCCCACCCACTTACATGGTGGGATGGTGGGGAGAGAGTAGATGCTCTGCAAAGGTTGCGTTCCCCTCCCACAAGGAGTCTGCGTGTGTATGTGTGTGAATCTAAATGATAATCTTGTTCCTCTTTTTAATTCTGCACCACCCAGGAGCCCAGGCAATTGAAAAGGAGAAACTGAAAATGGATGCAAGGAAAAGTAGTTGTGCAGAAAGTCACAGGTTGAGATTAATTATTTCACTATAAATAACATTGTTTCATTATTGTGATTTATATCAAAATTGCTGAGTGTTGAAAGGGAGAAAACAGAAAGCTTGCTTCTTTTTTTTTCCTATTTGACTAAGGCAAATTGGATTCTGCGCTGAGGGATGTCCTTTCTTAATAAGATAGAGATGAAAGGAATATCCTGTACAAAGCTTTCTACGTTTATTCTCTTCCAGTTGAATGAACAAAATGAACACACACCTACACATCTGGAGGTTTTCTAGATTTATTTACATAACATATATGAAATTTTAATGAGAGTTGTTCTCTAGTAGTCTCTGCACATAATTGAGCAAAAGTGTTAGAAATGAAGTGTGCCCCCGCGCGTGTGTTAACCTAACCTGAAATAGTCAAACTGTCAAATCTGTGGTCTTCTGGGCACATTTTCAGTGTTGCATGGATTTTTAGTGCAAGACCCTACTTGACTCTTTTTTAAAAAAAAATCTCACTGCTAAATCCCCATGCAACATATCAAAAATGTACCCTACATTCTTTGGTTAAAGTATGTATGAAATAGTACTAATAATCTTTAAATGTTTCCTGGTAGGTGGAAAGGAGTTTTGATTCTCTGAATAATTTCGTCATGTAATGTTTTATGGGGAGTAATAGAGAATAATGGATTTATGAAGGGAAACACTGGCACAATTTTGTTTAACTGAGCAACTTATAAGTAAAATTTATCATAAGCTGTTTACTGCATAATAACTCAAATGGTCTCTTAACTGAAGGTCATGAATTTTATCTTTATGAACTTGCCAACTGAGTTCTTATGTGCTTCTTGTTACACCTCAGGGTGAAGGTTAATCATTGATAAACAGGCTGCTGTCCTATCTCTGAATTAACCTACTTTTATGCTGGTATGCAAGATTGCAGGTGTTGAAATTGTAATTGCAAAACAAGTTGTTTGGATCCCTTTGCCATTCTTTTAGTATCTTCCAACATGTTTAAAATAGTTCAAGATTGCAAAAGAGTATATGTGCCTAGCAAGAGTTGTACTTTGTTTAGCTACTGTCTTGTAAAATAACATGAATTTCACAGTTCTAAGTTTGATTTAAAAGCAGCTGCCATTTTTTTTTTTTTGTACATTGTCTTGATAAATGGTCAGGTGGAGGGAATGCAGGATTAATGGTATCCTGTGTCTTTTATAAAACCTGTCTTTGTAGGAACTAAGTAACACTATGAGTTATTTCATTGTTCAGCCTCCTGTGGAGACCCGAGTTCAAATTATGGGTAGCTAACAAACGAGAATGAGGTTATTGTCATTCTAGTTCTTAACAGAGATGTATTTACACCACACAGGTTGGCACAGTCGATGTCTCTGCTTCAGGAAAGTTTAAAACTAAGAAGATGAGTCAGAATTGAGGTTGATTGGTAGAATTGTAGGAGAAACTTGTGCACAGCACCTGCCAACACTATTCCTGGCTCTTGCCATTACTATTAATACATCCATTTATGGAACACTAAATTCACTCGTTAAATTTTTTAAAAACATCCTTATTCAGAGGCAGGCACAAAGGGAGGCAAGCAGAGGCCTGGGCCCCCCAATAATCAGTGGGGGCACAGAACTCCTCCACCCCCAGGGACACGGTTGGGGAGAGCAAGTGAGCTCTTCCAGTCCTCTGGTCACAGTGGGGGCACAGAAAGTGCCCTTCTGAAAGCAGTCACATTTGTATTCCTACCTATGCCTCTGGCCTTATTGGTTGGAGTCCTATGGATGTCTTTAGCTTTTGGATCTGCCTAGCAAAATATGAGCTTCAGTTATAATTTTTTAAAGTGGATATGAAGAAGGACTTATTATTTCTTGTCTTTTCCTTAGAACAGATGAATGGTTCCCTGGTGTTTAGAGAGAACTTTCACTGTCTCTGTCATCTCAGCTAAGATGTAACGCCCTCAGTATAACAGACAAAGGGCACATTCTTCAGATGGAGTGTCATGTTAGGAAGCAAAATTAAAGAACACTCTCTCATCTTTCTTTCTTCAGTAAATAAATTACTCTGTGCTATTTTCCATCCCCTTTCTCCTTCCCTTTCTCTTTAACATGAAAGCGCTTTTAAAGCTGGAGCTTTTAAAGGCATGGGTAAAGAATGATGAATTTTGAAGAATTATACCATAGTATAATACCATACTGGTTCTGTGGATGCTTGGAGTTTTTGATTCCTCACAATCTCACTGTAAAAGTTTGAATTTTAATATTAGAAAGGGCAAAATAAGTCATTTGTTCCTGTCTCCTTCAGTTTTAGTGTTTTTAGTTCCTCCTGGCTTACCTATTCAGAAAGATAGAACATTTAGCGAACCTTGTTTTGTGTAAAAATTGATAGTTATTTAATGCCTGCCACAGTATGGCACCATCGTGTCCCCATCTAGTTGCACGCATAAGGAATATTGCTATTTTAGTTGCTTCAGTTTCCATTAGAATTCCAAGAAGAACACAGAAGGTTTCAGCTCTAATCTCTTTCTGCTGTTTGGCAGTGACTGTATTGTTGGCACCAAGACAACAAACAGTCCTGCTCTGGAGGACATTAACAAATACTTTTTGACAATTCTGGCACTATTTGCTACATGCCTTCTGATTTGAGTACGGGTAGTAACATCTTACGTCATTAACATGGGAATATGGCAAGTGCCACTTTAATCTGCTATTGCTTTCTCTAATTGCAGCTCAGTGGAGAGGTGCAAATCAAAATGCATTGTTCCAATTTTAGGATCCTGTATATTTTTTAAGCTCCAGAGAAATATTTGAAAGGTGACAGGTCTTTGTAGCCACATTTAGCTCCTTTTAAGAGGGGTTCCTCAGTATGAAGAATTGTAAAACTAAGAGGAAACTTCTAGAGAAGCATCCATAAAAGTAAATGGAGGATTTTGTTTAGTGATCTCACACTTTTCTTGGGCTTTGAATCCCAGACACCTAATTAGATGAGAGGTAGCTGGGTCTCCTGTAATAATTGTCAAGGGTTAAAGCAGTTCCATGTAGCATGCTTTAAATAATTAACCGTAGAAATCCTAGCTGATGTTGGCACACTCTAAATATCTGGATTAGTAGGTAGATCACCCTGTTCTTGATTGATGTATGGCATGGTGGGTTATTGTACTAGTTTTCACTTCTAGAGTTCAAATGCAGGCTGAGGTCCCAAATTAAGGTGGTTGTGGTAGTCTCTCATCCTAACCTCTGTGTCAG
The DNA here is from genome assembly GCA_007922305.1 of Dermatemys mawii. Taxonomy (NCBI): domain Eukaryota; kingdom Metazoa; phylum Chordata; order Testudines; family Dermatemydidae; genus Dermatemys; species Dermatemys mawii. The sequence goes on along the minus strand of ML677333.1, from coordinate 53,884,846 downwards.
AAAACAAATGATTGGCAGCGTTTGCTCAGTAGGAAGTGGAATAGTGGAAATGCTGTGGGTCAGGACTGAGGTGTGCATACACAACTATAAGTTTGCACAGCACCAGAGCATGCCTACATCTGAAACAAATATTAAAATACTAATCTCCCAGTCACCTGGACTACCACAGAGCCTATGGTGTTCAGCAATTCCAGCCTCATAATTGTAGTGTTTCCTTTCTGTTTAAGATGCAGGGAAATGAGGCGAATAGAGAAGAACTGGAGAATCTTCAAACACAAGGTCTTACAATAAATATTCCTTTTTTTTCAGTCCAAAGAGGGGGTGATGCAGAGCTGCTTAGTAGTCTAGTTAAGACCAAGAGAAATGTATTCTACTTTTTGACTTTCACTTCTAAAACTTTTTGCTTTAAACTACTCTTCGCTTTTTATTTCCACTGCTAATGAAAAGGAATATTGAAGTGGTGTATTTGATCCCAATTCAAGTGCCGTTGTTTCACTTAGAACCTCCCAAAACAGAGAGCTAAAATAATATAGATCGGTTCTAATCCATAACCATTGATCATAGCATATGTGAATCACTAACTACATGTAAAAGTGACTAGGAACTGGAGCTTAAATCAATTTTAATAAGAGTTTAAAGATTTGCTCTTACATCTTAAAGAACTGCATAACTAATGGCAAAAAAAATAGTTTTACAGTAAATGAGTAAATACAGTTTTGCTCTCAGGAAAAAACACAAGCCATTAGGACCCCCACCCCTTGTTTTTAAAGGCACTGTGTATTTAAGCCCCAAGTAACTCAGTGGGGTGCGGGTGGGGGGGTTGTTGTGGATAGGGACAGATTAAAATGAGAAACATCTTCATTGCAAAAATAACATTTTCCTTTTTGTCAACTTTCTAGAGAGACTGCTGAAGTCTTTTCCTTTCTTTTCTTCCTTCTCATAAACACTGATCCCTAAGTTTGATTTTTCCCTCCAGTACTTAACCATTAACACGTTTCTGTTGAGTTAATTGACTTAACTCCCTTGGCCACAAAACAGGAAAGAATTTCATTTTCCAAGTCTCATGGGTATTTTCTCCCAAACTTTCATTCTGTCTTTTCTCTGAAGATCCTGAAATACTTCCCAAAGATAGAGAAGTATGATTAACTTCATTTTACAGAGGGAGAAACAAAGGCACTGATAGATAACAGTGATCAGTGGCTGAACTAGGAATTGAGTCCGGGACCTCAAGTTTACTGTTTTGACTACAAGACTATGCTGCTTCCCTATGTCTTAATTTAGCAAAATGAGTCTTCAAAATGTGTTTATAGTGATTGCAATTTTACTTTTAAAGTCTGTTCTGCAGTCAGCATAGCATAACATTTCAGTACCAGTATAAAAACAGATCTCTCTAATATAAAATATTAACATTCAATCACTATAATATCTGTATGTGCTTTACATAATTTAGATGAGCAGTAACATTTCACAAAGATAAAGCTCTATCTTTTGCCCACTGAAGTTAATGATAGAGCTCCCATTGTCTTCACTGAGGCATGATCAGGCACATAAGCAGTTTCAACAAAACAAACAAAAATAATATTGCATTTTTTCTGAACTGATCACTTGATGGTGACCTGTTCTGTTCATTCCTTCTGAAGCACCTGGCACTGACTACTGTTGGAAGACAGGATACTGGGCTAGATGGACCTTTGATCTGACCCAGTATGGCCGTTCTTACGATTCTTCAGTCCTTCCACAGACAAAACTGACATTAGTAAAATTCTGATTTCAAAGTAGGGACTATAAGATCAGGCCTGCTGTCAGTATTTTTTGCAATGAAAGAGATAAAAGATAACTGGCAAAATATGTCACTGTTTCTTCTGTCCATATTTTTCTGTATTTTATTTGGATCAACAGATAAAATCAAAATATAAAATTTCCCTGTGCTTGCATGCCACATTTGTTCAGGATTTGTTTTATGAATGTGGGAATTGGTCAGTCTCCCTGCCAATTGATTTCTCTGCTGAGCCTACCAACAATGGTGTTAAATTTTGTGACCTCTCTCTGTAGGACTGAGATCTCTAGCCTTATTTTGCACAGCTGGCAAAGGGTCTTTAGATGGCTCCAGCTGTCAGCTATCATTGACATGAGCCAAATTCAAACTGCTGTAGAAAGGAAAGGCACTGAATTACCAATCCCTTAAGACATCCAGCCTCTTTGGAAGGCTGATGCTGAGTTTATTGACTTTTTTTTAGTTCTACATTAAAGGTGTACAAATCTATTGAAAAATATTAAGTAATGTTAGGTCCCCAAAGAATCAAGGAAGAGTAATATACACAGAGAAGTCTATTACATCTCTTACAGAAATAGACTCAGAAAGCTTATGGTTCTGAAATTACATCTGATTTGGAGAGCAGCAGCAATTGTTTGGCAATGAAGCTCGCATTTCTTGTGTTTGTCCCAAGCTTGCATAATATGATGAATTCCCTGCATTAATGGGCAAATGCTATTTAATGTGTCATTTATATGGAAGTCTCTCTTGAATGCTGAATAATATTCAAGGTAAACAGTTTCTAAACCTGGTTGAGGTTTGAAGGAACCAATGTGTATTCTGGAATTTTAAGGGAGAGAGAAGTTTTTGGGCTTTTTTTGGTTCCAGTGAAAGATAGCACTTTTCTGTTTCCTTTCCCAATCTTTTTCTCTCACTGCACATTGGATTTCTTGCATATATCTCCATTTCTAGCCATTTTACCACAATGCATAAAAGCTATTTCTAGGTGTCTTTTAATAGATGGTGGGTTTGGGGAGAATAGAAGGAGAGGAAATGAGGGGGATGGGACACTTGTTCTCTTTTCTGACCCTTCCAAAACATTTGAGGTTTCTCCCCTTTCCTTACTACTTCAGGACAGCATCAAAATGCTATTCATAGATTCCAAGGCCACAAGGGACAATTATGATCATCTGTTCGGACCTCCTGTCTTACACAGGTCAAGAACTCCCTCAAAATAGTTCCTAGAACAGACCTGTTAGAAAAACATTCACTCTTGATTTAAACATTGTCAGTGACACAGAATCCACCACAGTCCTTGATAAATTGTTCCAACAGATAATTACATTCCCTGGTAAAAATGTATACCTTATTTCCAATCTGAATTTGGCTAGCTTCAGCTTCCAGCCATTGGATTGTGTTATTACTTTTTCTGCTAGATTGAATAGCCCATCATTAAATACTTATTACCCATGTAGATACTTACAGAATGGTCACCTTCTCTTTGTGATGCTAAATAGATTGAGCTCCTTGAATCTATCACTGTGAGACAGGTTTTCTAATCCTTTAATTATTCTGATGACTCTTCTCTGAACCTTCTCCAATTTAGCAACATCCGTCTAGAATTGTGGGACACCAGAACTGGACACAGTATTCCAGCAGTTGTCTGTTGCTGATGTCATTTCCATATTTGACTCTGAGTCTCCTACTCTAGGGCATCTGTTAATAATTATAGGCAGGAGGGATTGTAAGCTTCTCCACAGTATTGTACCCAATTTAAACCATTGTGTAGTATACAGAATTTCTGATACAGCAGGATATTCCAGTAGCCTATCAGAGCCTTCAAAACAACCATTGCTCCACGGTGACTAGTTTGGTTTATTAATTTGCTTCAGGTGCAGATCTACAAACCCTAGGCCTCTAAAAACACACTTCAGTAGTAATCTCTAAATGATTGGAGTCTGATATGCAGCTGATAAAATGGTGTTTAAGGTAATTATAATTACAGCAGCCGAGAGAGGATAAAATTGGAATAATTTCAGTGCCTGAATAGTCATGGGTATGGATATGGGTATGGATATGATTTTGTCACAATAAAATCAGGCAAAATTCATGAGGGCAGTCATGGTAAAAATGTACAAAATCACGGTATGATCACACCAGGGCTGGCTGAAAAAGTCAGAGATCTGTTAGTCACAGAATCCGTGACCTCCATGATCAAATCATAGCCATAGGCGCCTAAAGAGGAAAAATACATAATGGCCATGAAAGAGTAAGTCACAGTTATGTAGGGGGTCCAGCGTGTACAAGAGCTCTGAAATTCTGTTGGTGTCTTTAGCAATAATAATGGTAATTGCATAGTGATTACATTAAGTGAGTCAAAGCCATAGGATAATTAGTGAAGTTTATAACTTGTAAATATTCCTATAAAAAGCAAATAAATTTTAATATATGTTAGGTCATCCTGGAAAAGTTCTGCTTACCCACTTGCTCAAGGCCAGAAACTTTTTTGATGGGCAAGTCATTTGTTGTTTTGTGATTATTCATCATCATGGTGCAAGGCAGGCAATTAGGGGCTACTCAATGGCACCTTACTGGAAAATTGCAGATCACAGTGTTGCCAAATCCTTAAACAGACCCGCTTAAAATAACTAGTATGGCCACTAATACAAACATAATTCTGGAGGCTCCAAGCAATTTACTGAGACTTCATAACTTAATTCAAATGGGCAATGTGAGTCAAAAGAAAGGAACTAATGCAGTGGGGGGAATGATTCCATATCATTATGTAAGATGTAGTTGGGGTTAATCCATAGCTATTTCTATTAATATGATTAGGTAAGAAAAAAGATGCATAGTAAATAATACGATATATAACAAATTAATTAACATGATGAATTCATACTGTGGTAAAACAGTCTTGAAAGTGGAAATGGGCATATTACGAGGAACCTGTCGGTGCCTCAGTGGTTTGCGGGTTTCTTTGGTAGCATATTTCAAAATGAAACAATGTTCAAAGCCCTTTTCTCAACAGCCTGATGATGTTCTTGATGTAATAAACAAAATAACCTCAGTTTATACCATGAGTACAATGTAGTTTGTTAACAAATTTATAATGACAATAGCAAAAGACGAGTTAAGCCAACTTTAATTCAGTAGCAAGTTATCGAGGTTAGTCTTTTCTCATGAAAAGACTAGAACTGAATTACATATTCTCATTCACTGGTCAAAAGACACAACAGGTGAACCTCAGAAAGTTTGGACTTTGCATTCGGATAAGCATCCACAAATTGAAGTGTATCCAAATTACTTGAATATATGGAAAAACTGTGCTGTAAATGTTTTGTGAATAGACTTTCTTTTCATTAGATTTTATCACTTCTATATCATGCCGTGGCAAAAAAAAAAAAACAAACAGCTTTTTTTTAAAAAAAAGCCGTATCTGAATATTTCAGCATCTTTGTAAAAATAGTTTGTTTCAAAAAAGATCAAAGATGAGTTCTCTTCCCACACATCCCCAAAATCCAGTTTGATCGCTAATTACAAGAGTTTCGGTTTGGTTTGTTGTTGTTTTCAATATTTTTCCCCTTGCTTGTTAGTTAGCTGCCTTTAACACACAACAAATTCATCAGGAGACAATCTTATTAAAGAGATTTTAGTTAGCATCTTCATTTTGGGAGTTGACTTAATTCTGTCAACATACAAATACATTACCCATAGGTATTTAGAGAATATTATCTTAGATTAATTATTTCTATTCTGTCCTTGAGACATTTCATGGAAATTTATGGGGTAGGGAAAGCCCGTTGAAAGTATCATTAACATTCATAACAACCAGTGTTTGAACTGCTAAGATGAATGATAGCAAGAAATAGAAGGTCTCCATAGTTCTGGACTGCTGTTCTCACAAACAGGAGAAAATATGTGTTTATTTTTCAGCTCATATATGAACTAGCATCAAAGGTAACAGCATGTGGTAAACAATGGTAGCTATTGACAGTAGGAAAGACTGATGTAAAGTGTTATTCCTCATTAAGAGTCATTGTTTATGTGAGAAGATTGCTAAGTATAGAGGAGCTTCAAACATAAAGATAACTCTAGACTTCAAATGAAAAACCACAACTGGCCCATGTCAGCTGACTTGGGTTTGTGGGGCTTGGGCTGAGAGCTGTTTAATCGCAGTGTCTACACGACTGCACTGCATTTAAACAGTCCTTTAGCATGAGGGCCTGAGTCAATTGTCATGAGCAAGCTGCAAGTTTTCTGTTACAGTCTACACAGACCCTAAAAGGCCAGGACCCCTGAAATCAAGGGATACTTCACTTTTAATATTCCCTAGCTTTCCCTTATAACTTTAGTATTTATTGAACTCCATTAGAACTCAGAGTTCTGGAAGCTAAGCTAACCAGAGATCTGCTGAGTTACCGTCATAATTTTTTTCTCTTTGGTGATTTAACAGTTTTGGGAATTAGAGAGAGATGGGGTTTTTTGCAGTATTGTTTGCAGATAGCCCAAGGAAGAGATCGTCATAAACTATCCATTATATCCACAGCATCGATACATTTTTTAAAAAATTACCATTCTTTTTGGTTTTTGTTTCTCCTTTAGCCCCAGAAGTATTACAGCTCTGGGTCACTATACTTTTTGACATTAATATTATCAGACCAAAGAACCAAAGTCCTAATATGTTGTCTTTCTGAGAATCAGACCAGAAACTGATATTGCTACCAGAATGTATTATTTTATGAGTATCTCCAGTGCCATTTTTTCCTAAATATTGCTACAGCAGTATTAGAGAAAGTCATTCTTAGTATTTTTTTTTTTTCCTGCTTTCTGCTGTTGGGTTACTTTTCTTCAGGTTCATCCATGGTTTTCAGATTTGTAAACAATGAAGTGTCATCTCTGCAACATTCTAACACAGGAGGTGGTCACTAGGAGATGCTGTTGAAATCAAACCATCCAGTCCTTAGTTCTTTTCTAATCTAACACCCTGCAGTTAGATTTGGGAAGGACATTTAATTTCTCTAACCCATTATCAGGGATAATTAAGTTTTTCTATTTTTGCTTACATAGATTGGGAGAAACACAACCTAAACTCAAACCCAAGACTAAGACATAATGTTGTCCCTGGTTAAGAAACTTCAAATAGAAGAACATCACAGGGTTTTAAGTCAGTTACTTCTCAGCAAAGTCTTTGGTATAAGCATTTGCATGTGCTGGGGTAAAATCTGTGGAACTGGTTTTGAAGCATGTATTGGCAAATATAGCAAATCCCTGCATGATTTCTTATAAAGAGATAAGAACAAAGAACCTCATAATTATTACTTGTAGCCATCTCCTCTCCTTTGTTCCAATATTTTTTAAAGCACTTACTTTCTAGGAAAAGGTCATTGCATCATTCAATCTGCTATCCATTACTGTTGCTAGTTGTTTAGCTGTATCCCCTCACTTAGAGAGTGTTGAGAGGAAGAAGGTGAAGGGGAAAAAGGAGCTACCAGTGTTGTCTAAGCTGAATTCTTGTCTATATTATTATAAGTTGAGCTGATTTTCTACATGAAGGCGATTGTGATTAGTTTAACTTTTTATTTGTCAGTATAGTATTATAGTAAATCTCTTAGAGCAGTCGTCTCATTGAAGTAAAACCTTGTTTTAATTAAGTGAATTAAAGTCTTGTTTTAATTCAGGGCTACTAGCTGTTAATTACAATTTTGTTTCTTTGTAGTAGCTTGCTCACATTGTGTGTGTGCGTGTTGATATACACACACACAGACAGAGAAGTCATGTAAGAAAGACAGTGATCTCCATTTGGGCTAGAAAGTTCAAATAACTTGCCCCTTTTTGTTCCAAGTGCAAGGCTTATTACTTTGACCTTGCCTTCACGAATATCAATACTTAGAATAGTGTACATTTTAATTTGTTACAAAAATAAGACAACAAAACACTACACTGCGTACACAATTTTCCCTCTGGGGAAACCATGACAGAGAATGAACAAACCATGCATGACAAGTGTTAGTTGCATTACCAGAAGGGTCTTAAATATCGCCATGATGAGGGCAGTAGAAGAACCTTTACAGAATAGTGTAATTTTCTGTCAGATTGTTAAAAGCATCCTTCATCTAGTGGCTCTTAAAAGGGACTGATTTGGTGCATTTTACCACTTACACCTTTGACACTTGATATTTATGCAAAGGGAACAAAACCTTTCGTTTAACCAAGTAAATGAATGATTCAAAAAGAATTTTTTCTGTGTCTTCCCTGCAGGATTTCTGAACTTTGATTTATTTTTTTCTCATTTTCTCTCCATTCCTTCTACCACCTGGTGAGCTGCTTCCCAGCAGCCATTTGCTGCTAGATTGCTAGGCTCATTAAGGAGGGGTTTTTCTAAATGACTATCTCCTGGCACTTAGCCGCCATCAGCATGAGACTGCTTCAAGTCCCAATGGGTGGGTGGTAAAATGATCTCTTCTAAAGAGCTTCTTGATTATTTCTATAGTGATTTTGCAATTATTTGTAACAGGTGGTCTTTGAAGCATTTACCTATATGAATTTTTTACTATACCCAAGTTACTTTGGCTTATGTCCTGCTCAGCGTTAGGGCAGTTTTGCATCCATCTGCCAGCGAAAAGTAGTCTTAAAGCCAGTGTACGGGCTTGTCTTCACTAGAGCCGGGAGAGATCGATCTTATGGCGATTGATTTATTGCGTCTCGTCAAGATGCGACAAATCGATTGCCAGTGGCGCCCCCGTCGACTCCGTAACTCCAGCTCGCCAAAAGGCGCAAGCTGGAGTCGACGGGGGAGCGCGCCGCTGACTGCCACCGTGAGGACGGCAGGTAAGTCGGCTGTATATACGCCGATTTCAGCTACGTTATTAACATAGCTGAAATTGCTTATCTACAGTCAATCCCCTGCTCTAGTGAAGACCAGCCCTAAGAGGCCATTGTAGCATTCCTCCTGCATAGCAAGAAATTTCAGATAGCATGGAGCTACTGTAACAGCTCTCCTCCACCAGTCCTCTCACCACCTGGTACGTCAGTATGAGCAGAGAGAGAGGAGGCCTATTATACTCTTGTCAGTTTCTGGCTGTGAGAATGGCCACTTGGTCCATTGGCTCCTGACACAAATTTATGCTCAGGACTGGACTGCTGCCAGAATTGCCCCAATATTAGTTGAGACGTCCTGTGATATGCTAAGCACTCCTCAGCCACAGCCCAGAATTTAGGCATTCATGATCTCGCAGTGCTGAGGACCACATAGGAACTAGGCTAGAATAGAATGTGAAGTGGTTTTCTCAATGTTAACACTTGGTTTTAAGAACTTGGAAACCAGAGCTGAAATTGTGGCTCCATGGGAGTCAATAGGAGTTTTACCTTTGACTTCAGTGGGGCCAGGTTTTCACTCTGGGTGTCAAAAGATTAAAACCAAAATTTCAAACTTGGCTACTTAAAATTAGACTCTTGTGGTCTGCTTTTGAGAGGGTGTAAGTGTACTGGAAATTCCCATTAAAGTCATTAGGTGGTGTCCATGCTCAGCATCACTGAAAATCAGGTCACTTTTATTTATGCATCCAAGTATAGATTTGGGTCCCTAGCTTTACCCACATGATGTGAAAATTTTCTCCAATGTTTAATTTCTATAATTGTATTCCTCCAAATATATTTGTGTGGGTTTTTTAAAAACTGGGCAGGCTTTATTAAAGCTTTATTAAAGTTGGTGCCCGATCATGGTAATTTGGGATATAATATTATACTACACTTTTCAAACTGTACACCTCTATGGTCTTCAGAGTTAATTTAAAACCCAATCAAGGTCTCCATTTCATAGTTAACCAGGGAAAGGTTTTGTATAAGGTTGGACAGTTGAGACGAAATTTTAAAAATGTGAATTTAAAAGAAATAAATATGGCCTGTTCTTCAGATTGCTAATGCTTGGGCTCAATCCCGTGTGTTTCTAAATGCACTCATCTCACATTGATGTCAGCAAGAATCGAAGGCTTTCGGTGTTTGGCCTGATCAGATGCTTAATATACTTTTAGCTGCACTTACTTCATTTATACCTACACATAATAGTATTGAACTTATCATGGTGCTTCTCTTGCACTATGTTAATTAAGACATTGATGATCATACTCTCAGAAACTAATTGTGGGTCAGATGTTTTTTCCTTATTCACAAGTAAAGTATAAATTGCCAAATTTAGTTTGGTGTTTGATACCTAAGTTGTGGTAGTTATTAATTCTGATTTGTTTTAAGTCAAGAAATGTTTTTCAGTATCTGAAGAGTAGAAAACTTCGGGTTAAAATTCATTTTAAAGGCATTCTTTTGGTACTACCTTACTATTAAAAATGCATTACTTAACACACTATTTTCCTGAGAGGAAAGACTATTCAGTCCTGATATTTATTCATTTATATATTTATTGGTAATAGTTCTGCTTTAATATTCTTTTTCTTTTGAACTATAGCAGGTGACAGTCCTATGACAAATTTATCCATTGTCTGTTTTTGATCAAGCACACAGGTGCATGGGAAGAACAAATATCTCTGGCATGTAGTAAGTGATCTTGAAACAGGTTGTGTGAGACATTTTTAAAATCACTGGAGGCTTTCTAGGAATAATTAGTTTAGCGTGTCTTGCAGTTTGTTTTCAAATACAATGAATTAATATTTCTTGCTGGATACAAGAACCACATTACCTGTGAGAGAGAATTCTTGTTGAGAAGCCAAATCAATCCTTTTTAATTTGAATTTTTATTCTAATTGCCATTTTTAAATTAAACTCATAGTTAAAGAAATATGCATTAGACTTCTTTAGATGGGATTATTTTTGGTGGTTTTATCTATTGCAGTATTCTACAATCTTTACTATAAAAACTCTCTAACTTTTTTATAACATCTTGAAATATAATCCTTTATTTTCAACTCTTTTTAAAAAAAAATATAAAAAATCAGGTATTAACCTTCCCATTTTTCCCTTGACAATTTTTGTGGGTTTACAATCAGATTTTCGTATTTTTAAAAAAATCTTCTCCATTCATGCTGTGTGTGAGACACCTACACACACAGAAGGAGAAACTGGCTAACTGAGTGATTAAACGGGAGAAACAGTAAAGAGGATTATTCATAAACTGCTATCACATGAAATAAACAAGCATGTCATAACAAGGAAAAACCTGAAAATAAGGTGATTTTCTTCCTCACTTTCAATTTTAGTAATTTTAGGTATTATAATAGTGTTGAGAGGATGGGGAGAAATTCAGACAGAAGTATGACTTTTAAATTGACGATGTCCCTTGAGGTGCCTGAACTGGAACATATTTTATAATTACTCACATGAGAATTGTTCTGGTGATTTTGGGAGGTTTTTTGGTTCAATGTGTCTATCTCAACTTCGGCACTTTTTTTTGAGTGACGGAAGATTGTTGTCTACATTCATTCTATCCTGAGTCCTTTTCATATCACACTAAAAGCTAAAGTAAGTAAGCAAAGTCTGTACTCTTGCGTGGTTCCGGAGGAATGGAGCAAAGGACACTACTTGTCACCTTAGAGGTTGTGCTGGGTACCCATAGACTCTTTCCTTTTCAAGGTCTAGCTGTGTTTCATATATAACTGTATGACAAGTCTCCTGTCCTTAAGTGATCTTAACCAAAAGAAATAAGGGCTTTCTACCTATTCCCCATATATAGTAAGCTTCAAAATAACAACAGTAAAAGAATAAAGACCTGTACAAGAAGTAGGGACCGAGTCCCGGGAACCCCATGTGATGGTGTGCCTTGGGCCCCACATTGCCTTAAGAAAACAGAAATGCGTCCTAGAACAGATGGGTTTTTTTGGTGGCAAAGGTGTGCTCTAGATGTGCATTATTTAGGGGAATCTTCAAAGCCTGAGGGCAGCATAAGGAAAGATACAGGCTGATGCATGAATAATGGGAGTTCTAGAGAAACCAGAGTGGAGAGTGAAAAAATTATCAAAAAAACAGACTTCTTCAATGAGGATGGTGACTATGCAAGGTTTTAAGTTTTAAAACAAAGCCCTCTCTGGAATGCAAGTTTCTTTAAAAATGAATATTTGGGGTTTCTTTAACACTTGGATGACTCAGAAATGCCATAGAAGACTTTCTTAAAATATTTATTGTTTGATTTGAAGTCTTTTGTGCTTATTTCTTATGCTTTTCTTAAATGATAGGGGTCCTAATTGTCATTTACACTAAAACAATTTTGCACTGTTCCAACTACATGCCATAAAGGGTCTTTAAGGTCAGCAGAAGATACATTTACAACCACTCCAAAGCTTCAGAGTGGCACAGTGCTGTATATAATGACTGCTCTCTCAACAGCATAGTACCATTTGCTGCAGGGCTATAATTTTGAGAGTGTTTTTTTTTTTAGTCTTACCTCCATCCTGTAAATTAGTCATATGTAAGTTTATATCATAATGGAAAGAGATTTGATTGAAGCCTTGTCAATGTTTTCTTCAGAAGATTTTTATTTATTTGCCCTTTTGGCATACTGTAGCTGCAAGAGACTTACACTTTATTATTATTAAAATATATTATCAATGGTTAATACACTGTAATTCTCACAAGTGGATCTCTCCTAGCTCTGATAAAAGACAGACCAGTAGAACCTTTTCTAAACATTCTCCAGTAAAAGCTGTCAGAGTCTAAAATTAGATGTGAAATACCATCGCTAGACATTCTTTCCTCTGTAGGGCTTGCCCTTTCCAGTTTACCTTAATCTCTCAGATAGAAGCACTTCCCATTATTCGTCCTGTGAATAAACTGATAGACAGTTACTTCAGGATAGTACTAAATTTAAGATGAGATTGAATCAGTTGAAAATAGTCTATTTGAAGAAGCATAGATAGCTTCACATATCTCAGTGTCTCCTGAATTGATTCCCCACCCTCTGTTTGTTCATCTTGGGTAGTGGGGGCAGGAGAGCAATCATTATTTTAACGAAGATAGTTGGAGTGAAACACTTGTAAATTCTCAACAGCAATGTCACCTTGACGTGCTGTTTTTCTTTGTTGTCTTTTTATTTAAAGGAGTGTTTAATCTTCACTGATAATGATAAAAAAAAAGCCTCTTAAATCAGTCTTCAGACAGTTGTTAGAAAAGCTCATGTTTAGAAAGGGGGAGGGAAATTAGTGGCAGCCTGTAGTCAAGGGAAAGTAACTGATCTGCCAACAGCAGTCACTTGGTGGAAAGATTTGGAGAGCCAGGTCCTCAGCTGGTAGAAATTGGTGTAGCTCTATTGGAGTCAGTCGATTAAGTTTTTAGGAAGTGTTTCCCCTGAACTTCTCGGTACTGGTCTCTGATCATGTGATTTTTTTCTCCACTGAAATACTTTAACTCCTGGGAGTTTTTAAAATAAGCATCTTAACAAAACAAAAAAATATAAATCACCCACCCTAAACGAACCAAAAAAACCAGCACTTTTGATAGATTTATAACTTTCTAGTGATTGCTGGTGCATGTTTCATGGGTGACGGCTGTGATCATTCCAACAGCTAGAAACATCATTTAAGATGGGCAAAAACGATGTAAAGGTTTGTCCCTAAATTTCACAAGTGATATATTATATGAACTGGAATAGTAAATTAAAGAAAACTTTTGTAAACTTCCCAGCGGTATGCTTTGTTTGTTTCATTTGTGAAATTACTTGTATTTGCTTAGCCCCAATGAAACAAAAATTGGTGGGTTTTTTTAAGTGAGATGCTATGAAGGATTTGTATTTCACTTTACAGCTAGTGCTCATGATAAAGATACTTACTAAACACCATGTGCTGGAAAGGATCGTATTTCTGTTGGGGCTCATCGGATAGCTGTAAAAATAACTCCTGTTTAGTGTTCAGTTTGTTGTCATAGACGTGAGGGTGTCTTGCTTTTCTTTGAAAGCAGAAAGATTGAAAATAGGCAGCCATGTAACAAATGTCATTCTGCTTTTGTTTCTTTTTAGTTTTAATTAGAATAGAAGCTGTAAATCAAGGGTGGGCAAACTTTCTGGCCCGAGGGCCGCACGGGGCTTCAAAATTGTGCAGAGGGCCGGGTAGGGAAGGCCTCGCCCCCTATCTGACCCCCGCCCACTTCCGGCCCCCTGACTACTCCCCTCAGAACCCCAACCTGTCCAAACCCCCCTTCCTTGTCCCCTGATCACCCCCCAGAGACCCACCCCACTCTAATTGCCCCCAGAACCCCACCCCCATCTAGCCTCCCTGCTATCTGTTCCCTGACTGCCCCCGCCCTAGACCCCCCCACACCCTAATCACCACCCCCAGCACCCACCACCTAAGACCCCCCTCCCCACCAAACTGGCTTACCTGCTCAGCCGGGCGTGGGGCCCCATGGCTCGCAGTGCTCCGCCCAGCCCCACATCTTGCCGTGTTCCGCCCGGTACCCCGGGCCAGTGCCGGGAGCACAGGGCCCCGCGGCTTGCCACGGTCAGCCCGGCACCCTGGCTCGGGGCCCCGTGGCAAGATGCGCTTGGCCCGGCCCCCGGCTCCGACTGCGGAGCAGGGGGCTTTCCTCGCTGGGCCCGGCTCCCCCGGCCGGGAGCGCGGGGCTTGCGGTGCTTGGCCTGGCTCCCCGGCAGGGAGCGCAGGGCCGTGCGGCTTGCCCCGCTCGGCCCGGCCTCCCAGCCGGGAGCGCAAGGCTTGCCCCACTCAGCCCAGACCCCCGGCCGGGAGCGTGGGTCCGCGCGGCTTGCCATGCTCAGCCCAGGGCTGAGAGGGCGGGACCAGTGGCCTCGCCCCCCGACCCAAGCGCGCGGGCCGGATGAAAATGGCCGGCGGGCCACATGTGGCCCGCGGACCGTAGTTTGCCCACGTCTGCTTTAAATAATGATGCTATAAATCTCAGCCATGAAGAATAACTTCTTCAGTTAAATTATCATTAACTGAAAGGTTCAGGACAAGCGGTTGCTAACTGGAGATGCACTTATAAGAAGGTTTTTTAGTCTAAATCTGTTTAAATATTAGAAATGTGGATTAATTAATTACAAGCATCCTCACCAATAAAATAGAAATTAAAAATCCTTTTTAAAAACACTGCATGCTTGTTAGAACAAACTTGATTGCATTCCTGATGATTTAAATCTTCTATTTATCCATAGAACAAATACAGCATGGGTAGAAACAGTGCAAACTGCCACACCAGCATGTCTCAGATCTAATCTAGTGGGGCTCTTCTGGGAGCTAGAATACACCAAAACAACTGGTTTTAGTTCCCACTTTTTGTTTTTTTGGTGCAAGTCTTTCTGTGGATGTTCTTGTTTCAGATTAAGAATGTCGTATATCACTTTGGGTTAATCTGGTTTTTATTTAAATCAAAATAGGACAGGCTTAATGTGAAGTAAGTGTGTCCACAGACAGACTTGCACTGAAATAACATAGCTGGGTTTTAATTATGTTTGTGTGTAGACAAACCACTGGCAGGAGAGTGACTGCATGGAGTTTAGCTTTCATGTTCATACCATCCTTTAGCAGTCTCAGAAAGGTAGTTTTTGTGATATGGACACTTGTCTGCTTGGGAGATCAGTGATTTTCAGCTTGTATGTCAGAGCTCTTATGGGTGGTCTGCAGAGAGCCAGCTGGTTCTCTGGTATTCCTTGTTTCTAGCTGCTAAATTTCGTTGAAAGACAGCTATAATACTTATCTGATATTACTTTTACAAGTCAGCAATGTATATAGTTGCCACTGTAATATACGTCAGAAATGGAAGGGGAGATAGTCTGTGCAATTGAAAGTGAAGTGATCCTCAAGAAAATCCTGTTAAGATTTGAACATACTAAGAAAAACTGAGAACCCCTGATACAGCCTACTGAGCAGCAATTGGATAGTAGCAGTGTTTGATCTCTACCAAGCTGAGACTTGATTTGAAGCTGCCATCAGAAGCTTAAGAGGATCTATCTCCTGTTACCAATGTCTTGGCTCATTCAACTTCTCATGAATATTTTTCCAATAAATTTAACCTGATTTTTTTTGGTCAGAAAACTCTGAAGTCAAGGGTGGCACTCAATGGTCAGCGTCTACCCTGGTAGGAAGTACAATAGCCAAGACTGCCGAATATGACATTTTGCATGGCATTCCCACATTTGATTACCCTGTCATGCATTCCCACATCTCAGCAGAATGCCTGTGTATATGGCTGAGCTGAGGGAAGGCAGCCAGCGGTTCTGCCTTTCTGCCACGTCACATGGGGCAGGCGTGGCATCTGCTGAGTGAGCAGTTTCTTGAGTTTCTCCCATGCTGTTCTCTATACTGAAATACAGCAGGGAAGGACCATGTGGGAGGAGCAGGCTGCTGCAGTAGTTGAGAACAGGTGCAGCAGCAGAGGCCACACAGCTAGTGAGGGTAGAAGATGAGAATACTCAAGACTGGCCCCCATTGCCCACTCCAGAATGCCATGTCAACTCCCCAGACAACCCCACCTACCTCCCATACAGCACCCCAGCATATTAGCCGCCCGCCCACCTCATTAATCTCAGGAGCCTTCAGACCGAGCCCAGAAAGACCAGCATCCCACCACCACAGCTGCAGCTATATCTGTCAAGTGTTCTGCAGCTCCATGCCCATGGCCAATGCTTGGGCCCAGGTGTGTTCTTCATAAGTTGAAATTTATGGATGTATGCCCATCAGCTCATTAAGTGATTTTCATAAAATGTCACAGGTCGAGCTGCACAGAACTTGGCAGTTATGAATAGCACAAAGTTATAGTGGAGGGCTTGATCTTGTTCCTTAGTCTGTGGAGATAGTTGACATCTGAAAGGTGAGTAAGCCAAACTGATGCAAAGATATGCTCAAAGCCACTTTGCAGGAGCTGGAGAAGCTCATAATGTATATGATACACAGCAGCTTAGAACCTTTGAATCCCTTTAGCGAGAGGAGCTTGAGGGAAGAAATGGGTACAGCTTATTACTAGAGACCCATGAAATTCTTTATTTTTTAAAATAATTTTGTATTTTATTTTTTATGAATTTCTTGCTATTTCATTTCATCCAAACCCCCGGGAGGGGGCAGGTCCTGAGTGGCACTGCAACCCCATGTGTCGGGTCTCAATGCCACTTGCTCAAATTTGGCACGGCTGCCCTCCCATTGTCATGGCAGAGGGGTGGCCAGGCCAGACCTGAGCAGCACTGTAATTCCATGCACGAAGTTGCAATGCCCAGATCATGGATCTAGGACCAGTCTGGAGGGGCAGGAGCTGCTGCTGCTGCAGAGTGAGTTTTTCATCATCTGTAGTTTTAATCATTTGTCTTTTGTTTCATGTTATTTCACATTTGCAAGAAACACAGGGCTCTGCTTGCCACTAACCACATAAAATTAGCTACTTTGGTGAATTTCAGAATAGCATGCAACCATATGATATGTGCTGTAATACTCATTCACATTGAAGTGAATGGCTTAATGCAAAGCCACTGCCTTGAAATTTCTGTGCCCTTGTGGGTTGAGTTGAATCAGCACCATCAGTTTCAGGATGAGAGACCCTCAGATTTAGCAGGATCGTGGTAGCCACAAAATCCTTGTCTGACAATGCATTACAATAGTTCTTCAGCCTGTTTTCAGCTTGGGGGAGATTCGGACCTGACAGTCAATGATAGCAGCAAAATGCCCCATTTCATGAATTTCTCTCCAGGATTTTTCTGCCTCCACAATAGCTGGTGGCTCACTGAGGCCTCCCTGCTGCAGGGTTTTACTGAGGGAAATTCCAAACAATTTCCAGTTTCTGACTAACAGCTTCCCACCCCAAAACTCCCCGGAAGAAAATAAGCCAGACCGGTTTGGATAAACTGACTCCTGGGCACCTGGCTTCAGTCCTGGACCCTGTGTAGTCCCAAGAGCTTTCCTGGTCTACACTACAAACCTTGTCAGTATAGCTATATCACTCAGGGGTGTGGAAATCTGACCTAACCATCGGCATAAACAGTGCTATGTCAAAGCAGGGCTTTTCTCATCAGCTGCTGCACTACTGACAGTGTAGACAAGTCCTTTAGAGATGAGGCTTTCATTTCTGGATGTAGATTGCTATTTCTATTTCTATTTTTATATTTCTGCCAGATGTCTTCTCCTTGGTTTCAGTGCATTATTCATTCATCTTAAGAATTCTTCATGGTTTGTCTTCTGTATTAAAATTTTGTAAGATTGTATAACTTCCACGATTATTTAATATCCTCCTGTTCTTTCTTACTCCACTGAATAGCATGAGCCATTTTTCAGTCCATTAGCCTTACCTAATCAAATTTACTTTAGATTTGTTTTGTTTCTGTATTTACTGCTGCGTTCTTTCCCACCAGACTATACAGTATCATCCTATTATTTATAGTTAGGTATGTACAGTGCAAAACAAATAATGGGTAGGATGCTGGCCATTTTGTCACTTCCCACCTATTTCACCACTTCAGCTCTTTTACCCACCACAGTCTTTACATTTGAGCCTCTTTACTCTCTGGTTTGTACTCCCAAACCAATGTGAATTTATTATAATAGTTTCCTATTAATTTTTCTTAACCCTGCAAGTCAGCCAGTTCTAAGATCAAGTTAAATGCTTTTTCTGAAATCCAGATGTGTGTGTTCCCCTTACTAGATTATAAATTTTAAAAAATGCTCTTTCCATCTCAGTGATTTCTTTACTATAAAAGTGTTCAGTGTTAGTACAAAGAAACTCTTAGGCTGGTCAAAGATCACTCTGTTGCCTAAAATATGATATGTGAAAGTGACTCGTCTTCTAATTAGTGAAAAATGCTGTTAATTACAAATGCAGTAATACTGTTGTGGCTAATGACACAACATGGGCCAACCCAAGAACATAAATAAATAAAATAAAACATGATGCTTTTCAAACGTAAATATTCCTAGATCTGTTACCATGGATTTTTAAAATGCTGCAGTCTGCCTCTCATGGTTAAAATTGTGCGTTTAGGTCACAAACTCCAGTCGACTTCAGTAATCTAGGCTCAAGCCCATATGGGGCTGCATTTTTATTTTATTTTATGATCCTTGTTTAAATATTCACATAGTGTGATGAAGCCTCCAGTTATCTAATACTAACCTACTCTTTAGTGGGCTATCACTAAATGTTTACCATAAGCTTATCAGTTTCTTCTGCTGCTAGTGCAGCAACAGTATTTGAAATTTTGAGATGTACCATATATACTTGATCATAAGCTGAATATTTTTGATGAAGTGAAGCATCAAAGAACAGGGGTCGGCTTATAAATGGGTCTACACCAAAATTTAGTGATTTTAAACTCTATGGAATTATTGAATTGAATATCTAATGCATTTTCGTTTTGTTTACCTAGAGCGCCCGCAGTCACTGGGAGCTGAGGGACTCCGTGCCTGCAGGCGCTCCAAGTAAACAAAACATACTGACTCGCCAGCGGCGTATTACCCGGATGGGCCAAGAACCAAAGTTTTCCAACCTCTGAAATGTAGGGTCAGCTTATGAAAGGGTCATACCGTTCTTGGTATTTTTACCTATCAATCTTTGGGGGTCAGCTTATAAATGAACAGGCTAATGAGCGAGTATATATAGCAATTCTTAAAAGAATTATTTGTCAGCTTCTGATAGCTCTAATTGCCTACCCAGTCTTTTGGGGAACTGCTGAAGCATTAAATTCATTGAAACCAATGACACTGGTCAACGTTATTTGTCACGAGCTTTCTTCTCCTACTTCTCAGTTATCCTGCTTTTCTTGTGAGAATGTCTAGTTCTAATATATTAAAAATATATATTTACCTTAATCTGTAATTTATCTTTCTTATTACTGTATTTCCTGTTTGTCTGTGTAACTTATCATATTCCTTTCTTAAAATGTTCAATAACCATTAGTCATTTGAGTAAGTACTATTCAGAGTGAGTAAAAGTAGCAGAATCATATTTTTAGTAAGGTGTTTGGTCTTATTTTAGTACATATTTTTTAAAACTGTCAGTCAAGTTAGGGACAAACCATTTCACACACCTTGTGGATGATGATAGCAATGGCTTTTCTCTGTTTTTGCAGTAATAAACCATTAAATTACAGGGAAAAGGCTACAGTTTGTCAGTTCCCAGACTTGTATCCGTATAAAATAAAAGCATAGAAAAAACTACTTGTGAGTTCTCAAATAGTTTCAAGCACTAACAGTACTCCAAATATCTTTCCTCTGTATTGTCCTAGGTTTTCTACTCCAGCAAAGATGGTACCAAGATCCCAATGTTTATTGTCCACAAGAAGGGAATTAAATTGGATGGGTCTCATCCTGCTTTCTTGTATGGCTATGGGGGTTTCAACATCTCTCTTACTCCAAGCTACAGGTAAGCAGGACATTTTTGACAGCTACTATTCCAGCATCTGTAGAGTTCTTTTGTGACTCTGTATACAGGACAAATTGGCTCATCATCCCAGTGGGAGGGAGGGGGGGAGGAATTACAAGATGTGTCCAGTCTGTGTTTTCCTTAAAAACATTTGCATCTCCTCACTTCCTTTAAACTAATGATGTACCAGTAACTGAAAAATCTTTTCCTAGTGCTAAGTCCATAAGTGGATGCACATGGTCCCAGAAGCTTGCCAATGGGAACATTCCTTATCATTCAAAAAATAAAGTATGATCACTGTAACATAATAAAAGTACAAACTAGTCTTTTAATAAAATATGGCATGATCTCCTCTGTGTAGGAAGGCAAGAACTGCCAGCACAAGCTACCGGTACAAATTCTTCTTCACTAATACTGTCTATAACTTCCTTAAACAATTCTGGTACACTCTTTTTAGCTGAGATGTTAGCTAATTTCTGGAATCTTTAAAAATGTGCAGGAAATGCTATTCACTTGAATCTTATCAATAAATTAATATTAATATAATAAAGAAAATCTCAACTTAGCATGAACTGTCTTATTTTAAAAGAGAGAGAGACAAGAGGCCCAGCTAGGAACCCAATATTATTAAGCATACCTCACAATATTCAATATGTTTATTCTTGCCACACTCCTATGAGACAGAGAAGTGCTATTATTACCATTTTGCAGAGGTAGACAAGTGATTTACTCGAGATCACACAGGAAGTCTGTGGCAGAGCTGGGAGTCAAACCCCAAATCTCCTGAGTCCTAGGCTAGCACCCTAACCATTGGAGTATGAACTCACTTCCTCAGTGGTTTCCTCATTGCACTCATTGGGATTTTTTTGTGGGCTTAAAATAAATTATGTGTTTAAGCACTTTGCTGAACTGGGACCTTAGAGCATATCGTTTTTGTTCAGTAATACAAATATCAATGTGTCGAGAACAGAGAATAAAAGTGGAGGATTTCTTTTCTCGCAAACACTGGTCTACAATTTTTTAGAAGTCGTCTGCTTCAGAGATAAAATGTGATATTTATTATGTATTTTGATGTGCTGAATTCAAATATGACAATTAAAACAACTGATTGGCTACTGTTTCTAAGATATTTAAGTTTTTACATTTTATGTCTATGTATATTGTGTAGATAGTAGAGTTTTAATCATAAATTGTAAGCCTAGGTCTTTTCATGTGTTTATGGTTGCTTTACATGATAATATTTCACCTGTCCTGTTTATGTAACACTTTAAAAATCAGCCAAAGGGTTATATAAATAAAATGTATTATGAAACAAAAGGCAAAAAACTATTATGTACATAGTTTAGTGCTATTCAGTGTCTACTCGGCGCTTCTTGGCTTGTCTCTTGTATTCATGAAATGGAGCATCTCTTGTCACTGTCCAGCAATAGTCTGCAAGCATTGATGGGCTCCATTTGCCCTGATAGCGTTTCTCCATTGTTGCAATGTCCTGGTGAAATTGCTTGCCGTGCTCGTCGCTCACTGCTCCACAGTTCGGTGGAAAAAAACCTAGATGAGAGTGCAAAAAATGTCTCTTTAGTGACATGTTGCAACCAAGGCTTTTGTATGCCTTGAGGAGGTTTTCCACCAACAAGCTGTAGTTGTCTGCCTTGTTGTTTCCGAGAAAATGTATTGCCACTGACTGGAAGGCTTTCCATGCCGTCTTTTCCTTGCCACACAGTACATGGTCAAATGCATCATCTCGAAGAAGTTCACGAATCTGAGGACCAACAAAGACACCTTCCTTTATCTTAGCTTCACTTAACCTTGGAAGTTTTCCGCAGAGGTACTTGAAAGCTGCTTGTGTTCTGTCAATGGCCTTGACAAAGTTCTTCATCAGACCCAGATTGATGTGTAAGGGTGGTAACAAAATCTTCCTTGATTCAACAAGTGGTGGATGCTGAACGCTTTTCCTCCCAGGCTCCAATGACTGTCAGAGTGGCCAATCTTTCTTGATGTAGTGGGAATCTCTTCCACGACTATCCCATTCGCAGAGAAAACAGCAGTGCTTTGTGCATCCAGTCTGCAGAGCAAGCAAGAGAGCAACAACCTTCAAATCGCCACAAAGCTGCCACTGATGTTGGTCATAGTTTATGCACCTCAAAAGTTGTTTCATGTTGTCATAGGTTTCCTTCATATGGACTGCATGACCAACTGGAATTGATGGCAAAACGTTGCCATTATGCAGCAAAACAGCTTTAAGACTCGTCTTGGATGAATCAATGAAGAGTCTCCACTCATCTGGATCGTGAACGATGTTGAGGGCTGCCATCACACCATCGATGTTGTTGCAGGCTACAAGATCACCTTCCATGAAGAAGAATGGGACAAGATCCTTTTGACGGTCACGGAACATGGAAACCCTAACATCACCTGCCAGGAGATTCCACTGCTGTAGTCTGGAGCCCAACAGCTTTGCCTTACTCTTGGGTAGTTCCAAATCCCTGAAAAGGTCATTCAGTTCAGCTTGTGTTATGAGGTGTGGTTCAGAGGAGGAGGATGGGAGAAGATGTGGGTCCTGTGACATTGATGGTTCAGGACCAGAAGTTTCATCCTCTTCCTCTTCCTCATCTGACTCAAGTGAGAATGATTCTGGTGCATCAGGAACTGGCAGTCCTTCTCCGTGGGGTATTGGGTGTATAGCTGATGGAATGTTTGGATAATGCACAGTCCACTTTTTCTTCTTTGACACACCTTTCCCAACTGGAGGCACCATGCAGAAGTAACAATTGCTGGTATGATCTGTTGGCTCTCTCCAAATCATTGGCACTGCAAAAGGCATAGATTTCCTTTTCCTGTTCAACCACTGGCGAAGATTTGTTGCACAAGTGTTGCAGCATATGTGTGGGGCCCACTTCTTGTCCTGATCTCCAATTTTGCAGCCAAAATAAAGGTGATAGGCTTTCTTAACCATAGTGGTTATACTGCGCTTTTGTGATGCAAAAGTCACTTCACCACAAACATAGCAGAAGTTATCTGCCCTGTTCACACAAGTATGAGGCATCTCTGCTCACTTTGCCTAAACAGAAATGTGTCCCTTTGCAAAATCAAACATTGACAAATGAGAGCATGAGACTGTATGATTTCTAGAGCTGATACAGAGCAATTTGTTCAGCAGAATGATGTAAGCTTCGTTATGATTGCATCATCCATGACTTCTAGGAATAACATGATGTTATTGATGATATCAATAACAATTCATATCATGTTTGATGCAATACCAGCTTCAGATTGCATCACTCATTGCCTAAAAAGCAAGTACTGTCCAAACTCAGTCATAGATTTAGTCATAGATCCAGTCAAAGATGTATTTTAGTCATTTCTGGTTTAAATTGAGATCCCTTCCCTTTATAACTCACTTATCCTCCACCATTCCCATGTTAAGGGTCATATATACTGACCCAAGAGCATATCTTGAAAACTAAAGCCAATCAACAATTTTAAGCATCATTTTCGTTCTCAGTGACCCAGAATTAGTGAAGTTTGACTATATTTATTTCAGAAGCATTTTGGCTGTAGAGCAGTGAAATCAGTGCATCACAGATCAAAAGTGGTAAGTTTTAAACAGGACTTCCAGTCCATTCTATAGTTCATGAGCCACAAACAGCAGCCTGCTTAACCCATTAATAATCTTTCAAAAGGGAAGCAATGTTTACTTCACCATCAAGAACTCTTATTGTAGACTTGCTAAAATATGGCACTGGGATTATTTTACAGCTTTCAGTACAAAGGAAAGCTTGCTAGACACAATTTCTTAGAAAAAAATAAATAAATGGAAAGTACAGGATAAAGGAAGATTCTTCAGAGAGTACGTTTGCATCTTGTCACAAAAATAATGTATTATTAAACTGTCCTGTTAAATTTACATGTAATATTAAGAACTATAGCAGTTTGCTATGTGCTGTAATTCTTGCATTAAAGTTAGCAAATCTCATTAAATCCTTTGCAGACCTCATTTTTTCAAGGTTATTGTGACTATATATTTTGAGAGAGCATTAATAGTTTTCTGGTTCTTCATATCAAATATAGTGTGTGACAATGGACCATACTCTTTTGATGTATCATGAGATTATCTGAATGCTCTTTTCAGCTGTCTTCCAGAAGCTCCGTTTTTAATTTCTGGTGGTTTGTGTAAAACAAATTACATACACTAAATAGTTTTTAAAAATATTTATGTAAAGAAGATTCAACCAGTGATTTATTAGTTCATAGTAGGATGTGATGCACTGTAATATATTGGGGAAGGGGAGGTAGGCTGGTGGAGATAAAAAACAAATGCTGGATATATTTGATTGAGTCTCACAAAGTACAGTAAGCATGCCTGCCTAATGCTCTAGGCATTTTTGACAGTTTTTTAAGAATACGGTAAGTAGACCCATCAGTTCGCCCAGATCAAATAAAATACCCAGTGACAATGTTAATATAATAGAAATTAACTAATCCCCATACAGTCCCACACTAGAACCTTACATCACTACTACCAGCCCTACCCAATACCTAGCTCCTCATGGGCAAAGGAGGAAAGGAGTGAACTTATAGTGCACCCTAAAAACTAAAAAAATCTGGTTGTTACAGGGTTGGGGAGGAAGTGGGTTTGAAAGGCCATGGAGAATCTCAGCCATTCATTTTGTCATACTGATGGAGGAGATTCAGCTTAGGTGCCTCTGCTGGCTGCAGTTGTGGCCACATGTCAAGCAGAGAAAAGAGTTTAGGTTCCAGGCCACTTACAGATTTTGTAGAGAGCACATTTGTCAGGGTTCCCTCCCCACTCTGAACTCTGGGGTACAGGTGTGGGGACCATGAAACCCCCCCAGTAAAGTTTTATTTCTACTAGCTTAGGTTAAAACTTCTCCAAGGCACAAATTCCTTCCTCGTCCTTGGTATCGCTGCCACCACCAAGTGATTTAAACAAACATTCGGGGGGGGCACTTGGTGCCCTCTCTTGCCCAAAATATCCCCCCAAGTCCTTACACCCCCTTTCCTGGGAAGGCTTGAGAACAATATCCTCACCAATTGGTTACAAAGTGAGCACAGACCCAAATCCCTGGGTCTTTAGGACACTGAAAATCAATCAGCTTCTTAAAAGAAGAATTTTATTGAAAGAAAAGGTAAAAGAATCACCTCTGTAAAATCAGGATGGTAGATAACTTTACAGGATAACAAAAGATTCAAAAACACAGAGGAACCCCCTCTAAACTTAATTTCAAAGTTATGAAAAATAGGAATAAACCTCCCTCTAGCAAAGGGAAAATTCACAAGTGAAAACTAAAGAGCCTAACGCGCCTTGCCTGGCTTTACTTACTAATTTTGTAATATTAGAGACTTATTCAGGATTGTTTGGAGGAGGTGGATTTTTGACTGATACCTCTTTGTCCCAAGAGAAGCCACCCAAAGAAAGAGCACAAACTCTCCCCCCCCCCCCCACCACCACCATTTGAAAGTATCTTCTTTCCCCATTGGTTCTTTTGGTCAGGTGCCAACCAGATTATTTGAGCCCCTTAATCCCCAGGTAAGGGGGAATTCTAGGCTACCCTTAGATGTATGGTTATGACAGCATTATTGATTGATGGAGATGAATAGGTCATTGTGTTAGGTGAGTATCACCCTGTAAATATCTCCTTCCTCCTCCACTAAAAATATATCACTGACTTCAGCTTGTGATGCAGAGTATGTGTTTCCCATAGAGTAAATTGATAAATATATTGATTTTAATTATTCACAGAGAATCCAGTTCATAAGACCTCACAAGATTATTTATTTACATTGTGGTAGTGCTTAAGAACATCAATCTAGGACCAGAGACCTGTTATAGTAGGGGTTGTCCAGACAATAACCAAGGAGAGTTTACAGTCTGTATGTCAGGACATGACAAGTGGATGAGACAGACAAACAGGTTGGGTTGAGAGAGTGAAATTACACTACAGCAGTGGTTCCCAAACTGGGGTTCATGAACCCCTGGGGGTTGGCAAAATGTTACAGGAGGTTCTCGGAGGGGGAAAAAAATCCCTAATAATGGACAGAGCTGTCCCTAGGAACCCCGGGCAGCACGGGTCCAGCAGCCCTGGACTTCCAAGAGCTAAGCAGATCAAAGCAAGCATCTCTATCACACTGAGGTGATTTAAACATTGACTCCTTATAAGAAATGGAAAGGAAGATGGATATTTTTTGCCGTTTTTAAAATTTAGACAGCTAGTATTGCTTTTAAAATTATTATGAACAAGTTTAAGCTTTATTATAATGTGCATTGTTTGCCTGGACTGCTCAACACCTGAATGCTTATGTAGGAGGAACTCTGAGTTGGCTTCTTAAATACCTTCGTGCTGTTTCACATCTGATACTCCTTGATGAAACGTAAGAGCCTTGTCTTATAACAGGCTTATTCAGTGATACAAGCTATAAAAGTGAGATCTTGGAAGAGTGTTGCCATTTTCATAATATAATAAAAATACTGTAATGATTAATGATGATAAATAGTGTGTAATAAGCATGTCATAAAAACAAATTTTATATTTCCAAGATCACTGCTGTTATAATTTATACTCAGGTAAAGGAGAAAATCCCTGGAAATATTCATTTTTTAGGAGGGGATTCGTGAGACTTGACATTTTAGTGAAAGGGTTCACAGGTTGTTAAAACTTGGGAACCACTGCATTACAGCAATTTAGCAGTAAAACAAAACTCAGCTTCTTTGCACACAATATGCTGGAGATTGTAGTACTACATAGCCCTTACTTGAGAGAGAGAGAAAACTAAATTTAATGAAAAATTCATCATAGTTTTCAGCTTTTTTTTTATTATTTCTGGTCTCTACTGAATCACAGATCTTTTGTCTAAAACAGAAGGAGGTTTTTTGGTTAAGATAAATGCTCCAGATTTTTATTTGATCTCAGTGCTGCTGTAATTTATCACAAATCTAAGTTATTCCAGTTTCTTCTTGGGGACTCTGTTTTTTCCGTTACCCTTTGTTCAGTTAAGCAAGATGTCATCCAGCTAGTGTTTTGTATTATTGCCTCTTAAGCCTGGGGAGCTAGCATTGTAGGTTTGTTTCTCTTTGAATGAGAAATTATAATGAGACTCACAGCTATTCTTAATGCAGTCTTGTTTATTAGTAAAAAATGTACATGAATTTCCTTTTTCCTGACCGCAGTAGAAACAAACGTCAGCAGGTCACTCCAACAAACTGTGCCCAAGAATCGCTGTCTCTGTGCTTCCCTTCAGTCACACACTCTCAACTCTTGCAGGCTTGCACCCTTCAACACACTCAGCTTCCAATCAGTCTCTCCTAGCCCCTTTGTATTTTCAACCAGGAAAGCTACCTGGCTGAGCGATGCCCTGCCTATTTGGCCTGGTGCTTTGGGCACTAGCCACATTGTGTACATTGGCATTGTATTTTGTTATTAGCAATCTTTTTTAAATGTATCATACCCAAAAAGGGAACTGCAGCTGTTACTATGGTTACTGCTCACTACAACAGCATAGGAAGAGTTTATGTTGGCAGATCTAGAAATAAATACAAATAAATAATAGCAGATCAAAATCATTAACCCAATTAGAGTAGTACTTTATTTTTGGATATGAGCATGTATTTTTTTTTCTCTCTCTCTCTCTCTGTCTCGCATGCTCTCGCTCTCTTTCTCTGGACTGAGCAGCTATATTTAGGACCAATTCTAGTAGAATACACGCTTTAGCACTGTCATCAATTATACAGCCTGCATAGTCTGTATAGAAACACCACAGCTAAAAGGTGTGGTAAAATTGATGGCATTCAATGTGAGCTTGGCAAAACTCCTGTGAAAATATTATTGAAAACCCACCAGTAATACCTCAGATTCTGCACACTGCCCTGAAGGAAGGAGGTGCCGTGTTTTACCCTGTTGCTCTGTGCTTTTGTAGGTACAGTAGAACCAGTTTCTAGTGTATACTGAAAGGTTAATTGTGAAGTAAACCATAAATCTAAGTTGCTGTTCCTGTTACAGGGTCAGATTCTGCCAGGCCCTTAAGCAAGAGCATAGTGTGGAGGAAGGGCATAATGACCCCTTTCCCCGCTCAGAGCACACATAAGGTCAGGCAAAATAGCAGCTAATGTGTTCTGTGAAGCACAGGAACTGCTCCTGCCATACTATCTCTATGGTGCACTGTCCCCTGAAGGAGGTGGGGAGAAGGCAAGTCCATGGCTTTTTCCTCCTCTCATCCAACACATTGGACCGCCGCACAGGAGAGAGAGTAAATTGCATTTGTAAAAGAATATCATCTCAGACATGCAGAGTCTGTGCATCCAAGATTTCTTGGAAACGTTTTACCTCCCTGAAGCAGAATTCCTTACAGTCTCCCTCCTATAAGCTGTGGCTAAAGGCACAGTCTTTCCTCTAATAAATATCCACTTACAGTGAAGTTGTTCTATGCACATGGGGTAAAATGTTCAAAATGTCTAAGTAACTTAGGAGTCTATGTATCACTGAAAGTGAATAGGACCTTAGCCTTTGTATACCAAGGGCAATTAACAGAAAAGCTAATGCTGAATAATTTAGATGCTTTTTGGAAAATTTGAATCACAGTGACTGCTCTGTTAAAGTTCCAGTGTTTGTATAATTTTGGCATGGGATGAATTCCCAGTTTGGATTTGAGTTGTACCAAAAAAGGCACTGATAGTGAAGTAGTCAGAAATTGCTTGTGGAGGGGGGGGGGGTGTTTTGGTTTTAGTTTTTAAAATGTCTATGAATAACTTATATTGAGTTAGTATCAGAGGGGTAGCCGTGTTAGTCTGGATCTGCAAAAGCAACAGAGTCTTGTAGCACCTTATCCACTTAGGGATCATAAACTTTCATGGGCTAAGACCCACTAAGTGGGTCTTAGCCCGCAAAAGCTTATGATGCCTAAGATCTGTTAGTCTATAAGGTGCTACAAGACTCTTTATATTAAGTTAGTGATCCCATGCTCAATCAGCTATATCCTGTGATAAGTTGCATTTGGATGCTAAGTGACCAATCAAGTAGGTTTGGACATAGACATCCCTTTTGATTTTGTTTAGGATACAAGGAATGAAAAGAAATACAATAAAATCTGGGAATTCTTCTTTCTGTGACCATAATCCACCAAAAATTGATTGAAAAAACACAATCTCTTGGAGCAGTCTAGTGTCAGGCTAGTCCACATTATCTATCTCAACCTCTAGAAATTAGTCACTCTACAGTTTGGCAAAACAGTGCCCTGTGACCCTTTACACAGTATATGTCTGGAATATAAATCTGGTCTCTGACCAGGACATCATAGAGACCTAAGGCTTGAAAACTGATTTGAACAAAAAAAAAAATTCACGTTGCCCTAGGTGAGCTGATGGCTGTAGATAACAAGCCTATTATGGAAGATAAAACTACAGAAGCTCCTTCTCAGTTCCCTTTCTACAAGATTTTTTTGGTTTGGTTTGTTTTTGCGGAAAAGTTTACCCATATACGTACTGTAGAAGTTACCAGCGGGTGTTAATTGTTTTTAGAGCTATGAAAATATTACTCTTTTTGTAGCTACAGACTTATGGACACACTGTAACATTATAGTCTTTTTTCTGTAATTAACAAAATAACTTCGTAGGTGAGTTCACAGATTGATTGTGCTTCTTTAGGATGCATTTGTCAGCAAATGCATGGGAAATGACTTTTCAGAAATATTTCTGAATGAGTCTCATGAGTGGCATCAGAGCTTAAAGACATAAAGACCAATTATTACTTATGTGAGTTAGTAAGACTGATTCATAAAGGTGTGGACTTGTCTCGGGAGAGAAATCTGGCTGGGAGTTAATTCCCATGTTTTACTGTTCTCCTTCTTGTACTCCTGGTTTGCCACCTAGAGCTCTGGCTACATTAAGCTTTTGCCTCAATTGATGGGAGGTCTCCTTCCCTTCCTGCTTCCTTTTTGATTGTCAAATATGATTTTAAGTGACTTTTAATTAAATCTGTTTTTAAAAGATATTAATGATACTACTATCTTAGTAATTTAATATTGAGATATTTTTATATTACATTAGTTTTCATTCAACCTCAGAAAATACCAGCGAGGTCAGCTACTGAAATTTAGATTTTAACATTCTTTTATACTGAACAACGTAAGTAAACAAAACAGTTTTGTGTTGTCAAGAATTCAAATGTATAACCACTGGTACAAACATTTGATGCAAAAACGTGATCTCTTTTGAAAATTCAGCCTTGTAAGTGTCAGAGGCAAGTGATACTAAAAACAAATGTAATGCCTATTCAAAATAATTCCTAAACAAAGCCAGACCAAATGATGGCCTTAACTTTTAGCCTTTAACATCTTTGCTCTTGTCTGTTTCTTAACAAATAGGTTGCTTCTCTGAAGTAGCAGAGGCTCTAGACACAATGGAGGAAGAGTTTAGAGAGTCTACATGGAAAACTTATGTACTGCAGAGCCTAGCTCCCCACACTGAAGAGTTGGGAGACTGTTACGGAACAGAGGCATCACCAGTGGCTCTGTGGTTACATAGATCTGCTGGCCAGTGTCCTTAAGGAGGGCTATAAGAGGAAGATTGGAGTAGCTTTGCTTTTTTTTATATCGACTCATAGTAGTATCCCCATGGAACACTACTGAGACAAGTCTGGCTACTTGAGCTTGGCACAGAGGGAGGATTTAACCCTTTATGTTGCCGCATACATTATGCCAGACTCTCTCCTGCATCTAACATGCACGCAGCACTGACGGGGACGGGGGAAGGAGCAGAGAGAGTCATTGGGGGGCAGGAAATCAAAAGTAATCTGTTTTTCTCCTTCAGCGTATCAAGACTTATTTTTGTGAGGCATCTGGGTGGTGTTCTAGCTGTAGCTAACATCAGAGGAGGTGGTGAATATGGAGAGACCTGGCACAAAGGTAAAGCGTTCTGAATAAGAGAACAAATAGTGGTTTTAGCAGTGATACTGACCAAGCCTGTGTCTACATTGCACAGTTAACCTACATTATTGACACCTGGGTTTAGCCTCACCTGGGTGTGTGTCCCTATAACAAAGCCATTCTTATGTTACTGTGTCCTCAAAGTTTGTGCATCTGCCCACGTGTGCCTGGGGGCATAGCCTTTGGTTCTTTGTGCAAGGACACTCTGGGATTCTTTTCCAGTCAGTTGTGTCAAGTTGTGGGAGAACTTGTCTGCCCTTGAGGGGAGTATGTGGGCAGGCACTTGAGTGATAAGCCTGTCCTCACTACAAAGTGAGCAGCTTGGAGAGCCCATGTTCAAACCCACATCCCCAGGTGGATAAGATATCATGGACTTAAAGCACCTCCAAACCTAGGTCACAAGCTTCTCTGTGTGGATGGGAGCAAGCTTGAGGCTAAAATTCTGATCAGAGCCCAGGATTAACTGTGCATAGTGGACATACCAAAAAATTGTCTGCTTTTCTTCTCTCTCTCTTTGTTTACCCAGATAGTTGTAAAAGTGAGAAATTTTGTCAAACAGTCAAATGTATTTATTACCCCTTTAGCTCACTCATATTATTTGATCTTTGCAGTTAGATTGTTCTGCTTCTTACATCCCACTTAAAAATATTATTTTACAACATAGTGTAAAAATTTTATTTTACAACAAACATTGTGGAAGTTTTTCAAGAAAATTATTAGCATTTTTTACAAAACAAGATCAACTTTCTGGATTCGGTGCAATATTTATAAATATTACTATTTATCTCAAACCACTTTCCAAATGTATCTGTCTGCGCTAATTTCTGCATACTTTTTCTGTTGTTAACCTACAGTAAAGTGATTTTGCTCAGTATTGCTCTTTCATCTCTTTCTGCTGTAACACCTGTCTAGGACATTTCCTTGTAATTGACTTAAAGATGTAATGGTTTCATCAAAAGAAATAGCATATGCTCAGGCATGCATAGTGTCATTGCTGAAGACACAGTATCCTTCAGTAATTTGGATTTGGCCATCGGTTTTTAATGAGATTTTATCTTGCTATGAAAAGGCTTCTTTAGTCCCCCTATTTCCTGTTTAATTTAATTTCAGCTCAAGTCTGTTATCTCAATTGCATAATTAGATATATATATGTCTTTGTTAATTTCAGAGACAGCTAGTACAGATGTCTATTTGCGTATCTTTAACTTCATGGATAGGATCCTGACCTTAGACCAGTCCAAAATTATTCAGTATTCTGAGTAAAGCACAGGCTGTCTCTTCACTTCTATTTCTCCTCCACTGTTGCAGTTTTGGGAATTAATTAATATAAAAATATCCAACATCCCAGGACACCTCTTGTGTGGTCTTTGTGTTGGATGAATTATGTATTCTGCATTTTTAAGAAGTTAGTTCTGCAGAGGGTTCTGTACAGCTGTGAAGTCTGCCCACAAGAATCCCTTTACAAAATTGTAACATAGCCTTTGCTATAAGAATACCAGCACTTAATTCTCAATTCCCTCTTAAGTATTTACTTACCCAAGACAAGGACCGTCCAGGTCAGATAGGGGTGGTATGCATTTACAAAGCTTCATGCAACCTTTGATCAGGAGCCATTTATAGTCTCATATCAAATGAACTTCTAAAATTGAAAAGTGTAAATTGGAGTTTTGGTCAGTTGTGAATCCTTCTGTGAATATCATAGTTTGGCAATTATTTTTTTTTATTTTATATAAAATGATTGCAGAGCAAGACTGCCTCCCATATGGGTTTTGACATTAGAATTAGAATATCTCTTGCATACAAAGTACTTTCTTTTCCAGTTTTTTAAGAATTGTTCATTTCCCCTTAAGTGAGCCTTATTAAAATTTTCTCTAAAAAAGACTACAGTAGCTTCACTATAGTAGATTAATAAGACAACAGTAGCTTTTCAAATTTGAGCTATCTTAATGAAATGTCAAATCACATTTCTACCATAACTGTATGTCATCAGATTTGAAAACATAATAAAACCTCATAAATTACCAGCTATGCATCTGATGTCCAGCAAACATTAGTGTTAGTTTATTTTTTACAGCAGTAAGTTTGAAGTTTTATCTTCTT
Organism: Dermatemys mawii; assembly: GCA_007922305.1. Classification (NCBI taxonomy): domain Eukaryota; kingdom Metazoa; phylum Chordata; order Testudines; family Dermatemydidae; genus Dermatemys; species Dermatemys mawii. Next base: position 53,851,767 of record ML677333.1, on the reverse strand, counting down.
AAAAGATCATAAGTGAGCTTAATTCTGTTGAAGTTCCATTAAGACATACCTCAAGTGGAACTGTGTGTGGTCATTTTGTGTAAAATTGGCAGTGCAAAGCTTTTAGCTGGAATCTCAGTAAGGAGCATTACCTGTTCGATCCTCAGCATAGATATGTATTATTCAAGATTTTTGAGAGCATTAGAGTTATTGGCAGAACCATCTTATAATTTCTGTTGGAAGAGTTTTTCGTTTTCCTTTGTCTTTCTCAGCTGCATCAATTATTAAAATGTTCATGAAGCTGGAATTCATCCTAAGCATTTCTGCATACACCTCTTTCTGAATAGGTGCTGTCAAATGCATTTTATAGAACTAACTGTTTTGTTTTCTTTGTGTGGTAGGTGGTATTCTAGCGAACAAACAAAATTGCTTTGATGACTTCCAGTGTGCAGCAGAATATCTTATCAAAGAGGGATATACAACTCCAAAGAAGCTAACTACTAATGGAGGTTCAAATGGGGGTCTCTTAGTGGGTAAGAACTATTTGTGTATTTACTGTTATGTGGATGCTAATACATGGATGGTTTTTCATAAGCTAAGCACAGGGAAAAATTTATAAGAGCCTCTGGGTGTAAAAATTGGTGGCATGTCACTGTATTAATACAGATAAAGTAATTAAATTCCACTTCAGTTTCTGGTGGCATGGGACATTGGCATTCTGTAGCCTTTGGAAAATGCCTACCGTTAAAAACCACATGGACAATTGCTACCCATAGTCAAATACATGTTCTTCATGTGTGTTGGAACCTGCCCTGTGCAAAATGTGCAACAGAAACTGGTGGTGAAACAGAGAGGTGTTCACAAACAAATATTCTTTTTATTTTTTTTTTATATTTTTAAGTCCAATTGTTAATGACATTTTTGACAAAAATAAATTTGGAAAACTTCATCCAGATTTGCTAGCAGTTCTCCGTGGTAGTAGCCACAGACAGGTCAGTTGACCATTGGATCTGCATGGTTTACCCCAAATCTCTCATAGCTAGCCATACCCCTAAACCCACATTCTGCAAGTCCATGGCGAGAATGGCTGCAAAGTTTCCTAGTAGTCTGCCTTTCTGTGGTCTGTGTTACACACGTACACACACACAAATCATGGCAGTTCTGCTGCATTTAAGGCCTTTGTGCACATTTGTCCCTGTATTCATTGTAATGAGTTGAAAAGATGACCACAAGAAACAAATACTGTGACAAAAATACATAAAAGAAAAATTCAGTATAAATAATGGAAAAATTTTGATTCTCAGAAACAATATAAATCTAACACACCGTTTATAAGTACGCTTTATTAATGTATAATTCTCTAACTCATCTTTACTCAGAACAATTTAAGATTAGATATAGAAAGTCCATCTCAAAGAAAAATTTATGTTAGTTCTAAGTAAATTTTTAAGAGCTGCCAAATTTGTCACTAAATAAATCCTTACTCTCTCATGTGCTCTCATCCTAGGTAGCAGAAGGGACAAAGGGAAGAGGTTTTTTACTCCACCCTAAATGGGAATACAATGACAAAGGAGTAATGAGGGAGAGGTAACTTTGAGAGGAGCATGGTGCAATTTGACAGCCTAAGGCTACTGAAATAAAAACACACAAGAATTTAAAGAGAAAAATGTTTACAGAATTAATGTTTTGGTTTCAGCCTCAGTAAAATTAGACTTTTACTTTCGACTTACTTTCTTTTTGCTAGAAGATATTGTGTATTGCAAATGAAAGTATAAATAGAAAGGGATGTGTGTGGTGAAGAGCTACTGGGCATTGAGCTCTTTGCAGTTCAAGCACAAAAAAGTCCATTTTTCAGGTGCATTGAGCACCTCATTGAGAGCTCAGTTAAACATTTAACTGGCCATCCACCTTTTTTTATTTGTATTTGAATTTGGTGGTTTAACTGCTTATGACAATATTACTTTGTTTTATGCCTGACTGAATTTTAATGAGCATTTAAGCAATATTCTATCAAAATAGAGCTTTAAAGGCTTGTAATCAGAGATCTCCAGTTTGATTTCTTTGATGCATAAGGAACAAGAAGGGTTTTTCCCTCTCCTTCAGCAGAATCAAAGTGCTGTTTTCATTGCTCCTTTATTTTGAAATTCTTACCTGTGCTCTTTCTTCAAAGCAGAACTGGATTTTTTCTCTCGTTACCCAAGGGATTTCAAAATAGCTATTCATGTCCTTGTACAACAGCTATCATGTGATGCCAATAGCTCAGATGCAAGGGCCCAATGCCATATTTCCTCGGTTTGCATTCATTGAAGAAAAGATTGTTGGCGTTCCTCCAGAATTCTGTGTTCCGTTTTAGTCTCATTACCAAGAGGTGACTCTGAATAGGGTAAAGCCATAGTTTCTGGCTCATTCAACTGCAAAACAAGATTTCCTTGTCCTGCGTGATGGAATCATAGTGTGAGGCAAAGGCTTAGTTGGCAACACAGCTGTGGGCTGAGAAGGCCTCTTCTCCCCAGGAGGATCCCTTTGCTGTACTGTTCGAACTCTAGTACTAGCTTTAATAAACAGTTACGGGATTTTGTGGTCTTTGGCTTCTGTATCTGCAATTCAAGAATTTGATAGCGAAAAACTCTAAGATTCTGTGGAGAGGGAAAAGCCTATAGAGAAAGCTGTAGTGTCAGAAACGAGTGTGATTCAGCTCTAGTGATTAGTCATGTGCACTCCTTAAAGTGGGGCAGCCATTATTCTTGAAAAATGCCCTATAGTAATAGGAAGTTGGAAGCATAAGGAAACAAAATGCAACCGTTCTGTGAAAAATGAGCTCCTCCCTCTGTGATTACAACTGAGACTGGGGGTCTGCACTGTGGATTCAATTGCATCATAGCTACAGTGCCAACATAACCCTGTAGCGTAAGTGCTGCCTAAAGCAATGGAAGGGTTTCCCCCACTTGTTTTAGCTGGAATCTCAGTGGTAAGGAGCATTACCTGTTCGATCCATCTCCCTAAGTGACAGAAGCTAGGACAATAGAAGCATTTTTCCAACAGCCTAGCTGCATCTCCATGAGGGCTAGGTCAGCATAGCTACAGCGGTCAGGAATGTGGATTTTTCACATGCCTGAGCGCTATAGCTATGTCAGCCTAAATTTTAAGTGTTGACCAGGCTTAAGTCAGAAATTACTTATCAGAGTTCTTTGGCTTGCATATAGCTGAAAAATGAAGGAACGGCTACGTTCATGTAGCAGTGAAAGAGCTTTATGGTGGTGTTTCACCCATGGAGAGCAATAAATGCAGATTTGTGCTTTGTCAGTTTCTTTTTCCTGACAGTAATATCAGAGCATTTGAGAGTGCCAAGCTGTAATTCAACAAACCAATATTCAACAAACCACGGCCTCCCTGTGGAGGTTGTGGAATCTCTATCATTGGGAATTTTTAAGAGCAGGTTGGACAAACACCTGTCAGGGATGGTCTAGATAATACTTAGTCCTGCCTTGAGTGCAGGGGACTGGACTAGATGACCTTTCGAGGCCCCTTCCAGTTCTATGATTCTATGAATATCTTTACTTACGTTACTGATAACACTACTGATTATTAAAAGTGAATTTTTTGTTTGAATCCAGGTTTGTTTGTCAGTAATTACACTTTGGGCTGGAATTTACAAAGGAGCAGAGAAAGGGCCCAACTCTGTTTCAGTGGTATGTGGGCACCTACCTCCCTTAGACTGTTTTAAAAATCCTATTCTTTGTTTACCCCGTTCATTTGCCTCAAGTTGGACAATGAAAATTAGTGAATTCACTTACACTGCTTGTTTTTAAGTCAATTTCCCTTTGACTTTCTTTGCACCTAAACCAAAGCCCATTGACGCCATTGGGAGTCTTCCCTTTGACTTCAGTGGGTATTGTGTCAGGCATTTTTAGTCAGTGTTTGTGTTTCAAGCACTACATATATGGGGATATTATTTTTTAAGACAATTGTTTTAAATGGATTTTTTCCAAAATGTATAAAATTGCCATCCTTGAGTTTTACAAAAGCTGACATTACAAAATTTAATGTTGGGCCAAATTTATATTTGTACCTTTTATTACTGCTGCCCTTGATTTCTCTTTTAAACTTCAGTGTTAATAGAATTGTCTTGCTGTTTTTAAGCTGTTTGTGCTAATCAGCGCCCTGACCTGTTTGGTTGTGTGATTGCTCAAGTTGGAGTAATGGATATGCTTAAGTTCCACAAATACACCATTGGTCACGCCTGGACAACTGATTACGGCTGCTCTGACTATAAAGAACAATTTAAATGGCTGTTGAAGTAAGTGCCTTTTGATGTTTTTAATGAACTGACTGGTGTGAATGTTATATTGTGCTGTAGCTGACTGGTAATTACTGAGTCAAGTCTGACTGTTTTAAATGGCAGTCATGAATAACTAAGTATTGTACAAATTTATTTCACCTTTGCCCATGTGAACTGAGTAATGGTCTGAATCAAAATGACTTCCTTAAATAAAAGACAGAATAGGTGAAGTAATGCATTTTACTGGCCAACTTCTTGTTGGTGGAAGGGAAAAGCTTTTGAGCTTCACATTCTCCATCAGATCTGAGGAAGGTACTCAGAGTGTCCAAACTAATTACAAGGTGGAGCAGACTGTTAAGCATAGGTGGTTTACACATGCTGTAAGAGATCACTTAAAATGAGTTAGGCATCACCTACTGTGGAATAGACACGAGCAACACACCTTGAAGAACACCAGTTATGGAAACAGATAACTGCCTTTTTCTTGCACATAATCATCTGTATATAATCCATTGTTGAAACAGATAGTGGTGTCCAGGAAGTTGATAAGGACACTGGACACTGAAAGTTCAAAATTAACTTTTAAGTTACTTATATAAATAGTAGATTTGAATAGTTCTGCTGTTCCTTAAAGCCAATGGGCTGTATTTTTAAAGGTTACATGCCATGCAAGGTTGGCTTTTTAAGTACTGATTACTTTTTCTAGAACGCTGTCAGAACAGAGCACTCAGCCCAACAGCTAAGCAAGTAGTGTTTTTAATTATATGGGAGAGTGGATTGCTTTTCTAAGTTATATTTTGAATGTAGATAGGGTTTATTTGTATAAATTGATTGGGAGTGGGGCACAAAAGGAAATTAATTCAGGTTTTAACTTGTTGCTCAGAAGCCTGAAAAGATTCTGTATTTTCACAGACCTGTTATTTTTTTAATGTGCTGCAAATTGGTAATGGATAATAAAGAGCCTGTTACAATATTGCAGAGCTGCAATTCATTTGCAAATTTGACACAATCAATTTGGGACTGAATAGAGATTTTGAATGGCTAGCTAACTACAAAAGCAGCTTCTCTTCTCTCGCTATTCACACCTCCAGTTCAGCTGCTAGAGGAACACCTCACCCTCCCTGATTAGAGATAACAAGCTGGTTCAGCCTGATTGGACTAACCTTGTTATCTCCCACCTGGTTCTTGCCTACCTATTTATACCTGCCCCTGGATACTTCCACTGCATGCATCCGACGAAGTGGGTATTAGCCCACGAAAGCTCATGCTCTGAAAAAATTTCAGTTAGTCTTTAAGGTGCCACAGGACTCTTTGTCACTGTTACAATATGTAACATCATTTAGAAAATACTTCTGTAACACTTGCTCTTCTTATGCTGAATTTTCATTTCTTTAACAGTGAAGACTAAGAGAGAGGATTTCTCACAAGTATTAAATTACTATGTAAGATTTAATACTAAATCTAGATGTAGTGTCTAGATATTAAAATAATAGCCCCATTAGATGCAACTGAATAGATAATCTAACTCTCATTTGTGAGCTAAAGCATTTATTTAAAATATCATAGAGTTCAAAAGAAAATTTTCATTTTGTATTAATACTTTATGATCTATTAGGCCTATTGTAAATCATTTGCCTCTTGATTGCCATTTTATCTTGACAGTATAAATTTTCATATGGTGATATTAATTGCAAGGCATTTTTACAGTATTATAGTGCACAATAAAATTTAATTGTGAAGTTCATATTTTGAATTTTGTCAGAGGATTTTTCCCACAAAATGCATCTACTGTAGATATGATACAAATGTTTGTGTGTAATAAAATTTGTTGATATACTAGTGAATTCAGATATGATGAAATTTGGAGTATAGAGAATGAGAAGGAGAATCTTACATTTTCTCTGTGTGTGTGTTGGAAAATACACATAGTAAGAAGGTTTCTGTATAGTCAGGTGTATAGAAACCATTTTATCTGATATTAATCTGAAAAGTTAGTCTTTTTTTTTAGACTGACAAACTAGCTTAAGCTACTGTACCATCACATTATATCCAGAGCAATGAGTGGTTCCCTTTGTTTAATCAACTGTCGAACAACTGGTAATCTCTAACCAAACAAATGAAGGTATTTGATAATGTTGTGTAATGGTGCTTAGAAACTACCATTATGGGCATCTTAGAAATATCTTAAACAAATATAATGTTCTTTATTGTTCAATATTTAATGTTTCAGTACAAAACCTAGTTTTGTGACTCCATGAAAAAAAATTCCTTCTAGTAAGCTGTTAGGTGCTGCTAAACCCAGACAAAAATAAAGGAATTTAAGACCTCATGAGATAACTTGTATGCCTAGTGTTACTTACTCCTTCAGTAAGCAATCTGAAGCTTGTTTAACTTATGTGAAATTAAAACAAAATTAAAGCACAAACACCAAAGGAGCTCAGTTAGCCTCTGTATTTGGTATTGGTAAAAATAGGAAAAAATAAAAATAACATTTTCAAATAAGGAATCCAACTCTTCTAAAGGGTTTCTTCTTTCTAAATGAAGTGTGTGTGACAAAGGGGAAGTCCATATTATAGGCCAGTAAGCCTAACTTCAGGCAAACTGGTTAAAACTATAATAAAGAACAGAATTATCAGACACACAGATGAACATGATATATTGGGGAAAAGTCAACATGGCTTTTGTAAAGGGAAATCATGCCTCACTAATCTATTAGAATTCTTTGAGGGGGGTCAACAAACATGTGGACAATGTACTTGAACTTTCAGAAAGTCTTTGACAAGGTCCCTCACCAAAGGCTCTAAAAGATAAGAGGAATAAGAGGGAAGATCCTCTCATGGATCAATAGCTGGTTGAAAGATAGGAAAGGGTAGAAATAAACTGTCATTTTTCACAGGGGAGAGAGTGTAAATAGCGGGGTCCCACAGGATCTGGGACCAGGGTTGTTCAATATATTCGTAAATGATCTGGAAAAAGGGATAAGCAATGAGGTGGTAGAGTTTGCAAACAATACAAAATGATGCCAGATAGTTAGGTCCAAAGCAGACTGTGAAGAATTACAAAGGGATCTCTCAGAGCTGGGTCACTGGGCATCAAAATGTATAATTGTAGCCGTGTTGGTCCCAGGATATTAGAGAGACAGGTTAGGTGAGGCAGTATGTTTTATTGGACCAACATCTATTTGTGAGAAAGACAAGCTTTTGCAGAGCTTGCAAGCTTATCTCTCTCACCAACAGAAGTTGGACTAATAAAAGACATTACCTCACCCACCACGGGTAACAAAAATACAGATAAAATTCAGTGTTGATAAATGCGAAGTAATGCACATTGGAAAACATTACCTCAACTTTACATACAAAATGATGGGGTCTAAATTTGTTGTTACCACATAAGAAAGAGATCTTAGAGTCATTGCGGATAGTTCTCTGAAAACATCTGCTTAATGCGCAATGTTAGTCAAAAAAGTTAACAATGTTAGGAACCACTAGGAAAGGGAAAGTTAATTAGACATAAAATATCATAATGCCACTATATAAATTCCTGGTATGCCCACACCTTGAATATGGAATGCAGTTCTAGTTGTGTCATCTCGAAAAAGGTATATTTGAATTGGAAAAAGTACAGAGAAGGGCTACAAAAATTATTACAGGTATGGAAGAGTTTTTCTATGAGGAGAAATTAAAAAGAGTGGGACTGTTCAGTTTGGAAAAGATGACTGAGGGGAGAGATGATAGAGGTCTATAAAATCATGAATGGTGTGAAGAAAGTAAATAAGGAAGTGTTATCTGCCCCTTTGCATAACACACAAGAAGTCACCCAGTGAAATTAGTAGGCAGCAAGTTTAAAACAAACATAAGGAAGTACTTCTTCACACAATGTGCTGTCAACCTGTGAAACTCATTGCCATGGAATGTTGTGAAGGCCAAAAGTATAAAAGAACTAGATAAGTTCATGGAGAATAGGTCCATCAATGGCTATTAGCCAAAATGGTCGGGGACACAATCCCATAGTCGATCTCTCTCTCTCCCTAAATATCTGACTGCTAGAAGCTGTCAGTGGATGACAGGGATGACAATAAAGTGCCCTGTTCTGTTCAATCCCTCTGACGCCTCTGGCACCAGCCATTGTTGGAAGACAGGATATTGAGCTAGATGGACCATTGGTCTGATCCAGTATGGCTGTTCTTACGTTCTTGCATTATAATACCCTGTGTTTTAGTATTGCTGTAATATTAATTTCTAATATAAAAGGAGTCTTGAGAATGTATGGTATGTTAGTGTTTAGAGATATATGGTGCCCAGGGGAATGAAACAGGTTATTGGAAGCCAGATCATCCCTTGGTCAGAGAATCACTCATGAAGGGGGTGGTCAAAAAGGCAGGAAAACTCCATCAGGGTCCCCTTTGTTTCCTGCACAGTGTCCCCTGAAGGCAAATGGGAGGCTGAGAAGGGGTCTAAAGATTGGAGGGGCCCAGCCTCCTAACCCCATGGCCCCTGGAGACAACCGTTCCTGGATTCATAAAGGCCAGGAGCCAGCCCTATGGACAGGTCAGCTGCTTCTGCCCAGTACTTGGCTGATTCCTACCAGCACAGCACTTGGAATGGATGTGGAGTGGATGCTCTCCATGTGGAGTGGTTTCCTTATTTCATATGAGTACTATTGCAGTTGCTGATAAGTCTGATGTCTGTCTAAAATGTTTGCATATTTACTTCCAAAATGGAAGGAGTTTACTGAGGACTCCTACAGGGCTGAGAGCCAGAATATTCAAATAGAGATATAAGTGGTGATTGTTCTACTTTAATAGCACACAAGTGATAGAGAATCACTACCTACATCACATAAAATTGATTTTATACAAATGGGGGACTAACTTTCAAGTGCTGTCAGACACCACTCTGATGGCTTGAATATTAAATGGCCTTGTGTCCTTTTTTTCAGGTACTCTCCACTTCATAATATCAAACTACCAGAAGAGAATGGAATCCAGTATCCCTCCATGTTACTTCTCACGGCAGACCATGATGATCGTGTGGTCCCTCTGCACTCACTGAAATTCATTGCTACGCTGCAACATGTAGTGGGCCGAAGCCGTAAACAAACCAACCCACTTTTCATTCATGTTGATACCAAGGCTGGCCATGGAGCAGGAAAACCAACAGCTAAAGTTATAGAAGAAGTGTCTGATATGTTTGCCTTTATAGCACGATGCCTAAATCTTGATTGGATTGAATAGGTAGAATACACATTACTGTCTCAATTAGAAATCAAAGGATTTTACACTATATGAAAACAGCCATCTTTACACTACTTGGTGTAGTACTTACATTTAAGAACTACAATTTAATATTTTATTGATCCCATCTGCTGTGGAGTTTTGGTCTTTTAAGCTTCTTTCTTTTTAATATGTACTTGGATTTCTTTTCTACTAGGTTCAGGTACATGTTTTAAATAGCACCCTTGAATAGATAGCTGAATTGCTGGCAATATTGTTGTGAAGATTTAGATTCCCAAGTTGGTGGTAGTTGAGCTTATTTCATATAAAACAATTTTAATGTATTTTGCACCTATAAACCTATCCAGTTCACATGTAATTAAATGTAAGTACTGTTCCAAGATAAACACTTGGACAATAATATCGGTTATTTAAGAATGTTATGGTTATTACGAAATAAGAATTTTCAATTAAAATACTGAAGTACAAATACGCTGGATCATTTGAAGTCAAATATTGCTGTTAAAAAGCTTACACTTTACATTATTCATAGCAATGTATTATAGTCCATTATACTTCTGTTGCTTAATTTCATCAGTTTCTTGCAGATGTCCATTACTTTACCAGCTTAGTATCAGGTAATTTATTTCCACATGTAATAGAAACTCAACCTGGAGAACTTGGATCATCTTTATAATTTTACTGTGTTCTTTTCAAGTTGCACAGATAATCTTGACAATGTTGTCTCATTGCTCCCTGAATCTTTAACTACTTCTGAACAACAGACCAGATATCACCAGTGTCGCACACAGAGCCCAGATAGAGCTCCCCCAAAACTGGACACCCACCAGGCTGATGTGTTTGGGGCTCACCATGCTGGGTCCTGTGTGGTCTTTAAGCCTCCTGATTAGCAGAATCCAGGTACTGCTCCTGGCTTACGGTCCTATGCATACTTGGGGTGAAAATCCTCGTCTGGCACTCCCTCATGAGAGATGAGACCCTGCAGTCTAACTGTCCAGCCCTTCTGACTAGTGTTGATCCCTCAGGCTCATCCATAACTTAAACACACACAGCTCCAGCCTTGTGAGCATTTACAATTTAGCTCCATATGGTCATTCAACAGTGAAAGCAAACAGTCCCATTAACTTTGCATAAGATTCTAAAATAGCATTACTCTTTTACTCCTGGGGGAATTCTGGACCACCGTGCATACACAGAATTTATGTCCCCTGCAGATTTCTGTGTTTCCCTGCAGAAAAATGACTTTCTGATGAGGAAACAAAAGGAAGCCACAAGAGCAGTTATGTGATCCTCCCCAGCAGTTTTAAGTGCCAAGGATAGCTGGCAGAGAGACTGTGGGGTCTGAGGTGGGATTGGGGAAGACCCGGCTAGTGGCTCCTACCCTGCATCGGGTTCAGCTGCTTGTCCCAGTTGGACTGGGAAGGACACAACTTCCTCTTCCCCTGGGTGCCATGTCAAACCCACCCCCAGATTTCTCCCCTGGCTGTAGGAAGCTCTACAAACTCCCCTTTTCTCCCCACAGTGCTTTCTGCACACATCGCTCCTCAGCTACAGGGGATGGGATCACTGTATGGGGAGCTGCTCCCCTATCCACCCAACCCTTGTGCATTGACACCCAGACCTTCTCATCTATCCTCACCCCCTCACTCCAAATCCCCACCCCAAAGAGTCCCATCCCTCTGCACCTGGACCACCCTAATGAGCCATCCACCCCAGATCCCCACACTACCAAGCCCCAACGAGCTGCACCTGACCCCTCACCCCCTCTTCCCCTGCATTGGGACCCCCCATTCAGGTCTCCATATCCAGACCCCCTTGCCGAACTCCAATCTCCACGCACCCAGACCTCTTCCTGTTGAGTCTCAACTGCCATCACCTAGACCTCTCTGCAGAGTCCCATTACCATTGCACACAGAACTCCCCAACAAGTCCCTGTACATCTACATCCCGCCCTGGACCCGGATCCCCTACTGAGCTGCCCACACACAGATTGCCCCACACAGAACCCCCTCAACCTACACCTAGATCTCCCACACAGTAAGCCCCTCCACTCTTGGATCCTCCCTTTGCTGAGTCTGCCTGCGCATACCTGGTGCATCTGGCATGGAGGGACAGGGCACTGGGCTGTTTCTGGGGCAGACTCCTTCCTTGAGCTGTGTCAGGGTGGGTCCACCCTCACTGCTGAGTCCGTGTCCTGAGCAGGTAGAGCTGCACAGTGATCTCCCACCTCTGTGCAGCCAGTGGCCTATACTTCCCAGTGCCATGCTGGAGCCTCCATATTTATTTGACAAATAAAATTTGCAGAATTTCAAAATACTGTGCGCAGAATTTTTTTTTTGTTTTGACACAGAATTTTTAATTTTTTTGGTGCAGTGTGTCCTTAGGAGTAAGACTCTTTACTTAGGTAGCATGATAAATTCACAAATCTATACAAAATAATTAACACACTTGTATGCATTTTCCCTGACTTGGTTTCCTTGCCAGTCCGAAGAGTTTTTTGGGCTTGAGCAGAGTTCTCTCAGTAGTCCAGGTATAGCCAGATACACATGGCTTCTCAGAATCATGGCATCACCCTTTCTCCTGCAGCTAGCTTTCTTTGCCTTTGGCTGGTCTCACTGTTAAAAAGAACACCTCTGTGTACAAAAGCATGCCATTCTCTCCGGCCCAAAGCTTCTTGCATATCTCTGCATATGTCTCTTTCAAGTTTTTATATCTCACTATTACTTCCTTGTTTGGTTTGGGTTGGGGGTTGTTTTGGAGGGGTAGTGTGGAGGGAATGGGGTTTACTTTTTTGTTCTACTGCTGAGAAATTTCCAGTCTCTGCTTTTCCAGCCCCTTGCAGAGAAACTTGGTCAAAATGGTTTCCCCAAGCTTCAGCCAACACATTGTCCGAAGATGCTTTCACTTGCACTACTGCCCTGACAGGAGGTGGCTGACTCCACATTTGCATTGAGGCCTAGAGTCCCCAAATTGACACAACCAGAAAACGGTTTCCAGTTTGGTTGGATTCACCTTGTCCTGATGGACCCTTGTTTATAATGGGCTTGCCAGGGTTGGTGTTAGATTTGCTGGGACCTGGAGCCCAAGCCCCACCACCCGTGGCCGAAGCCCAATGTGGCGAGGGTCAAGTTACAGGTCCCCCACCTGTGGCTGAAGGGCTTTGACCCCCACCCCACACCTGGAGCAGCGGGGCTTGGGGTTTGGCTTTGACCCCTCCACATCCCCCACTCAGGATAGCAGGGCTCTGGCTTCAGTCCCCCGTCCTGGGATCTGTAGTAACTTTTGTTGTAAAAAGTGGGTCACGGTGCAATGAAGTTTGAAGCCTGTTCAAGGCTGAATGGGTATTGGTTAAATAGACGTAGAAGTTTGGTTCCAGACTGCCTAAATGTCCATACTAACCATACTGGAACTAACGTTTGACTTTCCAGAACAAAAACGTGTTCCTCAGATTTTTTTTTCCCCCCCCCTTTCCAAAAAGTAGAAAGCAGTGTTATTTTCCAGTTTTGGATAGCCCAGAAACCCCCGCTTCTTGTTATTAAAACTTCATTCTAGAATCTTTAAAGCAAAATCTCCTCTTATATCTGTTTTTCATTGACTTTTGTTATAGCCATGCACGCATCTGAGGGCAGACTTTGGCCTCTAATGTTATTAGTCTTTTATTTTTAAAATTCAAAGTATGCCAGTCAATTACTATGGTCTAGATTGTGAGGTTAGCTACAGTGCTGAGAGAGAGGCAGTGTGTAAGGCCTGGTCTACACTACAAACTTAGCTTGACATAAGCCACGTTAAGTCAATCTAATAATGTATGTGTCTACACTACTGAATCCCTTCTGCCAACCTAAGTGACCTGTAAAGTTGACTTCTGTGCTCTACCACTGCGAGAAGCATAGTACTTGATTTGACATCCATGGGTCGACATGGGGATAGTGTAGATACTGTGTTGTGTAATTCTAATGAATTGGCTTCCAGGAGATTTCCCACAGTGCTCTGCTGTGCTGTGACTGCTGTGAAGAGCACTTTCGACTCCACTGTATGTAAGCTGGGTACACAGGAAAGTGCTGTTCCCCCTTTAAAGCGCCGGGAATTACTGAATTTTCATTTCCTGTTCGATCATCAGCAGAGCTGATGATGTAGGCTCAAGGCCACCAATGTGCTCCAGCATGGCATACACAGGAGTGGTGGCTCTGATTGCTATGTGGGAAGAAGAGACTGAGCAGGCTGTGCTTTGATCCAGCAGAAGAAATATTGACATCTATACCAAGGTTCTGCGGGGCATATGAGAGAAGGGCTATACCAGAGACATGCAGCAGTGCTGCATGAAGATAAAGGAGCTTCAGCAAGTGTACCAGAAGACAAGGGAAATGAACAGTCATTCTCGTTCTGCCCTGCAGACATACCACTTTTATGAGAAGCTGCATGCAATTCTCCGCAGCGACCCCACTATTACCTCAAAACGCTCCGTGGATACCTCCCAGGAGCCCTGGGCGACCTCCAGCAACAGTGAAGAGGACATTGTTGAGGAGGATGTGAGGCAGGCAAGTGGAGGATCCATTCTCCCCAACAGCCAAGAAGATTTTTTTAGCCCAGGAACCCATCTCTTTACAGGACCAGTTGGTGACCAAGCATGATGCCAGGGGAAGCACCTCTGGAGAGTATACATCTCCAATCAAACTGTAGGGGTTACATGCTATTATTATTTATGTTTAATCTGAACAAAGAAATAGGTGTAGTGGGTATCGGTGGCCACTCCAGCTATGCAGAAGGTGCTCTCCAAAAAAGATTGTTTATGCGCATGGGGATGGCCCAGGAATCCTCCCTGGAAATTTCTAGGAAACTTTCATGGAGGTACTCTGCAATCCTACACAGAAGGTTTCTGGGAAGAGCTGCCTTATTTTGTCCACCACACTTTCTCATGCTACTCCAGTATTAACTCTGTTGGCATCATTGTAGTACACAGCATTGCAGCATAAGGATCAGGTCTGTACCCAGAGACTTGCAGCATCTGCTCCCTTTCTGCCTCTGTTACCCTCAGGAGACTGATATTACATATGGTCACCTAGGCAGGGGAAATGGGGGAAGTTTTGAATGTTAGCCCTTAAACTGCAAACAATTTAATAAGTAATCCACCCCGTTCGGTGAAATCTGGGTCAGGCAACCATGCTTTCCCAAGCATGCCATGGTTGTGGTTGGAAGGGATCACTGTATATTGCAAGCAGCAATGGAAAAAAAAGGGGAGGTGGCAGCTTCCTGTTTGTCTCTTTCCCCTACCCCCAACTCAATGCTACTTTTGTGAAAAAAAAAACAACACTATTTGGGGGGCTTTACACTGGTGCCTGCCCTTGACACCATCCTGGTTGCTAGGGGAAAGGGGGCTTTTCTCAAGTTCCAACTTGTGATCCCAAGGATGTCCTCCCAAAAGCAGCAGCACAACACCTCTCATCCATGCCTCGTGGCCTTTACTCACCATGGATGGAGCAGCAAACCGACTCTTGCGGTAGGCAGCATTTGTGATTACATTGTGACTGGCAGTGAAGTGTATTGGAGGAGAGGGGGTAGTAAAAAACTTACACTAGAAACAATGTATGCACTCTCAATGCTACCCTTGTCTTTGCATTCCTTGTAGCCACACCAGAACAAAGACTTTGCCAGATTAGAAGGCGGGAAAAGAAGACTCGGGTCTCAGGAGGACACGTTAAGTGAGTTAATGCAAACCACCTAGAGTGACAGACACAGCTCAAAGCATGGAGGATTGCACTGTCCAACAGCCTGCACAAGGATAGGGAGATAAGGACAGGAGAGCTTGCAGGGAACAAGTGTGTGCCATGCAGGAAGAGATACTGCTGATTATGAATAAGCAATCAGACATGTTGAGGCATCTGGTTGAGGTTTAAGAAAGGCAGGTGCATGCTAGAGTCCCTCTGCAGCCTATGCTGAACCTGCTGCCATCATCGTCGACTTCCATATCCTTCCCCAAATTCCCATGAGGTGGTGAGGGAGAGTTTGGTATCCCTTGCACTCAACACCAGGGAAGGGTACAAGGAGCAGAAGGTGCCCATTCTCACACCTTTGGTCATTATTGCAGTGCACCTGTAAACAAGGTTTCCTTGTTTCTTGCCACATAGCGTTATCAGCCCTTTTGCCCCAGGTTATCTTACTTTTCTTTGTTGTCTCTGTGTGTTTGTATGCATAATAAAACTTAATGGATTGAGGAGAAAAGGCTCTTTATTCATTCAACATACAGAGGTTGGTGGGAGCGGAGTGTACAAGGGAGAAAATGCACTGGTGGGGACAGTTTGGTAAGGACCAACACAGATAAGTGTCACCTTATTCTGGCTCATTGTTGAAACTGGTTTTCAAACCCTCATGAAGATGCAGAGCCCCTTCATGTGCTCTTCTAATTGCCCTTGTGTCTGGCTGCTCAAAATTGGCTGCCAGATGATCTGCCTCAACTCCCCACCCTGGTGGAAACTTTTCTCTCCTTGTTTCACAGATATTATGGAGCACACAGCACGCAGCAATAACAATGAGGATATAACTTTCACTGAGGTCTAATCTAGTAAGCAAACAACGCCAGCGACCTTTTAAACATCCAAAGGCACATTCCACTGCCATTTTGCACTTGCTTAGCCTATAGTTGAACCAGTCCTTGCTGCTTACAAGCTGCCCGTATATGGCTTTATGAGCAAGGGGTAGGCTGGGTCTCCTAGGAACACAAGTGGCATTTCAACATCACCAATGGTTATTATGCAGTCTGAAAGAAAGTCCCTGCTTGCAGTTTTCTGAAAGGGTCTGTGTTCCTAAGGATGCACGAGTCATGCTCCTTTCCTGACCATCCCAGGTTGATGTCAATGAAACGGCTTCTGTGATCCACCAGTGCTTACAGCACCATTGAGAAGTACCTCTTTCAGTTTATGTACTCTTTAGCAAGGTGCTCTGGTGCCAAGATAGGGCACCACTGCAGTTAGGGAACCCCATCATTGCAAAACCATCACTATGTCCTGCACGTTTCCCAGAGTCACTACTCTTCTTTGAAGAAGTCTATTGATAGCCCTGCAACCTTGGATCCCACAGTAGGTTTCCCCACTTCAAATTGATGCCCCACTGACCGGTAGCAGACTGCTCTTGCAAGCTTCCACAAAACTATCCCTACTCCTCCACTGTCAAAAAAGCTCTCCTTTTTGTATTGCTGCACTTCAGGGCTGTGGAAAGCTCTTCACACAGTTCCTGGAAAGTGGCCTTACGCATTTGAAAGTTCTACAGCCACAGCTCGTCATCCCATAGCTGCATAACGATGCGGTTCCACCAGTCAGTGCTTGTTTCCCAGGCCCAGAAATGATGCTCAACCGTATCTAGATAATGTATGACTGTTGCCAAAAACTGCAAATTTCTCTGCTCTGTCTTCCAGCAGGGCTCCTTGCATGGCACCATATTGTTCCGAGTGGCTGCTCCTGCAACAGCTGTATAAATCCTGCATGATTAGGCGTGAGCTGTTTGTAATGGTCACAGCAACAGAGTACAGATGAGCAGGGTCCATGCTAATTGTGCTATGGTGTCCATGCAGGTAGCCCAGGCTTACAAAAAAAGACATGAAAAAGCCTTGGTTTGTTTGCTGTTGATTTCAGGGAGGGAGGTAAATGCATCCTTGGAGGCTAACGCCACATTCCCATAACCAATGTTTTGGTCCCATAAGTCATTGCAAGGCCAGCCCAAAATTCCAATCAGCTACATACACTGGTATAGCTACCCACAGTGCAGTGCTCCATGCTTCCAGGGCCGTACTTAGGATTTATGGGGCCCTACGCAATATGATTAAACTGGTGTCCCTATGACCAATGGCAGCCCAGGCTTACAGCCCGCATAGGATGAGGGAGAGAGAGGGACAAAGCAGCGAAGAATATAGCGAGACACCCGGCCTGCCTTACTGCAAGGGAGTGTCACAGTTCCCAGCAGAGACACCCCCCCACCCATACCCTCTCCCTCTCACAGAATGGACATGCAGAAGGTACTGTGACGGAGTCAGTCCAGAAGGGTATAAGAGAGTGCTGGAAGGCAGGTATATCAGCCTCAGGATGTGCAGGTCCCTGTTCCCTGGATAGCCAAACAAAGGCTACTCCAGGCCAATCAAGACAGCTGGGACCAATTAAGAAGCTTCTAGAAAGCAGCAGAAATAGCTAGCCTGATTGGGACACCTGAAGCCAATCAGGGGCTGGCTGAAACCAGTTAAAAACCCTCCAAGTTAGTCAGGTGGGTGTGGAAGTCAGGAGCTGTAGGAAGAAGTTGTGCTGTTGGTGAGACTGAGTGGTAGATGTATCATACGCAAGGAAGGAGGCCCTGAGGTAAGGGTGAAGTGGGGACTGCTGTGGGGAAGTAGCCCAGGGAATTGTATTGTGTTTTATGGCTAAAAGGTCAGCCATCTTAGCTGATACTATTAGGGTCCCTGGGCTGGAGTCTGGAGTAGAGGGAGGGCCCCGGCTCCCCCCTTTCTACCTCCCCTAATTAATTACTGAGAAAGGGAGGTCACCCTGGGGCCTGGATGAGTTTCTGAAGCCCTTAAATCTGCCAGGAAGCACAGGACCCACAAATACAGACTCGGAACTTTGTCACAGTACCTAATTAAAATTACTACATTTGGGAATAAAAAATGTCAGTCGGAGGTTTTTTTGATATGCCCTGAAGTTTGTCAGACATTTATTTGCGAAAACTTTGTAGTAAGGGTTAGTCAGCTGTCTTGCTGAATCCAACATTAAATATTATGGAATACATGATACATCTTTTTTCTGTTTTTCCAGTGTTTCTAAGGTGATTTTATATTTTAAATGTAAGCCTTTATAAAATAATCATTCCAGATTACTACATATTTAACTCACTGAAACAAAGACATTATTTTAAATTAATCAGTCACAAAGGTTGTGTGTTCATAACAATGTTCATTGCTTTTAGAAAAAGGGAACACTAATTTACTTTGTGTGATCTCCATAACAATAGACATGTTTATGAAATTTTACCAGTTTTTAAAAAATGACTCCAAAGATTTTAGGCATAACAAAGGATTTTATATCTTACTAAGGTACTGATTTTGCTGGAGGGGTCTCTTAAAACTAGTTTCATCGGATAGAAGTAAAAAAAGGGAAACTCTTTGTCCAGCTATTTGGAAGGAAAAGGGGTGTTATCCCTTAGTTTAAGGTCTCTCTTCAAAGGTAATGCACAACTGTTTTTGTCAGAAAATTCAGAAACTGACCTTATATATATGGGGTTTGGCAAATGCCTGTTAAATGGGTTCATTACCACTTGAATGGCTCTTTAACAGTTTCAATGTTGTGCTAATAGTCTGGCAGGCTGGAAGACTTTTTCACTTTTAACTACTAGATCCCTTCCCGAGGAAGACTCACCAGGCTGCAGCAGCCAGTTGTAGGAGCCTGCGGAAAGGGTCAGAACAGATAGGAATGGTCATGAGGATGGACACTAAGACCCAGTGGTGCCCCAAATTTTCAGGTGCCCTACACAGCTGCATATCCTGTGTATGCCTAAGGATGGCCCTGGGTGCTTTAATCCAAGCGCTATTAGTGAGGATGCACTCCACCAGTACAATGAGCGTAGTGTGGACATGCAAGATTGACTTGCTTGAATCGGAGGGTTGATGTTGACTTGACTTAACTTTGTAGAGTAGATATGACCTACAGTTAACTACCCTAGAAGCAGCTCTGAACTATTGATCTTGTCCACATAGGAAGGCTCATTTGCATTAAAGTAGAATGTGAATTGAAAGCAGAATACCTATTCCAAATTAAGTCCTTATATGGACACTCTTATTCCAGAATAATTCTTTGTTCTAAATCAGATTAATCCATTACCAGAGTGGCTTAAGCTATTGGGCATAAGGTACTTTTATTTCAGAGCAAGAGAATCTGCCTCAGGAAGTTAATTATGAATAATTAACCCGGAATAGCTATTCCTGAATAACTCCCCATGTAGACAAACCCATTGTAATATAGCAGCGTACATCTGAGTCACTGTTTCTCCCTTGCTTCCTACTAGTAATTGATGATTGCTGACGTAACTTAAATCAACTTAACTTTGTAGCATAGACAGCCCCTGTGACAATGTTTGGGATGCAAAATAAAAAATGAAAGGCTCATTTAATGTTCCACAAAATTCTGTCATTTGAGAGGAAACCACAGAATTTTTTGCAGGTGTACTGAAAGTTTACAAATTTAACTTCTATTTGATTCTATTATAGAAACATATTTTAAATAAATGTATTTGCTTCACACTATAATATCTATTTCAGAGTGGTGTGCATGGAGAGGATCATCTGTCCTGTTGTAGAGTATGTGTTCTCGTTTTATTATGTGGCTTCCAACTTGAGTCTTGGATTCCCAATTGCTGTTGGATGTCTAGAAGCAGCAGTACCAACCAGGACAGATTGTTTTCATTTTTGTCTGGCTAGGGAATTGTGAAAAAAGAATTTTGACGTTGCTACCTTTATCAATGTTCTTGTCACCTTGAGATTAGACTACCACAATATGCTGTATATGGGGCTACTCACTAAATTATCCGAAAAACTGAAGCAGGGGCAAAATGAAGTTGCTCGGTTATTAGGGAGTGTATCCCAATAGGAGACTATTAGTGATTTGAGATCTAGTTTTGACCTATTGAGTCTTTAAGGCCAAGGTTTTCATTGCTGGGTACTAAGGTACATTTCAAAATCATTAAGCAATTGAAAATAATGGATTTGCATGTATTAAGATTCAAAGATATGCAAAAGCACTTGGAGTAAAATGTTTTGCACAATATTACCATGGGTAAGGTTGGACAGCTGCTCTGTGCACTTCTAATGTTTTATTGCAATGGTAGCATAAAAATTTAAAACTAATTTTAAAAAAGGTGGGAGCAGATAAAGGAATACATCTTATGTTCTGGTTCTTAGTGATTCTGTAAGATTTTTCTTAAAGAAAATATGACCTGGAAGTATATCTCCTATGGCAGCAGATGGGATAATAAATGAAAGGGCTCTAACGTCTGGTCTATGGGGAGATCGACACAGCTGCAATCTATGCAGCGGTTGTCGATTTATCGGGTCTAGTAAAGACACTCTCCGGTCAACCTCGTTACTCCAGCTTCCCAAGGAGATTAAGGTAAATTGACTTCAGAACATCTCCCATCAACACAGTGTAGTGACGAGACCAGGGTAAGTCGACCTAAACTACGTTATTCACATAACTGGAGTAGTGTAACTTAGATTGACTTACTTCGGTAGTGAAGATAAGCCCTAAGTTATTACAGAGAATTCTTTCCCAGTTGTCTGGTGGGACTCACCTTCATGTTCACCATAGTTGGGGTCGAGAAGGAGTTTTCCCGCAAGTCACAATGGAAGAAACCCTGGGAGTGAGAGGGGGTCACCTTCCTCTGCAGCATGGGGCACGGTCCACTTGCTGGTTTGAAACAGAGTAAATGGTGGATTCTCTATAACTTGAAGTCTTTAAATCAAGATTTGAGGACTTCAGTAACTCAGCCAGAGGTTATGGGTCTATTACAGAAGTGGGTCAGTGAAGTTCTGTGGCTTGCAATGTGCAGGAGGCCAGACTAGATGATCCTAATGGTCCCTTCTGGCCTTAAATTCTGTGAATCTATGGATTGTAGTTATCCAGGTAATGAGCAGAAATTATGTTCCCCAAATGGGGCTTGAGCCAAAGCCCACGGAAGTTGCTGGATGGACTCCTATTAACTTCCTTGGATATGAATTTTTTTTTTTTTGAATGGTCATACTGGGTCAGACCAAAGATCCATCTAGCCCAGTATCCTGTCTACTGACAGTGGCCAATGTCAGGCGCCCCGGAGCGAATGAACCTAACAGACAATGATCAAGTGATCTCTCTCCTGCCATCCATCACCACCCTCTGACAAACAGAGGCTAGGGACACCATTTCTTACCCATCTTGGCTAATAGCCATTAATGGACTTAACCTGCATGAATTTATCAAGTCCATGATCATCTAGTGGACTTTCCTTGCACCAGGGCATGAAGTCAGCTCTTCTACATCTCAGGGGGACTGTAGGTATAAGAAGGAAGGGTCATCCCTATTGCTGGTAAGCACTGTCGCCATAAAGTGATAATTGGAGCCTAGTAGTCCTACCCATGACTAAGCCTAATTGTGGGAAAGTAGATAAAAAATAATCAAATGTCACAATAACCCATAATGATAAATATTGATGGGGAAAGGGGCAAAAGGGAGACAGATACTGAACTAATCTAAATAGAAAGGCCTACCAATATAATTCCTGGACTGTGTTAATATAATGCTTGTCAAACAAGAAAAGCATAGGACTGGAAGTCAATGGTCCAAAATTGATTTGTTAGAAATTAGGCCTAATTGGTGGGCAAAATAATGAGAGGATGAGCTATTTGACCCACCATTCCCTTTTGGGGTCCTTAACAGAAAAAACTTTGGGGAGAAAAATGAGAGGATGCAAACACAACAATTGGTAATGGACAAAAGAGGGAGAAGCAAGCTTTATGTTGTACTGTCTCCTCTGACCATGGGATCCACTGTAACTCTGCACCTTCATTGTCCTAATCCTGTGATATATCCTGACCACATCAGGTCACAAGGCCCCGGATGAAATTGTCACTGCCACCAGCTATGGGTAAATTCTGAATACCATCTGGGATGTGAGTATCTGCCTCCTTCCCCATCTTGTCTCTTCTTTCTCATCTTTCCTCTTGTCTTCTGTTTAAAAAGAGTCTGGCTTCACAGCCTGATGCTGGGACAAGTTTGCCAGATCTCAGAGTGGCTGATACAACCAAATGCTGTGCCTGTGTTTTGCCAGCAGTAAGGTTAGAAATGAAAGTCAACACCAGAGACAGAAGCTACGTTTTTCATCTTTGTTCTTTCCGTTCCCTTTTTGTGTATCTTGTGTTTTGTCTTTTAGGGAGCAGGATCAGATTTTAACAACAGCTCCAGCCCATTTCAACTAATCTCTCTTAAGGATAGTTATTAGCATTTTAACACCATCTAAAAGGCTGTGAGATGTAGGGAAGAAGTCCTTCTAAAAATTCTCTCCAGCTAATGGAAAAGGGAACAAGGAATGTCACAACTAAAGCCTTACTTAATACTTTAAATTTCAAATGCTTGGACTGTTCTTTCTTTTCTGTATTGTTAATAAATGGTTTAAAGGATTTTTAATGGAAGTAGCCATGGTATTAAGCAGGCTGAGGTCTGTCCACCATCTTGTTTAACACTGCTTAATGTTGGACGGTGACAGAGTCGTGTTACAACTGTACCATGCTGCTAAGAACTTCCGTCCCAAACACTACCACTAGGGGAAACACTACCATACTGTAGAGGAAACACCCACCCAAACTAATGCTTGTATATTATTTATTCATCTGTATAAGGTCTGAGCTTGCTGAGTGTAGCTGATAATGTCACTGCAAGCTGCCATGTCTGTCTTACGCCCTACAGATCCAGGTAGCTGGAAACCGAGGACATATCCATGAACAGGCTTCTGCTAGCTCAAAGGAAGGAAAACAGGAAGCAGGACCCAAGCCAGCACATCCCACTTCCTTGATCCCCATCTTGTGTTCCTCTTTATTGCTAGAGATCCACATTGGAGAGGAGAGGCAGAGCACACCAGGTAATATTCAAAAGGTTTTAAATTCTAGATTCATAATGTCCCCATGTTCATACTCAGGGCTCATGTTTTTAGTATGACTTTCAGAGTTTGCATTTAAGCACCTTATGTCATAAGCATCAGAATAAAAATCTTTTCCTTGACTTATATCAGTAGTTGCCCCCCTGGAAGATCTATGCTTCTGAGATTGAGCTTGTGGCAAGTGTAACAGCTGCATCCTCCACAAGTAATTTTCAGTGCCAGAAAATACAGTTGTTTATTGGTTTTAATAAAATATATCCCAATTGCTATTTTTCTTCTGTAGTCTTCTATCAGAAATTCTGTCTGATCTTGAATGGTCAAGGAGTATATTTGTTTTCAGATGTTTGTGTATTGGGATTGTTAAACTAGCACTGAAGAATTTATTAGGCTTGTAGAAAGATTTTGCCCATGTTCAGTAACACAGGCTGGCAGTGTTTTGCTGACACATTCCATTGGTTGATCCTGCTAGGAAAGGGTTAAGTGGTTGTGCTGACCCAATGAAGCAGGTGGTTGTTAGTCTCCTCTCTTAAGGGAGGTGCAAGTGGCTGGAGTGGACCTGAACTATGACGTACTGAGGTGGGAGCAGCAGCCTACCCAACTCAGAAAATCTCAGCTGAATTTTTATGTTTTTACTGCCAAAGCTCAGGAAGGGAATGAACTATTGACTCCACCCAGCATGAGGTGTTTGTCTGCTTTTAAATACACCAGCTCACCATAAACATGCATTGTTTCTAGAAGACAATCATCTTAATGAGGATGAATCTATTTCTGAAGCAAACTCTTGATTTTGTTTTTCAGTCAATCGTACTTAGTCACCAGTCAATGAGATTGATTGGACAACCAAAAGTAATGGTTTCTTAGGTCTGATCTACATTACAGTTAGGTCAATGCAAGGCAGCTTAAGTTGACCAAACTATAGAAGTGTCTACACTTAAATTTCGCTCCTGCCAACCTAACTGTCCCACTGCACTGACTTAATAACTCCAGCTCCACAAGCGGCGTAGAGTCAAGGTCGATGAAGTTAAGTTGATGTTGTGTTAATGTAGACACTACATTGCTTATGTCAACTGTTACTGGCTTTCATGAGTCACCCCACACTGACAGTACAATCGATACAAGTGCTCATAAGGTAGGTCAACTTAATTTTGTAGTGTAGACGTGGCCTTAGAGTTACCCTAGATCCCAAGTCACTCAATTCTATATGGAAGAAGTGCCATATCTCTAGAAATACGCTGGTGTTGCAGCCTTTTGGAAGTGATTGAATTTGAGAGTTCCATTTGCTATCTAGACTGAATAGACTCTGTATAGCAGTATGGAACAAATGTGGATGTTCTTTTGTGGAACTATATGTGGATTAGAAATGATGCTTTAGAGTCAGTTTATTGTAAAGATGCTGTCTGTGTTCTCTTGAAATAATCGTAGACATTGAGATAACCTCTGGGATTTCTTAGGTATCAGTTATGCTCTCTTCATAGCATAGTAGTTAAACCTGAGTGTTGATGGTTTGGCTTAAGTAGACCTGGAATCAAGTAATCCTAACTACATAAAATCATAACAAGATCTTAGGTCCTCGGTGGGTGGGTTGATTGGTTGTTTTTTAAAGTTGAAGTGCTAATTTCTGTATGGGCAAACTTTATATGCACTTCTGGTTGGCTTCTGCCTACTGATTCTAGAGGCTGAAGCAAATTCTGCTGAAGTGAGGAAGTTAACCTGATCTGTACCAAAAAGATACTGTTAAAAAAGGAAATCTGTTCTTTGCAACATCTAAAGCTAAGTTTTATTTGCATAGAATGAAAATATTGTTTTGTTTGTATTTTTTTTATGAAGCTTGTACAACATCAATCTTTTTTAAAAAAGTTAAAATTTGTCTTTCTGCATTTCTATCCTTTTAACATTCTACACAACTAATGGATAGACATAATAGTTTAGACACTTTTCCAGTGAGAATGTGTTATTGATAGAATTGGTTTCACAATTGGTGTGAGAAAAATTGAAAGGGTTGGGGTTTTTTTTTTGTTTGTTTGAAGGCAGGAGGACAAAATAAATGACAGAAAGCAGTTAAAATAGGATCTTGGTGGTTTAAAATTGTTTCTAAAATGGGGTTAATTTAAACTTTTCATTACACAGCATAAATATGAGCTTACATGTCCCCCTTGGCTCCCCAACAACACAAATATACAGGTATAGCAAATTGGGGGAGTGGAGGAGTTGGCCTATGGGTGTGAGAAGATGAAAGAAATTCCAAATACAAGTAGGATCTGGAGCAGGTATATTACTGACAACTGGGATTTAACCTGTCACACATGGATTTTTTGAATATGACCCTTGTCTGAATCCACCTCCTCCTTTTCCTGCGGGAAAGCTTAGGTATGTGCAGGGATGACTCTGCACTTAAAGCTCTCTGCAGCTTTAAAACATCTGTTTCTTCAGCTCATTTATTTATTTTTAGGCACCTGTTGACTTCAGAAGGACTTGATTGTGGGCACTTTCTGACAACCTCTGCTTTCAGAGGGCTTTAAAGTTGTTTGGGTAGGATTTTCTATTTGGAGCTAGAAACCATCCTGATAAACAACTGCCCCATCTCTTGCCAAGCTTCTTCTGCTCTGAAATTGTTTAATAGACACTGCTTCTCCTGATACTTACACACAGTCTCTTCATTCAGCCCACCATTATCATTTTTTAGATAATGCCACAAGTATGCTAGGCTAGGCCACTGCTCTCTTAGCAGTCCTTCCCAGTGTCTTCATCCCTCTGCTTTTTCCTCAGAACACTTTTTTTTCTTCCTGTTTTGGGGATGGGTGGTTAGTTTCTGGGGGGAGGAGAGGAGTTCTTGTTTTGTCTCTGTTACTGTTGGATATTTTTCCAGCCTCCTATTTTATTTTATTTTTTGACAACCCACAATGTGTCTACCTCTGGGGAGCATTGATATTGGGTGAGTTACTCTTGCATCTGAGACAGAAAGTGTATTGGGTTGAAGTCCCATAGTAGAACTGTGGCTAATTAGTCACCATCAGCCAAATGCCAGTGGAGTGCTAGTCAGACAAATGAGTTAGTACTTAAAACCCTATTTTCTATACTTCATTGCTGTCCATATAAAAGTTAAGGGTAGACTGTAAAACTGAAGTTTAAAAATTGTGTTCAGCTCAGCCAAGAGGTGAGAGAATTTATCCCCTCTTCTCACAACACCTCGACACTGCTATGAGCAGTATGAAGCCTCTTAACCACACAGAACTTGCTTCATGGTCTTGCTCTTTGTTTCAGTCTCTTCATCTGTAAAGTAAGGACAATTCCAAAGCTACTTATTGGCAACAGAGCCATTTACTGGCAACTATAAGGTCGCTATTACAGCTTGATGGCTATTGTAACTTCCACAGTTGCTGCACCCTTGACAAGTTTAGCTAATAGGTCCATATAGCTGCAGATCCAATGGCCCCCTCATAGCAGGAAGCCCTGTAACACACTGCTTGGAAGTACCTACTGTCTGTGGACACCCTGCATTGGTTCTACTCATCCTACCTGATCCCAAATGCACCACTTTCACTGCTTCCAGGCATTTCATGCCCAAGGAAGTGGTAGGGCTTTGTACTTACTGCACTGAACTATTGCTTTCTTGCTGTTTTTAAAATCATGCATACAAAGAAAAAGATCCTTTAAATGGTCTATAGTTCTGTAGCCTGCAGACAGTGCTACCTGAAGTACTAAATCCCATGATCATTGTGTAATCTTAACAAGACCACGTTAGTAGTTTGGAAGCCAATCTGAAACTGGACTACATTATATCTCAGCATTGTTTTCCAATTTTCCAAGGGGAAAATTATTAAAAGGATAGCAATGAAAAGAAACCCTTTCACAACTGT
This sequence comes from Dermatemys mawii, assembly GCA_007922305.1. NCBI lineage: Eukaryota > Metazoa > Chordata > Testudines > Dermatemydidae > Dermatemys > Dermatemys mawii. The sequence goes on along the minus strand of ML677333.1, from coordinate 53,824,766 downwards.
GTTTAACCTCTATCATTCACATGTATTATCAACCTCTTCAATATTTTAGGATACAAGGTGCACAGTCATAAGGACCCTGAAATGAACATCCTATTCAGCCTTATCCCGCCCAAAAGAAACCATGGGGGAAATACTTATAGCAATGCTATAAATTCCGCACCCTGAGTTGAGTGAAATATCTGCTCATTCTGATACAAAGGCGAAAAGGATTAGAGGCAATTGTCTCTTTTCTTTAGTGACATGATCTTTCTCATGCATGCATAAAGCTGCTTTCTTTTCTCTGTGAAGGACTGTGCCTAACCCAATAATATCTCCTCACTACAGAAGCAGGCAAGTGGTTTTATCAGGATACACTGCATTTCAAGGATGCCATGCTACATTCTGTAATATCTGACGCTAAGGCTTGGCCTATACCGCGGATAGTTTGGGGGGGCGGGGGTTGCGCTAAGGTTGACTTCGCAAAGCTGAACTCAAAGTATTTTAGTTCAACTTACCTGGCCGTCCTCACAGCGGCAAGTCGACTGCGGTGGCTTCCCCATCGACTCCGCTTACTCTTCCTGCTGAGGTAGAGTACAGGCGTCAATTTGGGGATCGATTTATCGCATCTAGATGAGACGCGATAAATTGATCCCCGATACATTGAACACTACCTGCCGATCCAGAGGATAGTATAGACGTACCCTAACTCTAGCCCTTAATCACACAGAATCCTGGGGGAATCTGAAAGTGTCACAGGACTGCAGCAAGTATCCAAAAATATTGCTACCTTTGGACTCAGTGGTCATGGAGCAACAGCGAGTATATAAAATACCTTAGCAATTTATCCCTTAGTTTAACACAAATTGATGCAATTTTTCAGAAATTCTGATGGGAATATTTAACAGATGAAGAATTTCTCTGCTTCATTAAGTTTTTAGGCTACTTCCTAGCATGAGGCAGCAACCTGTCATTTTGACAGCAAATGACGAAGTGCAGTGGTGTGGGCTTGCTTTCTTTTGCCTTCCCAGTAAAGAAGTTGAATAAAGAGTTCAGTTATTTTACTGTTTAGAATCCCTTGGAGTTGTGACAAGAAGAGAGAACATCTCCTGCCTCTTTCACTCTCAATAGTACAATTGTCTTAGCAGAATCTGATGCTTGTGACAAATAGTGCAACGAGGTGCAGTACTTTTGGGGACAATTATATTAATGTTATGGCTTGTATGTATTGTAGTGGGATAGGATTGTATTCTACTCCATGAGGGTGGGTTACCACAGTCCCTCCAGGACCTTTGAACAGTGGGGAGTAATTTCTGCAATTCCTGGGACTGTAAACTACCCCCTGGGGTTGTTTACATATACTCCTTCAAGGTAGATTTCCGAGAGAGGCAGGAGATAAAGCAAGAACATGGGGTCTAAAGGTCCTGCTTGAACTGACCAATTCAACAAATAAGTATGACTTCTTGTCCAAGGACCCGAACTTGCAGAAGGGTTGGAATGACTGCAACTCGCTCAGGTCTCTGTAGGACTAATGGGGCTACTGGTGAAACATTTAGATCATATTATTGTTTATGTTTTCTCTGTATAGTTTTGTCCTTAAATAAATGTTCTCTGCTTTGGAAGAGTTGTGCGGTCCCTCAGAACTGCTGACATTCTGTGGTCTTGACCTTTGGAGAGAAAACAAAGTGTGGGGACTGATCTTCAGTCAGATCTTCCTTAGATAATCATAGTGCAGCTGCAGACAGCTGCATGGGCACATGTCCCTTGTCAGAGAGAAGTGATGGCTAGAGGCATGACCTGAGAAGGCACTTCTCAAGCAGATCACAGAGACGGGCCAAAGGTGTAGTTACCCCAAAACTGCGATAATGTAAACTGAGTACTGGCTATAAAGCTATAACTGAACCCAGCTATCATTGCTTTGTTTAAATGCCAGTGCTGGAGTGTACGTGTGTTCTGGACATCAGGACAAGGTGAATCCAACCAAACTGGAAACCATTTTCTGGTTATGTCAATAGGTCAAAGAGCTACGTCCTCAAAGAGAAAAATCTACTCTGGGATTGACGGCACTAAAGTTTATATATGATCAGAAATGAAGTCCAGATTGGTTGTTAATGTTAAAGCATCAGATGTGCCTACTGGCTTGGCCAACATAACTTACATATTGAATGTTGATATTTATAATTTTTCTGGGTTATATTGAAAAATGAAATTCACCTTGCAATTTTTAAAATGTTGTTGAGATTCAATTCTCTTCTATAGCAAAGGTAACAGTCTGGAACCATGAAAATGCAACGGGCATGAATTTGTAGCTGCTGATATGGGCTACAGCCTCAGCTGGAATAAATCAGGGTCTCTCTTGTCCATTGTATTTAACAGAAAGTCTCTTCTCCAGTTTGACATGGTAGTTTGCAGAACCTTATCTTTAGTAAAAAAAAAAAAGGGGGAAATAAGCATTTGTAATCGATGTGGTATCTGGGAAATGCTTGTTACTTCACACATGTATAAACACCCTGCTTGCTTTTAGGGGGAATTAAAATAGGGGGTGTAATAATTAAAGAGGTTCATACCTCCTTGAGCGTTGAAGTTCAGATATATTCCTTAACTTCATGCTGTGGTCTGTCTCTTAAAATATCTGAAGACAACTTTTGAGAATTGCTTTTTATTTGCAATGTGATTATCTTGCAGAACTGACTTCTAGAGCTTTGGCAGCCAAGGACAAATTGGAAAACATACTCCTCTCACAGATGACAATCATTCGCACAACAACCCAGCCATTAAACAGTTAGGTGCCCTAGACCTGCTGTCTATTCTTCCTGCATGGTAGAGCTTTCCAGCCTTTTTAGCATTTGCTAAAGAAAATAGATTGAGGGAGGGGGTTCTTAGTAAGAATAAGAATTTTCTTTTTCAAAGTTAGGAAAGTTGTTTCTAACTAATGAATCAGAAATTCCATTGAGATGAAACTAATTCATTAGAATTTTCTGGCAGTATTTGTTAATTTCTATACTGGTTCCTTTCATTAGGATTTAGGCTGCCTGTTCTTTTGCATGCTAGGCACAGCTCTGCTGGGGTAGAGAGAGAACACAGGAATTATTCCATTGTTACATGGTTCACATCATATGTAGAGAGATTCTGAAAAAAACATGTTTTAAATAAACTTGGTTTTAATACCAACATGCATTTATTTTTGCCTTATTTATCAAGTTAGATTAGATCATTTCAAGGGAGCTTGTGCCATAAATTTGACTGAAGAGAGAAGCATAATCCTGTTTGGTCCGCAAAACAAACATTTGGTACCTGAATGAGGCATCTGTTTGCAACAGTACATGGCCATATATACACACAAAAGGTAATCACTGGCTATGCATAAGCATTTAAGATCAAGGAGTGGGGCTGGGTGAGGGGGTAATAGAATTAGAGATTTGTGTCTCTGTGACCATGAAACTAAGAGCTGCCCACTAGCTGTCAGAGGCTACTGTTATATAAGCTGATCTATTATAGCAGTCAACTGTAGCTGATCCCAGGTGTCCAAACCAGCCATTGTACTAGCTTTGGTGCTTAACTACTGGCTTTGAACCCTCATAACTTAGAATGATCTGTATCTGTTGCTTTGCTGTTGGTTTGGGAGCTTGGGATAAAACACAGATGCCTGGAGAGGAGACATAATGAAGTGGGTCATTTAAAAGGTCCCCTGCTAGGATTTTATTCAGACAGAATTTATCTGAGGCTTTAAATTCAAAGTGCCAAATTATGCCCACAGTTAATGGCTTCAGTCAGTGGGGTTGCAGGGATGTAACTGACAGCAGATTTTGGCCAAGAGGCTTTTTGTCTCCGCTGACCTATCTGGGAAAATTAACTGAGATTTTTCTAACTTAAAAGAAAGTGCAGACATGACTGTGCTTGTTTAAAGTTGTTCAATGCTCCCTTATAACGTCGTTTGGCAGCTGCCTGCTTTGTCCACTGCTTGCAGGAAGAGCAGCCTGGTGCAGCTAGCTGGTGGGGGCTTGGAACCCGGGTGGACTGGCAGCCCCCGATCAGCTCCCCCTATCAGCTTCCCCACTCCCCTAAGTTCCCTGTTCAGCAGCTGCCCAGGAGGCTATCAATTGCTGGCAGTTCATGTCCCTCCCCCTATTGCCATGTGCTGCTCCTGCCCTCTGCCTTGGAGCTGCTCCCTGAGACTTCTGCTTGCTCGGTGGTAGGTGGGGAGGAGAAGTAAAAGGGGGCTAATGTCAGGGTGTCCCTGTCCCCTCTGCCCCAGCACCCTGCTTCCCCCATCTTCCATAGAGCAAGGGGGACACACAATGGAGGGAGCTCCTCGCTGGCAGCAGCTGGCCTCTGCAAGCTGATCTAATTAAGAAGGCAGTGTACTTAAGAGTCTGCGTACTCAAAGAGGAATCTCTCTCTCACACACACAGGGTGTGTGTCTCTGTCTGCCCTCCCTCCTTTCCTGCGGTTTTGTAGAGTGTGAGAGTTAACCCTTGAGGGCTCAGCCAATTGCTAGTTCATCATTTAGCAGTAAGGCATTCCCTGGGAAATATCCCACCCTCTGACTCCTCCACCTCAACCAAGCTTCACAATCATCACTGTGTACCAGTATTAAATTGTTTGTTAAAAACTTATACTCTCTCTCTCTGTGTATATGTATAAATATATACATATATAATTCTTTTGTCTGGTGAAAAAAATTTCCCTGGAACTTAATCCCCTAATTTACATTTATTCTTATGGGGAAATTGGATTCACTTAAAGTCGCACTTTTCAGGAACAGAACTACATTAAGTGAGGAATTCCTGGCAACAACACTACAAACTTTTAAATGCATATGTGATGCCCTTAAGTTTGATGTTTGCAAACATACCCATTAAAGGCTATTTTCTTTTCAAAGTTATTGCAGTATTTGTCAATTTTTGTGAGGTTTCCCCTATGAAATGTGTGATGGGATGTACCTACCTACACCGGTTCAGCAGGGGTTAACTGCCTGCGGTGGCAGAGGAAGCCACATCCCCTCATCCCCGCTGGGCATGCTCCAGCTGGAAGCAGAGGATAAAAGAGAGTAGCTCAGTTCACTCTGGACTGGCCACCAATGAGAGTGGATGTGTTGCAGGCTTTTGTGGGGAAGCTACTGGAGCTCCAGGCTGTAGAAACCCCCTAGGTTGAGACTCCAGCAAACCAACCGCTGATTCCAATGGAGGAGAGATGACAAACGCTGCTAGACTACCAGCATGGGGAAAAGGGATAGGAAACAGCCCAGAGAATGGGGCTGTAGTTATGAGCGACCAAAATTGATCATAGAAGTACCGGTTCCCTAGAGCCCTGGGTCAGGACCCAGTGGAGAATGGTGGGTGCACGTCCCTTACCTCGGCTGTCCCAGCACCAGAGGCAGCTAACGCTTGGAGGGATGAACTTGCCACAGAAGAACAGTTTTACTGACTCTGGCCATACTACCATACTAGGACATACTACCCTGGGCTGCTACATAGACCCTGGCCACTTGAGCTGTTAAATACCCAGCTGAATAACCCCCAGAATCTGACACCCCATGATGGAGTGCACTGACCCCATAAGAAGATGTCAAAAAAGAGTTGTGTGAATAAAATCTGACATCTCGTGTTCAAATGTAATAACTGAAGTCCAAAACTCTGCCCAAGCCTTTTGTGAGGTCATGTCTCCTGGCAGGAAGTGTGGTGTAAATGCTGTTTGTGTTCATGTCCCTTTATGAACAGAAACAAAGGGTTGGCGGGGGTGGAGGGGGGAGTCTTACTAACAAATCTGCAGAAAATACCCTGAAGTGCTCTTCTGTGCATTTTCTTGGTTGGTCATGACATTTCTCAAGGAATGAGGGCGTGAAAGGAAGGGGAGGAAGATGGACCACCTCCAAAGATGTCTCCTTATCCCAGTGCCCTACAATGAGCACCCTGGAACAATTCCAAAGAGTCAGTCTGTCTCTGTTTTTACAGCTCTTTTCAAGAGACTTTCCATCCCAAAAGCTCTGTTTACAGCTCTGTTCCTTCATCTGTACTGTCAGGTCATGTGTGTTTTCCTGCCTTCATCTCATGCTCTCCCGAGCCTTATCCCTTTGCTCTCTCCCTCTGTGGTGCAGTTCTTTTCTCCTTGTATTAAATGTGACAACTGCATCCCATTTTCTTTAGCTACTTTTAGCTCCACAAATTGCCCTCATTTACTACTGCTCAGTTGTAGTAATAACATTACCTATATTCATTTTTCATCCTTTGGCTCTCCTGCTGTTTTAACCTTGCTTATACCTTGCATGAGCTGGAGCTTTAGTCTGCAGGGTTTTTATGCAACCCCAAGTGCAAGGAAACCTGTATTTTGCACAATTTTCTCTCTGCTCTGTTGCAGATCACAACTTAGAACTCCATATATCGCTAATAGCAATCACCGCAAGGACACAGCTCACTTTGGATGAAGGATTATGCTCCACTTGAGTCCTATTTCTGGGTTGTAAGTGATGCCCAGATATTGTACTAGTCATCATCACAGAGATGAACTTCCTTCATTGAGAATGCTTGATACCAGTGTGACAGTTCCTGTTTTCCCATCTGTTCTTGTCCTTATTTCATTGTATTTTCAGCTCCTTGATGTTAACTGTATCAGTCATCTTCTTAGTTTCCCAACTAAGGAGTCTCACAAGTTTGAAAGATCTCCCCTTTACATGTTCAGCTAGTATTCTCATGTTCAGCTAGTATTTGAAAGATCTCCCCTTTACATGTTCAGCTAGTATGCTCATATTTTCCATTCAGCACTACCAGATACCTACATTTTGCTTCTTTGAACGTCATCCTGGCCCATTTAATTAACTCTTCTAATTGGAACTATCCGTGATTTAACTTGCATTACTATGTTTTTTGTCATTTCATCAGTGTAGGCCTTCCCTACAGGCTACTTTACTCTCCCATCCTGTGTATACTCCTTCATGATCATATTAATTGAAGCTGCAAGAGAAAGCACTTCACATGACTTTGCCTTTTTGTTTGCATGCTTAAAGGCTATAGGGCTAATAGAGTTTGGAACTAACAGAGATTTAGCCTCTACAATGGCTACTTGTCATTATAATTGTTTAGAATGTATAAGCTCTAGAGACTGCTTTGCTATCCTCCTCCCACCGACATTGTGTAGTTTTCATTATCACATTCTTTGTAGTTGCAAAGAGAATTAATTTGCCTGACTTTACATTTCCCTTTTCACATTTAAAGTGTATAGAGCTAATAAGGGTTAATAATCCAGATACAATCCAATTGATTGATGGAGTCGTATGCCCTAAAAATGTTGTATTGTTCTAGCTGGCCAATATTTTGGGTGTTGGAAGCTGATTAATGGGATAACTTGACCCTCTGTGTACTTAATCCAAAGCCTATTGAAATCCATGTGCATCTTCAGTGATCCATGGATCAGACCCTGTGATTGGGTGTCTACCTCCACGAAAGGGTGGAAAGGACCAATTAATCCTTGGACAGGCTGCACCTGGAAATGAGTCAGGGCTGATAAGCTCTAAATGATGATGAAGCCCAGCTGGGCAGAGGCAGGATGTGTTCCTATAAAATCAGGAAGTAGAGAGCAAGAGGGGCTGTAGGAAGGAACTTTGAAGTCACTCCTGAGAGAAAAGGGGAGTTGGTAAGAGACAAGGAGGAATCCTAGCGGGGAGTAAGCCCTGAGATCCTGCTTGGGACTGCAGACTCTGACAAGAACCTGGGAGGGGGTGAAGAAGTCCTGGGGAGCAGAGGAAGCTTTAATGGCAACCCAGGGGGCCAGAAGATGGGAAAAGTAGGAAGGAGGCTGAAGAAACAGCAACAACATATGAGATTGTGTAGACCATGGTTGCTAGGCATAGGGTCCCTGGACTGGAACCCCGAGTAGAGAGTGGGCCTGGGTTCCCCTACCAACCAGTGGGGAAGTGGCACAGTCTGGGCAGTGGAGCAGAGGACTGCCTGAGACAGATCATCCAGTGGGACTTTTGATACCCTAAAAGGAGAAAATTGTAATGATCTGTTCAGAGGGGCCAAGCCATAAAGAGGGAACAACTCAGTCCAGAGAGAAAGACCCCTTCTTCCCTCCCTCCACCCCCCATGGTGAGCAAATAAAGAAGGTTTGAGAGCCAAACCCCAGATATAGCCATAAGGAGGTGCCAGAACAGTGAGTAGTGAACCCTGTGACAGATCTTAATAGAAAACCTTCAGCAGAGTCATTTTGATGCTGCAGAATGTATAGGGCAAAAGGACCCTCTATTTGAAATTTTCACATAATATAAGAGCTCTTCTGTTGCTCTTTCATATTGATCTTTATATAAGCCATAGAGTATCCTGGGAAGTATGGACCAGTGAGCCTTCATTAATTATCATTCCAAACAAACTTGTTGATAAAGAGCAAATTTTAAAACCGCTAGATGAACATGTGCAGATAACACCGCTGCTATTCTTAAACATGTGCAGATAAGTTAGTTACGTTCTCTAAAGGAAAATTTTGCCTCTCCAATCCACTAGCATTCTTAGACCTAGCTACTATTTTGTTGACAAAGGGAGAATCACTGAAACAGCATGCCTCAGCTTTCAAAAACCCTGACAAAGGAAACAGAGCAGTGATGAGAGGAAGTGGTCTGTCATAGATTATAAACTGGCTAAGAGACAGCTGGCTAAGAGTAGGAATAAATGAACAGTTTTCAATATAGCAAGTAGGGTGACCTCCAGAATGTTGGTATTAAATATAGTCATTAATTATCTGAAAAAGGAGTGAACAGGTATGTGATAAAGTTTTCAGAAGATACAAAGATATGGGAATTATCTAGTTTCTTCAAGACTAGAGAAAACTTCAAAACAATACGGCAAATCTATGTAATGTGGCACATGAAACTGAGTATTAGCAAATGAAAGATAATGCCCGTTAAAAGGAATAAAGTGAACTGTTGGGTTCTCAATTAGCCATCACCATTCAAAGGGGGGGAAAAACCTTGGCATTATTTGTAGGCAGCTAAGTAAAACATGTCCTCAATTCATAGTGGTGGTGAAAAAAGCAAACAAAATGTAGGAATACATAAGGATTTGAGAGAGTATTCTGAAAATATTATGTCCATATATAAATGTAATAAACCGTCCTCAGGAATCCTATCTCCAGTTCTGCACATCAAATATCAAAAAATCTGTAACAGAAATGGAAAGATCTAAAGACGGGTAACAAAGATGATTGGATGCATGAAAAGATTTTCATATGGGGGAGGAATACTTTATTCAGAGGAAAGAGATGGGTGGGAGCACATGACAATGAATGATCTAGAGAAGGTAAATCAGGTACTACTATCTATGCTGACTCATAATAAAAGAAAGGGGCACCCAATGAAGTTAAAAGGCAAGAATTTTAAAATAGATAAAAGGAATTAGTTTAATACAACACATAATTAAGTGTGGAACTCATTACCACAAGATGTTGAGGCTTTTTAAAAATTGTTAAGATATTTGCATGGCTAATGAAAATAATCAAAGGCTTTAATTGCCTTGCTGCAGTGTAATTACTGGAATTTAGAAACCAGTTCTGTTGATGGTGCAAAAGAAGGGATAGAATTCAGATTGCACTCTTATGGGTGTGGTTGGCTGGCTGTGCTGGCACTAACAAGCAGTAAAACTTACTTCTTCATTTTAGCAGTTCTTTTAATGGGTGACACACAGGAGACCATTCTATTCTTGCATCTTTTCAGTGATTTCTTCCTTGTATTTGCCGTTCTCCTTGCCAACCCGGCGAGACTTTGCTTTGCGTTCCAAGATCTTTTTGCGATCCTTGTCCAGTTTTAGTCTAGTGATCACCACCTTGCTAGGATGCATTCCAACATGGACTGTTGTGCCGTTGGCCTTCTCACGCTGTACATGTTCAGTGTACTTCTTGCTACTGTAATCAGAATCCTTTCTAAATGCAAAGAGGGAGCAGATCTTTTTCACTGGTAATTACTTTTGAGAGTAGAACAGAGCTTTGAGCTCTGAAGGGGTGCCAAGAATATTCCGAGTGAAAAACAGTTATTCAAGTTGCCTCTCCTTCTTACTGCTGGTGCTACATTTTGAGCCGAATTTAAGCCATAGCAAAGGATAACCGATGCCATCTACATTTAGGTAAATATATATATTTCAAAGGGTATCATCTGCAGTTTTGTCTTAAACACTATATTCCACCCTTGATGAGTTTTTCAACTCAGGAGACAGTCATTTTCACTGTAACCAGTACTCTTGGTCTAAATTGGGTTGCTGTTACTGGTGGTTTTCACGTCCACACTACCCTCCTTCTGCCAGTGGTGTGCATCCTCACTGGGAGTGCTTGCACTGACTTAAGTGGGATGGTGGGAGACTGACAGCTTGAGCTATGAGCCCCACACAAGGCTACCAGCTCGGGGGGTTGGGGGCGGGGGAGGCTCCAGTGGCAAGGCTACAGCTGTGAGTCCTGCACAGGGCTGATACATCGCCTGCTGGCTAAGTAACAGAGTACTTACAATGTACTTAACTATGTTGACCTAAACGCTGGAGGTGGTGATATTAGATTGGTGTAATGGGTGATTTACATGGCAGAAGCAACGTTGCAGTGTAGACGCTTACAGAGTTAGGTCAACGTAAGACTTATCACGACCTACCTGTAGTGTAGGCCAGGCGTAAATTACCTAAATTCTATCTGTAATTACTCTGAATCCATGGGTGGATGTTGCAGTGTAGACGCTTACAGAGTTAGGTCAGTTTTACTCCATTGACTTTAGTGGATTTATACCTATTTACACAATTGATTCAGGCCCTTTATTTCTGTCCTGACTGAAGGAAGAATTGCAGCTCTTTCTGTGGAAGACAACCAAAACTTATCTAAAGGGCAAATTTGTTTCCTGTGATGAACAGCTTGCTCTGTAGTATATCATCTCTTCTCCCATGTCCTCCAAATGCCAGAAATTAATTCACAATCAAGAGAATGTATTGTATACCTTCCAAACAGCAAAAGGAATTTGCAAGGTAAGCAGTCCTAGCAGGAATCTAGCAAGAGACTGACTAACCTTTCCTCTAAAATGGATGACTAGAGAAGGCCAAATTTCAGCAATCAACTTGGTCTCAGATCCTCAAAGTATTTAGATGCCTAACTCCCATTGTTAGGAGTTGGGTGCCTAAATGGCTTTGAAGATCTGTGCCTTGTAGATCTGTTCCTAAATTTTTAATCTGTGTTTTTCTAATATCTGCTCCAGACTATTCCCAGCCATTGACCTCTTTGTTAGGTCCCCTCATCAGACAACCAGCAATGCTGTTTGGAAACCCCTGTTGACAAAGAAGAAGCATGAGCCCAATGAACAGTTATAGTAGTAATAACGGCTTCCTAATTAATTTTTACTGTCTCTGACATACCAGCTTCCTTGTAGTTACATAAGTTTAATTTAGAACTGGGCTTGAATGTTCTGATCAAAATTTCCTCAATGCTTGTGGGTGGTAGAGGTGGGACTTTTGATATGGCTCCACCTTTACTTTACCAAACATACTCTGAGCCTTCAGATCAATGTGGGAGTTACCGTTCCACATTCTTAGGCCATGTCTACACTAAAGCTCACAGCGGCACAGCTGTACCGATGCAGCTGCGCCACTGTAATATCTCCCATGTAACCGCTCTATGCAGATGGGCGAGAGTTCCCTCACTGACATAAATTAAACCATCCTCAATAAGAGGTAGTAGCTATGTTGGTGGGAGAGCATCTCTTACCAATATAGCGCTGTCCACACCAGCGTTTCTGTCGGTGTAACTTGTGTCACTCTGTGTGTGTGTTTTCACACCTATGAGTGACATAAGTTATACTGAGAAAAGTGCTTGTGTAGACATAGCCGCATTCAGTGCCATTCATAAGTCTCTTGCCAATGTCTTTGTGTAGTAGCTGGAAGAATACTCTTCCAACTTCATCCATAATCATTGGCCACATACTTACAATTTTAAGTGTGGTGACAGTTTCATAGGAGAGAGAGGATTCCCTGGCTGTTTTCTTTGGCTTCCAATGGGGGTGTAGTTACCTTCACTAAACCTCACTAAAATCTGATTAGGCTGTATATTTAATTCTTCAGTGTGACTTTACTACAGAAATGCTTTTGCCTCATGTATGACAAATGTTCTAAATACCTCATCTAATGACTTCTGTACATCATGGGTGGTGATAGTTTGGGTTGGGTTTTTTTTCAATTTTATTACTTATTTCTCCTCCCCTCTCGCCCTACCCAACAAAAACCAACTTCCTTGCTGTTTTGTTGAACCGGGAGATCTACCATTTATTTTTGAATGGGACTAAGCTTTCCCTTTTTCTCTTTTCTTCCTTCCATTTTGAAGGGAGATGGGTCTTGCAAAAAACTTGTTCCTTCAAAGAAAAACATATCTTCCTGCCCACCCACTGTTCTCTCAAATATGGCTAGTGGCTAAAGCACTGAACTACTCATCTTTCATTGGGAGCCGTGAGTTCAAGGTTACCCTAACAGACCTGTGAAAAATGAAGTCTCTTTGTCAGCCTTTCTCATGATTTTCACTTTTCAGAAAGCCCCAAAAAGTGGCAGGAGCTGTAATGTGATGCTCTGGCATAAACCGCCAGCCTCTATCTACTGAGGTGCACCTCTGGAGTCTGTGCATATCATCTAATCTCTGTAGTGCTGGTAAAGCACTTTCAGGGCTCAGAAGTACAGCCCTAATGCTGTTTAGAGTTTACACAAGTGTCTTGCTGACCTGAGTGGGCCTATACAGTAACTCCTCACTTAATTTTGTAGTTCTGTTCCTGTAAAATGTGACTTAAAGTGAAATGATATTAAGCAAATCCAATTTCTCCATAAGAATTAATGTAAATGAGGGGGTTAGGTTCCAGGGAAATTTTTTTCACCAGACGAAAGACAATATATATATACACATACATACAGTATAAGTTTTAAACAAACAATTTAATACTGGTAGACAGTGATGGTGATTATGAAGCTTGGTTGAGGTGGAGGAGTCAGAGGGTGGGGTATTTCTAGGGAATGCCTTACTGCTAAATGAACTAGCAGTTGGCTGAGCCCTCAAAGGTTAACTCTCACACTCTACTCTAATTTCCAGATTACACAAAGCTTTTCTTCAACTTCCTCAAGTCCTCTTCTTCTTCAGGTCCTGAAAAAGAGCTCTGTGTAATCTGGAAATCTTGTCTCTTTCACCAACAGAAGTTGGTCCAATAAAATATATTACTTCTCCAACTATGTGCTTGTCTTCACTAGAACGGGGAGAGATCGATCGCCAGCGGTGCCCCCGTCAACTCCGTAACTCCAGCTCGCCAAGAGGCGCAAGCTGGAGTCGACGGGGGAGCACGCTGCCGCCCGCCTCCGCCATGAGGACGACAGGTAAGTCGGCTATAGATACGCCAATTTCAGCTACATTATTAACGTAGCTGAAATTGCGTATCTACAGTCGATCCCCTGCGCTAGTGAAGACCAGCCCTTAGTCTCTTTAAAGGGGTGAGGTAAGTACTCTCTTTTCTATCAGACTGTTGGGCAACAAAAACATTATGATTAACAGCTGTTGTCAGGTCTGTTAACAAAAAATCTTTTACAGGTGTGAGTGATTATTTAATGTATTTTAAGCATAATTTATTACCTGTGGTGCCCTCTTCACCTCCCTCATCAAAATTAAAATTCCCACTTCCTTCACAACATGCTGTAGCTGGAAGAGAATTTGCCCTACATAATTCTAGACAGATTTTAATATACTGTAAAATGAAGGTCATCTTGGGTTTTACTTACCCTCTCCCCACCATCCACTCTTCCAAAAAAAAATAAATCACATCTGTCACATGGAAGAAGTAGTATACTCCATTCCACTGCAGTTCCTCTTGGAGAATGTTAACTATTTCTTGCTGGCTGTCATTTTATGTGTTTTGTAAAATAAAAGCACATGCTGATTTTCATGCTGTTTCAGAGTTAATCTTTTTTTTACACTGTCTATGGTTTTTTTAGTATTTTGATGAATTGGTTAAACATAAGAAATTTCACTAGAAGCCCTACCTTATAAATAGTTTGATCCTTCCTAAATTTACATGATATTCATTCGGCCTAGAGCTCTGCTTCTCTGAGATGCTGCAGTGCAGAGTGAAGTGTATGAGAGCTGAAGATAAAGGGACAGATCCTCAGCTGGTGTAAATTGTCATAATTCCACTGGCTATGGTGGTGACAAAAAGCTATGACAATTTAACTAACCCCTAAGCATTTGCAGGCAAGATTGTTGGAGATCAGGCTAATTGTAAGGCACATTGGAAGGTCCTTCCTTTGAGAGAGCCTTCCTATTGTAACCAGACTGATACAGAAGGAGAAGAAACAAATGAAATTATGGATATATATCCCATACTGAGCCTCCTACAACCAGGAGCAGGAAGAGCCGAGACAACATATCAGCTAGGGACTTCACCATGTAGACTTAGTTTTCCGAACAAGTGCTTACATAGAGCTGAACACTATGGAAAACCCAAAGACAAATCAGAATCAAGCCTTTTGTATAATCTACTGTAGATATGTCTATTTCAGATAGGCTAATCTGTGATTATTGATAGGTATTGATAAGTCAGATATAGAGTGATGACTTTGAGAAGAGTTTCATCCACAGATGATAGGGTGGTATTTTTGTGTCTGATCATTTTCCTGTGTGAGTTCATTTGAAAGCATAGTGATTGTCTTGTTTCGCCCACTTGGGTTTTAATTGGGCATTGACTGCACTGGATGAGGAATTTGGAGGTTATTCTCTGCTATAGGTCTGCTGCCTAGCATACATGATTGCTGGAGCTAACCTAATATTCATAGAATTAAGGATGCTTTAACACTACACTGTTGCTGTGCCTATGTATAGAATCTAACCATTAGCTTCAGATATCCTTCTCTTTCTAGAAGAAAATCTGTCCTGTAAAATAAATAAAAATACAGTTCTGATTACATCATGGCATTTTATTCATCTCAAATGCTTCATGTCCTTAGATTATAATGGAGTCTATATGCCAAATTGATTTAAAAAAATCTCTAGTAGCAGAGGCTTTATTATGTAAAGCTCTTTGGTTAGCATTGTATGTAAGCGTGGAATTGATAGTGGCTTCAGAGTTACTTTGCACATCTTGAGGGTAATTAATCTCTTGAGAAGCTGTCCCTTTGGTTTTGGAGCCTATTTTTTTTTTTACCCACTTTTTGTGTCAGAGCATTTGTGAATTAGGAAATTCCAAATTAATTCTCTTGGCAATCATTCCATGGAATCTATCTGTAGTTATCTCTGAACTCATAAATGTTTTCTCCATTCATCTTTTTTCACAAACATCAGCATGCCAAGATATTTTTCTTTAGGTGCAGCAGTAACACATTTTTCATGATAGATCTAGTTTAAAATTCTCTTGAACTCACGCTCCCAATCACATACACAACTATTCTACTGCTATTTCATTCAGGTAAGAATCAAATATAATTAAACCAAATACCTACAAGGTCTTAGAGGAGACCTCTTGGTTTAGTTTTCTGACATATTGAACTTGCAGAAGTAATAACAGTTATATTTAATAATTATTGTAAAGAGCATCTGCTGTCTTATGAAGCAAGTCCATTTATAGATAATTCTGCATATGCTACATGTTCTGTATTTTCATAATTCCGTTTTATGTTTTTCATACTTATGGACATTTTAAAGGAAATAGGATATTTTGCTTTAAGAGCTCATCTGCTCGCTCTTGTCATAATTTGGAACTTTATATCCTCTTTGTGACATCACACTTTCACGGCAACCCACTATATCAAAAAGAGAGCGGTATAGCTTTGATTGTGTGGAATATGAATAAGGAATAATGCACATCAGCTTTTGCAGACAATGAGTTATGTTGTACCTTTCTTTAGAAAAACCCTTGTGAGAAGGACAGAGAGCCCAGGAAACTCAATAGCCTGGTCTATACTAGGGAAGCTTTATAAAAATTTCCCACTATTGGTAACACAAGAAAATCTGGTCTGACCAAAGAAATATGTGCACAAGGCAAATGTACTTGGTTAAAAGATGTTAACATGTTTTAACTAGCATAGTGCTTATACACAACAGAGTGTAGGGGCAAATCATGGTTAACCTTAGGTTGTTCCTACAGTTAACCATGACTAGGGCCCTACCAAATTCACAGTTGATTTTGGGCAATGTCAGAGGCATCAAATTTTAAAAATCTTAAATTTCCATTTTAGATACTTAAATCCAAAATTTCACGGTGTTGTAGCCATGGGGGTCCCAACCCAAAAGGCGGGGGCAGGGGGGTAGGTTGAAAAAGCTATTATAGGGAGGAATGTGGTATTGCACCCCCTTACTTCTGCGCTGTTCCTGGGGGTGGTGCTCTCTTCAAAGCTGGGCAGATGGAGAGCAGCAGCTGCTGGCTCGGTGCCCAGCTCTGAAGGCAGTACTACCATCATCAGCAACAGCACGAAAGGGAAGGTGGCATGGTATGGGGGTCCTTACTTTGGGGGTGACCGCCCAGGGTGTATAGTTGAGGAAGGTGTTCAGATGATCACCCCTCATACACACAGCCAGCCTAAGGCCCCTTTGACTCCAGAGCACCAGAGTCAGGGAGGGGCAGAGCTTGGCGCGCCCTGGCTGAGGGCTCCCACAATACACCAAACTCCAGCTGCTGGTGAGGGACGGGACTTCCTTTTCTCCTGCAGGGGCTGCTCCTGGGGCTAGGTCAGACCCACTTCCAGGAACCTCCCGCAGCTGCAGGAAGCTCTAGAGCTCCTGGCTGGGAACCCAGCTCTGAAGGCAGCACCACTGCCAGCAGCAGTGCAGAAGTAAGGGTATTACCTCCCTTACTTCTGTGCTGCTGCTGGCTGTGGTGTTGCCCGCAGAGCTGGGCTCCCAGCCAGCATCTGCTGCTCTCCAGCCACCTAGCTCTGAAGGCAGTGCAGAAGTAAAGGTGGCAATCCTGCTTCCCCCTTGCAATAGTCTTGTGACCCCCCCCTAAAAAACCTTTATGGGTTGGGACCCCCACTTTGAGAAATGCTGGTTTCCCCTATGAAATCTGTATAGTATAGGGTAAAAGTACACAACACCAGATTTCACTGCCTGTGACGCCTTTTTTTCACGGCCATGAATTTGGTAGGGCCATGTCCAATGGACGCATTTTAAAACAAGAATGATTCATTTTCACATCACATTAAAATGTTAGTTAACATGATGCCATTTCATATTGCAGATAGTACTGTAGTCTCAGCAGGTTTACTGATGTTAGCAAGGGTGGGGAATCTTGACAAGACCTGGGAGCTAATTACCGTGGCATTTAAAAAAGGCTGTGACCTTAGGAGTTTTGTCTTTACCACTGATCCTAAGGCTGCTAACACCACTGCAGCTGCACTATTGTTAACAACGGAAGGAGGAAAAAATGTTAATCAAGAGTTTCTAGTGTAAACAAGTCTTTTGAAGGGTCCCCTCCATAGAGCTTTCTCTATGATCCCATGCATAGTATCACAGCATGTAACTAACAACTGGCAGCAGTCCAAATGCTATGTAGTTCTTGTGTTCTTTTTCTTTCGTGAACAATTTGCAGTCTGATGTGATTTTCCAGGCTACTCAAGCCTGATCCTGTGATATCCCATGTCTTCGTTTGCCATAGAAGTCAGTGGCAATTAAGGACCCAACTTCCCAGGTTATTATAACGTTCCCATAGAATGATAAACATAGGAGATTATCAGATTCTCCATCCATTACATTGGTGGTATGATGCCATTTTAACTCTGATTTCATTGGGTTGGCTTTAAACCAGTGTAACACAGAGGTAAATCAAGCCCAAGACCTCTTTTGTTTTCATCTTGATGAACAAAAAAATCCCCTTAGAATCAGCACATTTAATCTGCTTCAGCCAGAAGTAGATTTCTGGATTTTGGTTGGCTTCTTACTTCTTCCACTGAATATGAGCAGGATTTACATAATGGCAGCAGACTGACACATAGTGTTACTCCACAGGGATAAAGTTCTCCAATTTCTTCACTATTATTTCTTTATTCTTAAAACAATTTTCTGTCTTAGAATATGTAATCTTAAAACATAGCTTATGCTCTTGTGCAATATTTTGTATCCACTGAAGATAGTAACCCAAAAATACAATCTAGTACTATGAATAGCATTCTATGTTACTTGTTTAAAACATATGGCTCCAAATTCATTCCTGGTGTAACTTCATTAACTTCAAAGAGGCATCTAATACTTAGCCTATAAGTTGGGAAGAATTTTAATATAAGATATTCTCTTCTGTTCTGGTTCCTATATTGTGTCTATCACTATAGTACCTGAGCACCCTAATCATGTGGTGATTAGGAGCTATTGGATATACTGATTATAATTAGGTGATTGGATATATTGATTATAATTTTCTATTAATACAGTTCACTCAAAAGCAGTGATTTGTCAACAGCGCTGTCACAAAGTGACACTGGCCCTTTAAAAGGGAGCAGGGCCAGCATGCCTATGCCACATCAGCTGACCCAGATGAGGCTTTAAAAGAGGGCATTTGAGGCAGAAGAAGCCAACCTTGGTGAGTTAGAGCTAGGAAACAGGAGGAGTGCCAGAGTTCCCTGGGAGAGGGATCAGTCAGACCCTGAGAGGTAAAGGTAGAGTGACCAGACACCAAATGTGAAAAATCAGAACGGGGTGGACCCTATATAGGAAAAAACCCCAAAAATCAGCATTGTCTCTATAAAATCAGGACATCTGGTTACCCTAGAAAAGGGGAAACACACCCTGGAGATTGTAGACCAAGGTGAGCTGAATAACTGTTTTTGTTAGATTTGTTGCTTATGTTTGAGAAATAAAACTACCTAAAAAAGAGACTGTGGGCGTGGCAACGAGTCCCTTAGCAAGTTTGGGAGAAGACCTGCCTTGTTGCAAGTTTCTTGTTTACTATGTATTACAGTAACATCTACATACTCTAATCAAAGATCAAGGTCCCATTGTGCTAGGCCCTGTACAGACGTGCAGCTAGCACTCCTTCACCCAACTATTTTACAACCTTACAAATAAAATTTAATTTGTTAATTTCTAAATAGCTTCTGCTGTTACATCAGTGTAAATCCAGAGTAACTCCATTTGCTCTGTACTTAAACCTATATAACTGACATTGGAAACTGGCCCTGATATTTTGTCTGTGAATATTTTTATCCAGAATGTATGCCATAAATTACAGTGTTCATGTCAGAAAATACTAGCAATAAAAACATCGTTGAGTCTATAAATCAATGCAGCAAACTCAGAAAAATGTTCCTAAAAGTAGTATTTCAGCTTTTTTTTTTTTTTTTTTCTTAAATAAGCAACTAAATATGTGGAGGAAAAATCAGCTCTGCTGAAAGATAATCTACTTGTTAATTCCAGAACAAAAAAAAGGAGTATGTTAATATGAATTAACTTTTCAAAAAGAATGAACCGGCAAGATAACTGATATTCTTGCTGTCCCAGTAATCTATAGTTTATTGTTCATGTCTTTCTAAGCATTGGTGTGTATATGTATAACCTGTTGTATTAATTTAGATGGAATAAATGAGGCAGAGGTGTTAACATGACGCAGTGTCCAAAATTAAACAGTGTTAAACAAAGTTGGGTTCAGTATACAGAGACCTCAGCCTGCTAAGAGCCATGGCAAACACACCATAACAAATCTATTGTAACCTTTTTTAAAAAAGATAAAGAAAAGAAGGAAAAACAGTTAAAGCATTTGAAATGCCAGGTAATAAGGCTGCATTTTAACAACATCTCTTGTTCCATTTAGCTGGAGGGAATTTTTGGAAGGAAAACCTCCTGTGAGACAGTTGTAGATGACATCAAAGATGATAACTGTCCTTTTGGGGAAAAGAGAAAGTTAATTCAGATGAGCTAAAGCTGTTGCTGCTGCTGTTTGTCCAATCCTGTTTCATCTAAGGTGGTGATGATTTAGCAGGGGTCGGTGGAGGTGACAATGTCATCTAGATCTCTCTCTGCCCCATTCTGGTCAGGATATGTCTCAGAATCAGGACAATGAAGGCCTTACATCCCAGGAGATGGTGGGGGTGGCAGCCAGGATGTTGAAGCTCACTCCACTAGCCCATATTTCTCCCCAGAGTCTTTCTTTAAACGCCCACAAAGGGAATTGTAGCGAGGCGGTGTGGTGCCCAACCGCCCCGCAGAGGGACGAGCTTCCCCAGAGGCAAGAGGGGGCGGAGCTGGAGAAACCTGCGCCCCTCCCCCAGAGGTCAGCTGGCCGACCCGGAAGTATAAAAGCTCGGCCCTGGAGCTCACTTCGGAGGGAGCCAGCGGAGGGGCCAGAGGCCACAGCCAGAGCTCCGGAACGGGAAGCCCCGGTGACCCAGCCTGAGCCCGGGAACTGGCCGAGCCTGCCCTGCGCCCGCTACCCGGAGGACGAGAGACCGAGCCGACCCAGTCCATGCTACCCCGGGAACTGGCCGAGCCTGCCCTGCGCCCGCTACCCGGAGGAAGAGGGACCGAGCCTACCCCGTCCATGCTACCCCGAGGAGCTTCCCAGTCTGCCCTACGCCCACTACCCGGAGGAAGAGGGACCAAGCCTCCCCAGTCCAGGCTACCCCGAGGGGCTGCCGCCTCTGCGTCCAGACAGCGACTCGGAGGAGCCCATGGAGGTCCCCATGCCTAACCAGGTACCCTTTGAGGGGGAGTTAGGAAGTGGCCCGGGGAACGGGTCTGAACCTATGTCAGTGTGTTGCGGTCAGGAGCCCCACTGACTGCAGCAGGCCTGTTACCGCTGCTAGGGCCCCGGGCCGGGATGCAGTGGAGCGGGTGGGCCTGCGTCCCCCCTGCCACCCTTAACCGTGGGTGGCAGTCTCCCCCTCAGCCAGACGCCATTGCTAGCTGTCTGGTGTGGCTCAGCCCCTGCCTGAGGGTCTGAGCCCCTGACTCTACCTTGTGTTTGTAGCCCCGCCCTGCCTCAGGGCTTGGGCCTTTCCAAACTGTTGCTGCTCAGCCCCTGCTTGAGGGTCTGAGCCCCTGACTCTGCCCTGTGTTTGTGGCCCCGCCCTGCCTCAGGGCTTGGGCCTTTCCAAACTGTTGCTGCTCAGCCCCTGCTTGAGGGTCTGAGCCCCTGACTCTACCCTGTGTGTGTGTTGCCCGCCCGGCTTTCGGGCTAGGGCGTGCTGAAGTGACGCTGCTCAGGCCTGGCTGAGCACTTGAGCCCCGGGCCCGGGTATTCCCCAACCCAGCCGAGGGGTGTGTAGCGAGGCGGTGTGGTGCCCAACCGCCCCGCAGAGGGACGAGCCCCAGTGGCGACCCCCTACAGGAATAATGAGTAGAATAGCCCATCTCATTATTTTGTTCACCAATTGGACTTAATTCCTGATGCACCAATTTCAGTTCACTGATTTCTGGTTCCACGCTTTTCTTGTTTATCTGGCGTGATCTTAACACAGCTCTTGAGTTAGATCAGCAGGCCTTTTTGCTTGGACTAATTCAGTCCTTTTCAGTCCCTTTCCTTTCAACATTTGTTGTTATAGGTTACTGTGACATCTTATGAACTTACACTCACTTTTTACAGTTGAATTCACAAATAGGGTAAATTGGTAGGCCCAATTATCACAACATACCTAAGGTATCTGGGACATCAAGAATCTATTTTCCTGGTCAGCTGATTCTTTATATAAACACCATTATGGCTTATTCTACCGATTTTTTTCCTTCCTCCCCCATTATTGTTAATTGGCTATTTTATTGGTACTAGAGAAACTACTTACGTACATGCAGTTCTGAGACATTTGTTCATCAGAGGCATTTGCAATAATGAGTAACACAATGAAGTAGAAATCAGCAAGTTGGTGAATCCAAGTACCAAGTAGGGGCAGGAAGTGTTGCGTTGCAGAAGGAAGTAGACTAGAGGGCCTCTGGAAGTTGGAGAGAATGTCTTCTGCAATTTTTAGAAATGAGGTGCACTCTGATGCCTAATTTCTATGGAAGCCACAAAATAGCATTTCAGAGGTAAAATAGCAGCCATTGCAACACCACACCAAACACACAGTTCACTAGCTAAGAACAAAGAATATCTTTTGTATTCTCTACTTACTTGAATGTGAGTACCAGCAAACTGCCAGCATTCATTCACAAATCAAATAGGAACTGAAGATTAGTCACTGTTATAACCTTGTGTGTAAAGGGCTCCTTTGTAGGTGGAGACAAATTACCCCACCTACTTCGTCTACAAAATAAAAAGTGAACTTTGAGGAGGAAATTTCGTAGACAAACATATTTTCAGGTACTAGTAGTGGTAACAGCAACCCTAATTCTCCCCTCAGGTAGGATCTAAAGTCAACTGAAGTCAATGGGAGTCTGTCTATTGACTTCCATGGGCTTTGAATTGAGCCACATAGAGATGCATTGCTGATTAAGTTCAGGAGAAGACGCACCTCTGTGAAGGTGGTCGGATATGGCTCAGAAAGAAGACCACAATTCTAGGCAAAGGAAACGTCCTTGTTTATAAACGTTCCTTTCTCTCCCACTCCCCAGCTGTTGTCTTCTCTTTTTCATGCAAAAGTCAAACTTCAAGGGAAAAAGACTCCCAGTCCCATTGATTTCAGTGGGGTTTGGATCAAGCCCTCTGTGAATTCTTTTTGTCATCCAAAACTTCCATTGAATTCAGGAGGAATTTTGGTGTCGTCTTTCCATTGTTTGCTAAAACAGGCATAGATGTTAATGCTCCTGAAACAATCATTATGATATTTTTGTTATTGTTTTTGCCAGATCTCACTCTTCAGACATGACGCCTCTTTATATTCTTTTTACTGAACATTCATTGTAATGTATTTTTTTAATAAAGGAAGTATATAAAAGAGATTGGTGCTGACTGCTTCACAGTGGAAACTAGTGCTATCCTGTACATTTATTTATTTTAAACCATACTGCATCCACTTTCACTAAATCTTACACTCTTTAAGGAGGTGGCATTAAAATAGCTGGAATGTTACAGATCTCTCTACTTTTCTATAACATCTCATCTTTTTCTGTTGCTTTAAATTGATTCTCTACAGGGCTTTGCAAACTGGAATATACTAAACTAATTGTTTGAGTGTTTCTCGTTAGGTAAGGAACAACTTATTAAAAATTTAAAAGGGTCTTAGGAGGCACATAGTAACAATGGTCATTTGCTCTGAAGATGATCGCTCTTTGAATCTGAAGAACGCTCTAAAATCAACAAAACAAGGGGGACTATGAAACTTTAAATATTGAACTTTAAATACCTGCATTAACTTAAGCCCCAAACTGCTTTTCTTGCGGCCAAAAAATGGGTTGGTGCTCAGCACTTTCTGAAAATCAGGTCCCTCTAAGGTGTCTTAAGTTGGACCCCGGAAACTTGAGGCACCCTAACTTATTGGCCATGTCTTTAAATCCTGGCCAGTACCATTCTCCTTGCTTATGGCCTTTCATCACCTCTGCTGCCTTTCCAAGAATGCTCTGAATCCCATTGTGCAAATAAATGATTGCCATTGAGACTTGCAAAAAATGGTGTCTTCTATAGAAGGATTGGAGGTGATGATGCCTTGTAACAGTAGCAGTCACTGAACTTCTTAATCACTAAATTGTAACCACTGAAACTGGCAATTATTTTTTTAAGGTGATGCAGACCACTTTTAAAGCTATATCTTAAAGCTCAGAACTAAAGACATGTTTGATATTCTGGAATAATTCACCTACCTGCATCAGAATCTAGTACAAAGAATCCCTTGTGATACTGCCTGTGTCTTACTGTGCATTTATCACATTTACCAGATAATATTAGTATTTAATGACTCTGCTCTGAAACTGGATGAATAGAATATCTTCCATCTAGTTGTACTTAGGGTAAGATCAACTTTCATTTGTATCATAGCCACTTGCAGCCATTCAAGTATACTCCAGAAATGCTGAAAGGGATACTCTATCAAATCACAGCTGAATGAAAGACCATAACAATGAGTCTGTCTTTCTTACTGTCTTTAGATTACTTTAATAAAAAGCATTTGTATTCCAGAAAGGAAGCAAAAAATACAGTTAATTAATGACACAACTGAATATGCACACTGTCTAAGTGATTCATTAGGAAGTAGTTTCAAGAATATTTATTTTGATATACACTTTATAATTCATTAGCAGCATAATAAAGTGGAAGACACTCAAATGGATGCATTTCTATTTTTATACCTTTCGAATTAAATATAACCATGCCCCAGCTACCTGCAGCTCTACAGGAAACACTGGGCATCTCTGCAATAAATGGTAAGGCAGCAAGCATGGTGGATGCAATTAATGCAACAGGGAGCCTTGTATTGACAGGAGACCTTATTGTATTCATAACTACCAATCAGGCCAGGAATCAGATACACAAAATACAACATCACACCTTAAGATTCCTGGTGGCAGTCTCAAAGAGACAGATAACTGAATGTTTGTGAATGCTGAAAAGGCAGTTACTTTTTTCCGTAACTGGTGTTCTTCAAGATGTGTTGCTCATGTCCATTCAACTTAGGTGTGTGTGCTCGTCACATGCACCAGTGCCAGAAGCTTTTCCCTCAGCAATATCCATAGGGGATCAACTCTCATGTGGCATGCACATTTCTCAGTTCCTTCTTGCCAGAAACTCTTAGTCGGGAAGAAGGGCGAGTTGTGGAATGGACATGAGCAACACGTCTTGAAGAACACCAGTTACGGAAAAAGGTAACTGTCTTTTCTTCTTCTAAGTGCTTGCTCATGTCCATTCAACTTAAGTGACTCCCAAGCAGTACCCCTTGGAGGTGGGTAGAGGTTTATGGACGTGTAGATTGCAACACAGCTCTGTCAAATCCACCGTTGTCCCTGGCTGCTGAGTCATGGCATACTGGGCAATGAATATGTGTACCGAGGATCACGTCGTGGCCCCACAGATGTCCTGCATCGGGAAGTGTGCCAGGAAGGCCACCAAAAGATGCCTGTGCTCTGGTTGAGTGGGCTCTGATAATCAGCAGCAGAGGGACTCCCACTAACTCGTAGCAGGTTTGAATGCAAGAGGTGATCCAGTTAGAAATCCTCTGTGTGGACACCAGGAGGCCCTTCATTCTATCAGCTGTAGAGATAAAAAGCTGAGTTGACTTACGGAAAGGCTTTGTCCAATCTAGGTAGAAAGCCAGGGTCCTTCTTATGTTCAAAGCATGGAGGCACCTCTCTTCACTAGTCTCATGGGGCTTAGGGCAAAAGATTGGAAGGGAAATGTCCTGGCTCAGGTGGAAAGTAGACACCACCTTGGGAAGGAGGGAGGGTGGGGCTGGAGCTGAACCAGGAAAGCTACCTTCCACCATAGGTGAAATAGGGATCATGAGGCAAGAGGCTCAAAGGGAATCGAACTTGTGGGAAAAATCTCTTAAGACCTCTCAGGAAACTGGGCATCATGTCATGGGAGAATACCCTCTGCCCCTGGATCGGTGGATGAAATGCAGAAATGGCCTCCAGATGCACTCCAATAGAGGAATGTGGCAGGCCCTGGTTCCTCAAATGAAGCAGGTAGTCCAAAATTGACTGCACCGAAGAAGGCAAAGGGGAGATGCCCCATTCACCCTCCCAGCGAGAGAACCTTTGCCAGGTAGGTCTGTCTAGTCGAGGGCTTTCTACTCTCAACGAGGACCTTCTAGACCCCTTCTGAACAAGCCCATTCCTCAAGGTTCAGCCACACAACATCCATGCCATGAGGTGGAGGGACACAAGGTTGGGGTGCAAGAGTTGACCGTGATCCTGTGACTGCAGGTCAGGTCGGTTTGGCAAGGGGTCACAAAGGGATCACTGCCAGGCTCAGTAGCGTCCTGAACCAGCGCTGGTGAGGCCATGCCAAGGCAATCATGATAACCTGAGCCTTGTCCCTCTTGATTTTTGGTAGGACCTTGCTGATGAGCAGCATCGGAGGGAACACGTACAACAGGGGAGGAAGTGTCAGAGAGCAAGTACTTGCTCAGACCCCATCTGGAGCAAAACCTGTGGCACCTCCTGTTTCGCCTAGTGCTAAACAAATCCACTTCTGGAAGATTGTGCTGGCTACCTCCAGGTAGAGCACCAATCGTGGTGAGAGGAGAAGTCCCTACTTAAGTGATCCGATAGTGTGTTCTTGGTACCAGGGAGGCAACACGCTTCTAGGTGGATTCCATGCTCGATGCAGAAGTCCCAAAAACGGAATGCCTCTTGGAAGAGGGTCAAGGATCGCATTCTCCCTTGTCTGCTGATGTAGATTAGAACATCAAGGTTGTTTGGTCCATCAAGACTCTGACCACTCTGCCCGACAGGTGAGATAGGAAGACCACACTTGCCCTGCAGACTGCCCGGAGCTCTTTGACATTAATGTTGTTTCCTCTGGGGACTACATACCCTGTGTCTGGAGATTGCCGAGGTGCACCCCCGAGCCAAGGTCTGAGTTGTCTGAAACCAACTTGACTGCTATTGAGTGCTATTGAAGGGGACTCCTAGGATTTTACTGGGGTTGGTCCATCATCGCAGTGAGGTAAGTTTTGTTGCAGGGATGATGATAACCTTTTCCAGGTGGTCCCTGGACTGGGAGTAGACTGTCACCACGCATTGCCACATATGGGCCAACTGCCGTGTGACCTGTGTTTGGGTTTGCCGGCACCTGGCCATGGTCAGGGGAAACACAGAGATTTCCAGGATGAGTGTTCTGAATCTTTCCAGCAAGCAGGAACGCCCTGGCGCAGGTTGAGTTGAGCACTGCTCTGATGAACTCTGTCCACTGTATTGAAACTAACGTGGATTTTTTTGTCATTTACCAACAGGCCAAGGCAACATCATGTAGCTAACAGCATTGCAACATCCTTTTGGATCTGAGACCTGGAGCTGCCTTTGACTAGCCAGTCGTTGTGATCTGGATAGATCTGATCACCTGGACATCTGAGGTAATCCGCCACCACCAGCATGCACTTGGTAAATACTCGTGGTGCTGTTGCTAGGCCAAACAGGAGGATCACAGACTGATAGTGGTTGGGACCTACCATAAACCGGAGGAAGCGTCTGTGTCTCTCAAAAATGACTATGTGGAAGTATGCATCTTTCAGATCCAGGGTGGCATATCAGTCTCCTGGATTCAGGGAAGGGATGATGGAAGCCAGGGAGACCATGTGGAACTTCAGCTTTACAAGGAAGCAGTTCATGTCTCGCAGGTCCGGGATAGGTTGCAGACCGCCCGTGGTCTTTGGGATTAAAAAGTAGCAGGAATAGAGCACCTTGTTCCTATACTCTGAAGGAACGACATCCACCACACTTAGCTGCAGTAACCCCTCTATCTCCTGTGTGAGGGGATTCTCATGAGAAGGGTCCCTGAAGAGGGATGGGGATGGGGCATGGGAAGGAGGGGTAGAAAGCAAGTGAAAAGTGTAATCCTGCGCCACTGTATTGAGGTCCCATTGGTCTGATGTTATAGATGTCCACGTAGTGGGGAAAGGAGAAAAGCAGTTGGTAAAAATAGGGGGGAAGAATCCTGGAAACAGTCCGGTAGGTCGCCCGTGGGATACCCTCAAAATGGGCGCTTTCCCACCTGCTTATTGTGGGTTGAACTGGACTGAGAAGCCTGAGAAGGCTGAAGGCTAGGATGCCACTTGTATCTGGATTTTTTATGGGGAGGCTCCTGGCGAGAGTGACTCTCCTGGCCCTGAGGCTGCTGTGGCTTAAACCGCTTGCAGGCAGAGCTGGAAACGTACAGGCCCAACGTTTTCACTGTCGTGCAGGAGTTCTTGAGGCCATGGAGCTTATTGTCCATCTGCTCTGTGAACAGGACTTGCCCATCAAAGGGGAGATCTTGCATTGACTGCTGAGCCTCCATGGATGGACAAACCCAGAGATGAACAGCCAGGAAGCCAGCCGCAAAGCGACAGCCAAAGCCATGGTTTGGGTGGTGGTGTCTGCTGCATCCAACACCGTCTGGAGGGTTGCCCTGGCTGCAGTCCAGGAAGGAAGAATAGTCTAGGAAGGGAGAATAGTCCAGGAAGGAAGAATTAAGTCTAGCTAAATTTAAGAAGCAGAGGATTCCATTCTTCATCTCCAGCAAGTTGCTTCATCTTGTATCTGGGACTACACCTGGACAGACGCTAAGTACTACCCCTTGCATTTTAAAATGGTAAAGCCTATCTAGAGTAACGTCTAACATTTTCCACCTTATTTTCAGCTAAGAATCCTGTAAAGTATGTAAATACTACAGTGGTCATCTGTAAGCCCCTCCAGGAGAAAAGAGAAAAACTATTAATGAACTTCAATCTTTAACATTTTGAGTAACATAAGAAACTTTTGCGTAAATTAAACCTGTTATATCTGGAACAGAGAATGAATACTGCTCCATAATTTGAATTTTGGTTTCTTTGGTAGTGCAATAGATGAACAACAGAGTAGTATTATGTTGAGATAGGACCTGTTTTTTTTTATTTCTTGCTTTTATTAGACAACAGTAAAAAAGTAGAATGTAGGTAATCACACAGGTGGAGTCCTAAATCCTCTGTCTTGATTCACCCTAAATGCTAAATAATTTTGGCTTTTTTTTTAGGAAAAGTCTGTCTTCTGATATAGCTTTTCAAAAATGTATAAAGACTTGGGTTCCAAGTGACTAATATTCTTTCCATGTTGTCCTCTTCAGATTACCTGAAAAAGTACACGTATAACATTCTTAGGGGTGGGGAAGGGAAAGCTATAGCCTCTAAAAGAAATATTTTATCATGTCACCGTAGCAGTCTCTCTTGCTTTTTAAGTTATCTTTATTGACAGAGAAGACAATAGAATGCAGAAAAGAAAAAAAGCATGTGCACTGAAGATTTAGTGAACATCCAGGATATTATAAGAAAATAAAAAATAACTCTCACTAATTTATGTCAGAGATACCAGAAATGGAGTAACTTGACAGTGGTAAAGGAAGAGAAATAGAGTTGTGAGAAACCAGTTAGTGGATATAAATCTGAGAAACCCAGGGGAACTACCTTTTAAAGAATTAAATTAGGCGTTACGTTATTGACCCCCATCATGAGGAAATCACTAATTCTTCTCCAAGGGAAGATAGGATGTCAAGAAACCAACTCTTGACCATAATGTCACCTTAACTGCTCTTTAATTTGGAGGCAGGGCTGTTGAGAAGGAGATAGCAAGACACTCTTGTCTTTTTATGGATTAATCAGATTTCCTTGATCCTGGTAAGATGAGACATGGTAGTGAGTCTCTACTTCTTTTCTGTAACCTTTTCTTGCCAATCACCATCAAGATGGGTTCTCTCTCATGGGCTGATGCTAATCTTCACTTTCATATGTCCATGCTGATTCTGTTAGCTCTAACAGCAGTCTTTGATACCACTGAGTTCTAACTTACCCTTGGCTGCCAATAGCCAAAGCATAGGGTCATGCCATTCCACCAGCAGCTGGGAACGGGGAGGATAAAATATAGATGCTGCACTGGCTCTATGCCACCTAAGGAATCCCCCTACACTGTGGGAATTCCTGGGTAGATGGTTGTCAGAATTACTGCTGCTTTACGCTGCCAGAACTGTGCAAAGGCAGCAGTTTGTAACCAACAATTAGACCCTTTATAATATATCATTCATCTGGCTTTCCTTTGTACACTTTCTTACAAGTGCATGAAATTTTTACAGTGAAAAATGTGTAATTTATATTTTGCATGACTGTTGCATGGGACAACACCTGTTGTAATTTGTTTTTGTATTTATTATTTCATTTGATCTCAAAATGAATCATTTTAGGCAGATAAAAAATACAAGACTTTTGAAATGAATCCAAGAGGAGACTATTACTCAGCTGGCTGATTCAGAACATGATAGGCAATGTAAGTATATCCTCATTATGCAATTTTATATCCATTCTATTATTTTCCCACTCATTTTGTAAGTATACTCATATTTGTAATAAGCATCAGTCATAAGAGAAATTGTCCTACAGGAAGATGGGATCTAAGTGAAGATTTTCAGATCCACCGGTTTTTGAGCTTAGAACATCTCATAAGGGCCTGATTTTCAGTGAATAAATGCAAAACACACTCTGATAACCAGGTATCTCAATTTGGGACTCAAAAATTAAGGCCCACAAAATGACAGGTCACTTTTGAAAATCTTGATCTAAATCTCCTCCCTTCTCTATCTATTTTATGCTGCCCTAATAACTATTTGAAAGCAGTGATAGTTTTGTTAGTAAATCAGTACTGACTTTTGCCCTTTTCCACACTAATTCCACCTAATGTGCACTTTTTTCTGCAGTTTATTGCACCAGCACATGCAGCTCAATGCACTGCACTAAAACTAAATTTAGAAGACTATTTGTAATCACAGTCCCAAATTTCAATGGCTAAAAAAATATGTGATATAGATCTGAGTGGATTAAAATAGGCAGCATTACAGAACATTAACTGAGCCTGAATGATCCATTCCGTGGAAGAACTTAGGTTTCTTGGTCATTGCTTGAGACCAAGAACAACTGGAAAAGTATCTCACAGATAAGTTACCAAAGTGCATTAGAATTTCTCCTTTCTCCTGTAATGGTGAGCTTTTAAAATTAATGAGTAAACCATTAATAATTAAGACTCACCAGTAAGAATTCATCAACCTATATATTAATTAATCTCATTTCCCAAGGTCAGTTCCGCACATCAGTTATACTGGTTTATATGAATGATTGGATGTTTATAGATAGGTAGTTTAAACAGACAAAAATAGAAACTTCAGAAGTTCTCTTATTAGCCCAATAAAAAATAAGCATAATGGATCAGGTACATTATTAAGGCAATTGGGAATGAATATGAAGGAGTGATCAGAAACCTGCAACTCTAGTCTTATATTTGAACTTCGTATATGTGAGACAAAGAGCACTACTCCACGGAACAATACAAATAATCATGGAAAAATGTAAACCTGCCTAACTATTGGTTTAGTAGTGTAGAAATCTCAGATAAATGGTGTTGCAATCATTAAGAATTTTTCATGATGACCTAATGTATAAATAAGAGAAAAATAGTGACGATTACTTCATGCTCTCAGAATTAATACTTTTTAATTCAGTGTTAGAATTTTGTGCTATTTCTGGGGGGAGGGGTATGTCAAACAAGTAGAGTGAAGTCCTAGCTCAACTAAATTCAGTGGGAATTTTGCCACTTGGATTTCCCCCAAGTTATTTTAGGCCTGATCTACACCTCTAACACCTCTATTTTCTATTGGGTCTCCTCAAGGGGAGTCAGGGGACAAGCGCCTCGTTATGTTCACAACAATTCACTCACGTTTCTTTCTTTTCAAAGGCTGTTGCTTATTCTCCATTCAGAGTACGACAGCCAGAGCCGTCATGGCTCGCAGGGGGTGCACACAAGGCGCATTTCCCCTCCCTTCAGAAGCCGCGGCACAGCCCCGCTCGAGCGCGCCAGACGCAGGAGCCGGCCCGCCTCAGCCCGCACCTGCCCAGGCCTGGAACGCTGCCGGCGGGGGAGCGGGGACTCCCCACCCCCCGGGCCAGTGGCTGCGGCGGAGAGCGGCACGTGGCTGGAGCCCGCCGCCGGGCAGCGGCTGGTGGTGCCCGCGGGAAGCGCCTGCGCGCTGCGGCCGCTCGCTGCCTGCCCCGGAGCTGGCGCCGCCCGCAGCCCTCTGGCGGCTCCCTGCCTGTTTTAGTCCAAGCGGCCGCGGGGCCCCCGAGCAAGCGGCGGCGAAGTCTCCGGCGCCTCAGCCCTGGAGCCGGGAAACTTTTCCTGAGGCGCCCGGGAGGGGGCTACGGGCCAGGTAAGGGGGGCGCCGGGGCGTGGGCGGGCTCCCGGGCAGCTGCTTGAGGCGGGGGGCTCCGGGCAGCGGCTGAAATCGGAGCTGGAGGCGCCGCTTGCCGGGAGCGACCGGGCGAAACTTCCCCGGGGAGACGCGCCCGGGCCAGCCCCAGCTCGGTGCAGCCCCCGCCCTATAACCCCCATGTGCCCCCCGCGCGTCCTGCCCCCTCCCTGGAGCCAGCCGCAGGGGGACTGTGGGGGGGGCGGATGCGGTTCCCGGGGTCACCGCCCGCCCCGAGCTCCCCCCTGCCGGCTGCGGGGGGAGCCGGGCTGAGCCGAGCGCTGCTCCGCCCGCCGGGTTCCACTGCCCGTGCGGGCTCCGCTCCCAGCACCCGCACCCCGCCCGTAGCGGCGACCTGGCTCCGAAGCGCCTTTCTCCGCCCGGCAGTCCGCGGTTCCTGCCAGTCTCCGTGACCGGGCAGCGGTCGTGTTGTGTTTGCGCCTTTCTTTAGGCGTGGTACAAAGTAACTTCGCAACATTGGATGGGCTCCGGCTGCACGAATCCAGAATGAGCCGTTCGAAATGGAGTATCACAAACACTGAATATCAGCCCGCGGGAAATGCTTAGTTAGGAACTAAGGACAACTGTATCCAGTCCATATTAATTGCTGAAATAAGGGATTTCATTGAAACAGGTGCTTTCCACATTAGAACGACATTCCTCTAAAAGCCTTCACTTCAAAAGTAATACAGTAGTGAAATGCAGTAATTTTGTCTGAAATGTTGAAGGAGCTTCCTGCTGCCTCATAAAATGTTACATTGAGACAGACTATTCCTTGCATGACACTTGCTCTATAGTTATCTTCCCTCTTCGATTAGTAAAGATATGCATGCAAAACAAAAATCTTTGTTTTGTAAGAATTCAGAGTTTATTGTCCCAGATGGAGTCCTAATCTCTGTACCTGATCCTGCAAGATCCAGCCGTATAACTCCTTTTGCACATGGAGCACAAGGAGGAGTAGGTTTTCTGTGTAGTACAGTAATAGTCTTTTCACAAGAACCAAGTAGGGGCCAAATTCTTCTCCATTTACTCAGGTAAGTAGTCCCATTGACTTCATTGATTTGACTTTTGCTTGTCACCACCAAAGAATTATCTCTTCATTGAGTAAGAAACAGTAAGAGCAACTACATTAAGACCTAGTCTTTATATTTGCTATTTTGCAAATAAACAAACTGGGAGTGACACAAAATGTGAGACAATTTTTTTCTAAATAGAATGTTTTACAAAATCTTCTACAAGTCACCAGCTGTTCCTTAAAGCTTTGTGTACATTTAACCTGCCAATCACTTTATAGGCAAATATTTTATTTAGTTGCTCTCTTATAATATTGAGTCATAGAACCACCTGGTAATGTCATAAAGTTGTCATTGATGAAATCTAGCTTCCAGAAATTGGTTTTCTTACCATTCTGTGGATTCATAGTTTAGCTACATACATTCAAAGGAAATGTATGCGGCAGTTAAAAAAGCAAACAGAATGTTGGGAATCATTAAGAAAGGGTAGATAAAACTGAAAATACCATATTGCATCTATATAAATCCATGATATGCCCACATCTTGAATACTGCATGCAGATGTGGTTGCCCCATCTCAAAAAAGATATATATTGGCATTAGAAAAGGTTCAGAAAGGGACAACAAAAATGATTAGGGGTATGTAATGGCTGCCATATGAGGAGCAATTAATAAGACTGGAACTTTTCAGCTTGGAAAAAAGATGATTAAGGGGAGATATGATACAGGTCTATAAAATCATGATTGGTGTGGAGAAAGTAAACAGGAGAATGAGTAAATAACACTTCCTTAACACAAGATCTAGGGGTCACCAAATAAATAGCAGATTTTAAACAAACAAAAAGAAGTGTTTTTTCCACACAATGCACAGTCAACCTGTGGAACTCCTTGGCCAGAGGATGTTGTGAATGCCAAGACGATAATGGGGTTCACAAAAGAACTAGATAAGTTCATGGACGATAGGTCCATCAATGGCTATTATCCAGGATGGACAGGGGAGGGTGTCCCCAGCCTCTGTTCGCCAGAAGCTGGGAATGGATGACAGGAGATATGGATCACTTGGTGATTACCTATTCTGTTCATTCCCTCTGGGACATCTGGCATTGGCCACTGTTAAAAGATAGGGTACTCAGCTAGGTGAGCCTTTGATCTGATCCAGTATGGCCTTATGTTCTTATGAAAATGACTTTAGTGACCAAAAGAAAGTAAGAAAGTTGCATGTGCCAATAATAATGAGA
Organism: Dermatemys mawii; assembly: GCA_007922305.1. Classification (NCBI taxonomy): domain Eukaryota; kingdom Metazoa; phylum Chordata; order Testudines; family Dermatemydidae; genus Dermatemys; species Dermatemys mawii. The sequence goes on along the minus strand of ML677333.1, from coordinate 53,790,765 downwards.
ATAGATGCTATTAAAGAGGGAAGTATAATATGACATTTTTAATCTTGAGGGGGAAGGCAAGTTTTTCCCTTCTCTTACGAGTTTTGTTGTAGGAAAATCTCTTTAAGATAAAATTTGATCAGCAGGAAGTTTATTGGAATAGGAGAAAAGGTCTGTTAACTTTAGTCTATTTGTTTAGATTGTAAGTTCTTGGGATAGAGACCACTTTTTTGTAATGTGTTCCATGCCTAGAATAGTGGGTGCCTACAAGTTACCACAATACAAATAATTAATAATAATAATAGCCTGGTAGTTTCTTTATACTGGGATGAAGAATTTATAAGCCACTTCTGACAATAGTAGGCAAAGCCCCACTCACTCCAACCCTCCCTCTCTCTGTCACTCTCCCCCACCCTCACTCACTTTCACTGGGCTGGGATAGGGGATTGGGTTTGGGAATGGGGGGTGCAGGATCTGGGCTGGGACCGAGGGGTTTGCAGTGTGGGAGAGGGCTTTGGGTTGAGCCTGTGGCAGGGGATTGAGGTGCACGAGGGAGTGAGGGGTGCAAACTTCAGTAGGGAGTTTGGGTACAAGAGGGGGCTCCAGCTGGGGCAGAGTGTTGGGGTGCAGGAGGGAGTACAGAGCACTGGCTCTCGGATGGGGATCAGGGCTGGGGCAGGAGGTTGGGGTGCAGGAGTTGGTACAGGGTGCTGGCTTTGGGAGGGAAGTCAGGGCTGGGACAGAACATTGGAGGCCCAGGGGGGAGTACAGGGTGCTAGCTCTAGAAGGGGGGTCAGGGCTGAGGTTGAAGGTGAAGGAGGGGGCATGGGGTGCAGAAGAGGGTATAGGGTACTGGCTCTGGGAGGGGGCTCAGGACTGGAGGTTGGGATGAGGCCTCCCACTGGGCAGCACTTACCTCCGTGGGCTCTCAGTTGGTGGCGAGCACAGTGAGGCTAAGGCGGGCTCCCTGCGAACCCTGACTCCATACTGCTCCTGGGGAAGAGCGGGGGGCATGTGGCTCCACATGCTGCCCCTCTCTGCAAGCACCGACCCCGCATTTCTTCCAGCCAATGGGAGTTGCAGGGGCAGTGCTTGCAGGCAGGAGTAGCTGCCAAGAGAGACCCTTGCTCCCCCACCCGTGGCCATTTCCGTGAGCGGCATGGCGCCGGGATAGGCAAGGAGTCTGCCTTAGCGATAGCCACACTGCACCACCAGAGATCACAATCGACTGGGAGATCCTCTAGGATCGACTGGTTGGTGACAACTGCACTAAAGTATCCTTGTTACCATACTGGAAAGTGTTTTGGAACACCTGGGATAAGTAAAGTGATATCCCATGTTTTATCACGTTTATCCATTTGAACTGGTAGCTAACTAGTTTTCTTCTTTCGTAGTCTGGCTTTCCTATTGGTGCATTGTTATGAACCAAATCTCAGTGTTTACTTCCTTGTTTGGAAATAACCAACCATGCTGCATGCACTTAATTTGTTGATGCATGAATTGTAGGATTACCAGGGGGAGCTCGTATAGTTATGCAACATGCAAACTAATTAATTTTAAGATGAACTGTGTTTGCAAGTGCAGTTCATTAACACAGCTGTAAAAATATGCACCATTGCTGCTTAGTAGAGTCCTTTAAAACAGTTTAAAAGCGGTAATGTGTAAACAGGAATGATGTTTTATTTCACATTACTGTTTTCTTTGCAAAATGCAATAAATCCAAATCATTACGTTGTTTGATCAATATAGTATGAATCATGTTTAACATATATGTGAATTTTATTCAAGCTTCCTGAAGTGCAAGTAATCGACCATACTAAAATAAAAGATCTGGATTGTTTCATTCTGTGCCAATAGGCTTCATGCACAGTGTTTCCCCCGATCTGAAAGAACTAAAGAAAAGATGCTAATTAGCCTATTGTTTATAACTCAGATTTCTGCAAGAGTACTCTGTGCTTTCTATGGGTTATTAGTCCCCATCCAAACTGGAAAAGAAACTGTAATGGTTCTTAAAAGAAAATGTTATTTAAAATTAAAATTTAGATATCTCCAATATGGGCTATTGTCTGGTATGTTTTACAGTAATGAAGCAATTATTGTAATTGCCTAAAATTTTAAACTACAGTAAATTGTTAAAATATTGAAGACAAAATATTTGTAATATCAAAGTTTTCACTGTACATGACACTTCTGATTAAACCTTAAATAAATTATTCTGTACTATTTTTTTTTTTAAATGCCGGAGCAGTTTAGCAAGTTAGAAAAGGAATGATACAATTAAAAATAGTATCCTTGACCTTGTTACACATACAAATTCAGTGAAGCTCAGTGAATTGAAAGTCTTGAGCCAGAGTACACCTCAATATTCAGGTTGGTTTAGGAACTTGAATGACTGTCTGAAGTATTCTGTCAGTCATTGCTGTAGTACACTTCTGACATCCACTGCTATAATTTTTTTCTCAGAAAAGTTGACTTACATACACAGAAAAGGGCAACTTAAACTTGGGAAACAGGTTAAATTTTGTAAATACAAGCTTTTATAAAGTTTACCACTAATGGAAGTCTTTCCACAGCTATTGAAAACATTTGCTCTTAGGCAAATAAGCAGTGTTTAAAACACAAACTTAAATGCACTAAGGATCTGAAAGTGAAACTGACCAGAAACAAAAGTAAAGCTGAGTTCATTGATATGTTCAAACTGAGAGAAATGCAAAATATAAATGAAGGGTGTAAGTGAGAGCTAAATCCAGTGAACCCATGCAGTTTTAACTAGTACAGAAACCTACAGATCTTTCCTTCTGAATACTTAATATGATCCAAGTAAAGGGTAGTTTGCTTGAAGCCTGAATAAGCACAGTGTGCTATTTCTTTGCCTCTTGACTTAATTGAAAGGATTGAAATATTAGAAGAGCAAACGGATCACACCTTAAGTTTTTCATAAATTAGTGTTCCCAGTATTCTATGCTGGTGAATAATTAATATTCAAAGAATACCACAGCTAAAGTATTCAGTGACAAATATATGGTGATATAATACTGTAATGAAAACAGTAATTTACATAAGCAATAAATGTTCTGTATGGATTCTGCAATGTCTCCAAACACACACTTTTCTGCATATGGTTGTCTCAGATAACATTTACATTTTCTCTGATTCGTCTTTGATCTGAACAGATATTAGTATAGCCTGTATCATAATTTTGGCTTAATATTTCCTTTTGGAGGACGGGGCGGATTAGTGGATTATTGCCATTCTATTTACTAATTTTTAATAAGGTTTTTTTTCTGATTTTAATGATTTCTTAAAGCCCTCCTCAAAACACTTCCACAAAGCCAGTTCACTATCTCCAGAAATACTATTGTTTGTTTTTAAAAAAATATGTAGTATTATGACAGATATGTTGATCTCTCACTAACTGATCTGCTTCTATTGAAGACAATGGACGTTTTGCTATTTACTTCACAGAAAGCATTGTGAACCCTTAAACTAAACTTTTCATACTTGGGAAATCAAATATTGCATATTTTGTTTATTATTAAACCAAAAGTTCATTTTCTAATGGCAGTTTTGACTAGGAGAATACAATATCTCAGTGAAATTGTGGTGGTCTGATGTATTTATAAAACTGGATAAACTAGTACTAAGCACTTGTTAGAATGGTACTAAATGGCAGAAGCTTTGCAATTAGTACTAGTGTTGATTATGGGGCCTGAGCCTGGGGAGAAACTGAATGGTGTCTGTATAGTGGCCACTGTGTAGCCCATGGAGCTATATGTCCTGCACCTAGAGGAACTTTCAAGTAAGGAAATATCAAGGAATACACATACTGTTTGTTCTGCTCTGCCAAGTACTTTGTTCCATTAGTCTCAATATCCTTGTGGCAAAAATTACCAACAATTCTTGGCCTCCCATAATTTACAGGAATGTTTCTCCCAAAATAATGGCAAAGCAACTCTGATTATGGGGCCTGAGCCTGCAAGTTCTCTCTGTGCAGAATTCCCATGGAAGTCAATAAGAATTTTGCATGTGATAGGTTTTGAAGGATTGGGTTCATTGTGAATATATGGAGCTACAAATGCAGAGAATTTTTTCTATGTCTTAGAGCCTATAAATCTTCCTGAGCAAATGGGTTCCGTTGCCATGGTGGTATAAATAAGAACAGCCATACTGAGTCAGACCAAAGGTCCATCTAGTCCATTATCCTGTGTGTTGACGGTGGCCAATGCCAGGTGGCCCAGAGTGATCTCAGTACCTAACAGGTACTGATCAAGTGATCTCTGACTGACAGACAGGCTAAGAACACCATTTCTTACCCATCCTGACTAATAGCCATTAATGAACTTAACCTTCATTAATTTATCCAGTTCTCTTTTAAACCCTATTATAGTCCTAGCCTTCACAACCTCCTCAGGCAAGGAGTTCCACAGGTTGACTGTGTGCTGTGTGAAGAAGTATTTCTTTTTATTTGTTTTAAATCTGCTGCTGATTAATTTCATTTGGTGGCCCCTAATTCTTGTATTATGGGAACAAGTAAATAACTTTTCCTTATTCACTTTCTCCACACCACTCGTGATTTTATATACCTCTATCATATCCCCCCTTAGTCTCCTCTTTTCCAAGTTGAAAAGTCCAAGCCTCTTTAATCTTTCCTCATATGGGATCTGTTCCAAACCCCTAATCATTTTCGTTTCCCTTCTCTGAACCTTTTCTAATGTCAGTACAGGCATGTTGCGTCTCGCGCGAGTGTTCCATTCTGCGGTTACTGCGTAAAGCGGAAACCGCGTACAGCCAGAACCCATTGACTTCAATGGGAGGAGAAATCGTGCCCCCTACAGGAAGTTTTTTTAAAAAAATCCCCCCTCCCTTTTTTTTTTGCGGACCGCGTAAAGTTGAAATCGCGTATGTTAAATATGGCTAAGACATGACATGCCTGTATATCTTTTTTGAGATGAGGAGACCACATCTGTAGGCAGTATTCAAAATGTGGGTGCACCATGGATTTATATAAGGGCAATAAGATATTTTCCATCTTATTCCCTATCCCTTTTTTGGTGATTCCTAACACTGTTAACTTTTTTGACTGCTCCTGCATATTGAATGGATGTTTTCAGAGAGCTATCCACAAAGACTCCAAGATCTCATTCTTGTGTGGTAACAGCTAATTTAGACCCCATCATTTTATATGAATAGTTGGGATTGTGTTTTCCAATATGCATTACTTTTCATTTATCAGCATTTAATTTTGTCTGCCATTTTGTTGCCCGGTAACCCAATTTTGTGAGATTCTTTTGTAGCTCTTCTCAATCTGCTTTGGACTTAAGTATCGTGAGTAGTTTTGTATCATCTGCAAATTTTGCCACCTCACTGTTTACCCCTTTTTCCAGATCATTTATGAATCTGTTGAATAGGACTGGGCCCAGTACAGACCCCTGGGGGACACCACTGTTTATCTCTCTCCATTCTGAAAAGTGACCATTTATTCCTACTCTTTGTTTCCTTTCTTTTAACCAGTTACCAGTCCAGGAGAGCACCTTCCCTCTTATCCTATGACAGCTTACTTTGCTTAAAAACCTTTTGTGAGGGACCTTGTGAAAGGTTTTCTGAAAATCTAAGCACACTATATCCACTGGATGCTCCTTGTCCCCATGCTTGTGGACCCCCTCAGAGAGTTCTAGTAGATTGGTGAGGCATGATTTCCCGTTAGCAAAACCATATTGATTCTTTCCAACAAATTTATGTTCATCTCTGTGTCTGACAATTTTGTTCTCTATTATAGTTTCAATTAGTTTGCACGGTACTGAAGTCAGGCCTGTAGTTGCCGGAATCACCTCTGGAGCCGTTTTTAAAAAATGGCGTCACATTAGCTATCCTCCAGTCATTCGGTAAAGAAACTGATTTAAATGATAAATTACAAACTACAGTTAATAGTTCTGCAATTTCATATTTGAGTTCCTTCAGAACTCTTGGGTGAATACCATCTTGTCCTGGTGACTTATTACTGTTTATCAGTTTGTTCCAAAACCTCCTCTAATGACACCTCAATCTGTGACAGTTACTCAGATTTGTCATCTAAAAAGAACGGCTCAGGTTGGAAAGTTCCCTCACATCGTCAGCTATGAAGACCAATGCAAAGAATTTATTTAATTTCTCTGCAATTGCCTTATTGTCTTTTGGGTGCTCCTTCAGAATCTCAACTGTCCATTGGCCCCACTGGTTGTTAAGCAGGCTTCCTGTTTCTGATGTACTTAAAAAATGTTTGCCATTATTTTTTGAGTCTTTGGCTAGCTGTTCTTTAAATTGTTTTTTAGCTTTCCTAATTATATTTTTATACTTCATTTGCCAGAGTTTATGCTCCTTTCTATTTTCCCCACTAGAATTTAACTTCCACTTTTTAAAGGATGCCTTTTTGTCTCTCACTCTCTTTTACTTTGTTGTTAAGCCGTGGTGGCACCTTTTTGATTCTCTTAGTATGTTTTTTAATTTGGCGGTATACATTTAAGTTGCGCCTCTACAGCAGGCCTGTACAACTCAGAGAGCAGCGAGGGCCATATTACTGCAAAAACACCAGCTGCGGGCCGAAAAGCCCCCCCCTCGTCCCTCCCCTATCCGCTTCCCCCCACCCCACCGCTTGGCTTGCCCCACCCCGACTCACCCCTCACGGGCCGCACAGTGAGCCACATGTGGCCCCCGGGCCGCATGTTGTGCAGGCCTGCTCCATTGTGTCCTTAAAAAGTTTCCAGGGATCTCACTTTTGGCACTGTACCTTTTAATTTCTGTTTTAACTAACTTCCTCATTTTTGTGTAGTCCCCTTTTCTGAAATTAAATGCTACAGTGTTGGACTGCTGTAGTGTTTTCCCTGCCACAGGGATTTTAAGTTTAATTATATTATGGTCACTATTACCAAGTGGTCCAGCTATATTCACCTCAGGTCCTGTGCTGCACTTAAGACTAAATCAAGAATTGCTTCTCCTCCTGTGGATTCCAGGACTAGCTGCTCCAAGAAGCAGTCATTTATCTCTTCTGAGTTTGTGATGCCAGCCATTTGATAACTTGGTAAACTCTCTATACCCTGGTATAAATGGGAAGTAAACTGACCGTGCCTAGGAGAGATGTTTTGAAGGACTTTATAAGGGTTATGAAGTATTTTATTGTATGCTTGCCATTTTGTGAAACATTTTCATAAATTTGTTTAGCAAAACTGAAATCTGGCATAAGAGGAAACGCCATTGACTTCAGTAACCCTTCAAGACTAAGAAATTTATGGTTAGGAACTGACCTTTATCCAGTGGAAGTAGTACAGCTAACACTGAATTTGTGGTGTTTGGCCCTGTGCATTACTCTTGGTATCCCCATGTATAGTGTTATGTCTTGACAATGTACTGCTCTACTTCACTGATTTTTTTTGGTCTATCTTTTAATGAACCTAAGACAATCTGTGTTTACATGAGCTGAAATACAGGAGTTACAAAAGCTGTGAGTTAACTAATAGTGGCTATCCAAAACAACTGGAATTCTAAGGCCATGTCTATACTATCATCTCGGTTGGCAGGCAGAGATCGATCTATTGGGGATCGATTTGTCACTTCAAGGTGCAATAAATCGATCCCAAAGTCGACACCAGAACGCCAGCTCGCCAAAAGGCACAAGATAGAGTCAACGGGGGAGACCGCTGCCGCCATGAGGACGGCAGGTAAGTCGACCTAAGATGCGTCGATTTCAGCTACACTGTTCACATAGCTGAAGTTGTGTATCTCAGGTCGACCCTCCTCGCTAGTGTAGACCAGACCTAAGGGTGCATTGTGTCAGTTTCAGTTGCATAGCTTAATAAATGCTCAGGGTTGTGTGAACTAGGTAGTAGTACTGATCTATGGTCTTATTTACATCATACAAGCAGAGTCCCCCATAATATCTTAACCACAATCTCATTAAAAATGCAGCAGTTTAATACAATATCAATTCTTCTTAAGTAATTTGACAATTAGTAGACATGGCATTGTTGACATTAAGTTAGAAATATCTGTGTTATCAAAAGTAAAGTAAAGCACAACATAGGACAGGTTGTCTTTAAAAAAAACCCTCATTCTGAAGTTGACTAGCAGGATTCTCACTGCACTGCCAAAGAATTTCAGAATAGAAGGTTAAATAGTTATGTGCTTCTGTCAATTTTTTGTTTCTTTGAGTTCAAACAATCCTATATTTTGACCCAACTTGTAGTGCCTAATGATCTCTCCATCTAAATAACTTAAGACTTTTTATTTGTAGCAGAGATGGCTTTTATCAACTCACTTGGTCACAGTGCCAAATTCTGTGTTTAGTTATATTTCTGTAGTAACTCCAGTGACCCAAAATTTACACTAGTGTGTCTGAGAACAGAATTTGGAGAACAGCTCATCCGAAAGCTCCAGGATCTCTCTCCTACAGGATTTAGGGTCCGATGAGCCACATGGCTCCCTCCTTTTAACAAAAATGTATAAGTGCTGTGGAAAACAGAAGATCATACCCCCATCACCACCACCACCAACATATACACGTACTCTTATAGATCTTAGTACTCGGAGAGAGGGCCAGACCTCCAAAACCTATCATTAGTACTGCCCCAGTATATTCCTCTCAGCTCTTCTAGATTTCACCATTTTAGCAGCCTTGCTTTAGAATCCTGCAGCTAATGTTCTTTTTTCAATAAACTAAAAGGAATGAAAGCTCAGTAGCTAATAAATGTGCTATTGATGTATTCCATGCACCTCTATGAATTGTCATTTCAATGGTGGTACTTCTGAACTGCTGTATCCACTCAGCACAGCATTAGCACTTTCTCTAAGCATTGACTTAAGTGGTTCCTGGAAAATCTGTTCCATTTGATGTCCCAAGAAATCTAGTATTTGCAATAGGTTTCTCTTTTTTCCTAGTAAAACAGCAGTGGAACTGACATTTAAAGTTGGGTATTTTTCACTTTTAATTATCCAAAATGAGCTTAGCATTGGTAGTGTACATATAGTTTGTTTTAAAATCTGACACAAAAGCCAATAAATTCTGGTGATCTCACAGAGCTCAGATATTCAGTGGCTTTTCCTGGGAATAAAATAAAATGTGCAAAATGAATACTGAAAGTGTTAAACAGCATGGTGTATATTAGTTGTAGCTGCTTTTGAGAAATTCTTGCTTTTGAGAACTTTGTAGTTGCTTTTGAGAAATTCTTTCTATATTTTCAAGCTTGTATTATAAGAGCAAGTTCCTTTGTACTTGGTGTATACAGAGGCACTGTTAAACTGTAGCTTTACTTATACTTGGCAGATTTTTTGTATATCATAGCTGAAAAATGCCATTTTACATGTGATGAAAAAGGAATACCGTGCACTATGCTTATGTTCCATTTCGACTCATTCGCGGCCACATCCTTCTTCACCCCCTGAAGTCAGTAGATGCTTTGCTATTGACTTCAGGGAGTACAGAAGCATGTCACCTAGTTTATGCCAATAAAATTTCAAATATTAAGAAGCACTCCTTACCATGTTGGGAAAAGTTATTTGTAATTTTTTTTAAAAAAAAGACAAAAAAATCTAGATAATTCCCTTCCAAGGAAGGGAAAATGTCTGATATATTTTGGGTATCTCCACAGGGTCATCCATTCAGTGAGGTGGAGATGGTGGCTAGCCATCGATCATACATTATACAAGTAGGCTGGGGATCCATGAGAAACTCTGAAGATCCTCATAACCATGCTTGAAGACTTCGCATGTGACTGGAAGGCTCCACCATTTCTTTCACCAGCAGTTCTTATGCTGCTACTGTTTCCCTTGCTTTGGGCATGATCTAGAGTGCACTGAAGTGAATGAGAGTTTTTCATTTACTTCAGTGGGCTTTGGATCAGCCCCCCTGGCTGCATATTCACATCTTCTCTGCAGGTTGTTAATTCTGGCATGAACCAGCATTTACCTCTGTGACATTATGTCAGAGCTGAACTCCCTGCACCAGAGAATAATGCCATCCAGCTGCATGTTCCTTGGATCTACCCACCGGGCTGCCAACAGACATTCCCTCCTCCCCAGCAGCTCTGCCTCAACACATGTTGTTTACAGAGAGGCCTTCCCAACTAGTAGCTCCTTTATTTTGGTATTTGTAGCCTTCATTTTAAAAGGTACTACTTGATATGTGAGATTTGATAGGGTTTGAATATGTCAAACTTACCATCAGTATTCTGCTTTTGATGGAATAATTGTAGAAATAGTAGCACTATTTGTTAAGTGATACCAGATAGTATGAACTAACTCAAGTCCTAATATCTACTTTCAACTACATTTTATGAATCACATTTACTTACTATGTTACACTTATTAATGTGCCCTTTCACATGTCTCAGGACACAGCATGTACACCAGAACACATTTCTATTGGCCATATAGGAAAAGAAATTTTATATGTTTATGTATAATGTAATGTTAGTAACATTTGAGGGGATGTTTCATGGTGAAGCAACATTTACATAGTGGTGTAGACATGGCCCAGTATTACATGGGAATATTCAAGAAAGTTAAAGCAAGTCAACCAATGATGCTGTGAACATAAGCTAAAGCTTGTTTACTATTAATGTGGATGTTTGGGTTTTATTTTCTTAAATATAAACACATCACTGTGGTGCTGTACTCTCTCTATTGGCTCCCCATAGAATACAGTGTCCTGTTTTAAGTCTTTGCCCTAATCTTCAAAGCCCTCCATTGAATTGGCCCTGTCTATGCAAGAGATTACCTCTCCCTCTGCAACCAGGACTACCCCGGGCAGCTGTATTCAGTTGGAACAATGAAACTGCCAGTCAACAGGGGCCGGGAGGAGGTGGGGGAACTCATGAGAGCAGGAGACGAGTTACACAGGAGCTGGACTTAGTCTATGAAACCCATGCCCTCAAAAGAGAAGAGTGGCCCCCAGATCTCACTGTTAAATGTAAAACCCGTTTGTTTTTCTTAGCTTTCTCTCAATCAGTTCTCCTCTCTCATACTCTGTAAACAAAATACCCCAAAATACAAATTAATCAAGCTATTGCTCCAACAAACTTGGGGAAGTTTCGTTTTGTTTTTTTTTCTTATTCCTGTTTGTAAATGCTTGGGAGGATCACCAGTACTACAGAGATGGGAGGCCATAGATACATAGAACACACTTGGAAACCTGAATTGAAATTCAACCCCAACTGATTATCCTATTACCAAAATATTCTTGTTAATATTTTGGTACTTCCTCCTACTTTGGTGTTAATGAAACTTGTATCATACTGATGATATCCTTACAATACTGAATTTTACTCCTTAAATTTTCTTTTGACTTTTTTGTTTATACATGGTACATACTTCAAAAAATTAATAAACAGGGTGCTTGTATGTTAGCATATGATTAGTAAAGCTATTGACATAGCTATAAAATAAGCCCCGCCACACACAATCTCTTCTTAATTTGAGTAAGGAATCAATCCGATCTCATCTTTCATGCCAAACTTGTCATTCCTTCAGTGCCCTAAAAGGACTATTGCTGAAAATCTGATAATTAGGGCTGTCGATTAATCGCAGCTAACTCATGCGATTAACTCAAAAAAATAATTGCAATTAGTCTCTGTTTTAATTGCACTGTTAAGCAATAGAATACCAATTGAAATTTATTAAATATACTGGATTTTGTTCTACATTTTCATATATATTCTGTGTTGAATTGATTTCAAAGTATATATTTTTGATTTATAAATATTTGCACTATAAAAATGATAAAGAAATAGTATTTTCAATTAACCTCATACAAGTACTGTAGTGCAATCTTCATTGTGAAAGTGCAACTTACAAATGTAGATTTTTATTTATTTTTTTACGTAACTGCAGTCAAAAACAAAACAATGTAAAACTTCAGAGCCTACAAGTCCACTCAGTCTTACTTCTTGTTCAGCCAATTGCTAAGACAAACAAGTTTGTTTACATTTCCAGGAGATAATGCTACCCTCTTCTTCTTTTCAATGTTATCAGAAAGTGAGAACAGGCGTTTTCATGACACTTTTGTTGCTGGCATTGAACGGTATTTATGTGCCAGATATGCTAAATGTTCATTGTTCCCATTTCATGCTTTGGCCACCATTCCAGAAGACATGATTCCATGCTGATGAAACTTGTTTAAAAAAATGTGTTAATTAAATATGTGACTGAACTCTTTGAAGGAGAATTATCTGCCCCCTGTTCTGTTTTACCCCGCATTCTGCCATATATTTCTTGTTATAGATGTCTTGCATGATGACCCAGCACATGTTATTCATTTTAAGAACACTTTCACTGCAGCTTTGACAAAACGCAAAGAAAATACCAATGTGAGATAGCTACAGCGCTTGACCCCAAGTTTAAGAATCTGAAATGCTTTCCAAAATCTGAGAGGGACAAGGTGTGGAACTTGCTTTCAGAAGTCTTAAAAGAGCAACACTCAGATGTGGAAACTACAGAATCACAACCACCAAAAAAGAAAATCAGCCTTCTGCTAGTGGCATCTGACTCAGATAAATAAAATGAACATGCGTCGGTCCTCACTGCTTTGGATTGTTATCAAGCAGAACCTGTCATCAGCATGGACACACGTCCTCTAGAATGATTGTTGAAGCATGAAGGGACATATGAATCTTTAGCGCATCTGGCACATAATTATCTTGCAACGCCGGCTACAACAGTGCCACGTGCCATGCCTGTTCTCACTTTCAGGTGACATTGTAAAAAAGAAGTGGGCAGCATTATCTCCTGCATATGTTAAATAAACTTGTTTGTCTGAGCGATTGGCTGAACAAGAAGTAGGACTGAGTGGACTTGTAGGCTCTGAAGTTTTACATTGTTTATTTTTAATGCAGCTATTTTGTACATAAGTCTACATCTCTAAGTTCAACTTTCATGATAGAGATTGCACTACAGTACTTGTATTAGATTAGTTGAAAAATACTATTTTTTTTTTTACAGGGCAAATATTTAATCAAAAATAAAGTGAACACTGTACACTTTGTATTCTGTGTTATAATTGCAATCAATATATTTGAAAATGTAGAAAACATCCAAAAATATTTAAATAGAATGGTATTCTGTTATTGTTTAACAGTGCGATTAATTGCCATTAACTTTGTAATCGCTTGACAAACCTACTGACAATATGTTATTCAGAAACATATCTAAGAATCCTAGAATATCAGAGTTGGAAGGGACCTCTGAAGGTCATCTAGTCTAACCTCCTGCTCAAAGCAGGACCAATCCCCAACTAAGTCATCCCAGTCAGGGCTTTGTCAAGCCTGACCTTAAAAACCTCTAATGAAGGAGATTCTACCACCTCCCTAGGTAACCCATTTCAGTACTTCACCACCCTCCTAGTGAAAAAGTTTTTCCTAATATCCAACCTAAACCTCCCCCACTGCAACTTGAGACCATTATTCCTTGTTCAGTCATCTGGTACCACTGAGAACAGTCTAGATCCATCCTCTTTGGAACCCCCTTTCAGATAGGAAAGACCTGGAAGACAAGAAAAGATTGGGGGGAGGGGTGCTAGAAATAAGGTGTGGAAATTTTTAACAGAAAGAGTAATTAACAATTAGAATAACTTATCTAGGGTGGATTCCCCATCACCTGAAGTCTTTAAGCCAGAAGTTATGATGAGCTTGATGCTGGAGCCACTTGGTGAAATTCTGTGACTTGTAATATACAAGAGGTCAGACTAGATGAACATTTGTGAAATCTTACCTGAACTAACTTATGCAAATGTTTGTATAAATGCTCCTGTCTTTTCTTCACTTGGCCAGATCAGATCACCTCATGGATCCAACCAAATGGGAAGGAGGATACATGAGCCAGTGAGAGGGAACATGGACTTCTGAGAACACTAACTTCCTAGATGCTTAAAATAGAAGAGCCTGGAATGATGGTGATCAGTTACCAATGGCTACAATGATGGAAAAGCAATGGACACCTCTACCTGTACCTATTTAAATAAAGTTTTAGAAGGTAGAGATAACTTAAACTGAACCAAATAATTATTTCAGTCATGGGAGAAAATGAAAGTTTTTGGGAGAGTTTGATATATGCACATCCTACCTGTACAGCCTGGAAACAAGAGGCAGAGGGATCTATCTACCATCTAGCTAGTATTCTATTTGTTGTCGGCTTCATGGGAGGAAGTGGATTCTTTGGGCTAATGTACGTCTTCAGTTTGCTTGGATTGGGTTTTCTCTGCTCTTCTGTATGGGCTTGGCTGGATATATGTGCTGCTGATATATTCTCCTGGAATTTTGTCCTGTTTGTGATATGCTTCATACAATTTATTTATGTTACCTACCAAGTTCGGAGTGTTTCCTTTGAAAAAGAATTCCAGGAACTCTACAGTTCTCTTTTTCAGCCTCTGGGAATCTCCTTGACCGTTTTTAGGAAGATTGTCTTGTGTTGTGATGCAGAAGTGGTTACTTTGGAGAAGGAGCATTGTTATGCTATGCAAGGCAAAACGCCTATTGATAAACTCTCTATGCTTGTGTCTGGAAGGTTTGTATCAGTTTGTTCTTATCTATTTACAGGGTGGGGTTTTTTCATGCTTCCACATATAAAAGTAAACACTAATTCCTTGTTTTTTATATTGTTTGGTCACATTTAATTCAAGTACCAGAGATTAAATAGGCTAACAATTTAAAAACTGTAAACATGTCCAGCATGGGAACATTTTTGAGCACAAAAGCTATAACAGCTTACAGAACAAGGAGACTAATATTTTTTTAGACCATTGTATTATACCACTTAAGTAATTCAAATAAAGGGCGCATGAGTGCATTCATCAACGTGTACACTGTATTAGTTATGTGTCTATTGTTTTAATAACATAAGAATATTTTAGAAGTGTTATCTATTAGTATAAGCTGACTAATATGGGGAACAAAATCGTGCTACACCATATAGCAGTGAATGCTATGTTTGTTTCAATAGCGTATCGCTACATTATATCCTAGATTGTACCTGCCTGCTTGCTGTGTGTCCAAGGAGTGCAAAAGGCATGAGAAACAAACTGCCTCCCTCCATGACAGCTGGGCACAACCACAGTCCCTGCTAGAGCCTGCATGGGTGCTAGCTATGCTGCAGTAGTGTCCATCCCTCCCCATTGGCCAGACGTGCAGGGAAATGCCTGCTACACTCCATCCTGGAGTGCATCAAAAGACTTGCACCTCCATGCGCATGGGAAATGAGAGCATTAAGCCCTGTCCTGAGTAGCCAGCAGAGTGGCATACAAGGTGCAGTTGAGTCCTAGACAGATTTTTAACTCATGAAAATCTTGGTCTGTGGAGGGCTAGGCCATTCAAACAGAGACCCAGTGTCTCTGTGCTATTCCCCTGGCCTCAATCACAGCTCCTGAAACACCACTCTCTTGCATGGGAAAACCATATATGTTACATGAGGGATGTTGCCCCAGAGGGCTGCCATGCCTCCCTCTCACCTCAGCCCTCTACAATGCAGAGCCACAAAATAACAAAGGGGGTTCTGTTGGCCTTAGAAGAAGAAAGTGAATCCTGTTTTTTCACCATCTCTATGTATATCCGCGATATCAGGCCACCCTATGCCTGACATTCAGCCCTTCCACGTGCCAGTCACCTATAGAATGATCTTGCCTTGAGTAAGGGCTATAGCAGGGGTCTTAAACATGCGGCCCGTGGGCTATATGCGGCCTGCCTGACTCTTTTCTACCGCCCGCCACGTTCCCCCGTCCCCTCTCGTGCCCCCCCCTCCAACTTCCCTAGAGCAACTCCAGCCCAGCGTGTGCCAGAGTCAGGAAGCAGCCGAAAGCACGTGGCTGTAGCCTCTGGGGGAGAGAGAGAGGCACAGAGTTTTCTTCCAGGCACTGCCCCTCCGCTCCCATTGGCCAGGAACTGGGAATCGCGGCCAATGGGAGCTTTGGAAAGGTATATGGAGGCAGGGCCATGACAACACAGAGTTCCTCCTCCTCCCTCCCTCCTCCAGGTTCCAGCCACTTCTCCTAGCGTGGGGCAGGGGCGGGGGGGCGGAACAAGGCAGGCAGGCAAGCAGGGAGCCTGTCCTGCCTCCCCCTCCACCTGTCCTGCAGCTCAGCCCCCTGCCCTGAGCCCCCATGCTGCACCCTGCAACCTGACCCCCTACCCTGAGTCTCCTGCCACACCCCACACCCCTCCTGCAGCCCAGCCCCCTGCCGCATCCTGCACATCAACTCCCTGCCCTGAACCCTTGCCACACCCCTCCTGCACCCCCTGGGGGTAGGGAGGGGGTGAAGTTGAGGTGAGGGTTTTGGGGAAGGGGTTGGAATGGGGACTGGGAAGAGGCAGGGCAGGGACAGGGTGTCCGTTGTGCAGCCCTTGGGCTAATGTGCTAGTCCTCGTGCGGCCCTCATGGTCATTTGAGTTTGAGACTCCTGGGCTATAGTATGTGAACCTTAGTTGATTGCTTGCTGTTTTATGTGTGCTTGTTCCAACTGCATATAAAAACTGAAAGAAAACAGTATGAACAAATAAGCATAGACCTCAGCGACCTCAACTTCCTATCCTGAGTATTAAAGTACCTCACATCTAGCTGCTGTTTAATATTAGAAGTGACTTACTATTCTGTCTACTTTTATGAGTGCAATACTGACATTCACTATATTTTGGTAGGATCAGAGTGACCGTTGATGGAGAGTTTCTGCATTATATTTTCCCCCTTCAATTTCTGGATTCTCCTGAATGGGATTCCCTGAGACCCACGGAAGAGGGTATTTTCCAGGTAAACATGAGGGGGTGTTGTGTACTTCTTTAAACTGTTGCATAGTTAATCACTTTAGAAATTAGTGTACTGTATTATTTTTGTTTGTTTTGAAAATGCCAGACTTGGGCATATAGGGGAGGGAGGTCTGGTTACTCAGTTGATTGGTTACGTCTGCATTCCGTTGGTATCTCCTTTCTGTTTAGTTTTATATTGTTGCTGCAAAATCTGATTGCTTAGAAAAAATGATCCTATTTGGATTATCCTGTTTCATTCATTTCTGAATTAGAATGCCTTTGTATTATGTAACAGTATTTTTACATTTCATCTGGGCGACACCTAAAGAACTTCTGGATCCAAGGAAACTAGAAATTCTTGGTCTTCTTCCCCACTTGTATTCTATCTGCAATGAGTCTTGGGTCATATTCTCAGCTGTCTTAAATTGACATAGCTCAGTTAACTTCAACCATTGTATATACGGAGCAGAAAGAATAAGGCACAGAGAGCAATCCAAGAAGTACTAGTGGCACTTTCAGAGGACTATTTGTAGTATTTCTGTGGTCAATTGTCATAAAAGCCTGATTCTGCAGTTTTTACTCGTGCAGCTTTCCCATTGAAGCCTGAGTGAGAAGAGCAGGCCTGAGCCCTTCATACAATTGTATAGTCAACATCAGCACATCAGAATTGAGCTATTTTTAATCTCATTTTCAGGTAACTCTTACAGCAGAGACCGACTGTCGATATGTGGCTTGGCGGAGAAAGAAGCTCTATTTGCTGTTTGCTAAACACCGTTTCATCTCACGTCTGTTTTCAGTTTTAATTGGGAGTGACATTGCTGATAAACTGTATGCCTTGAATGACAGAGTGCATGTAGGAAAAGGACTGCGATACGACATCCGGTTACCAAACTTCTACCAAGTGGCAGTACCAGGGACACCCAAAGTGCAACCTGCAGAACAACTTGTGAGCAATTCAAGACAAAATTTCACTGACATTGCAAACTGTGACTCTTCTAAAAAAATAATTGAAAAAATGTGCTAAATTACATAGGGAAATACAAATTAATAACAGAAAAATCAAGCTGAACAATACCTAATATAGCCAAACTTGATTGAAAGTGCCATTTATTTTGGTTAAAATAGCTTGTATCCCTTTTCTCCCTGCAGAGCCAGCTGGTTGGCTTGTACATCTTGACTAATTATGCATTATGATTAATTTCTTTTGTTGGTCTTATTACTTTTTTGAGGGGGGGAATGAATCATGGTGGGATGAAGCTTTATTGTAATTGTGGTGCCTTTTGTGGTTTTTTTAAAAAAAGATATTTGCATTGCGTTCTTGATCATATATATTCCAACTTGCTTGTCATAATGAATTATGGAATCCATTTCATCGTAGTGAAAAGCAACAAGCAAGTTATCTTATCTTATTCTGAGTTGCTTGTTACATTCATAATCACAACATGTGAACCTGGTTTTTTTAAACCATCAGAATCATCGAGAAGATTACATTTTAATTTTGTTTCAACTCAGATTGTCTTGTTTTTGTTTTACAAAAGGGAAATGACAGAATGTAAAATGTGCAGTAAGACAACTTTTTTTTTCATTCAGTCCATGAACAGTTGATTTCTGTCAGACTATAGGAAAGAGGCATTACACAGAAACAAAACACTAGTGTTATTGCTGACATGAAAAAAAGTAAAGCAATCAATGTAATTGCTGCAAAGTATATAATAGGAAATAGATTGTGTAGTGCTTTTAATAGAATGTGATGCTAGAGTAATTAGAATACAGAGGTGTAAGTGCCAATCATAACGTACAATAAATACTGTACATCAATCAATCACTAACACATTTAAGTCTGTATTTTACAGAAACCCTTTCAGTTCGGTTTGTCATAAAGGGACACAAATCAGTAAATACGTGGGGCTACCAACATAAAACAGCAAACTATTCTTCTTAGTAGAAAAGTACTCCTATTTAGCTTGCAAAGTCACTTTTCTGTGCTTATAAACTTTTTAATTTAAAATACATCTTCTTCCTAGTGTGTGTGGGTGTCTTTAATAGTTTATGGGGATTCAAGATCAACATTTGGTTGGAGAAAGCTAGTTTTATACCTTTTCCAATTGATCTTGAGGTCATTGTGCCTTTGGGAAAGAGGTGTTTGAATGTCTTTCCTAACTTACTACCTTGCTCTGTGCTTGATGCATGCCTCTAATCAAAAAGGAAGAACCATTACTATTTTATGAGACAATATTAATGCTTGATACATATCAAGGTAGATTGCCTTTTTAATATTTAAAACCTAAAAATTGCTCTGTGGTTTGGGAGGAAATGTTAGTGCCTGCCTTTTTCTTTCTTTCTTTTTTTAAAAAACTAGATCTTGTGAGTCATTGGTGGAGGTATAAAGCGGTTGCCACAATCTCTACCTTGAAGGTAATCTTACTGTGTAAGAGAAAAACTCTTTCAAAAACACATTCATCCGGGAGCCTGAGTCAGTGGTTTTCATAAGAGTGGCTTTACAGAACAAACCAAATAAATCCATGTATTTTAACAAAGTTATTACCAGTGATGAAAAGCCTATATATTGTACTTCACTCAATACAAATAAAAGTAGTATTGTACAATGCAAGAATACATTCTGCTTTTAGCTTTGTCCATTTTCTAGGGAGATAGATATGCAGTGGTGCCATGTGATATTGCAGACTCCTGTATAATGGGGTAATCCCAAATTCATTCTAATAAAAACCTCTTTATTATGAATTTCCTGTGTTAAACCACATGATGCCGCAATGTCCATAAAATGACTTTGTTTCTGTAACCTTGTGGCAATACCTGTAGCCATTTAACTGAAAGATGCTGAGTCCCTAAATTAATTTTGGAGCTGAGCCTGTACAGTATTTTGTGGGATGTGACTTGCACCTCATATAATCGGGTTCTCTTATTGCTCTGTTGACTTCTGACTTGTGTTATGCCAACTCGTCCATCTCAGCCACAACTATCAAATATCTCAGTCTTCAGATGAACTCGGCATCTTTTTTTTTTTAAGTACCCCCAAAATTATTTTTTCCTCACCAAATCTGATGTAGATAAAAACCCAGGATTGAACATGTCCTTTGCTATATAATTTGTTTTGGACCAATAAGAGGCTTTACAATATTTTATGAACCTAGGACTAGAAATGCTATTAGAAAGCTAGTATTCTAGCTTTGACAGACATTGAAAAAGCATTGATTTATTGCTCTGCTAGAGCTTAAAACGGGTAGGCAAACTATGGCCCATGGGCCATATGCGGCCTGCCGGCCATTTTTATCTGGCCCGGGAGCTTGAGCCAGGGGAGCGGTGCCAGTGACTCCGC
>ML677333.1:53756591-53770598 GCA_007922305.1 Dermatemys mawii | reverse complement strand
AGAGTGGGGGGGGCCTCTGGAGGGGGCAATCAGGAGACAAGGACCGGAGGGAAGGATTGGATAGGTGGGGATTCTGAGGGGGGCAGTCAGGGGGCAGGATGTGGGTGAGGGTCGGATAGGGGGCAGGGACAGACTATTTGGGGAGGCACAGCCTTCCCTACCCAGCCCTCCACACAATTTTGAACCCCAGTATGGCCCTCGAGCCAAAAAG
Organism: Dermatemys mawii; assembly: GCA_007922305.1. NCBI lineage: Eukaryota > Metazoa > Chordata > Testudines > Dermatemydidae > Dermatemys > Dermatemys mawii. The sequence goes on along the minus strand of ML677333.1, from coordinate 53,770,387 downwards.
TTTGCCCATCCCTGCCTTAAAATCAAGACCTCCTGACTCTTTTTTTAAAAAGAAGTTAACTCTAAATAATAGAGGCTTTACAAAACTTACTAGTACTATCAGATATGTAGGGTAAAATTCTGGTCTGCTTTGAAGTCAATGACAAAACTCCCATTTAAAATTCTATGACTATGAAATTGACCAAACTTGATCCTGAATGTGGTAGGGTCCTAACTATCAGTGTGAGTATGTACAGAGAGGTAGATATTGACTTTGGGCCTGATTCTAGTCTCACCCCACTGTGTAAATCAGGAATAATGTCATTAATCAATGAGGTCTTACTGGTTTAAATGACAGGGTAATCAAGTCAATGCTGTTGTATGAAGCACAGAGGTCCATATTGTGAATCCATTACTTGGACTGTAGTGACTCTGCTTGAGTAGCATCTCATCCTTTGAATAGTTGCATTGTCTTGAGTGGGGCTATTGATGGAGTTGGGTTCTGTTGTAAGTAAGTGCGGCAGAGTCCAGCACAATGTGACTGTTTTATAAAGCAGCTGTTTGCCCTTTCATCTGTGCATCAGTCTGTGAACTGATTAGTGCTTCCAGCATTTTTGAACATGTCAGGCAAGAATCCTTCTTCTGAGTTGCAAATTTCATGCCACAGACCAGCAAGATAACATTGCCCCAGGAAGAATTCATCTCAGAGAGAGAAGATGGTGTTTGCACCACTAGCATTCTCAGGAGTTCCCCTAGGAACGATACATTTTAATTGGGGGTTGTGACTCCTTATGAGGCTCGCTAGCAGCACCTGCCTAGAAGACACCCCAAATCAATCTATCCTCCTCTTATAATTGCTATGAGTTCTCCACAACTAGTGTTTCCCACTTTTGAGGCTTGGCTGGCTGGCTACTGTCCTTTGACAGAATAACACACAGCTGAATCAAGTCTGTAAAGCTAGGGGCCTGACTGCCACTAATTTATAAAGTAAAGTAGCTCTTACACTGGATGCAGTGCCATTGAAATCAAATAATGTGAGTATGAGTGGCAGAATTTAATCTTGTGTAAAAAGCAAGGGTTACATTCTATTCCACTGCCTGGGGTGACAATCAGGGAGAACATAGCTCTATTATAATACATGATGCAACTTCTAATCAAGAATTATTTGCCTTGGACCAAAACAGAAACTGTGGCTCAGTCTGATCAAAGAAGACTTGATCATGGAGTAGATTATGATACATAGCACACGATATTCAGCCTGTTTTGAAGAAAAATGGGAAATGAGCATGAATATTATCATCTTACCACTTTGATGAAGCTATGTACTCTTTCAATGATGAAATGATGTTGATGCTACTTTCTAGAAAAAAGTTTGATAATATGAAATTATTGTGACACAATGCATTGCCTACCGTTATATTCTCAACCTATGTGAAAAATTACAATAAAGTATTTTTCCACTGATGTGAAGTGGTCTTGCAAGACCATTTGTTATTAAAAACCATTGTCAATTATTTAGGTACATAACATGGAGGGGAAAAAACTGCACTGAACTTGGGGTGTAAAAAGATTAATTGCTCTACTTTTTTTATACTGCTGTAATAGTTGAATTTATATTTTAAAAAAAAAAGTGGGAGTATTTCTGAAATACTCTAAGGTTGCTGAATTAGACACATTGTCAAACTGATTCCTTAGCCTACCTTTTGAAAATGTTTATTTTGATTATATTAATATGCGTGAAAAATATAAGTACCATAATGGGTTCATGATTGCAGAGGGAGTACATCAATTTTTCATCTGCATAATTCATACTAACATTTCTTTTTGTAGAGTTTTGTGTGTCTGCAGTTTCTTCTTAATTTTCTGTCTAATGTAGATGCAGTAGAAGCTGTAATGGGCCTTGCGTGTTTTGGACAGATTGTTATAGTACACCATTCACAGAACCTGACGGTGTAAACACTGATGTTTGAATTCTGTGGTGTTAGTAATTCAGCACAAAGGTGCTCAAGAAGACAAGTGCTCTACATAACCCACTTTGTTGTTTTAACTTTCAAAGTCTTCACCTCTGTTCTATGCATACCCACATCACAATGTGAATCAAAGGAATTAATGAAACTTAACATGAAATTTAGCCTGGTAACTTAACATGTAAATAAAGCCACATCATCCTGGTGAATCAGAGTGTAGGTGGAGCTTCATAAATACAAATGTGTAGGAGAAAATCAGCACAAGTGAGGCATGTGACCTACCCAGCTCCTCTGGGAGGCTTAAGCAGCAGCTGTGACTTCAGTGGGACTAATTGCATGAGTAAGGATTTGCAGGATCGTGCTTAATGTCAAAAAACTGCTGGCAGATTTACCTACAAAGGCAACTTACAAATACACCCATGGAGCATGTAAGAAGCTTCCAAAAGCTTGAGGGAGTAAAGGAAGATGTTCCAGCAGCTAAAACGCTACCCAGGGTTCTGGGAGACCTATTTTAAATCCCTGTTCCATCTTAGACTTTTTGTATGACTTTGAGTAAGTCACTCAGCCTAAGTTCCTCATCTGTGAAAGGGGGATAACAGCACTTACCTCACAGCGTTTTTGTGAGTCTACGTTAAAGACGGTGATATGCTCAGAAGCTAATGATAGGGGCCATATAAACACCATAAGCAGTTGTGATAAAATAATAGAGTGAATAATAATGTTTGCTCCTCCCCGTGCTGGCACTAACTTCTAGCCCTGGAAGATCTTCAAATACCAAACTTCAAAATCATGAGACTTTTATACACAAAAAGCTATTTTTGATCATTTTAGATATTTGCACAATTATTTTTTCTTTCCACATACAGTGTGGGCTCCTGGTAGCTGAAGTCTTGTTGAGCTGAGATTCAGCTAGCAGGGGCACAACTCCCAGTTTAACTACACGAATACAAACCCTATGTATAATTAAAAAAAGCTGCAATTTGCATTACTTGAGTTTACTGCTGCCTGAAATCTTGGCTTTCCTTGTCTACAGTTGGGACTTGCCCTGGTGCAGTTAACACAAGTTGCTGACAACCAATGGCTGAAAATGCCAAGTATAGACAATCATAAGACAACTGATTTTACAAACCGAAGAATATAAAAGAAAATTTCAGTGAAAAATATTTAAATTTCTCTAAAGCATTCTTAAAATAGGTTTTTTTCCATAGTACATATGGTATATATGTAATATGATAGTATGAAGTTTCATTAAGATTTATTTGGAATAACTTGCATTACTTGTTAAGTTACTGAGTTGTGTTACCATTCCCAATTCCTGCTCATAAAATCGTTGTACCGCACCATGTCAGTGTGTGTGTACATAGACACACAAAATTCAGGGTAGAGCAGTGATCTTCATAGCGGGGTGTGCGAGACCCCCGTGCTGCCGACAGTTCCGCCCGGGAGACCGCTGAACTCCTGGGCGGTCTATTTTTGTCCCGCTGAAATGCCGCTGCGGAAAGTGGAAGCTTCTGCTTCTTGCGGCGGCATTTCGGCAGACATGTCCCTCGGGGGCCGTGCAAGTTTTTCCTCTGCGAGCAGGGGCCGTGGAGGAAAAACGTTGAATACCACTGATGTAGAGGATGGACTGTGCTGTGGGAACGGCTCTGGGCTGTGTGGTGAATGAAGATTTTGTTTGTAGGACCCCTGTTTCATTTGTTGCAGAAGCTGAAAGATTTGTAGTGAAGGAAGCAAAATATGGTCCTGTGTCTAAAGATGTTGAATGCCTGAAATGAGGATAATACCATCTAATCTCAAAGGAGTGTTTTGAAAATTGTTTAATATGTGAAGCAGTGAGGCCCAGAACCTCAGAGGTATTTAGGCACCAAATTTACATTGAAAACAATGGGAGTTAGGTGCCTAAATACCTTTGAGACTCTAGGTCAAAGAAACTGTGCTGAGAACACCATAAAAACAATTCTGAAGAAATTACCTATTGTGTATTCAGTGCAACATTGGAATGGTGTAAGGTACATAAGACATGGAAGTTCTTTTATTCCGCACTGAATGTGAGGGATGAAAAAAAATGTTGAACATCTCCCTATTCACTCAGTGAGGCAGGGGTCCTTTGAAAAAATAGTAGGTGATCATGTAATTAAAGATTTTATCATAAGTAAGGTTAAGAGTTTGTGTCTGTTATTTTTAAAGTCACATACACATCACAGGCAATAAGCAAAAATTCATGGACGCCTGCAACCTGCCTGACTTTTACTAAAAAATAACCGGTGAGGGCGGTGGGGGGAAGGGCTGAGTGGGGAGCCAGGAATGACAGCCTGAGCCCCACCATCATGGGGGGGCATAGACCCAACCTCAGCCGTGGAGGGGAGGTGCAGAGCCCCAGGCGAGGGGAGCCCCAGCCGCAGCCTCTGGTTGTGGGTAGATATACCGTCCTGGCTCCAGCCCTTGCTACAGCCATGGGGTGGGGGCAAGCATGGCCTTAGCTGGGGAGGTGGGTGGATACACAATGCTGGCTCTGGGCCCAACTGCAGCCGCTGACAGCTAAAGCCAAAGAAATCACAACTGTCCAGTAAAGTCATGGAATCTGTGACCTCCATGACTAAATATGATCCTTAATCATAATGCATGTTATTCCTGGGGGAATTCTGCACCACTGCAGGTGCACAGAATTCATGTGCCCTGCAGATTTTTTTCAGCCGTAGAAAATACATTCTGTTGGACAGGGACTGCAGTTCTGCCCCTTTCCCACAAGGGACTGATGGGGTGCTATGATACAGTAGCCAGCTCACCGCTCCTCAGCCCTAACAATCAGCAACCAAGAGGGAGAGAGCAGAGGCTCATTCCTCACAGTGACAGCACCCTGCTTACAGGGCCAGGTGAGGAGGCATGGAATATATGGGGGGGAGGGGCCAAACAGACCTGGCCACATGGAGCTGCTAGGGGTCATATAGACTGGGGTTCAGAAGGGCTAGCAGGAGGGACAATCTGGACCAGGGGGTCCATGGAAGTGGGGTTGCAGAGATACATGGGTTGGGGAGGGTGCAGGGACACATGGGGACAGGGAATATGTACCTGAGTGATTGGGAAAGGCTAGTGGTCAGTCAGTGTCTGCATGGGAAAGGCTCCCCAACTTACTAACAATCCCTCCACCCTTCCCCCCAAAATGTTCCATTCATCTCCCACCCACATCCAACAACCCTCCAGGTTCACTTTGAGCTCCTTCCCAGCAATTACTTCTCTCTCCCTCAACTCCTTCATTACCCCTATTTCCCTCAAACTCCTGCACTGCTTCTGAGGGGTGCAGGAAATATGGTTCTGTATTGCAGTTTAAATGAATTATTACTCAAAGTTCTGTATTAATATGTCTAGTAAGGAAACTATTTGTCCAAAAACATTTCCTGAATCTTTTTTGTTGTCTGTATTGTTACAGAAATACTTGCTGACAGGTATTTTGAAATAAATTACCAAAATAATTAAAATGGGAGTGATTATAACATGTTGTTTTGACAAATACAATATACAGAATTTTAAACAATGTGCAGAATTTTTAATATTTTTGCAGAGAATTTTTAAATTTTTGGCACAGCATTCCCTCCAGGATTAGCATGTGCAGAAGGAGGCTGAAATAAGGCAGAGGCAACTTTAATTTCTAATGTGCTTCATTTTTGAGTCCTTATTTAATTCAGAAACTTTAATGTTTCTTTAACATAGTTTTTATTTGTGCTAACTATATCTAATTTTGATGTGTGTTTGTACAGTATTATATTTTGCTAAGAGATTTAGATGAAACATCTTTTATATTTTTTTAAATATATATCAAACTTCATAATGGTCTTATTTTAGTTTCTAGAAATCTCATCCTATGTTTTTAAGCAGAACTACCTGGTGAAATCAGTGCTTAAAAATCAATACCAGGATACGGCCCTTACTGCTTCTTTTGCTGAGTCTCCATTTTCTGGTCCCAACTCAGTTATAGTTTTTCAATACAGTTAGAGTCCATTTGGCATATATAAAACAGTTTGGAGATTCATTATAAATGGTAAGAACATATCAGTATATAAATATTGAGGACCTGAAGTCAGATATGGAATATAAAATATTACTCTGGTCTATGATTTTACTAGCCAGTGTACTTTGTTCTTCACCATAATTATGTGAATAGTTATTTTAGGTCAGAATAGCATTGTATAGACAATGCTTATGGATTTAATGAAAATAGCATTAGGTGCAAAAACAAAAGACGTACTGCAAATGTGTGTGTGCATTGCAGCGTCTACTTTTAAGGGCTCAGTATAATAGGCTTACTTTACAGAGCAAAGAATTATAATAAATGTTATTCATCAGACAAGTCTTTAGCTGTATTCAATGAAATTTGGGGAAAAGATTTTAAATGATTCTTCGTTTGTCTGATATTTTGAAAGATCATTCAAAATTGCTGCAGGAATACTTTATCCTGACTCTACTGGCAAGGATTAAAGAAAACCATAATATATATTGGCATGCATTCTGCTATAGTGAGTTTAAATAAAGAGAGTACATAAGACCAGAATCAGGCTCAAAATGTTTGATTCTATAGTCTTGCAGTGTGAGAGTTTTGAATGCACAGGGAATGCAGGATCAGACTCTTAATGTCAATTGTTTTATCTTTTTAAGTGATCACACTGTACATTACAGGAACTCCTCACTTAAAGTTGTCCCAGTTAACATTGCTTCATTATGTTGCTGATCAATTAGGGAACATGCTCATTTAAAGTTGTGCAATGCTTCCTTCTAACGTTGTTTGGCAGCCACTTGCTTTGTTCAGTGCTTGCAGGACGAGCGGCCTAGTGCAGCTAGCTGGTGGGGGCTTGGAACCAGCGTCGACCGACCGGCAGCTCCCCGCTCCTCTAAGTTCCCTGTTCAGCAGCTGCTCAGCAGGCTATCAATTGCGGGCAGATCAGCTGTCTCTCTCCCCCACTCTCCCCACTGCCATGTGCTGCTCCTCCCCTCTGCCTTGGAGCTGCCCCTGAGATTCCTGCTTGCTGGGTGGAGGGGGGAGGGGGGGCTAATGTCACGTGTCCCCCTCTCCCATGCTCCTGCACCCCGCTTACCCCATCTTCCATAGAGCAGGGGGGACACACAACAGAGGGAGCTCTCTGGTTTCTGCAAGCGGATCTAATTAGAAACACGGTGTACTTAAGAGCCTGCATATTTAAAGGGGAATCTCTCTCTCACACAGGTGTGTGTCTCTGTCTGCCCTCCCTCCTTTCCTGCTGCAGTGTGTGAGAGTTAACCCTTGAGAGCTCAGTCAATTGCTAGTTCATTTAGCAACAAGTCATTTCCTGGAAAATATCCCACCCTCTGACTCCTCTATCTCAACCAAACTTCACAATCATCATCACTATGTACCAGTATTAAAATGTTTGTTTAAAACTTATCTTGTGCGTGTGTGTATGTATATATGTATGTGTATTTATATATATATATATATATATATATATATATATATATGTCTGGTGAAAAAAATTCTCTGGAACCTAACCCTCTCATTTACATTAATTCTTATGGGGAAATTGGATTCACTTAACATTGTTTAACTTAAAGTTGCATTTTTCAGGAACAGAACTACGATGTTAAGTGAGGAGTTCCTGTACTTTAATATTAGAAGTTAATACAGTCAAGGAGTAGAATAGTTAGGTTAGGGTCCCCTTAGCCCAAGTTAATGCTCAAGGCAGACGGTGTCTTAACTTCTCTTGTTTTGGACTCTTGCTCTGAAGAAACACACTAAATACTCACACTTGGTCTTCAGGCTCCAGAGTTTCTTTCCTGTGTGCTGGGAGAGGACCATATGCACTCACAGGTTGGCCAGATACTTGCTCTTGACCCTCACTCCCTTGAATGTATCTGGTTATTAACCTTCCCTGGTATTCGTTGTCTTTTCCCATCTCTATCACTCTTCTCTCCCACTTTTTGCTCCCACTCTCCTCTGTCCCTGTCTCCAGGGAGTAGAAAAGGATGACTGGAAAATGCCCTCTTACCACTTTTCTTCTCATCTGGCCTTGTCCCTATATACTCCTCAGATCTCATAATGTTTTTACTCTTAACTCCTATCTTCTTTCATTGTCCTATAGTTAAATGATTTTACAGAATCACCTTCCAAATTCTGCCTTTTAATTTTCTTTCCCCCACTATCATCTTCTTCTTCTAGTTATCACTAAAATTGTCTTTTCAACATTTTCTTCTCTTTTTTCTTTTCTAGTTCCTCTTTGCCCTGCTGGAGATTTTAAACAGTTCCCATCTAATATCTCTTTTTCTCCCTTCGTAGAAAAAAATAACTATAGGAGAAAAGACTGGTAAGGGGGTATAAAACTTGCTTGCTTGTGACATAAAATCCACCATCTGCACATTGCTGCTGACTGCAAGAAAGTAAATTACTTTCTATAAGATTAACCACATTGGCACAGACTCCATGGCTGGAGCACCCACAGAAAAAAAAAAAACAGCACCTACCAGCAGTCTTGCCTATCAGCTCCTCGCCCGCCCACCCACTGGCTAGCTCCTCCCTCACTCTCCCAGAACCTCCCACCTGCCATGATCAGCTGTTCAGTGGTGTGCAGGAGGCGCTGGATGGGAGGTGAAAGAACAGGGGCGGGGCATGCTCATGGAGGAGAACAGGGTGGGGTGGGGGCAGGGCTTGGGGTGAACTGGGGAAAGGGGTGCAGTGAGGACAGGGCCTCAGGGTCAAGTGGGAGGTCAAGCACCCCCTGGCAAATCACAACCTCTGGTTAACTGTAGCAAGATTAAATATTGGGGGAAGGGGGAAGGACTATGTTACTTTGGAGTTAAAAGTTAAATGCATTTTATTATGTAATGGAAAAAATCCTTAATAGAACATTGTAATTTTAAAAGACACAAATATCTAGAGGCCAAGAAATTCAAAACTAAAGTTACACTTCCCAATAAACACTGAAAAGTAAGGAAATGCCGAATTAAAATAAGCCCGATAGGGTAATAAAATGTTCACAAACATTTGTTCCAAGAGAATCCCATAAATTCACTTTGACAGTATATACAGTTGCTTTGCTCTACACATTCATTTTTGTTCCCAGAAATGTTTGCAGAAAGATAAATTATTGTGGATGGTCATTAATATGGATTTGAATGAGGATTAGCACCAAAAGTGTTTGTGTGGTCATCTTAAAAGCTCTTTGGGTTTGGGAGTCATCCAACAAGGGAGCAGAAAAATCATGATTAGTTCAAAAAATGCTGCCAAATCTGAGTTACAATGACCTCACACAAGCTGGAACTAGGGATGCTGCCCCCCCCCCCACCCCGGAAGTGGTTTCCATCAAATACAGGGTTTATAGTTTGGTTCAGTGGCTCTCAGCACCCCCAAACATACAAATTGTTCCAGCGCCCCGGAATGACCCTTCAGAAATATGACCTCACTCAACTAGGAACAAATTGAAATGCTAATCTGTTCTTTTACAGCTCATGTCACAATGTTGTGCAGTGTGAAGTAAGAGCTGCTTCATGCTGACTCAAAGCAATGTGATAGTAATAACTTGAATCTCTGGCAACTGGGATCTTTTTACCCTGGGTTCTCAGCCCTAATTGGGACACATCAAAAGTTCCCCTCTTGAAAACCTGTATTCCCTAACTCTCTCTAGAAACAAGCATACAAACTCTAAGAACGTAAGAATGGCTATACTGGGTCAGACAAAAGGTCCATCCAGCCCCGTATCCTGTCTATCGACAGTGGCCAATGCCAGGTGCCCCAAAGTGAGTGAACCTAACATGTAATGATCAAGTGATCTTTCTCCTGCCACCCATCACCCCTCTTTGACTAACAGAGGCTAGGGACACTGTTCCTTAGCCATCCTGGCTAACAGCCATTAATGGATCTAATCTTCGTGAATTTATCCAGTTCTCTTTTAAACCCTATTATAGTCCTAGCCTTCACAACCTCCTCAGGCAAGGAGTTCCACAGGTTGACTGTGCGCTGTGTGAAGAAGTATTTCTTTTTATTTGTTTTAAATCTGCTGCTGATTAATTTCATTTGGTGGCCCCTAATTCTTGTATTATGGGAACAAGTAAATAACTTTTCCTTATTCACTTCCTCCACACCACTCATGATTTTATATACCTCTATCATATCCCCCCTTCGTCTCCTCTTTCTCAAGTTGAAAAGTCCTAGCCTCTTTAATCTCTCCTCATATGGGATCTGTTCCAAATCCCTAATCCTTTTAGTTGCCCTTTTCTGAACCTTTTGTAACGCCAGTATATCTTTTTTTGAGATGAGACCACATCTGTACGCAGTATTCAAGATGTGAGCGCACTATGGATTTATACAAGGGAAATAAGATATTCTCTGTCTTATTCTCCATCCCTTTTTCAATGATTCCTAACATCCTGTTTGCTTTTTTGACTGCCGCTGCACACTGTGTAGACGTCTTTAGAGAACTATCCATGATGACTCCAAGATCTTTTCCCTGATTAGTTGTAGCTAAATTAGCCCCTATCATATTGTTTGTTTAGTTGGGGTTATTTTTTCCAGTGTGCATTACTTTACATTGATCCACATTTAATTTTGTCTGCCATTTTGTTGCCCAATCACTTAGTTTTGTGAGATCTTTTGAAGTTCTTCTCAGTCTGCTTTGGTCTTAACTATTTTGAGCAGTTTAGTATGATCTTCAAACTTTTCCACCTCACTGTTTACCTCTTTCTCCAGATCATTTATGAATAAGTTGAATAGGATTGGTCCAAGGACTGACCCTTGGGGATTCACCCAGTCTTCCCAGGCTGCCTGTTCAGTGTCAGTAGCCTCGGACAGGCCAGTAGCCTCAGCATCCCAGCCCCCTCCAGTGCTCGAGGCTTCAGGGGGAAAGACCTCACAGTTCGAGGAGGATGTGGGGAGCAGCCTGCTGGACCACCAATGGTCATTGAGGATTCAGCTGAAGCGCCACCTGGCATTCCTGCTGAAGGTGGTATCTATGTTCCATATGAACTAGGACATCTTCCTCCTGGTGCTCTGTCCCAAACCGCACAAGACCAGTGAAGAGAGGCTTCTTCATGCACTGGACATCCAAAGGGCCTTGGCTTTTTACCTAGAGCACACCAAGTCTTTCTGTAAATCAACTCAGCTCCTCATCTCTACAGAGGATAGGATGAAGGGCTTTCTGGTGTCCTCGCAGAGGATTTCCAACTGGATCATCTCGTGTGATCTGGCAGGGATCCTGCCACCACTGAGTGTCAGACCCACTCGACTAGTGCTCAAGTGTTTTCGGCGGCCTTCCTGGCACACATCCCTGTCTAGGACATCTGTAGAGCTGCGATGTGGTCCTCTCTCCACACATTCACGGTGCATTATGCCATCACTCAGCAGGCCAGAGGCGACACTGGGTTTGGCAGAACTGTGTTGCCATCTACACGTCTGTAAATGCCTCCCCACCTCCATTGGTACTCCTTGGGAGTCATCTAATATGGAATGGACATGAGCAAGGACTCGAAGAAGAAAAGGCAGTTACCTTTTTCTGTAACTGGTGTTCTTCAAGATGTGTTGCTCATGTCTGTTCAACGACCCATTCTCCTTCCCCTCTGTAAGGGTTTCCAGCAAGAAGAAGCTGAGAGTGGGGGATCCAGCGGCCCCCTTTGTACTGCGCCATGTGGAGCAACTCCGAAGCGTGCCAGAGTCAGTCCCCTACGGATACTGCTAAAGGAAAATCTTCCAGCACCGGTGCATGTGGTGAGCACACACACCTAATATGGAATGGACATGAGCAACACATCTCAAAGCACACCAGTTACGGAAAAAGGTAACTGTCTTCTTTCTTGAGCTAGACTTGCAACCATGTGATTTAGATGACCAATTGTTGAGGACGAATAGCAAAAACTTGAAGCAATAGTTGCAGACATTCATTTATAAGCAATCCATAGGCTGGAAAATGTTCACATAGATCATTCCTTGACCAATTTCAAATAATGAACAAATCTGTAAAAATCAGATGGTTCACAGATAATTCAGGAACAGGAAAATAACTTAGTTAATTGAATAAATTGTCTGCTGTGATTAGTTTGCACAGCTCTAATATCAAACAGCCTTCCCCTGCCCTCATAGCCCCATGACTCTGTGAACCCTTCAGATTACATATCTAGCTAATCTATCTATCTATCTACTATCACAGGGGTTCTCAACCTTTTTCTTTGTGAACCCCTCTCTCACCCAACATGCAATAAAATCTCCACGGCCCACCAGTGCCACAACAACTGCTTTTCTGTATACAAGAGCGAGGGCCAGCAGTAGGGGATAGGAAGCAGGGCAGTTGCCTGGGGCCCCACGCCACAGGGGGCCCTACAAAGCTACATTGCTCAGACTTCAGCTTTAGCCCTGGGCGGTGGGGCTCAGGGCCCTGGGCTTCAGCCCCAGACAGTGGGGCTTTGGCTTTCTGCCCTGGGCCCCAGCAAATCTAATTCTGGCCCTATTTGATGGACCCCCTGAAACCTGCTTGTGGCCTCCAGGAGCCCCGGACTCCTGGTTGAGAATCACTGTACTATCATACCATTATGACAGCTAGTGAACCTGTTAAGTTTCTTTGAGACTAAAATTCAGCCCCTGACCCTTACTTTGCATCAATCAGGCTTTGGAAAACAGCAGGATCCTGAATCTATTATACAGTGCTTTATATTTCCTATTCAGAACATGCTTATAGAAGCACAAGTGGTCATTTTCAAGTGCACAGAACATACCCTTTCTTCAGACTCTTAGTAGCCACTTTTTGATATGTTACAAAGGTATATGGTTTGTCAATTTCTCTATTCCACTTTTTGAGGAAAGATCAAATTGCATCTCAGTGCATGCTTTTACAATTAGCATAGTTCCCCTAACTCTTAAAAGGTTGCAGTACTGCTTTTCTCTCCCGTGTAATCGTTTCCCAGACAGATTTCCTTCTAATAATAAATAATACTTATAGCATGCTTTTTGATAAATCCAAATAGTAGATTGATAGATGTTTCCTGAATATATGGCCCATAACGCCACCACTCAATGACCGCTCCCTTCCTACCTTGTCTTGACCATTCTTTCCTAAAACTGGAGGAAACCCTGGTTACATTTACAAATGTTGCTGCTGTTATACATTACTGTGTGCCCATAGAAAACATTTAGGGTGCAGTGTTGCAGCAACTCCACTTGCAAATCGCCCATTCACTTTAATGGGAATTTTGCGCCAAAATAACTGGAGGATTGTCTCCATTATAGCTCTTATATAGAATAGCAATATAATATATGTCCCAAATAAATGTGGGGAAATTACTTTAACTATGTTTTACCCACATCAGTATGCTCCTCCACACCCCTGTAAGTAGGTGCAGTGAACTGCAAGTCAAGAGATCTTGGTTCTGTCCCCAACTCTGCCGCTACCTTGCTGTGCGACCTTTTCAAGAGACTTCATTTCTCCTTGGCTTTGTTTCCACCCTCCACTCATTGTCTGTCTTGTCTCTTTCAGCTGTTAAGTATAACCCCTTTGGGGTTTAGGGAGCATGGCCCCTTTAATTTTTTTTCCAGGGCAGGGGAAGGAGGCAGTGCTGATTGTTCCAGAAGGATTTAATGCTATTGATGGGAAGTGGGGGAGGGACTGCAGCAAGCAGGCTCTCACAGAGTGAAGCAGCCAAGAACCTGCCTGAAGCCTGGGAGGAACAGAGCAGCCAATCGCAGACACCCTAGGACAGAAGCCAGAGGGAGCACTGTGCCAGGGAGGAATCGCCTGAGAAGGATAAATCAGAGCTGGACCCAGTATCACTGCTGTCCAGTGCTACATGGGGCCGGGAGTACTGGGGCTTGTGACTTTGCATTGGGAATAAGGAGGGAGGCTGTTGC
>ML677333.1:53734091-53754091 GCA_007922305.1 Dermatemys mawii | reverse complement strand
AGCTACACAGACTTTTATAGCTAAAGAGATATGCAAGAGATCTATCATTAGGCAGCTGTACAGACTCTTAGGCCCATCTGTACTAGAAAAGTGCACCAATTCAACTAAATTAATCTGGCTAAACTGGCAAAAACCCCTAAGATAGGCACACTACTTTGCTTTAGTCCTTTGCCTATAGCAGTTTAGCTTGCACTGGCAATAATTTCTTAATAAACATAAACAAGGGTTAAATCAATTTAAATGTGCCGGTAGTAAGGCTCCGTATTGGTTTAACTAGGTTGGTTTTAAATCAATGTAATTATACTGGTGGACTTTTCTAGGCTAGACAAGGCCAGTTTTAGAGAATGCTCGCTAGTTAGCTCGTGAGACTTTTGTCTATACAGTACAGCTAAAAGAGACTGTTGGAAGGATAGATTTTTGTTGATAAATGTCAATTTCACTGTATGCAGTGTTGTTACAGCCCAGTTGGGCCCAGGATATTAGAGAGACAAGGGAGGTGAAGTCATGTCTTTTATTGGACCAGCTTCTCTTGGTGAGAGGGACAAGCTTTCTCACTAAGAGAAGTTGGTCCAATAAAAGATATGACCTCACCCACTTTGTCTCTCTAATTTCACTGCACACCCACAAACCACAGGATCATTTTTTCTGTGGATAATACTTGCAATTTACAAGATAGGAATAATGAAAAAATGCAGCTTGATGACTTATTTAGAATTTGATTTACTATTTACGTTGTGTATTTTGACATGTGATTTTGTGTTTTGATGCTTAGAAAGCTTTAGCTTTTTGACTCTCAACTGTCTCCTGTTATTAAACAATTACTAGCTGACCCCCCCCCCCACTGTTTGTCCCTCTGTAAGCTCCCACAACTGTAAACATTTTAAATCAATAAACACTAGGAAAAAATGCTTGAAAATGAACATGGATGTTATTCCATGCAAGTCATAAAAAAGGACTATGGAATCCTGCCAAGCCCAGTTCTACACCACTCTGTACTGGGGAGAGGGAGGGAGGGAGGAGAGGTCTTGGGGGCAGGTTGGAAGAATTTATTGGCGGGGGGAGGAGGGCTGAAAGCCATTAAACCAAACTGTAAACTCTGTATACAATAAAAACAAAGAGGAGTCTGGTGGCCCCTTAAAGACTAACAGATTTATTTGGGCATAAGCTTTTGTGGGTAAAAACCCCACTTCTTCAGCTGCATGGAGTGAAAATTACAAATACAGGAATAAATATCCTGCCCCAGGAAGAGAAGGGAGTTACGCCAGGAGCGGAGAACCAGTGTTGACAGGGCCAGTTCAGTCAGGGGGGATGTGGACCACTCCCAATAACTGAGGAGAGGGGAAATTGCTTCGGTAGGGAGCCAGCCCAGCCCCTTCCAGCCAGCGGGTGGTGCCTGCGCCTAGCGCGAGAAGGGCTCCTGCTCTAGCCCATAAGGCGATGAGCTTTGGGGTGTGGAGTCGGTGTCGGGGTCCCCTCGTGGAGAGTCTCCGCTGGAGACTCAGCGGGGGCGGGGGGCGCCGCACACCAGGCCCCCCGGGGGTGGGGGGCTGAGTCAGGACCATTTTCTGCCCCTTTGCACCCAGGCGCTGGGCAGCCCCGCGACGCCGCGCCCCGGCGGGCCCCTCGCCCGCTCTCACCCCGCTCCCCGCGGCTGCAGCTGTTCAGTGTCTGCGGCCGCGGCTGGGGTCGGGGGGAAGCGCGTGCGCGCTGCGGCCGCTTGCTGCCTGCCCCGGCGCCTTCCTGCCGATTTCAGTCCGAGCGGCCGCGGGCGGCAGCCGCCGAGTCCCAGCGACAGCGCCCCGAGGACCCCGCGCGGGGCCAGGTAAGGGAGCGCGGCAGCCGCACCCCCCGCCGGGGCAGCGGCTGAAATCGGAGCTGGAGGCGCCGCTTGCCGGGAGCGACCGGGCGAAACTTCCCCGGGGAGACGCGCCCGGGCCAGCCCCAGCTCGGTGCAGCCCCCGCCCTATAACCCCCATGTGCCCCCCGCGCGTCCTGCCCCCTCCCCGGAGCCAGCCGCAGGGGGACTGTGGGGGGGGGGGGCGGATGCGGTTCCCGGGGTCACCGCCCGCCCCGAGCTCCCCCCTGCCGGCTGCGGGGGGAGCCGGGCTGAGCCGAGCGCTGCTCCCGCCGCCGGGTTCCACTGCCCGGGCGGGCTCCGCTCCTAGCACCCGCACCCCGCCCGTAGCGGCGACCTGGCCCCGAAGCAGCGGATCGGGAGCCCGGGTGATCCGCCCTCTCGCTCTTCTCCTCACTCCGCTTCTCTTGGAAACGGTGCCCGGTGCAGAGCTCCCGCAACAGTCTAAGAGCCCCGCTCTGTCAGACCCTCCCGATCTCGCAAAGGGGCTGCTATCACTTGTATCGGGCGCGGTTGAAACTGCACATAAAGTTACAGTGTTAACGTCAGAAATATTCCTGTAGCCGGGCAGAAACTGGAAATTTTCAATTCAAACCAGGGAATTTAAATACAGCTCTCCAGCCTTCCCCGACTGGCCTGTTCTCGTACACGCCTCTCTTTTGGAAAGAGTTTCTGTTTAAAATGTAGCCAGAGGGTGATTTTTAAGGCATATAAGAAAAATAGTTAATTTCACATTACACAGGTTCAAAAATGTGAAATTTTTTTTGGGTCAAGTTGCAGCTCTTGGTAAGTCATCGCTTACTGAAATGGCTTTAAGACCGATTGTATTTAAAGCCAAGAGAGGCAAGCAAGACAGGAGTAATTCAAATGGAACCTCACTTACAGTGAGTATAAACCCTACCTGAGGTTGCAGGATTTAGTCAATATTTGATGACAGCTGAGTGACTTCAGCTTCTTCAGAACAGGTCCGTCTCCCCACACAGAAGTGTGTTTAATTTCGTTTGATGTAGGATCGGTTTTAATAGAGGTACTCAAAACATTTGTGTAGTATTGTAGTGCTAGCACATTTTGTAAGGTCTCATCAGTATTTCCATGTTTTAGGGGGTTGCCACTCTTCTAAAATACGCTTTGCATTAAAACTTAGCCTGCTAAACATTGTAGGAAAAGTCATCATAATCTGATAATATTTAGTATGTTTGGACACCATCAAGTTTTCAGGATTCCATCATAGTGTGTTAGACTAGCAAGCAATCCTGCCTTTGCTGTAGTGGTCCTAAGATTGTGGAATACACTCATTCTTTAAATGAGTCCCTTCATCCCGTTCTACTTTTAAACAACCTTAAGGTTTTTCCCCTAAAAATATAGGTGGTAACGAGAGCATAATTTCTCCCTCCTTCCTTTTTCCTTTTAGACAATCCTAATCTTAAAGGGTTATTTGGAAGAGAAGTATGCATGTGCACAAGTGTTGAGCAGTGCCTGAGTGCCTTGATAGGATGAGTGCTTTAGAAAGAACATTATTTTATTATTATAAATGCAAATGTTCAATATCTTAATTTTATTGGCTCTGATTTAAAACAAGTATGTATAGTTTTTTTCCATATTGTAAATTAAAGTTAAGCTTCTGGTATTTTGAGAGAGATGTTGAGGATTAGAAAGTGACAGTTATAGATGTTTCCCTTGGCCTAACAGATCTTTTCCATGCATCTGTGTTATGTAACCATAACACAAATTTGTATCTGTAGTTAACACCATTCCCAGCACACCTCATTACCCATTATGAATGTTGATACTGTGAGCAGCTATTAAAAATTTCACTTAATGATGCACTTTCTTCATACATAGAATGAACCTACTGTTATATTGTATTGAGGATATTACATAGCCCAAGGCTAACATATATTTCAGTATAAAGACATCTTAGTCTAGCATGTCCAAATACATGTTTTCTTCACACGCCCGTTTCTCCCTTCAATAATAAAAGAAAATTGGGAAACTAAACTACAATGCAGTTGTAATTAGACCGCTAATTAGACCAGCATTAGCAGTCTGTTTTCAGCTCTCAAAATTAATACAGTAGTTACAGTCAAGGCTCCATTGCCAGCTCTTTGTGCTGCAGGACCATAACAAAGTAGGCTTAAAAGAAAAGTTTGAGCTAGATTTTAAAAAAAGCCCTGAGGCCCAATCCTACAAGGGGAGCACTCTTTAAGGATACGGTGGCAGGACTGGTAATGCAGGACCAGATTTTTAAAAGGATTTTAGGTACCTGAAGACTCTGATGAGATGGATTTTTTTCAGTCTCAGTTAGGAGCTGGGGGCTAGCCACCTAGAGCCCTTTGGGGACCTAACTTCCACTTCAAGTGCCTAAGTCCAAAATTTAGATCCACAAAATCCCCACTAGCTGCCACCTAACCCTGTAGGCTCCTCAAGTCCCTAGGTACAGAAGTTTCCACCAATAAATTTCCCTACCCTCCTAAATTTCTGTCAGTGGGCATAGTCAAAGCCTCTTAATCCCTGATGCCCAGTGTCTGATTTGTACCCTAAACCCCAGTGGAATCCTCAGGCCGGGCACACCAAGTCTGTCTGGTAGGTGTGCTGTTGGATCAGGTATTGCACAAAACTGCAACCCTTGTATTCAGTAGCCCAGTGGTAGGGGAGGGCACTCACCTGGGGAGCAGGAGCAGCCACGTGGGCAGCACTCTGCGGGGGGGGGGGAGGGGGGACTGCGCGCTCCTGCGGGGCAGCGTGTCTGGCTCCAGCCGGCCCATGCGTGGCATGGTAAGGGGGCTGGGGGATTGGATAAGGGACAGGGAGTCCCGGGGAGGGGGAGGGAGGGGGTGGTTGGATAAGCTTGGGAGTCCTGGGAGTCTGTCAGAGGGCGAGGAGGGTGGGTGGATAGGAGTCAGGGGACAGGGAGTAGAGGGGATTGGGTAAGGGTTGGGATCCTGGAGGAGCAATGTAGCAATGTGGTCTCTGGAGGGGTTGGTCAGGGGACAAGGAGCAGGGGGTGTTGGATGGGTCGGAGGTTCTGAGGGGACAGTCAGGGGGTGGGAAGTGGGAGAGGTAGGATGGGGACGGGGCCAGGCTGTTTGGGGAGGCATAGCCTTCCCTACCCGGCCCTCCATCCAATTTTGCATCCCTGCTGTGGCACTTGGGCCAAAAAGTTTGCCCACCCCTGGTTTAGCTCATGGACATTTCTGTAAATCTCATTGTCTGAATCTCTAGCTTCCTAAACATCTTTAAAAATCCATCCCTTTAACATATTTATGTAATCTATTTAATTCAAAAAAAGAGCGAGGAGTACTTGTGGCACTTTAGAGACTAACTAGTTTATTTGGGCATAAGCTTCCACGGGCTATAACCCATCAGATGCATCTATCTGATGAAGTGGGGTCTAGCCCATGTAAGCTTATGCCCATATAAATTGGCTAGTCTCTAAAGTGCCACAAGTACTCCTCATTCTTTTTGCAGATACAGACTAACACAGCTGCTACTCTGAAACCTGTCACCATATTTAATTCAAAGTATCTTTACTCTTGTTGGTCTAATATTGGTATTAATATTCTGACCACTTTCCTCACAAAACTTAAATAGGTTTTCATGTTGATTGTAGCATCTTGAGAGAGATTTAGTGAGACATTGTAAATTGGATTTTTATGCTTAAATTGACTTTCACTGTTTATTTGTTTACTACTTGCTTTTTTCTTAGCTCCAAGTTCCAACAGTGGAAAAACAATGAAATTGGTTTAATTATGAACAAGAGTTTTCGGTCTCAGATTCTGAGTGCTGTAAACTGGGAGGATATATGTGTGTGTGTGTGTGTGTGTGTGTGTGTGTGTGTATGTGCATGTTTAAAAGTACTTGTTTTAACTTTGAATTTTAAAAATGTATCAAACATTTTATTAGGTTTTGTAAAAAGTGTCATTTTACAAAATTTAAATGTTGTTTGATTTAAGTTAACAACATTCCATCCATTTTTTCCAAATATACAATAGTTTCTGAAGATGAAATTTTATGACTTCTATTTAAAGAGCAGTTTTAGAGGGGCTTTTGTAAAGGATTTATATTTATTACAGTTTAACACAGCATATTATATTTCAAATTACACTATTGTAGTAATGTTTCTTATAAGCAGCAATCCTAGTTTTCCATGATAAAAAAACAAAATTCTCTTATAAACAGAAATCCACATTTTTCTGCAATTAAAATGAAATCTGACAGTCTGAGCCCTGCCTCCCTGGGCTGACAGCTCAAGTCCCATTTCTGTTTTTTAAAAAAGGCAAATTCATTGTTTTTACCATGGCAAATGGATTTCTAGGATCGCTGCTTATAAGTAAGCTGAATTGAAAGCTATATTCCTTGGCTTCCCCCGTAACTATGAACTTTTGGTATTTTGAAATGCTGAAGGTCCAAAAGTGACAACTAGTTATATATCCTTTGAAAAGAATTTTTCATGGTTGTGTTATAAATAAGATAGGACTGAAGGGTCTGAGCTAAGATCAGAGGAAATGATGTGTATTTCAGAATTATGTGAAACAATTAGTTTCCTGTAACTATCTATGGATTAAATACTCAGATTGCATACCTAGTTTAAGTAGTATCTCCAGTTGAAATTAGTGGGCAGACTTGCTTATGACCCAGTGAGACAATCTGTCACTTTCTAGATATAGTAAATCTATTTCTGCAGGCACTTAGTCTGTTTATCAGAAAAGTTGTGCAGCCTTCTGCTGTCTGTCAGTAGCACTCCTATATTTGTGTGTCAGTAAGAAGTCAGCTTTGAACTTGAGAGGATTAGAGAGCAAGATTTTAAAAGGAAAACTGAGCCAGAGGTTAGGTTCCGAAATCCATATTTAAGCACCTGTGAAGGGGTCCCACTCACCACATGTGCACCTTGCTAGACCTGGAATGTATGAATGTGGTTGGGTGGTGTGACACATTGGACCCCCCTGGGCTGTCACCTGGTGTGCTGGGACACCACTGAGGCAGTCTATTCTGCCAGCGTTGGCCCCTTTTTACCTGGTCTTGCTGGGCTAGGCTCTGCAACCTTTTCCAGCCAAGCACACAGGCAGGGCCACACCCAGCTGCACAGAGAGACGGAGATCTGCTCTGGGAAGGCTCAACTTAAGGGGCTTTCCACAGCACCCAGATGGAGTACAAACCCAAAATTATATGAAATTCACCTCTTCCCTCAATGTGGAGGAGGATATGCACAACTTCTGCCCTCCCCACAGTTAGACATCACCTAAACTGGGTTATATTGTAAATCAGAAATAAATGTATTAACTATAAAAGGTGTATTTTAAGTAGTTAAGGAGGTAGCAGACAGAACCAGGCAGATTTTTAAGAAAATAAAGCAGCACACAAACTAAGCTACTTTCACTGAAGAGATTGGTTACATGTAAGTTTTCACCCTAAATTTGATTCTAATGATCATCTTCACAGGCCAGATGCCCTTCCAGCCTGGGTCCAGTTTTTTCCCCCAGTTCAGTCTTAGTTATTTCCAGCAGTCGTCTTCGGTGGGATAGCAGGGGAGAACTGATGACCAGGATTACCTCACTCCCTACCCTTAAATAGGATTTGCATAAGGCAGGACCCTTTGTTTCCTAGTTTGACCCCACTGCCCCCAGCTTCTCATGGAAAAGTACAGAATTCAAGATGGGTTACAATATCTAGTGACATGGTTACATGTCTCTGTAGGGCCCTTGTAGCCATTCTTCACAGACTGACCCACATATTTACAGGAAGACTAAGCTCCTTTACAGTCCATTGGCTCTGCTGATGGGCCACCAGCACTGTCTGGTTTTTCATTGTTGTACCTGAAGTATTAGCAGGGGGCATCACCCAAAATAACATGGTTGAAATATAGATACATAGTCAATAGTCCTAATTTCAGATACACAAATGATATATATTCAGTAAATCATAACCTTTCCAAAGATACCTTACAAGATCCATCTTGCTTAAAGTACATCTTAGTGATGTCCTGTTCCTATCACGAGCATATTTTCATAAAGAATGTGAAGTATAATGTAACAGGAGGGTGTATGAAAGAGAGAGGGAATGTCTGTACAGGATTTGTTACAATGCATATTCCATAATGTGTTTCTTCAATTGAAAAATTAATCTTTGTGTATTAGGTCTTTCAAGTTGCGCTCAATCTTGATGAGGAAAGACTGTCTGCAATAGATTTCATAAAAGGAAGTTGGGAGATGTTATGTTTTTCGTTACCTATTTAATCAGTGTTATTTAATTGTGTTTTGGAATGATTTTGGCTAAGGGAAACAAACTTTATTGCTTCTTTTTGTTGTATGAAAAAGGCCTAAAAGATTAAAGAAAACAGTGGAGGTTATTAGCTAAGGTAACAATTTACCAAGGCTCCTGGTGGATTCTCCATCACTGGCAATTTTTAAATCAAGAGTGGCTGGTTGTTTTTCTAAAATATATGTTTTAATGATTTGTGATGGGAAATGCTATGGCTTGTGTTACAAAGGAGGTAAGATTACAGGACTACAATGGGTCTGTTGTGGTCTTGGAATCTGAGTCTGTTTCATGTTAGAAAGTCAGTTCTTTTCTGCCCAATTTTCCTGAAAGACTCTATGGATGACTGGAGAGCTAGAACATTTGTTATCAGAGACACCAAGCAAGGGAAACCTAATCAACTGAGAAGGGAAATAGTTTTTATTAATTTTACCCTAACACTCGTGTATGGAATGAGAGTGCTTTGGGCATACATTTTTGATCTCCAGGGAGTCCTACAGCAAAACTGGAGAAGATCGGGCTTGGTCGTGGTGGTGGGGTTTGTTTTTAATCTTACAAATATCAGTTCTCTTCCATCCTTTGAAAGAAATAGAAAATCCTTTCAGAACAGCTTTATACATTATAAAGAAGAATTAAAAGATAAAGATATAAATCCTGTTTGGCTTTTTTAGCAAGCTTTTTTTTAACAACAAATTATGAATTTGTATTTAGCTTTGCTATTCTACAGGTACCAAAGCTATATACTGCTCTTGGTATGCACATGCATCTTCTGATTAAGAGGGCTGGCAGGCTTTCTACTTGGCTCCGCGCGGCTCCCCGGAAGTGGCAATGTGTCCTTGGGATCCTATGCAGATGCACACTCTGCGTGCTGCTCCCGCCTCGAGTGCCGGATCCATAACTCCCATTGGTCAGCAACCGTGGCCAGTGGGAACTGCAGGGGGTGCACATGTGTGTGGAGACAGGGTGTAGAGCTGCCTGGCCACCCCTGAACTTAGGAACCAGACATGCTGATCACTTCTAGGAGCCGCCTGAGATAAGCGCCACCCAGAGCATGCACCCCTCACCCCCTCCCACGACCCAACCCTGCCCCAGCCAAGTGCCCCTCGTGCATCCTGAAATCCTCATTTCCAACCGCACCCCAGAGCCTATACCCCTAACTGCACCCCACTCTGCTGCCCAAGCCTGGTGAAAATTAGTGACTGTGTGAGGGTGGGGAACAGCGAGCCATCGAGTGAGGGTGGGGATGGAGTGAGCGTGCGACTGGAGCTTCATAGAAGGGATGAGTCCTATGGGGCAGGGCAGGGCCTGTGTGAAGGGGTGGGGCAAGAGTGTTCAGTTTTGTGCCCTTAGAAAGTTGGCAACCATATGTAGGGACTTACTTCAAAAGTTAAACTATGTTTAGAATTTTTGTTCATATTAAGGAGAAATACGTATGCACATGAAGGAGAGAATATACTCCTAAATCCATGACACAAATCATTGTTTTTCCATTGTATTGGTGTTCATTACTCTTAATGCCTCTTTTTTTTGTATTTTTACAGGATTCTTCAAGATGAATACTACAGAAATCAATTCATTCACCATGACCCCATTAGGTTTTATACCAGATTTTAAAAATGCTACCCTTGTACCTGTCAATGAGACTGCGTGTGAAAACTGGAGTGAGGTTCATCATCTGGTTTTTCATGTGGCAAATATTTGTTTTGCAGTTGGATTGGTTATTCCAACTACTCTGAATTTGCATATGATTTTCCTACGAGGCTTGCTTGCTGCAGGTAGGCCAAACAAAACTTACTTCAATGTGGCTGAAATTCCATTTGACCAATAGAAAGTAGGGCTGTCAAGCAATTTTAAAAAATTAATCATGCAATTAAACAATAATACCATTTATTTAAATATTTTGGATGTTTTCTACATTTTCAAATATATTGATTTCAGTTACAGCATAGAATAAAAAAAGTACAGTACTCTGTTTTTTATTACAAGTAGTTGCACTATCAAAACGCAAAAGAAATAGTATTTTTCAGTTCACCTAATACAAGTACTGTAGTGCAATCTCTTTTTATCATGAAAGTTGAACTTACAAAAGTAGAATTAAGTACAAAAAAAACTTTATTCAAAATTTTAAAGCCTGCAACTCCACTCAGTCCTACTTCTTATTCAGCCAATCACTAAGACAAACACGTTTGTTTACATTTGTAGGAGACAATGCTGCTCACTTCTTGTGTATAATTTCACCTGAAAGTGAGAACAGGTGTTCTGCATGGCACTGTTGTAGCCAGATCCACAAGTTATTTACATGCCAGATGCACTAAAGATTCATATGTCCCTTCATACTTCAACCACCATTCCAGAAGACAAGTCCATGCCGATGATGGGTTCTGTTCAATAACAATTCAAAACAGTGCAGACCAACTCATGTTCATTTTCATTATGTGAGTCAGATGCCACCAGCCGGAGGTTGATTTTCTGTTTTGGTGGTTCAGGTTCTGTAGTTTCTGCATCAGTGTGTTGCTCTTTTAAGACTTTTGAAAGTATGCTCCACACCTCGTCCCTCTCAGATTTTGGAAGGCACTTCAGATTCTTAAACCTTGAGTTGGTTAGAAATCTCACATTGCTATCTTCTTTGTGTTCTGTGAAATCTTCAGTGAACATGTTCTTAAAATGAACATGTGCTGGGTCATCATCCAAGACTGCTATAATGTGAAATATATGGCAGAATATGGGTAAAACAGAGCAGGAGACATATAATTCTCCCCAAAGGAATTCAGTCAGAAATTTAATTAATGCCTTATTTTTTTAACAAGCATCATCAGCATGGAAGCATGTCCTCTGGAATAGTGGCTGAAGCATGAAGGTCCATATGATTGCTTAGTATTTCTGGCAAGTAAATACCTTGCAATGCCAGCTACAAAAGTGCCATACAAATGCCTGTTCTCACTTTCTGGTGACATTGTAAAGATGAAGATGGCAGCATTATCTCTTGTAAGTGTAAACAAACTTTTGTCTGAGCGATTGGCTGAACAAGAAGTAGAACTGAGTGGACTTCTAGGCTCTGAAGTTTTACATTGTTTTGATTTTGACTGCAGTTGTGTAACAAAAAAATCTACATTTGTAAGTTGCACTTTCACAACAAAGATTGCACTACAGTACTTGTATGAGGTGAATTGAAAAATACTATTTCTTTTGTTTATCATTTTTACAATGCAAATATTTTATAATAAATAATATACACCTTGATTTCAATTACAACACAGAATATAATGTGTGTGTATATATGAAAGCGTAAAAAAATGCAAAATATTTAATAATTTTCAATTGTGATTGTTTAACAGCACAATTAAAACTGTGATTATTTTTTCGAGTTCATTGTGTGAGTTAACTGTGATTAATCGACAGCCCTAATAGGATTGTCCTGGACTCATTTGTCTTCTCTTGGTGGTATTTCAACATATTTTTAATTGTTTTATTTTGTTGGAGGTGTTTTAGCATGATTTGGGGCCTGGTCAACATTCTGACAGTGCAGAACTTACTTGGATAAGGTAATACAGACCCAGTCTCTTAAAACTCCACAACAACTGCATAGAGAATTTTGAGCATCTGTGCAGTTGCTGAAACATCTGACTGCGTGTGGATGGGTAGGGTTTGTTTATGTGGTGTGGGCTTTATTGTATTTTGCTTTTCCCTTTCTTTATCTGGTTTTCTGCACTCTCCCAATTTATTAAAAAAAAAAAAAAAATCTATGCTCCTTCTCCCTCCTGTACCCCCATTACCTCCTTTCTTGGTTACTGTAGATTACACCACCATCCTGCCTGCCACACTCTGGCCCATACTGTGGCATCCTCTCCAACCTCTCTCTAGGTCTTGACATCCAGGCTATGTCTAAATATTGCGGATTCTTTCTGTGTAACATTTCTAAGATACAGTCTTTCCTATCCACCCATACATCTAAAATGCTCATCCAGGCTGTTATCTTGCTGCTTGATTACTGCAACATCTCTCATTAAAATCAACAGGAGTTCAGCATGTGGAAGGTTCACTGATTTGGGCTCTAGTTTGAATTTTGAACTGGCAAACATGTATGGAGTATGAATTTTTAAAGCTGAGATGGCAACTTGAAAGAGTAACATTGTAAGAGATGCATAATTAAGAACTTTATCTTGTATAGCATCTCTCATTAATCAAAGCAGAGGAATTGATATTTGAAAATTATGTAGAAGGTACTCATCAGTCATTCTGTTTTCCTAACAAATGATATCTTGAACAATGGCATAACTCGCAGCAGGAAGCCAGATTCATAACATGTTATAGTGGTGGTTCTTTTAAAACTGAGAATCTATGGATGGATGGAATGTAGGGAGCTCCAGGCAAATAGTGCTTGCTTATTTACGTTTTGTTTGTCTACAGGCTTCAGCCCTAGAAATCAATGATTATCATCAGGGTGGATTTGATTTAAATCACTAATCACAAAACTTGATTTAATCATGGATTTCTATATAAAAGTGCATTCTTGTTAGTTGTTATAACCTTAATACATATTCTTCAACTCAGATGGATGTAGGTTTCATTTTTAGAAGTTACACACTATACATTTTTCAAGTGATTTATTTTGAAAATTTTCCGATTAGTTTTACGGCTATATCAGAAAATGAATGATTGGTTATTTCATTTACCAAAAGTAATTGAAGCAGATAGTTCACCTCCCAATGATTTCATAAATATCTCCAATTCAACAGCTTAATCATTAATATTTGGAGGATTTTCTTGCCATGCTGTATTAGGAGCTGAACATCATCAGACAGAAACTTAAATTGTTTTATTTAACTAAAACAACAAAGTTATGTATTCTGGATTATTTTTCTTCAACAGCAAACATATAATATTTTAACGAAACAAGCATATGAATTTTTGAATTTAGTTAAACATTGAAGCTTTTTAAAATCAGATTGGTTTTAAAGTTTTTCTTTAACTAAAATAGTTACATGAAATAATTAACTCAACTATGCCAGCCAGGTCAACACGAGAAACTTACAATATTGGCTTCTGCGGCTAATTCAGTTGTCTTCACCTTCCTGTTTATTCATAAGCTGGAAAAGAAAAACAGGCTTTCCTGCTTTTTCAGGTTCCAAACGATTTCTCAGTTTGGAATGAATTAGTCTAAAGGAAGAAAATATTCTTTCTACTCTGGCAGAAGAAGCTTCTTCTGTTAAAACTGAGATTATCACTTCAACAGTCTCTGAATCCAAGTGCTTAAGTGACTTCTATCAGTTCACTGGTGTGACTTTCTTTAAAACATCATCAGCAAACATATTTCTTGAATGGTTCACCCTTAGCTCTGATGTTTATTATAACTGGCATCATGGAGGGATGATTGCTGGATGTCCATGGCATAGCCAACTCCTCCTCTTCAGCAGTTAAGGTTTGACCCTGGTACCGAGTACTGAGAATCTTTGCAAGAAAGTGAGCTGGAGATAAGGCTTGTCCCTTTTTTTTTTTTTTTTTTTTAATGCTTGTAATGTAACTCTGCATAGTTCTCTTTTTAAGATCTCACTCAGTTCCTTCCAAATTTCAACAGTGTCAGCAATAAAACAACTATTTCCGTGCATTTTGTCCAAGGTTACAGAAATAGCCTTCAGGGTATTCAGCATATGTTCAACATTTCTCTTAAGCCCAATGATGAGATCTTTGGCTATGACAGTGCCATCTATTTTTTTCGCAATTTTTGTTCAGATTAGGTCAGTTCCTGATACAGTGCACAAAACAGTCCACTACTGAGTTCCATCGCACATCTTGTGGGAGAGTTAGCTTGGTTCCTCCCACCTTTTTTTCAGAGCAGCTGTTGCAAAGTGTCTGTTACGGAAGTATTTTGCAATTTCAACAATGTTAGCCTTTATTTCTGGAACACTGAAGTCTTTGGCTAGGAGGTGCATCAAATGAGCACTGCAACCATATGTTATTAGCTTGGGACTCTTGTCACTCTCTTCTAAATAATTTCTTCTAGGGTGACCAAATGTCCCGATTTTATAGGGACCATCCTGATTTTTGAGCCTTCTTATATAGGTTCCTATATGATGACCCATCCTAGGTGATGGAGATTTTTTTTCTTTTGGCTACAGAAGGTATACTGTGGGTATGTGACATACATGATGTGACTAAAACACTGTCATTGGCAGATTACCATCATTTTCTATAGTTTCAGAGTAATCTTCAAGGTCAATAGTCTTCTGAATCCTGTATGTTGAGGATGGATTCTCCTAAACAAAATAAGTCAATGCAGTTATTTTAATTATTATTACTATACTGCTCGTTTAGTATTACCCATTGAATTCACTGACACTCAGTACTATTTTAAAGATGAAATTTTAAAAGGAAGATCTGCCTGTTTCCTCTATTCTTTTCCATTACAACTGCATTCAAAATGGTAGTACCATAGAAAAACAACCATATAATATTTTTTGCTCCAACATGGAATTCAAGAATAGTACAGAAGGAAGACAGGCAGTCTTTTTTTTTTTTTTTTTTTTTTTTTTTTTTTTTTAGTATGAAATAAAAAAGTTTACCAATCTGAAGATCCTGCATGTGCAGACATGTTCCTTTCATCATCTTCTCAGGAGGAAGTTGCGTTAAAGGAACACTTCTCATGATGTTTCATTCGGGCATCCAGGCCTTGTATTTCTTTGTTACACTGTTTGCATTTTGCACGCATGCCTGTCTTACCCACAGATAGAGGAACTTCATTAAAATATTTCCAAACTGAGTCTCTTTTATGGCCTGCTGCCATTAGAGGTTTCCCCTTCTAGTGAGAGAATGGTATCGTAGATCTCAAATCAATGAAGGCTACGCTCAGAAAGACCTCAAGACTTCTGGAAGATGTTACTCAAACGGTTTCACTTTTGTTTCTACTGCTTGTCCCTCCCTTCTCACATTTATCTCCAGACTTGTTCTCCTTGTCCAGATTTATTCCACACCCAATAATCTTCTATTCATTGAACTTATCTGAAACTTTGAACTTTTAGAGAGAGGAAAGGGATTGACTCTGTGTACACAAATTTGAAGAGGGACAATAAGGTTGAGGTCTGTCATTTCTCGCCTTTATATATTTAAATATATTTTTGCTGTTAACAAATATGTTATCTCTGGAGACACAAATCCACAATTTGAGAACTGCAAAATTAAGCATCTCTGATGGTATCTTCTAAACTAAGCACTGAGGCCCATTGGGTAGATAGAAAGATTAATTTAAATCGATATAGAAGCCCCTGGAACCCCAGAAGATTGGGACCCTAATCCATGAACTATTGGAATCCATTTACTAAACTTTTCTTAAATATTACATGAATGTATTTTCTCATACTATAGAATTTATAGTATCTATTCCATGATGAGATACCTTTGAGCTATAATATATCTTTAGAT
This sequence comes from Dermatemys mawii, assembly GCA_007922305.1. NCBI lineage: Eukaryota > Metazoa > Chordata > Testudines > Dermatemydidae > Dermatemys > Dermatemys mawii. The sequence goes on along the minus strand of ML677333.1, from coordinate 53,738,565 downwards.
AGGTGTGTTTTTGTCAAAAAGCATTTTATCCAAAAAATCTGACATGTTAATTTTATTTTTTTGTGAAATGCATCACTTCTGAACATAATCACTGTAATCTAAAATATGCTATGTTATCTATATTGAAAGAATGAAGTGTGTGCGTTTATCTAATCTGGTAGAAATATTTTTATATATTATTGAACAGTATCGTTTAACTTCCTATTTTATTTTTGATAGGATGTGTACTTTTCATCATCTGGGCTGTATTGTACCGTTGTGCCTTGGATATAATGATCTGGAATTCAGTGTTCTTGGTTGTCAACTTCCTGCATTTTATATATCTGGTGTACAAGAGAAGACCGGTATGTAAAGAGTATCGTTGCTACAGAGTCTGGTCGGGTACAAGGAATGGACCAAGTCCTATGGCTGTGTCTGGGCAAGACTACGATTGAATTCTATTGGAGTTTTGCCCGGGTAGGTCAGTTATCAACCCCAGGAGGTGCCAGCTACCATTAGCGTGATTTTAGCCTGATAATTTGTGCATCAATGTTTGATAATAGTCACTTCCATTTTAAACCCTTTTTTGGGGGGTTGCGGGGGTGGTGTCAGGCATCTTTTCCTTTATCTAAATGAAAAGGGCTTAACTTTCAAAAGTGACTAGTGATTTTTGAAATGTTCCAGTTGTGCATCCAAAGGGGCCAGATTTTTTGGAAGAAAGGTGCTCAAAACTTCTTGCATATCTCAGTTATGGATGTCCACCTGAATCATTCCTGGGAAATTGGGTCATGACCTCTTTGGGGATAAAACTTCTCTTACTTGGTTAAAACCCAGAAGTATCTTGTGTATTGGTGTGGAGGAGGTTGAGAGTACATGTTGGCTCTCTATACACTGGGAAATAAATGTAGGTGTCCACATACAAACCACTTTAATGTTTTTCTTGCAGTGTATTCATACAAAAATACCTTTTGATCCATGTGTCCTCTCTCACCCTGCCCTGCAGAGGGAAGGAAATCCACAGAGAAAACCCTGATCAGACCCTGCAGATGGGGAAAGTGATAAGTGAAATACTACTCCCTTCTCTATCAGATATCTGAGATGCCCAGGAATGAGCATGAAAAAGTGGGCAGGGAGACAGAAGAGCCATATTCAGGGACCTGATTTCTGCCTTTAACCAGTTTGGAGCATAGGGATAATATTCATCTAAAGCTGCCTAAACTTTGGCTGTGCACCTGTGACTCCCCTCCATAGAATGAAAGGGAACAGCTGGGGGAATGAGCCATAATCTGGAAGGGTCTGCAGTGTGGTTTAGAACAGGAATCAATCAACAGACTTGAGCACAGTCATTGAGGTTGGAGGCCAGGATCCTTGGGAATCTCCATTCCTTTATCCATCCTGCCATCTGATATCTTCCCATTCTGCATGTACACAGATTCAGTGGATGGGTGGGAGTAAGAGTTAGAATGTGCCTATTCCATGGCTCCAGTGGTCCGGAGGAGTGTTTACATGAATTTGTTCCCCTTACATATGCTTTTTGTGTGTGACCATTTATGTTTAAATTTTAGTACATAGCTAGTCCTGACTGCAGCCTCTTGCCTCTTTTTCAGAAACCTTTAGGCTTAGAAAGAAAATGTGGAATTTTTTTTTTTGGCTCCCTTAGATTTTGTAAAATATAAAATCTAATCTTAAGAGACTTTTGCAATGTGAAGGTTACAGGAATCTACTTGGGGCCAAATTCTGAGGTCTTTAACAGAACAATTCTGTGCATTGCTGAGTTTAGTACTGCAGAACATGGCCTTTAGCTTTGTTATACCACTACCCGAATTCAGACTTTGTCCTTCCAAAGTCTGGAGCTGGAAGAAAAAATTCCAGCTGGATCTGAATTCTTAAACCAAATCCCCGGGCTGCCCCCTCACACTACTTTTCCTTGCCAGGAAAGGAGAAGTATAAGTTTTATCTAGTTCTTGTCTAGAAGCATCATCAGTCACTATTTTGAAACTAGATAGATTGCTCTACTGCTAACGGTCATTGCTACATGCAGTATTTTGAGCCATTTGGCCTATCCAGGATGAGCCTAAAATGCCCAGTGCCTTTTAAAATCTCTTCAGTTTAGAAGGGACTAGGCCCATTTGTTTCTTACTGATCTGCCTGAGATTCTTACACGATTATTTTAGAAAACCTTTCTTTTTTGATCTGTTTATACATGGTCTTCGGGATACAATATTATGATGAACCTTTGTGTACAAACTCAGGTCTGTTATGCCACACCCATTACTGTATCTAAGCACCTACTGTACACACACAATTTTCATATGTATTATGTTATAGGCTCCCAACCCCCATGGATGTCTTAACACCCAGAGGTGTCACTAACACATCATGACCATCTTATCCTCCTTCTATTAGATTAGAGAGGGTGTTGGGCGGTGGGGTGGGGGAAGATCTTGGTATTGGAAACACAGAGAACCATTGTATTATATGACAAAGTAACAAAAGACCTTCTTGCAGCAGATGTATGCAAAAGGCCAGGATTAAAATAGCAGTAAGAACTTTAACTCTGACTTGAGTGACTAAAATCTGAGACTTAGTGCAATGTTAACATATGGGATTTTTGTGCCATAATAGTAATTTGACTGTATAGAAGTGCCAGCGGTTCTGAAGGCCACTAGGGACTTCACTTTTGCTATTGATCTTGCAGAAAAGGAACTTAAATACCATGACAGATGTTGTTTATGTAGGTCCGAATAGAGTTTGAAACTCAATTTATAAAATACCAGTCAATGAAAGTGTTAGAAAATTATCTTTCAACAGGTTTGTGTGCTTGCGGGGAGCAGGAGAAGAGACAACCTGCCCATCCTGTAACTTTGCTAAATTCTTCTGGGTCTAGTTGGCTGGTTATGCCCATACTGGGAAAAGTGCAGCTGGCACATTTATATATGCACTGTCCCTTGAGTGCATTATGGTCGACAACTGCCTTTCAGTGGCGTCTGAAAGGAAAATTATGTTGATTGTTTTTTAATTTTCATCTTCAGATCGCATGTTCCCGTAATGCAATGCAGCCTAGACTTCTAAGGGCAGGTCATATTTGATTGTAATAGCAGTTAGTCCTTTGGATGGAATTGAGTGTTCGGGAGAGATGCAATACTCCATAAGAACATCCACTCAGCTCTAGTCTTGGGTTGCATTTTTAAATGGTGACAAGCAGGCTTCTGTGAGCAGTAAATATAACATCTGAAGAGACTCTTGGAAGGAAGACAATGTGGATTGTGAACGATCCACTGTTGTGACCCGCTCCAGATGTGCTATGTTTGTCTTTCTCCCAGAGGATAGAAGCATCTTTGTGTGAAGTGCACACTGGTCTTCATATTGGAAGAGAAGGTTAAAGGATTAGCTTCTCTAGTATCAACCCTGTGTTGCATCAGAGAAAATGAAGACTTTCTGGCTAGAAGACACCATTTGGTACTACAGGTACAGCATGCTGCAGAATCAGACAGGGCAGTGCAGAATGAGGAAGAAATTAGCAGCATGTGGCCTCCAGAAGAAGAAAGAGGAGAACTCCTGAACCCCCAGTGCAGACAGAGATAAGAAACCACTTTCAGGCTCTTTGCACAGGAACTATGGTGGAGAAAGATTTGGAAGAGTTATCAACGGGAGACCGCATCGACCGGAAGGCCTGGGAAGCATTGACCTAGGGATGGGGGGGTTCCACAACCACCACTCCCAAGAGGAGGAGATGGGTGGGAGGGTATGATTGGGGGCTCTCTCCTAAGGGGAAATGGAGTCATCCAGGGGTGAAAGTAAGTTAAAGGACTTACCGGTACGTTGGAAGTCCTGGTCAGGGGCGGAGCCTCAACTGGAAGAGGCAGGGACTTAGCCTCCGACTCTTTAAATCAAGATTTAAAGGGCCCAGGGCTCCAGCTGCCACTGCAGGGGAGCCCCAGACCCTTTAAATCACTGAGGAGTCCTGGGGAGTCCCGGCTGCCTATGCTACCCCAGGGCTTCCGGGCTCTGGCAGAGCTTTAAAGGGCCCGAGGAGGTAGCAGCAGCCAGGAGCCTAGGGCCCTTTAAATCCCTGCAAAGCCCTGATGCTGGAGCCCTGGGTTAGCACCCATGGAGCCCCGGGTCCCTTTAAATTCCCTCCAGAGCTCCACTGCCACTACCCCAGGGCTCTGGCAGCAGGGTTCAGGTGGAGATTTAAAGGGCCCTGGAGCTCCAGCTGCCTGCTATCGGCCTGGCCTTTTAAATCCCCCCCCCAGCGCTGCGGCCGGAGTCCTGGAGTAGCGGCAGCGGGGCTTTGGTGGAGACTCGCTGCTGCTCCCCAGGGCTATGGTAGCAGGGCTCAGGAGGGATTTAAAGGGCTCCGGGCGGTAGCAGCTGCTGCAGTCCCGAGCCCTTTAAATCTCCACTGGAGCCCTGCTGCTGGAGCCCTGGAAGAGTGGCGGTGGGCTGTGGCGGGGATTTAAAGGATCCCAGGGCTCCAGCCCTGCTACCGCCT
>ML677333.1:53484437-53733691 GCA_007922305.1 Dermatemys mawii | reverse complement strand
TTAAACCCCCACCAGAGCCCCGTGGCTGTAGCCCTGGAGAGCGGTGGCGAGTCTCTGCCGAAGCCCTGCTGCTGCTACCCCAGGGTTCCAGCTGTGGGACTCTGCAATTTAAAGGGCTTGGGGCTCCAGCTGCTTCTGGGAGCCCCAGGCCCTTTAAATTGTTTCCTGTGGAAGCCGGTCCTGGTATGGAGAACTGGCTCTTGCCGGTATGCCGTACTGGTGCGTACTTGCTTTCACCTCTGCTGCCAAGATAATGACCTTGAGTGGGTCACTGTGGACTATGTGGGAAGAAGGATAAAGGAGTGTGAGGCACAAGTAGTGTTCTCATCCTTCCTCCTTGGTGAAGGAAAAGGCCCAGGTAGGGACCATTGAATTGTGAAGGTAAATACATGGTTGCACACGTGGTGCCTGAGAGAGGGATTTGGATTCTTTGACCATGGGATGTTCCAGGAAGGAGGATTGCTAAGAAGAGAATTGGCTGATTTGATTGCAGAGCCACTGGCCATTATCCTTGAAAATGCATGGTGATTAGGGGGAGGTCCCGGACACTTGGAAAAAGGCAAATGTAGTGCCCATCTTTAAAAAAGGGAAGAAGGAAAATCTGGGTAACTACAGACTGGTCTGCCCTTCAGTCCCTGGAAAAATCATGGAGTAGGTCCTCCATGAATCCTTTTTAAAGCACATGGAGAGGAAGGTAATCAGGAACAGTCGACATGGATTCACCAACAGCAAGTTATGCCTGACCAACCTGATTGACTTCTGTAATGAGATAACTGTCTCTGTAAATATGGGGAAAGCGGTGGATGTGATATATCTTGATTTTTGCAAAGCTTTTGATACAGTCTCCCACAGTATTCTTGTCAGCAAGTTTAGAAAGTGTGGACTGGATGAATGGACTATAAGGTGGTGAGAGAGCTGGTTAGATTGTTGGATTCAACAGGTAGTGATCAATGGCTTGAAGTCTAGTTGGCAGCTGGTATCAAGTGGAGTGCCCCAGGGGTCAGTTCTGGGGCTGGTGTTGTTCAACATCTTCATTATCTGTATGATGGGATGGATTGCATTGTCAGCAAGATTGCAGATGACACTAAATTGAGCGCAGAGGCAGATATGCTGGAGGGTAGGGACAGGGTCAAGAGTGACCTAGACAGATTGGAGAATTGGGTCAAAAGAAATCTGAGGTCCAACAAGGACAAGTGCAGAATCCTGCACTTAGGATGGAAGAATCCCATGTACTGCTACAGGCTCAGGACTGACTGACTGGCTGGATAAGCAGCAGCTCTACAGAAGAGGACCTGGGGATTACAGTGGATGAGAAGCTGGATATGAGTCAACAGTGTACCCTTGTTGCCAAGAAGCCCAATGACATATTGGGTTTCATTAGTAGGATCATTACCAGTAAATCCAGGGAAGTGATAATTCCCCTCTATTCAGCACTAGTGAGGCCACATCTGGAGTATTGCATCCACATCCCCCCACTACAGAAAGAATGTGGACAAACTGAAGAGAGTCCAGTGGAGGGCAACTAAAATGTGTGCTGGAGCACATGACTTATGAGGAGACGCTGAGGGAACTGGGCTTATTTAATCTGCAGAAGAGAAGAGTGGGCGGGGAAGGGGGTGAGGGTTGATAGCTGCTTTCAACTACCTGAAGAGGGGGGTTCCAAAGAGGATGGAGCCTAAGCTGTTTTCAGTGGTGGCAGCTGACAGAACAAGGAGCAATGGTTTCAAGTTGCAGTGTGGGAGGTGTAGGTTGGATATTAGGAAAGACTATTTCACTAGAAGAGTGGTGAAGCACTGGAATGGGTTACCTAGGGAGGGGGGTGGGATCTCCATCCTTAAAGGTTTGTAAGGCCTGACTTGACAAAGCCCTGACTGAGATGATTTAGTTCATTGGTCCTGGACTAGATGACTTCCTAAAATCTCTTCCAACCCTAATTTTCTATGATTTGAACTCAGCAGTATAAAAGTAGTTTCATGCATGTAAATACCAGCTTAGAAACTTCCATCATGATTAGAATACTCCCTCCTCCTATGACAGACAAAGCAATGCCACTTTCTTCATTGGACATCTCAGTCCTGCTACTCCATTGCCTTACACCTTCTGTAGTCCTTTACCCAGAAGACTGCGGGAGTGAAATGTTACCAGATCAGGTACTATTTTATATGTACTGTGCATTGATGTGAATGACTGCTTAAAGTGCAGACCCTTTGTTCAGTACTTTCCTTCTTGCTTTAAAACAATAGTCTGAGTACATAGCAGTGGCCTTTCACACACTCTCCCCTCTATTAGTATGAGCAGCATCTCCTCTGCAATTCTTATCTTTTGGGAAGAGTTTTCCAACACAGCTCTACCTCTTCAGCTAAAACATATCTCTTCTCTCTAATACTCTCTCCTTAAGCTGTCACAATATTAAATTGAAAGTAGCTTTATTCTTGCGTATCTGATGAATGCTACTCTTTCCAAATAGATGAGGGTGGTCACCTTTCTAGCATTTTTCGTAATGGTGTTTTTGTGTGAGCTTTGGAGTATTTAGTTCAAATAAATATCCAATAGTTTGGATTCTTATCCTACCCTTTAGGCTCTACTAAACTGTAGTAGGCATCTCAAAAGAACAGTCTTGCCTGAAACAGTGCCAGGGCGTCCTGCTTCTGGCTAGCACTATATGAGAAGCAGTGTGATACCTCTTTAGTTTTGCATGGGGCTGGAAGCAGAAGTGAAGAGACAACACTAATATTCACTTTCATTTAACCAAATTAGATCAGTTCTCCAAATTTGGTTCTGAGTTTAGGCCAAGTTTTGGATCGGTTATGACTCTAGCAACTGAATGAATCCATTGTTATGATCTATGGTCCCCGTCTCCCCCACCCCCGCAAAATAATAGGAGCTGAGCACATTCAGCACCTTTTTAGAGACAATCTTACCTTAAAAGACTTTGAGGTTGGGAGCAATGTGGTCAATGGTAGTTGTAAAGGGGGCAGGGAAGTAGACATTCAGGCCCCTCTTAAACTCCACTTCCCTTCTGCCCTGTTGCTGAAAGCCTTGCTTGCTTCCTGGATTCCAAAACCTCCCTTTTCAAGTGCCAAAAACATTAACTATCTTTACCCTTGCCTGCCTCCAGGACCATAATGCCTAGTCAATATAAAACTCTGCAGCAAATTGAAATAATAAAATGTAGGAGCAACACAAAACCCACTTAACTCAATATCTACACCCCTCCCTCCAGGAACCCTGTAGTGATTTTTTTTTCATAATTTTGTTCAATAAAAATATCTGTACCTGCAGATGCCCCTTAATTCAGCAGGACCAGGGTAGTGTATGAACTGCCATTGGGGGAAGCTAGTCCCCAGCTCCTCCTATTTTGTTTGAAGCCCCACCTTTTCTGCCCCTTCCCCTGCTAGACTAGCCCAGAACATTTCTACTGTGGCCCCTAGTCCCAGGGGACAAGCAGACAGTGACTTAGGAGCATTTAGAAAATGTTACAAATACATTTTAATATCTACTCATTTTGTTTTCTCAGCATTGTTTGGGGTTTGATTTATAGTAATGGCAAAAGTTGGGGCGGCAAGGGGCAGACGGGAGGGAGGGAGCAGGAGGGAATAGAATACATGGAGTCATCCTTAGTCCCAGTCCATTAAATCAATAGAATTAAATCAGGAGTGAATTTGGAATAAAATACATATTTATCCTGTGTGGCTTTATTTGTTTTTTTTATTTGCTAATTGAAAATTAACTGTTGTACTTGCACAGAGTTAGAGGCTGCAAGGGTTGGTGTGGTGGAGGCAGCTGTCAGGGATCCCCAAGTTTTGCCCCTGCTGCAGTTGTCTTTTTGGGGGGATCAATACAACCCACCCCTGTCCTTCCTCTATTCTCGGAGCTGCCAAAACAGTGGTACAGAGCTCCTTGAGTTGACTCTGCATCTAGCACAAGGCACTCCAAGTAGAAAGGATAATTTCCCCCAGAGAGGACTTACACCTGCCCCTTTGTGCTAACCTAGCAAGAGAAGAGAGGTAATGGCACAATAAGGAATTGGACACTGAGGCTTCAATTTTTTCAGCAGTTCTGTGCACCCATAACTGCAGTTGTAGTCAGTGGGAGCTGTGGATGCTCTAAATATCTTGCAATCATTTTAATTTTAAAAATACTGTAGAATTAATTAGAAATGAGCAAATACATGTCAGGCAATATATGTATCTTCTTCATTGTACATTATGAGCAATAACCCTTGTTGTAGATGCAACATCTGCTACTTACTCCACTCTTTGTAGCTGCTGTGAATGTAACTCTGCTTTTACTATGAACTTGAAAATGGGTTGTTTTAAACATAACCACAGAAGGTAGCAAGGATGTTAGAAAATCACATTCAAAAATTATTTTCTATCTGCAAGTATTCACCACCACCCAGAATCATTTTTATTTCCTCTGTCTCACACATCACGTAATCTAGAAAGAATGGGAAAACAATTAAAATTCAAGCCCTCTTGCAGAATGAATAATTGATAGATATTTTCAGTTAAATATTTATTTCATTAAATGTAGTCTGTGGAAAAACAATAAGTTCTTTCCTGACCAATATGTGACTTCTGTGGTTTTGGCTTATTGAGGCTTAACCTACATGGTTCTTTTTACAACCTCACCCTAATTCAGAAGCTAAAAGATTCTAATCAGTGCCTCCGCAGCGTTCTGGCTCGAGGCTTTGGCGGTACTCCAGAACTCTTCATCTATCACAGAGCAAAACTTATACCAACCCATATGGCTCATTTGGAAAATGGCCCACAATGATGACTGCAGAAGCAGTGCTTACTTAGGTTAGGGTGAACGCTGCTTTGAGAGGGAGGGCTCTCAAAGTAGAATAATACCTCCCACCTGCTCACTTATTTTAAAAGCAGCACTTCAGTTACGCCTGCTTTCTGCATAGAGAGACATTTATATATTAGATCAGGAACACTCTAAACTTTGTTTTGTTTTCCTTAAGTCAGTTTTGCCCTCACAAATATACTTGTTTAATTCCTAATTCAGTCCATGGGGGCTGCATATATATATATATATATCTAAGAATGGTTTCAGAGCGGTAGCCGTGTTAGTCTGGATCAGCAAAAAGAATGAGGAGAACTTGTGGCACCTTAGAGACTAACAAATTTATTTGGGCATAAGCTTTTGTGGGCTAAAACCCACTTCATCAGATGCACGGAGTGGAAAATACAGTAGGAAGATATATACAGAGGACATGAAAAGATGGGGGTTGCTATACCAACTCTAATGAGACAAATCAGTTAAGGTGGGCTATAATCAGCAGGAGAAAGAAAAAGCTTTTTGTAGTGATAATCAGGATGGCCCATTTCAAGCTGGTAAGATCACTTGCAGGGAGATATACAGCATTAAGTTAGAACTGCTGACACAAAGGAGGGACTGACTAGAGAAGAGATGTCGATTGCAATCAGTCCATCTATCCTCACAGTTGCACAAAACGTATATGCAGATATTAGCAACCTCAGGGGATTCTGTGATTGATGATCTATTATGATCCCTAGCACACTTCACCCTACTGTGTATGTTTAAATTGAAGCTTTGCTTTGTTTGTGCATAGGCCCTTTTTAGTCGTTAAGAACTACGATGTGCAGCAGGGCCTGGGGGATTGAAAACCTGTCTCATACAAACATAATTACTGTAGCTTGAGTGCCAGCAACCTTATTGTTAATCTTGCCTGAGCGTTTCCATTCCGACACCCCTCTTTCAGGTATTTAAAGGCTGTTTCGTAATGCATATGCACAAGAAGGCCAGATTAAAGATGCACAGGCAGTGTTAATTCTGGCCTTTATTAACTTTTCAGGGCCTGACTTTGTATCCTTAATAATGTTGTTTTAATGTAATTTTTGTGTATAATTTTCTATATGTTTAAAAAAGGAAACTGAAAAACAGAAGTTCTTTCATGTGGCATTAGATTGATACTCACGTGGATCATTAGTAGGCTGGAACCTTTAGATCCATTGCACACATCTCTGCTGCTTGAGCTAACAAAATAACTGATAGCAGTACTAGGTTGTTATCCTCTATGTGGATTAGCAGTAGAGGGGGATGGGACATTTTGCCAGTGGGTTTCAAAGATATCTGCTGACAGCAAAAGACATGGTAAGAATCAAGGATCATGGGTTCCCTTGCAGACTCTGGAGGAATGTGTGCTGCAGTGGGCACTGACTCTTCTACTCGTTTTCCCCTAGTTTGACCCCTTCTGTCCTATCACCTCCATGAATCCTCCTGCCCTCATCTAGTCAGTGCCAGTCTCTACTTCTGAGAGCCTTCTGATCCCAGCCCTAGGCTCCCCGTTTTCCCACTCCCAGTCTCCATGCCCATCTAGTACCAGTTTTCTCTCCTCCTCCCCAGTCTGTCTCTGTGTTCCTCCAGCACTCACCTGCTCATGTTGCCCATGCCTCCATAGGAGCCAGTGCTCCCAGTCCCAATCTCCCTCCCCAGGCTTCTCATCCATTCTCAGTGTCCTCACCTCCCCTGGCTCCTTGTCCCAGTTGCTTTGCCCAGCCAGTCACACCCTAACTTCTTGTCCAATCTTTCTCACCAACATCCTTATCGCTTCCCATGCCTATGGCTTCTCAGGCTCCTTGCCCGGCCAGTCCCAGTCTCCACCACCAGGCTCTGTGTCTCAGTCTATTCCCTGGCCCTCACTCACAGTGCCCTATGTCTGGCTCTTGTCTCCTCTGCATTAGAATCAGACTATTCCTTCCACTATGTTGCCTGGGTAGCAATAGAGTGTGTGTGGGTGGGTGGGTGGTGTCACTGAGAGCCCAGGAGAGTCCACTTCCCTGTTCTCAGTGCCAATGACTGGACACACCCTACCCAGGAGCAGCCATAGCTAAAAGCCTAGCCTAGCTTTGCTCCTGGACTGGAACATGCTCCATTGATCTGTGGGGTTGGCACATGTGTTGTCTGTTCAGCACAAGGAGCTGTGACAGGCCTCGAGCATGCTCAGTGAGGATGAATCTTTCAAGACTTTTAGCTGTTAAGCTATAGAAAATTTCAACAAAACGTGCAGATGTGACTTTCAGAAATATAACTTGGCCAAATTTGGACAGATTTTCACAGTGACGGCAAAAAGCGCATCCCTGACACAAAGGCAACATCCCTGTCAAATTTAAAGTCCCTATTCTAAAGCATAGGGGCCTTTCCAAGGAAAAGGTCACTAGAACAATTTTAACATTGAAAAATAATTTTATTTTCCTTAGTCTCATTCTTGGAAATGGCTGGTTTGGATGAAATTTTCCACAGTTGAGCTGGAGGCAGACATCTGGCATGGAAAATTTCAGCCAGAGTGGTTTAAGTTTGGCAAAGTTATAAGTGACTGAAATTGGGGCCTTATAATGGGCGGTGTTGGACAACATTAATAATAGGTGGTGCTACCAGCACCGCCATAAATTTTATCATTTTTTCTTTATTTTCCATACATATTTATTTCCCTTTTTATTCTCTGATGTCCACACCCATCATCTCTGTGTCCTGTTCCACCACCAAGCAGACCTCTGGTTGTGGGCTAGACAAGGACCCAAAGCACTAGCTGCTGTCTCCGTCCCAGTTGCCTTCGTTCAGGAAAGACTTTTAGGCTTAAGATTTCAGCCAAGAGTGGGATGTTTATCTGGCAGTGGCTTCTTCCTCGCTCATGACATGTGCTTATGGTGGGTTTCCACATGCTGGCTCTGTTTCAGGGCTTGCAGGCCTGCTCTCCCTCTGTATACAAGCCATGAATATGAAGGATCAGAGGTGCTCCCTCATTCTGTCCTGAGGCAGGGATGTGTAGTGAAAGACACAGGGGTCCTGATGTTCCAGATGCCTCTCTTGGCCAAAGTCTGTTTGCTCTCATAGCAGTATAAATCAATTCAAATTCTACTGGTACAGAAAAGATGCTGTAAGTGCCAGCATACCATCTTGACCCAGTTTTAGCTGTGCGTAAACAAGTGCTGTGGTCACCATTTGAGTCAACATTTGTGGACAAGAATCAGAGGGGTAGCCGTGTTAGTCTGGAATTGCAGAAGTGACAAAGAGTCCTGTGGCACCTTAAAGACTAACTGAAATTTTTTTCAGAGCATGAGCTTTCGTGGGCTAATACCCACTTCGTCGGATGCATGCAGTGGAAGTATCCAGGGGCAGGTATAAATAGGTAGGCAAGAACCAGGTGGGAGATCACAAGGTTAGTCCAATCAGGCTGAACCAGCTTGTTATCTCTAATCAGGGAGGGTGAGGTGTTCCTCTAGCAGCTGAACTGGAGGTGTGAATAGCGAGAGAAGAGAAGCTGCTTTTGTAGTTAGCTAGCCATTCAAAATCTCTATTCAGTCCCAGATTGATTGTGTCAAATTTGCAAATGAATTGCAGCTCTGCAGTCTCTCTTTGCAGTCTGGACTTGAAGTTTTTTTGCTGCAAAATGCTGACCTTTAAATCTTCTATGGTGTGTCCGGTGAGGTTGAAGTGCTCTCCTACAGGTTTTTGAATATTGCCATTCCTGATATCTGATTTGTGTCCATTTATCCTTTTTTGTAGGGACTGTCCAGTTTGGCCGATGTACATAGCAGAGGGACATTGCTGGCACATAATGGCGTATATTACATTGGTAGATGTGCAGGTGAATGAACCAGTGATGGTGTGGCTGATCTGGTTTGGTCCTGTGATGGTGTTGCTGGTGTAGATGTGTGGGCAGAGTTGGCATCGAGGTTTATTGCATGGATTGGTTCCTGAGTTAGAGTTATTATGGCGCAGTGTGCTGTTGCTGGTGAGAATATGCTTGAGGTTGGCAGGCTGTCTGTAGGCCAGGACTGGCCTGCCTCCCAAGGCCTGTGAAAGTGAGGGATTGTTGTCCAGGATGGGTTGTAGATCACTGATGATGCGTTGGAGAGGCTTTAACTTAGGACTGTAGGTGATGGCCAGTGGTGTTCTGTTGTTTTCTTTCTTGGGCTTGTCTTGCAGCAGCAGACTTCTGGGTACACATCTGGCTCTGCTGATCTGTGTCCTTATTTCCTTGTGCGGGTATTGTAGTTTTGAGAAAGCTTGGTGGAGATCTTGTAGGTGTTGGTCTCTGTCTGAGGGGTTGGAGCAAATACGATTGTACCTCAGTGCTTGGCTGTAGACAATGGATCGTGTGGTGTGCCCGGGGTGGAAGCTGGTGGCATGAAGGTAGGCATAGCTGTCAGTAGGTTTTCGGTATAGGGTGGTGTTGATGTGGCCGTCATTAATTTGCACCGTGGTGTCCAGGAAGTGGACCTCCTGTGTAGACTGGTCCAGGCTGAGGCGGATGGTGGGGTGGAAGCTGTTGAAATCATGGTGGAATTCTTCCAGAGTTTCTTTCCCATGGGTCCAGATGATGAAGATGTCATCAATGTAGCGTAGATAGAGGAGGGGCGTGAGTGAACGAGATTTGAGGAAGTGTTGTTCCAGGTCAGCCATAAAGATGTTGGCATACTGTGGGGCCATGCGGGTGCCCATAGCGGTGCCACTGGTCTGGAGGTATATATTGTCACCAAATTTGAAATAATTGTGTGTGAGGATAAAGTCACAGAGCTCAGCAACCACTTGTGCTGTGGCATCATCAGGGATACTATTCCTGACAGCTTGTATTCCATCTTTGTGTGGGATGTTTGTGTAGAGAGCCTCTACATCCATGGTGGCTAGGATGGTGTTTTCTGGAAGGTCACCAATGAAGGTCACCAATGAAGGTCAGCTGCTAGAGGAACACCTCACCCTCCCTGATTAGAGATAACAAGCTGGTTCAGCCTGATTGGACTAACCTTGTGATCTCCCACCTGGTTCTTGCCTACCTATTTATACCTGCCCCTGGATACTTCCACTGCATGCATCCGACGAAGTGGGTATTAGCCCACGAAAGCTCATGCTCTGAAAAAAATTTCAGTTAGTCTTTAAGGTGCCACAGGACTCTTTGTCACTTCAACATTTGTGGACAGATGCCAGTTCTTTCCTGCCCTATAGGTAGACAAAACCTGAGGTATCTCAGCTACAACCATTTTGGCAAATGGTGAATTTTTATAGCAACCTGTGGGGCTGAAAAATAATCTTGCAGTTCTGTTTCTTCACTGACCCATTCTCCTTTACGATGTCTGTTGTTGCATTCCAGATCAAGATAGAGAAGGAGTTCAGTAGTCTGTACAAAAGAATGTTTGAACCACTCCACGTACCTCCAGAACTATTCCAGAGATTAACTGGACAATTCTGCAACATTCAGACATTAAAAACAGGTCAAGCATATGCTGCAGAGGACAAAACATCAGTTGATGATCGACTAAGTATCCTGCTAAAGGGAAAGTATGTACTACATATAGTTTGGGAAAGTCTTGTGTATTGCATGATGGTAGAATGAAAAAAATTCTAAGGAAGGTCATTTTAAAAAGAATTGTTCATAATGTACAGTAAAGTCTATGTTATCCGGCCTGAACCAACTAGAAAGTTCTATAAACTGACAATTCTAATCTTCATAGAAAGTCCAGTTTATAACACTACCTGGCTCCGTGGAAGCAGCGACATGGGAAGGAATGGCCATGAGGGATTCGGACTATGGGAAGCTGAGGGATGGGAGAGAGGGCGGGGTGCAGGCTCTGGGAGGGAGTTTGGATGCGGGAGGGGTTTAGGAGTGCTGGAGCTGGGGGAGTGCTCACCTCGGGTGGCTCCGTGCAAGCGTTGACCTGTCCCTACTGCTCCTAGGCAGAGGTGCGGATAGGCCACTCTGCATGCTGCCACCTGCAGGCGCCACCCTTGCAGCTCCCATTGGCTGTAGTTCCTGGCCAATGGGAGCTGCAAAGCCAGCTGATTGGAGATGCGCCGACTCATAACTTCCCTTGATCAGACTTTGTTCATGAAGCTGCTGTGGCATTCTAGCTAGAGTTTAAAGCTGATATTCCCTTACAGGCTGTGTATCACCATCTATCCTCTTTCTCTAGGAGTGCTAGTGGCACCCTATGTCACTTTGTGGGTGTATCAAACCCAAGATATTGAAAGGACATCTGATAGATATAGTATTCTGCCTACTGGATGCTGCCTTCTTGGTAGACCTGAGCAATTTTTTTGGCTGAAACTCTTTTTCAGTGAAATATGCAGATTTGACAACATTGGAATGTTTAGTGAATTTGTGTAGGCTTTGCTGAATTGTTGGAGTGGAAATAAACCCTAATAGGTAAATAAATAAAAAACCCAAACCTTTTTATTATGACATTTTTCTCAACGGTGCTTCAGTTTTTCACTTCAAAACAACTTCATTTCAAAATTTCTCTTTGGGATATTTCCTCTCTCTGATTTTCATGGGAAAAAAAAAAAAAGCTTTTTAAAATGGTTGAAACGGAGACAAAATATTCACCAAAAATGTCCAAAAAATTGTTTTCTGCTTGACCCACAACAGCGCTGTTTGTTTGTTTTTGTTTTGGAATTGCTAGCAAACCAAAAATATCTACTATTCACACAGCTCTGCTTCTAGGTTTTTATTCTAGAAATATAGCCCTGAAAGCAGTATTTCTGGGGATTATATCAGGCAACTTAAATTGGCTGATGCTGTGATGTTATTACAAAAACACCACCTTTTAAAGGATATAGTACTTATTTCAAACCAGGTCGCATGTTTGAAGATGTGATACTGCTCCCTTTAGAATCTAAGAGAGTTTTGACAAAACTTAGTTTATTTGGCTGACAAGTAGGTCAGATGGTTGGTGGAAATTCCCTGAGAGGTGAATGTTTCAGTGACCTCTCTGAGTTCTGTATTATCATTGTCAATATTCACATTCAAATTTAGATTCTTATTCTACCTTATGGTTTTTAAATGTTCTAACAAATATTTTTATCATCAGAATGAAGGTCTCCTATCGAGGGCATTTTCTGCATAATATTTACCCCTGTGCCTTTATAGATTCTCCTGAATTTCGATCAACTCAGATGAACCGGGGTGAGAAATTCCAGGTATGTTTCTGTTTGGCTGTCACTGGATATGAACTTAATGAGCAGTGAATTTATTGACTTACACAGTTTTGCTAGTTGTTTTTTTTTATTTAATGTCGGGCCATTTAAAAGGTACTCCTGACTAGTACTTGATTTCAGAATATTAGTTTTTTCACTGACAAATCTCAGTATTGGCTTGTTCTGTGCTGTTTTTCCCCCCACAGTTCATATATTTTAATTCTATTTAATAGGATCTGCACCCCCTGTGCAGCACATAGAAATTAGGAGGAGGCTTGGAATTGTCAACAAAATGTTGAGTGAAATATGTATAGGTTAAAAAGATGCCATCAAACTGAAATGTAGCAAGTTTTTAAAAAAGTGAATTTCAGGTACTACAGCTGCCTCTGGTTCACCTGATTTACAATCACATTTTTTTATCATTTTAATTTTTCCCCCTTTCTACTATTGCTGTATGTGTCACGCTCACAGTTAAGACTGTAATCCTGCAAACATGCACATACATCACTTTAGGCACCTTAGTTGTCCCTGTAGGTGGGTCTCTGCTGGATTTCGGTTTATCTGACTCTACTGGGAAAGTATGAAGCTGGATGTACGCAACATGTTGTCAAATGCACAAAGATGATAAACTGAAAAAATATTTTCCCCCTTTTAAACTCTTTTAGTTACAGTAATCTTAGGTGTTAATTGTATCTGCTTTTTTTAAAAAAAAGGAATTACAAGTATGAAGTTAGTGTCCCTTTAAATGTGTTCAATAAAAAAAGCTAATGTGTGCATATATTACAGTTGTCATTCAGTAGTAATTACTTATATTTGGGTCACTCTATGTCCTTATTTTCTTTTTGTGTTCCCAAAAATGTAAAGCTAATTTATTGTATGAGATGATGTCTTTAAGGAGCAGGCCTCCTTTTTTGAACACAGGCACACAAAAATCATCCTTATGATTAAGAGTAAAACTTAGTTTATATTCAGACAAAACTCCCAGTGACTTCAACAGGAGCATCACCAGAGATGAAAGTGGGCAGGTACAGCGTACCAGTAAGAAGTGGCCACCGCTACCAGCCCGTACATAGCCAACAGCACTTTAACGTTGCTGCCCCTTTTACCTAGCTGCCCCAGGGCTGCCAACGAGGAGAGGAGGAGGGGCCAAAAGGGGCAGCTGTCCTGGGGCCCGGTGATTTAAAAGGGCCCAGGGCTCCTGGCCACTGCTGCTGCTATCACAGCAGCAGCCGGAGACCAGGCCCTTTAAATCGCAGCCAGATCCTGAAGCAGCATGGAGGGGCTGACTGGGGGAAGCTATGGATAGCCCCTCCCCTTCTGTCCAAGGCCCCACCCCTTCCAGGGGCCCAGGGTTGGACTCCCGTACCAGTATGTCTTTTATATTACATTCACTCCTGAGCATCACATAAGTGAGGGCTGCAGGAACTGACGCCTCATATAACATGCCATAGAGTAGGATATTGGAGACAGAGAGTAATCTTAGCGGTTCTCACTTTTAGGTTTAGCTGATCTGATACTATAACATAGAGTGACACTATTATTTGTATTATTGTATCATCGAGGGGCTCATTGTACTAGGTGCTGTACAAATGCAGAACACAAAGACAGTCCCTGCCCCAAAGAGTTTACAATCTGATCTCATTACATTGGTGTGATTCCAGAGTAATGCCAACAGAGATTAATGTGACTGACAGTTGATGGCCTTGCCCTCTGAAGGAAAACGGTGTGGCTATAACGGGTCTCAAACATATGGCCCCCTAAACTCTCCATGCAGCCCCATTTCCCCCTCCCCCTCAGAGTTATTTCCTGTGGCCTCCAAGCTCCCCTCACCTGCCACCCCCACTCTTCCCAGCGTGCTGCGTCCTCTCTCCTCTGCCTACCTCCGCATGTTTCCCACCACCAAACAGCTGTTTGGCAGAGCTTAGCGCTTTCCAGAAGGGATGGGGGAGGAGTGGGGAGCTGCGCGCTTAGGGGAGGAGGCGGGGTGGGGCGGAGATTTGGGGAAGGGGTTGGAATGGGGCAGGGAGGTGGTAGAGTTGGGGTGGGGAATTTGGAGAAGGGGTTGGAATGGAGACAGGGTGAGGGTGGGAAGAGGCAGGGCAGGAGTGGGAGCCTCATGGAAGGGGTGGAGTGGGGGTGGGACCGGGGGCAGAAGGGTGGAGGTGCCGCTTTTGTACCTTTATATGAAAAAGGTGACAGTGATGCAGCCCTTGGGCCAATGTACTAGTCCTCATGTGGCCCTTGTGGTGATTTGAATTGAGATCCCTGGGCCATAACATCTCTTAGGACTTGACCCCATTGCTTAATCTGATTCCAATTACAGTCAATGGAAAGACACTCATTAACTTTAGTTGGAGTTGGATCAAGCCCTTCCTGCCATGTTAAAGAACAATGCTGTTGTCTGAGAAATTCCCTGTCTTTCTATCTGCATGCCGTACGCAGTGATCATGGTTTCTAAAGGTCTTGTTTACATGAGGAAATTTCCCAGAACTATTATACCAGTAAAATTGTAGCACTATAGTTTTACTGGTATAACTCCCCATGCAGGCACTCTTATGCAGAATAACATTCTTATACAAACATTCTTATGCAGAATAACATTTGCTAATGTTGCTTTAGAAGTTCTGGAAGATGAACAGATGGCTGAAAGTATTAGACCCAAAATACTAAAATCAGTACCAGCTGTTTTGCTAGTTCCTTACATGTTACTATTCCAATCTATGACTGTGCAGTAGTTACTGGATTGTGACTCTCATCTTGCCAGGAAGGGAGGCAGGTTTGGTGTAGCATCTAAGTCAGTGACTGAGATAATATGTTCCAGGCAAGAACTTGGCATAAGGCCAAGGAGAGATGATTGTGAAGATATATTCACTAAAGGAATCCTGCACACTTGCAATCCTCTTCATACAATCTTTCCTTTAGAAGATGATCAGACATTGATTAATGCTATTGAAGGGAAATAGTTTAGCATCAAATTTCACCTACCTTAAAATTAATATAATCTTGTATGGTATAACCTTCACTTTCTAGATTTTTGTTTTGAATCTCATCACTCTGACCTTAAATAAAGAAATCTCATAAGGAATGTTCATGCAGGGATTATATTTAAATGATCTATAGAACCTTTTATGCCCCATCCACTGACTGTGCTGATGATCAAATACTCTTTTCAAACCTGTACTTTTAAGAACTATTACAAAAAACAGAGACCAAAATGTATCAGCTTTCCTGGACACTTAAATACAGACCTAAAAGTCGCAGTTCTTCTACAAAAAAGTTCAAAAACAGACTCCAACAAGAAACTGCAGAACTGGAATTAATTTGCAAACTAGACATCATTCAATCACGCTTGAATAAACACTGGGAGTGGCATTATACAAACTAAAACTATTTCCCCATGCTGATTTTGCCCCTACTGTTACTCACAACTTCTTGTCAACTGTTTGAAATGGGCCATCCTGATTATCACTAGGAACATTTTTTTCTCCTGCTAATAATAACCCACCTTAATTGATTTGTCTTGTTAGAGTCGGTATGGCAAATCCCATCTCTTCATGTTCTGTGTGTATCTATATATTTTCCACTCCATGCATCTGATGAAGTGGGTTTTAGCCCATGAAAGCTTATACCCCCCAAAATTTGTTAGTCTCTAAGGTGCCACAAGTAGTCCTCGTTCTTTTCACTTAAAACCTGTGTCTAGTACGTGACAGTGCTCCCTCACCTTCTGAAATTTATACCTATTTAATTTATTTTAAGGAGAGAAAAAAGGCTACAAGTAACTTAGAAAAGAAATAACCATATGAGTCTGACTTTTGTTTACTTGTTTTTGTAAAATAAGTGATTTAAATATGGCTACAGCAGTACTGAACTGTGATATAGTGGTTTCTGTGTGCTACTGCCCTCTTCTGGCTAGAATGTTAGACCTGCTCAAGTGTTTATAAGTTTGTAATTGTCTTCCTGAAAAGGGGATGTAAACCTCTCTGTAACTTCCATAGCAGTACTGCTGATGACTAATTGATTTGATTGTTTAGCACAAGTGTCGAAGGCTTGGCTTTATAAAAAGGTCATGAATTCTGCTGTAGCTGATGACAGGACAAATCAAGCTGTAATAATTTGTATGAGATTTCAAAACATTAAAATATCACTAATATCTTTTTCATATACCAACTGTGCCAACATGTAGTAACTATGAGTAACTTTACTGACATAAGTAGTCTTAGCACGTCACTGGGACTAGTCACATGAGTAAAGAGAGATTTTTCCACATTATCCTTCCAAAAATCTTTCTAGGACAAATTTAGCTCTCGTAATTCAATGGGAATTGCATTAAGGTCACTGGGTTTAATTTGATTATTTTAGATCCAATGAATTTCAATGGAATTAAATGGTTTGTTTCTTCTATTTTATTCCTAAATATGTCTCTAGATTACAAATGCTGATCTTAACTGTACTTATGGAGACAACTCTATTTGGCGAAGGAAGGATTCTCATGGCATACACTTCCCCCAGTCCTTTAAACAAATGAAAAATGAAAAGAAATCTCAGTTGAAAACATTTAGTGCACTTCTAAATAATGGAATTTTTAAAAATACAATAAGCATCATCTTGGGTGCCTTTAAATTTGTAGGTGGTATGTATCTTGTGGGATATACACAGATTGAGTAATGGGTGCACTAGTTATTTTTGCTGCTCCCCAAATTAAAATCTGGGGTGGTCTGTTTTTCAAACAATAAAGCGGTATTAATTCTGTACATATGTTTTCTTAGGTCACCATTACTGCAGATGACAACTGTAAGTTTCTGTGCTGGTCCAGGGAACGATTGACTTACTTTCTGGAATCTGAACCATTCCTTTATGAAATATTTAGGTATCTTATCGGTAAAGATATTACAAACAAACTCTACTCATTGAATGATCCAACACTAAATGATAAGGTGAGTTTTTTTGGGGGGGGGTCCCCTCCTTATGCTATATTGTTAGATGTTAAAAAGGCAGGTTAATTTTATCCTTTTAATCTTGCTCACATAGTCCATTAAATTCACACCCACACATCCAAAGACGGAATTGTTTTTTGTGTATCAAAAATGTGGTCATTGCAAAATATTTAGGTTTTTTGGATGGTAAAGATGCTGATCAATGTCAGGTCAGTGCTCAAGAGAAAAGAGGCATGGTTAAGGCCCATATCTGCACTACAAACTTTCACTGACACATGTTCTATTGGCATAAAGCTGATGCAATTAGTATATCGCTTACATGCATGCTTGAGTCTTTGCAGTGGTGCTGTGCATACTCATGAGGAGTGCTTGTGCTGATGCACAGTGTACTACACTGTGGGTAGGGATCCCAGTGTGCAACCCATCACCGTCCAGTGCACTATCTTTTGGGAAGTTTTGGTGATGCATGGTGAGGCAGAACCAAGCCGTCAGGGTGATTGGGCCCAAGGAGTCAACTTCCCAGCATACAACTGTCTCCATCCCATAATGCCATCTATATCCCATAATTTTCATGTCATATTTAAAAATCTCATAAAACTGTACAGCCCTCTTCTCTGTCTGCCATCTCTGACAGAAGCATGGAGCCTACACAGCTCTGCACTATTGTCATAAGTGTTGCAAGCACAGGATGCACGATCTTCTGGTACTTGCAGAGCTTTAAGATGAACCCCCTGATTTGTGGGGAATAAGACTATTTCTTGGAGGACAGATAGCTATGGGCCATAGCGAGAGACAGTTCAAGGTTGTTAGTGGTATTCATGGAGCAGCTGCAGATGGTGGAACGTCACTTCTGGCCTAAAAAACAAGCACTGACTGGTGGAAATCACATAGTAATGGGGGCTTGGGGTGACAAGTGGTGGCTGCAGAACTTTCGGATGTGCAAAGCCACTTTCCTGGATCTGTGTGCCAAGTTCACCTCAGCCCTCTAGTACAGGGACACTAGGATTAGAATTGCCTTGACAGTAGAGAAGCAAGTGCCAATAGTACTTTGGAAACTTTCAGTGCCATATTGGTGCCTTCCAGTGGGAAATCATTTTGGAGTTGGAAAATCCACCGTGGTGACCTTTGTCATGCGAGTATGCAGGACCATTAAGATTAAGGTATTATGTGAGGACAAATATATACGTAACCTTGTGTTACTTTCCTTATATCTCCTTACATGGCTACATGTCTTTGCATTGTTTGGATAAAGAAGCTATGTTGTGCTTATGGTTTTTATTGTTTATGTAGTGGCTTCAGAGTTTTGATAAACATTTACTCTAGTAATATTGGACTTCTGCACCACTTATACAACTCCCAACTACTTGTAGGTTTAGCAGCAACCTCAATTAGTCACTTCAGCTCTGGCTTCCTGATTTTAATCCACTCCGATTTATCAACCCAAAATTCTTTCCTATCAGGTTGTTCATCAAAAATCTCCTAACTACATTATATTACAGTTGCTATAATAAAGTTCTGAACTTAGTGGAAAATAGTCCAAAATGAATTAATTGCCACCTATACTATACAACAACTTTCACTCCAAAACCATCCCTGGAATTCAGTATCAGTAATTCTATTGGGTTTCTTCTCTGCCTCCAGACAAATCTGCAAGAATCGTTTGAGAAACAACATTGTAGTAATTTTGTTTTGTTTTTCTAACCAATGTAGCAGTGCCTCTGCTGTCCCCTGCTACATTGTACCTGGCCAGTAAATGCATGAATACAAACTCTTAGCAGCAGAAAAAGTCAGTTAGAATGAGCTCTCTATCCTCCCCTTAGGCTTCCTGGTTCCCCCAGTGTTGGAACCACTCTCAGCACTGTTCCCACACTGTATTGTCTGTTGTTGAAACGCTCCTTGCGATGGATGGGAATGGAGTGTTGACTGGACTCCTAGCATGGTAGATGGGGATAGATAAGTGTCTAGAGTGATTTTTTTCCGGTTCTGCACCTATACCAGCTACAATGAAAATGGTAAACAAACATTTTGTAGTTCAAATACACCTATGTTAAATACAAATGCATTTAGTATGAAGAGAAAAGATTAGTGTAAATACCCATTTTGGAGGTTATATCTTACTGCCTTTAATTTAATACAATGGATGCTTATTTAATAGTTCTTTTCCAGGTCACTTCATAAGATTGGGATCAGATTGATAATGTGAATTTGTTTTTTTGTTGTTGTTGCCAAAGAGAGGGGATTTTTTAAAAAAACTAAAGTTTATATATATATATTTGTTCATCTTTTTTGATAGTGAAATACTAATATGAATTTAATATTATTATAACTATTATAATTATTACTATATTTTTAGTACAACTGATACAAATATATATTACATTAGCAAAAAATTAGCAAATGTATGGTTTTTTGGATTTAAAAATATCTTCAAAGTTGGACCCCTTGAAGGCAAACCATTCTGAGGGCTGTAAAACAAAAGTAGTTTGCCTTTATTTCCATATGACATACAGCCACAGGTATGTGTGTCAACCTGGATGGGATTCACTGCCAAATGCACATTTATAAGTTCCTATTCTCTGTCAAAGGTGCCTTTGTTATTTGTGCAGAAAATGGTGATTCATTATCCTTTTTATGAGAAAGTTACTAAGTCATAAATATTCAAGTGCCATCCCATTACATCTTTGTCACCTCTCATATGCACTTAACATATCATTGTGACATACAGTAGTTTTTAAAAGATGATAGAACGTGATTATTTCATATAAACTTTATAGTCCAAAGTCTTTTCAAGAAGAGTACTCAAAGCAAGTGAAGATCCTGGGATCGTACACTTCATCTGTATTCAGTAAACCCCAAAGCTAGATTGTAACACCTGGAGAATATATTCCCACGCACAGCAGTTCATTAGCCTGGATTTAAGGTTGAATGAATGTATCATTTATATCTGCCAAAAGGTGGCAGGACGGGGGAGGAGTGGGAAGACTTCAGTAGCCTCAAATGGAAATGTCAGCCAGGAAATTACAATTAACAGTTCTGTTTACAGAAAAGCCCCCAAAATTTGAAAGTATTCAAATGCACATCTAAGGTCATGGTTGTTTACATAATAAATCTGCCCTGTAGAGCCATCCGGATAATAATGAGGAACCCAGAGATTACTTTAGCCTTCCTTCACACAGGTTCATGTCAGTAGTGAGTGACCACAAACAACATGAATACACAATAAGACTGAAAATGCAGTATGAATGCTGGATACGTTTATAGATAAAGTTGGTCTCTCTTGACTTTCTCGTGGTTCTCATTGTGGCACTGTGAGGCAGAATGGATTCTGAAACCCATCGCCCCAGCTCACCTCCGACTTTAATAGCAATACTTTAGCCCAAAGAATCTACAATGGAGGAAGGTTTACTTTCGTTTCTTACTTTAAAGTGTGGCTGTAATATATGAAAACCTTTTATTTCAGACTTCCAAAAAAATGGAGCAGCAGCCCAGCCTTTGCTCACAGCTCTCTGTGATGCAGATGAGAAACAGCATGGCTAGTTCCAGTGACAGTGAAGATGGCTTGCAGCAGTTTCTTCGTGGGTCTTCCACCGCTTCCTCTCTTCGTGAGTCCTCAAAAAAAAAAAAAATGAAGCAAATCTTGGGCCCAGCCCTGTGTCCATTAAGGACAATTGCAGAACTTCTGTTGACTTCGGTGGGAGCAAGATTTGGGCCATTCTGTGTTGCTATCAATAAAAGGAGCTTTTGTACTAAGCTGTAGGGAAGTTGAGACATTGTATAGTGGCTTTGGATGGCAGCCGAATCTATTTCATTAAAAAATTAGGGAGTGTTATTAATGCTAGAAATAATGACCTATGTTATAATGTCTGAGATCTATAATATCAACAGATATAATATTTGAAAAAAGGAGGCACATCACATGTATAACTAACACTGAAAGATTCAGTAATTATATTCAGTATAAGTAATACATGAATCGTGTACACAGGGGCTACAGTGTGTAGCTGCATCAACCTGCACTGGACAGAGCTTGGTACAGGGGGTGCAATGGTGGTTTTATGTTACCTTTAAAAGTTCTTTAATGCTGTGGCTGGTTTGGCTCATAGTGCAATTTAGAGCAGCCTCAGGGCTGTCCTATGTTGTGCTGGCTGGTAATGCCTATGAAGAGTCATTGTCAGGAACCATCTTTTTGTTCTCTGTTTGTCCAGTGCTTAATACAAGGGGGCCCTGGTCCATGACTAGGTCTTATACCTTATAGAAATCTTTTAAATAACTCAATTTAGTTTGTCTTTTCTCTGTGTATAACATATAGAACTATAGGAAGTTTATTGGGGGTGTTTTAAAGAGACAAAGTCTTACTATTTTAAGCTGATCTGTCCAGAACTGTGTGGTTACTTTCACATTCACTACCACAGAAGCACCTAAATCCCTAAGCTATGTGGGCACCAGACTAGATGGTCACTTCCTGTGGCAGACACACACATCAGGAATTTCTTTACTTTATTCCAAATATGCACCTTAGAGCCAGATTTTTTTTATTTAAAACAATTTCTTAGAATCATCAAGTTCCATTATCATACTATATTACTTGTTTTCAACATATAGACTCTAACAAATTTTGCTTAGAAAAATATTGCTTACTGCAATATTTACATTCACCCAAAATAATATATCTAGTGTACTTGGGTCATATATGTTCGTTTCAATACTTTCGTTTTGTCTCTCACTTAATTTAAATAAACTTTAGTAATAATTTTAACCTGAAATCAGATTTTGAAAAAAAAATACATGTGCCTAACCCAGCTGGCATGGGCTCTTAGTTTAACTGGATCATACAGAATTAACTATTGTGGCTCTCGCAATCTCACTATTTAGCTGTTAGGATCTTAATACATAAGAACTTGTCAGTGGTCCACCAAGGTTAAATTTATCTCTGTCTAGATGACTTAATTTTTATTTAACCTTAAGGCACCACCTTAATTATCCATTCTCCACTGTCTCCCTTGCCATTCTTATCCAAGCCTCCAGATTTGGAGAGTCCTTTTCTTTCTACTTTTTACCAATGATATATAGTCATTCCAGTTACAGGAGCACAAGCCCTAGAAGTGTTTCACCCTGATTGTTAGGAAATGACTGACTGGATGTAGTTTGGTGAGGTTAGCAGCAGATCAGGTTTGATTTTCTTAATTTTCCTATGATCTTTTTTCCAGAAAGGCTGGGTTAAGGGGACATTAATGTCTGAGCTCTCCCGTATATAACTTCCTCTCTTTCCTATGTAGGAAGCCGCATGATTATATTTGGGAGATGGTCATGGGCAGCTTGGAAGAGACCCTCCTTTCTAGCTAACAGCTTCAGAGTGTTTACTCCAGTATTTCAACATTGGGAGAAACTAATCTAAAGGCTTGCAATTTTCAGAGATAATATTAATCCCCATTTAAAATAAACCTAAGTTTAATAATACTTGGTAAAGTCCTCTTCACTATTATATTCCTGCTATTCCATCTCTTTGTTTCTGTCAACAAGATTTCTTTGTGTTAGTTAATAAAGTGTCTGAGCTTCCAAAACTGATAGAAGGGGATTAGCTGTTTCATTGATATGCAGTGCTTCTATGGAATTAAATTCTTTGCCTAGGCAGCTGAGCGGTCTGTTACCCCATATAACACTGTCTATATGATGACACAGTTCTGCAAATTAGCATTGCCTGAATGTAGGCATTGAGATAGAAGATTTAGCTGTGGCTCTCTTTCTCTCAGGTCCCAAAAGCAATCTGAACAAAAAGGTGGACATTTAGCTTTCCACTTTTATGTTTCAGATAGCCCGATTGCACCCATCGGTGCAGCATATTCAATAATTGCTTTTCAGACTAGTCAAATGATGTTTGCCAGTATGCCTCCAATTGTGGCATAAATGTACCAATATTGAGTCCCCCTTCCAGCTGCAGCCTAGAGCATACACCAGTGCACATTTTTTTAGTAAAAACAAAGAACAACCCCCCCACCCCAACAGATTATTTAGAGAAGGGCAACAAGTGAAAAGCAAGTGTCTTCTGCCATGGGAGAAAACATTAAAAGGGAGCTTATCTGGATAAGGCTCTGCATAAATTATAACCTCTTGTGCAACCAGTTCTTGTGTAGACAAAAGCTTCCCAGTACAAAGATCTGATTATTTTTGGCTACTAGAATGTAGAAAAATCCTACTCTCCTAACTTTCTTGTACTTACTGGAATACACTTGTAAAAACTAGAACTTCATCTTTTGAATGAGTTGAAGGGATTTTTTTTGTAAGTTATGACTTTGCTGCTGTGCTCCAAAAATATGAATTCTCTAGTACATTTCTAAAAAGAAATCCGTATAAAGACTTTATCAAAGTTTTGTAACAGACAGAGGGAAAACATGCTTACTAATAGAACCAATCTACTCATGTACTAATAAACTGTGTTTTAAGTTTAAATAACTAAAACCAAAAAACTAACTGTCTGCTTTTATATTAAGGAAATACCCAACAAGAGTTCTATAATACTTACGGAGTGGGTCGTTTGCAGCATGATGTTTTCTGTTGATAACATCACATATTAACCCAACATCCTCAGAAAGGTATTAAAATGAAGTTTGCTTATGTCAAGTTAATACTTGTACTTGAAATACACAATGCATCTGTGCACAACTTATTAGTAAATGGAACTGTGAAGTAACTTTTGTTAAAAACATAAGTAAGTGGAAAAAATGAGTTGGAGCAGACAAATAATTTCAGCTAATTTTATCTCTGATGGTGTTTCAGTGTTGTTGCTACAAAATAAGCCTAATGATTAACAGTAATAAACTTGCAGGGTGACATAGTCTCTTAAAAAAATAGTTTCCGGTTTAGTTCACTCAGGAGAGTTGCTGGTCTCTACAAATTCTGTATTTGCAACCCTCCAAGGTCCAAGCTAAGGAGGAAGGTAGTATGAGGATATATTTTCAGTAATACTTTCATTGGATGTTACTTAATATGTTCAGTGTTATACCCAGCTTGTGGTTAAAAGCAGGATTGGGTTTCACATAGGCATTTGAACTTAGGAAATGGAGACAGTGCAATAGACTGCTGTGTTGGAGGCCCGGGTTTGAGGCTCATTCAGGCTTTTGTATGTTCTCCTATCAAAGCCTAGATGACTCTTCAGCATTTGGAGGAAGCAAGGGCATGACACTGGTGCAGCACATAGGTGCTGACTCTATGGGTGCACCAGAGCTGGAGCACCCATGGGGGGAAAATGGTAGGTGCTGAGCACCCACCGGCAGCCCCCCATCAGTTCCCCCACTAGCCCCTCCTGCCAACAGGTGGGCCCCGCCCATCAGTGCCACCTCCTCTCTCTCTCTCTGCGCCTCTTGCCCGCCACAATCAGCTGTTTCGTGGCATGCAGGAGGCTGAGAGGGAGAGGGGCCAGGAGCGAGGATGTGATGCACTCAGGGAAGGGAGCAGAACTGGGTGGGAAGAGGCAAGGTGGGTCAGGGTGGGGCCTTGAGGGAAAGAGTGGGGTGGGAGTGGGACCTGGGACAGTACTGGGGGTCAAGCACCCCCGAAGCTTTTGAAAGTCTTTTTCTGTGTTGCCGAAGAAATTTACAGCATGAGAGCAGACTGCCAGCACTGTTCAGCAGGCACGTGCCATCATGCTTCTGACTACTATGGGGAGGCCTGGGCTCTTCTGAGCAAAGGAAAATAATCTTTGCTCATATCACCCTCAAAATTATTCACAACCACTAGTGACATCTAAAAAAGAAATTGAAACTTTAGGCCTCAATTTTCAGACCTCCATTTTTATGGGTGTAGTTTGTGCCTGCTGTGTAGGTCACTTAGATATCTAAATCCATAACTTCACCCACAAATCTCAGACTTAAACATCTCAGGATGTATCTACACTGCAAAACCCAACAACCAGCACCATCCGTGGCAGCGAGTCTCAGAACCCAGGTCAGCTGATCCAGGGTCATGCTGCAGGGCTCAACACAGCCGTGTGGATGTTCTCATTTGGGCTAGAGCCTGGGCTCTGAAGCCCAGCAAAGAGGGAGGGTCTCAGAGCCTGGGTTGCAGCCCAAGCAATAATGTCTATACTGCTATTTTTATCCCCATAGTGCAAGTCCATGTCAATGGCCCTGGGCTTGGAGACTCGCTGCAGTGGAGATGTACGCTAAGTGGCCTAACCTGCACTTGCTGTTTTTACTCACAAAAATAAGTATCTGAAAACAAGGCCTTTGTTGTAATCCCTGTATTTAATAATATACATACTAATCTCTGGATAAAGCCAGCTGAGTCATTTAAGTAGTTTGTAAATACTGGGGGGAAAAAAAGTACCGCATAATACATTTACTACATGTGGTGTTCTAAAACCATTAATTAATACCTTCCAGTGTTTGCATGAGTATCATTTTAAAATCTGAACACAGTAATGCAAAGCATATACTTGAATATGCCATCTTTCTCTTCTTTTTTTGTACAGCACAAAGCACCATGGGGTCCTGGTCCATGACTAGGGCTCTAGGTGCCAGGGTAATAAAAATAAAACATTATTACTATTGCATAGATGATAGGCTGAGGTTTAAGTAGTTTGTATAATAAGAGTGTCAGTTTACTAACCATATGTTATGACTGCAAAGATTCTTGAAGGGAAATGTTTTCCTTATCTGCATATATAGAGATAGCATCTGCCTGGCATGACTGTTTGTCTTTTACTGTTTTTCTTCTAGGATAGTATTTTAACATTTTAAAGATTTTCATCCTGTTTTCAGTCATTGTATGCAGGCTGTTTATAAACTGTGCCAGTCCAGAGCCTGCACCAGTTGTGAATGCAGGACTGCTGAACTCTTAGGGAATTGAGAGAAGACAGGAAGTTAAATACAATGTTCAGATTGGAGGACAGAGATTTACTTGGCAGATGAGAGTTATGAAACTAAATCCCCTCCACAATATGTACTCATATAGATTCAAATCTTGAACTCCATTCTCAGGCAAAATGCCCATTAACTTCCAACTGAGTATGTGCTTTTTTGTGCTGTGCATGGTATGTCTACACTACCCGTCTGATTGGCAGGTAGTGATCTATCCATCGGGGGTCGATTTATCACGGCTAGTCTAGATGCGATAAATCAATCCCCGAGCGCTCTCCTGTCGACTCCTGTACTCCACAAGGAGTCGACGGGAGTGGCACAGCGGTCAACTCACTGCCATGAAGACACCGCGGTAAGTGGATCTAAGTATGTTGACTTCACCTATGTTGTTCTAGTTGCTGAAGTTGCATATCTTAGATCAGTTCCCCCCTCCCTCCAGTGTAGACCAGGATTTTATTTATTGCTGCTGTTATTAGAGGGTTTTATTCATTACTGTTTTGCCTGAAGGCTACCACCTGCTGCTAGAGCAGTGAACCAATTTCAGTCATTGGCTACATGATGCATATTATTTAGCCCTACATTTGTTAATAACATAACATACAGCAGACCCTTGCTAGAACACACGTCTATATAGCACAAATTTGCGTATAGTGCAGTCGCAGCCATGGCTCCCAAATTGAGTTACTTTAATTGGAATCCATGATAATGCGGTCCCCTCTATAACATGGTCCCGCACATGGACCCAAACCCCACGTTCTAGTGAGGGTCCGGTGTACTTGGTTTTCATTACAGTTGTTTATGCAGTGGGAGTTACATCTTACCCCTCGGTATGTTTTATCTCAGTATGTTTTATCCCATATCTGGCTGAGATCTGCCCGAGTAAACTTAAGAATTTTGTCATGACTTTGTGTCCAGAGGCAAGTACTCAAAGATATATTTTGTGCCCAAGGCATCCTTCTATTTCTTTGGGCCAATTCGTGGATGAATACAGCAGTAAGAAAAATACCTATTGGGAACACAATTCCCTGAGTAAGAAGTGCAGAAAACTTCCATTGACACAAAAAGAGTTTTTCTGAGTATGGACAGTAGCATTTGGCGCTAAAAGATTATAATGATTCATATCCCTTTTGCCTGGCATTCACAATTTCCTGATGCTATAGTACGGATGTCAAATTAATGGACTTTCACCTGGAAGATATAAATTCTTCACATTTGGAACAATCATCAGATTTGCTGCGTCCTTATCACAAATGAGTATATATTACAGGAGTGTATTCTTCAATTTAACTTTTTCTTCTCTTTGAAATTGTGGCAGGCCGACCATCTCCCTATATGAGAACTTCAGCAAAAATGAAACCAATAGAAGAAAGTGGTGAAGATGATGTCTTTGAACTACCATCTGCTGTTAAGCCTGAAGTTCAGTGACTGCCTTGAGTAGACATGGTCTCGAACATCCAGGGACGCTGTAGACATGGCAAAATCAAGAAGCTTATTTTGATGGGATTCTGAACACTATCAGCACCCTTTACTTTCAGAGAATTATATCACAATATACCTGTGTTAGTGGCTTCTAGATAAAGATGCCAAATTTTATTTATTCTCCTTAAAAAAATAAAAAGGGAATAGATTGTATTTTTATTTATTGGCCATGATTTTTGAATGGTTGTAGTTTTACTTTGGCTCCCTGCCGAGTTAAATTCAATTCTAAGCAACAGACTCATCTGAAATTTTATTCACTTATTGAATACCTTTTTCAAAATCACCCAAGTCCCATTGTTCTAAGCCATTTAGGAGCCTAAGTCCCAGTGAAAGTGAATAGGAATGTTTGAAAATTTGACCCTGTATCATTTGTAACTAGCACCATAGTTATGTTGCAATTTCAAAATGAAGTTAAGATGCATCGGTTTTTGTGTGTGCATGAATGCATGTGTTTTTATTTTACACACAAAAAACAATTTTAAAAGAACATAAAAGTTGCAAAGTCAAGCACTTAAAAGTTAGGAAAGGCCAGAATTATGTTTTCCCATGTAACCTATATTTGCCCCCCTTATGTGTATGCATTATGATGCAATTTTTAATTACATGATCACATTCTATTTTCCACAAAATTTGGCAAAATGTATAGATTTGACACAAAGGTCATCCTTTTGCCAAATTTCAAGTCTCTGCTCTAATGCATAGGGGCTCTAAAGCATCTTAAAAAAAAAAAAAAACTCACCAAAATTTTTTAAACATGGCCAAAATAATGTATTTTTCCCTAGTTTTATTCTCGGAAATAGCTGCACCATTTTGGCTAAAGTTCCCCCCCCCCCCAAAATTCTCCTGAGGAAGACACCCAGTATGGGAAATTTCAGCCCAAACAGTTCTAGTTTGGCAAAAATATAGGTAGCTGAAAAAAGGCTCTCTCATAATGGGAAGTGTTAGGCAGCCTTAATAATAGATGGTGCTACCAGATCCACCTGCAGTGTGTGTGTGTGTGTGCGCGCGCATGCATAAATAAAATCAGTGTGTTTGTCACAATAATAAACTGTATTCATTGTCAAAGAGCATAATGGCAGATACAAGTCTATGGGTACGTCCTCACTACCGCAGGCAGCGGTCGATGTTTCAGCGATCGATTTCTCGCATCTTGTGAGGATGCGAGAAATCGATCGCTAGTGCTGGCCCCGTTGACTCCGGAACTCCAGTTCCCCCGGAGGAGTAAGCCGGAGTCGACGGGGGAGCGCGCCGCTGACTGCTGTCGCTGTGAGGATGGGAGGTAAGTCAGCTGCAGATACGCCAACTTTAGCTACGTGATTCACGTAGCTGAAGTTGTGTATCTGCAGTTGATCCCCCGCCCTAGTGAAGACCAGCCCTATGTAACAATTTAAGATGACAGAATTTGGAGACTAGAGTATGACAAGTAATAAGATCGTGGATAACAGTGGGAGTCAGACTTAAACTCACTCTGTGATTTTTTTACTGTGATTATCGTCCTAGTATTGCCAGTGAAGTTAAGCCTAAGAGTGTCCTTGAATCAGCCTGTGCCTATGGTATATAATCTGTTTTTCACTGTTCTGAAGCTCTTGCAATGCCAAAGCACAACACCTGTTTTTGTGGTTTAAAATTCAGTTTTGATTGTACTTCAGTATGTCTTGTGGTTTTTGTTTTTTGCATATTAAAAATTCTCATTCACATGAGCCATAGTTACCAGTATATGTAAATATATGTTAAATACATTTTACATCTCACATCATGTATGCAGTAGATCACGCAGGCCCCTTTTGCAGCAGAGGTAATTTACTATATAAATTCACTGTTTGAGTTTTGTAAAAACCTTTATTTACTTTGTAGACAATAAGAGCTCCTTTTGATGCCATTGCCATCTCTCGCATAAGTACTTAAACCAGTTATAAAGATTCAGATCTGATAAAATCAGCATGGCTGGGTATAAGATCAATGAGTGTTGTGTGGTACTAGTATTATCAGCATTTAAGATAAACTTAAAGACATGAAAAAGGTTATGCCACATTTATAGTAGCTGAGTGTCAAATGTTAATAACTGGACAGCATTACCTTTTTAAAAGAAATAATTGTAGATAGCCAGAGGACTTGATATATGTTAGGGACAAGTCTGCAACATTTATTTTCTAAACAATAAAAATGTTTGAGTTAAAGGAGCATTTGAAATTTGTAACTCCTAAATTTTTGCACTTATACTAAGTGGGGAGGATTGGGTGGGGGACTGGGTTATTTTGGTGTGTAGAATTTACTAAGAAAAAAGTTTGTCCAAGATGAACGTTTATAGGAAGTTTTCAGAGAAGAGTTTGAGTGGAAATGCTGCTAGAGATTCTTTAATTACAGCAGGGATGGTGCACTGAAAATGAATATGGATGATCCCAGGAATATGACAGTGTACTTTGAAGATCATAAATCCAGAACTTTGAAGTTCTTAACTCAAAATACAGCCAGTCTCTAAACACAAATATTTCATCCACCCTTTTTATCTTTGTTTTTGAGAATTGTTTCAGTCGGTTCAGCCATGTGGTCATCTGATGAGGGCATTAGGGACTGGGGTTCAGATGCTGAACTTGCTTGCGGGGTGGGAACATGGGCCAGCAGCAGGCGCAGCCTCCTTAGTGGGAAGGCGTGTCTTTCGTGTTTAAGTGACTCCTCTGGATAAAAATGCTTCCAGTTCTCCTCAGCCAGAGGAAGGATCCCCAGGACACATGAGCTTTGAGGGGCAGTGCTAAAAGGGAAGAGCCCTTTCCCATCCTCCACAAAAATTGCTTTAACCAGTAGAAAACTGTCAAACCCTCATATGAACATCACATGGGGACTGCCTAACTTCCTAGGGTTTGTTTGGGGCCACTGGGAGGATGGGTACTTTGCCAGGGAGGAAGGAGGTGGTGGTTCTTTGAGATGTGTTGCTCATGTGGATTCCATTGTAGGTATGTGCACACCCACATGAACAGTTGTTGGAAATTTTTTGCCTTAGCAATATCTATAGGGTCGGTTGTGGTGCCTTCTGGAGTTCAGTGCTCATGCCGCGATATATCAAGTGCCGTCAGGTCTACACTCTCTCAGTTCCTTCTTACCACCCATAGTGGTTGGTCGGAGTGCCTCTTCCTTGCCTAGCAAGTGGCCAGCGATTTACTTCTTTGCTTCACATTTTAAAGCTGTAAATAATTGTGTTTACTGTAGTTAGTTAGTTAGTTAGCTAGGGTCCTGTTGGGGACTTTGCCCCAGGCAGGGTATATCGCAGTCTCCGGCTGATTGTTACAGGCCTATACCTGTTAGTGACCCCCATGGCAGCTGTCTGAAGTGCTTGGGAGAATCTCATGTAAAAGAAAAGTGCCACATCTGTAAGAACTTTCACCTCAGGACACAAAAAGCACAACATCCATTTGAGAGCCCTTCTCATGGAGGTGGTTCTCCACCCATCCTCGGTGCCCTCCTGCCTGAACTCTAATCCCTGTACTTCGGCCTAAGTGGTAGCACACCCCCAGCATTGGGCTTTTCCTGGCACCAATCCTCTTCGCCAATGCCCAAGAAAAAGTCAAAAAAGCAGGACCCGGCACCGAGCAAGAATGACCAAGGGTCATTGGGGATATGACCCCGTTTGGGCTGCCTGCCCATGCTGGAGCCACATAGGGACACATTCCTACCCTCCCCAACAGATCTGCAGGAACCAATAGGGGCCCAAACTCATGGCAGAGTCAACGCCATCCCAGCACCCAGAAAGCAAAGGACTTTCCCATCGCAGCCAACACCACATGCTGCGATGGATCCAGCAAAGACTCCTTACGAGGGCAAGCCAGCTGTGAAATCCCCCAGAAGGTAAGTGAATGCTGCCAGTCTACGGAGCCAAGGCAGAGCTCTTTGTCATCATGCCTCTGGTCTCCACATCAGCCCAGGTCACCGGTTCACCCCTTCAGATTGCCGGCACCATGCTCCCAGTCTCTGCCCTCTCGACGAGACTCACCCAGAGGGAGGCATCAGTCACCATATTGATGGCACCATTCATCCTCCCACCGACCCTCTCCACGATGTTGATCGCAGCGAGCTAGACCACAGGAATGTTCCCCAACAGTGCTCGTATGGCTCATGAGAGCTCCATTCTAGCCCTTGGCTTTCTGTTCCCTTCTTCTGCTCTCCTGAAATTGATGGTGGCAATAACTCCTGCCTGAAGGTCTCTGAGATTAGGGCACTTACCTTAGAGCCACCCTATATGATGTTTTTCAAGGATGAGCTTTCCTGCCCAAGGTAGTTTAACAATTTCACATGAGTCAGGACATAATCTTGCCAGTTGTCTTCCCAAAGCCTCATAAGTCTGAGGAGGAGCATAGGTTACATTCCCTGGACATCAGGAGAGCACTAGTTTTCTACATCGAAAGGACCAAAATGTTCCGTAAGTTGACACAACTGTTAGTCACAGTGGTGGATAGGATGAAAGGTCGTCCGGCATACACGCAGAGAATTTCAACATGGATCACCGCCTGCATCTAGTTTTGCTATGGTTGGGTGAAAGTGCCTGCACTGGCGATTGTACCCATCTACTCGACTAGAGCGCAGGCCTCTTTGGTGACCTTCCTGGCCCAAGTGCCAATTCCAGATGTCTGCAGGGCCGCCACCCGGTCACTCCATTCACACGTTTATGTCTCACTACGTGCTTACCCAGCGACCTCGAGACGATGCTGGTTTTGGTAGAGTAGTATTGTAAGCTGCTCACCTCCAGGGATACTGCTTGTAAGTCACCTAGAATGGAAACGACCTGCGCAAGCACTCAAAGAAACAAGTTACCTGTCCTTCGTAACTGTTCTTCTTCATGATGTGTTGCTCATGTTCATTCCATTACCCGCCCTCCTGCTCATCTGTCGGAGCTGCTGGCAAGAAGGAACGGAGAGAGCGGAGAGGGCCGATGGCACCTGATACACCAACGCATGAGTGGGGCCGTCCAGAGGGCACCTCCGCTGACCCTATGGATATTGCCATGGCAAGAATGTCTGGCGATTGTGCACGTGGTCGCACACACACCTACAATGGAATCAACATGAGTAACACATCTCGAAGAACAACAGTTACGAAAGGTAAGTAACCGCTTTTTATTTTGCCCGCTTGGAGGCAGGATGGTAGAGGCTCGTAGGGTGAATCTGCCTGCCCTGCCTTCCCCATCCCATGCACCATGTAATTCTCACTCCTGCTGGTTCGCAAATGCTTCCTTAAACAACTGGGCTGGGTAGGTGGGGGAGGGGTATCTTTCAGTCGAGCAAGGAAATAAGTGCAGAACGAGGAGCAACTGAGGAAATAAGAGCAACATTTCTATATACTGTATTACAAAATAAAAAACTGTTTCCTTTGTTCACTGTCTCCTTTTCTTCTTTATATTTTTCCTAGCCCTCTAATAGTCTCTTTTGTTGTGTGTTGTGTTGTCTAAATCAGGCACCAGCCTGCAATTCTCAGATGTATCTCAGCAAATATGAAGAGTTGGTTCATATTTTCTGAAATTCTAATGTAACTCATAAAAGTTTGTAGGATTGGGCCCTTAAAATGCAAATATGTATTAAATATGTTGTCCAAAATAAAAGTGGGAGAAGTCTTTCATGTGGACATACCACACAGGACATGATAGATAGTACTGTTCTACAGGATCCTAGGCCAATGTTTTTGAAGTTAGGCACCAAAATCAATACTTAAGCATTCAAATAAGGGGCCTAATATTTTGGAGCTGTTAAACATCCAGAACTTTCACCGAGTTGCAGCTGCTCAGCAGGCCACTTATTCAGGTGCCTAAAGTTTGGCCAAATGTGTGTGTATTTGATACAGTGATGATAGAGCGTTAATTCAATACGTTCAGAATGAGGAAAGTCATCAGTCAAAACAATTTCAGCAAAATGAATGTAGTTCAGATAAGGCTATTTTTATTAGA
The DNA here is from genome assembly GCA_007922305.1 of Dermatemys mawii. Classification (NCBI taxonomy): domain Eukaryota; kingdom Metazoa; phylum Chordata; order Testudines; family Dermatemydidae; genus Dermatemys; species Dermatemys mawii. The sequence goes on along the minus strand of ML677333.1, from coordinate 53,700,548 downwards.
AGTGGCGTTCATATAAACGGATCCATTGTATTTAAATACGAAAAACTAAATAAGATCATGGTGAAATAGTGTGAAAACTGTAGTCTGATTTTCCATAAGACATGGTTATCATAAGCTACACAGAGAGAGGGAATGAACCTGCTAATGTCGCCAGAGAAAAGTCAGTCCTCTGCTTAAAGTGAACAGGACACTGGCAGCTTAGCTGTTACCAAATTAAAGAGGAAATGCAGTAGCAAAATCCTGATAAAGTAAAAAATTAAGGGATGGATCCTTCAATAAGTACTTTGCAGGCACATCCTTGCTTCCGCAGAGAGCCTGTTGTAGAACTGAGGCCTCAGGAAGTCTCTCTTGCCAAGCACGAGAGACGACAATTTCACAAGCAATGTTATGGAGATATCTTCACACTACACATTCATAAATCATTTACCTGGAATCTCAGAGAATGAAATGTTGGTGACATACTTCTACGTTATTAGTAGAAAGAACAGTGATAGTTATTCCAATTATTGGTTCAGAAATGTGGTAGTCATAGGAAATGTTGGTTGGACTGAGTAAAATGTCTTTCCTCCCTCATGCAAGGCTAGTCACAGCTGTTTCTGATTAGAAAGGAATGGGTTCTTTGTACTTAAGGGATGAATAACGGAAGACAAATTGTCTTCATTAATTAGTCCTGATATTTAAACTTCCTGGAAACATGATAATATGGGAGTCATTTTAGAGATTTCAGAGGCAATGCTAAAACAAAATATTTGAGTATTCTGCAGTAACGAGGTAAAGTCTGTATACTTCTCACTACCAACAAAAGTATACAATTCTACATTGATTTCGAAAAAATGGCACAATTCTATTGGTTGCTAGCTTTTTTGTCATTACTTTAAACCAATGGATTTTCAGTTGGTATAATTATAATCATTGTATGCTTAGTAATACAATTCTAAAATGTATATAGGGGAAATTGGGGGCCTACAAGGTAAGCATATATTATAGCCAGATTGGCTAAAGAACTCTGAGTTCCACAGAAGGAGCGTAGATGTTAGGTGTTGCAATGCTTGCATGTAGGTCCACACTGGCATTCCCTAGACAATGCCTGGATGGAGTTCAGCACCTAAGAATTGGATCCCCAAGAGTGAGCAAGCTGAGCAGGGAGCTACCTAAAGTAACCAGTAAGAAATGCTAAGGAGGGACTTAGGTACCTATGTCTGGGCTAGAGAGCGGCACCTCCCTCTGCTTGAGAGTCACAGCCACAAACCCTTCCCTGGAGCTAGGTGCTTAAACTCTTTCTCAAAAAAGAGAAAAAAAATATATTTTTAAAAAATTAAAATATTGGGTTGTTACCGTTGCATGCCACCCTCACGCCTTTCCCTGGAGAACCGTTAGTCCAGATGTGAGAGCATAAGAATGGCTGTACTGGGTCAGACCAAGGTCCATCCAGCCCAGTATCCTGTCTACTGCCAGTGGCCAATGTCAAGTGCCACAGAGGGAATAAACAGAACAGGTAATCATCAAGTGATCTCTCTCCTGCCATCCCTCACCCCGCTCTGACAAACGGAGGCTTGGGACACCATTCTGTACCCATCATGGCTTAACCAGGGGACATCAGACTTGAATGCCCTAACCCCTGTGCTATGGGGTGGGTCTCTTATTCTCTCCTGTCTAAGCTGTTCCACTGTGTGTTACTAATTCAATGTTCATTGGGCCAGAAAGAGAGAGGCCATCATGAGGGCATGTGGCTCTGTAACCCAGTGGTAACTGCACTCAAGGGTGAGATGGGAGACTCACCTTCAGATCCCTTCACCACATAAAGCGGAGGGGAAAGATTTGATCCCTAGGTCTGCCCAGGTGAATGCGCTACCCACTGGGTTAGTAGGGAGGTAACAGCAGTTTTGTTCTGTACAAAGCCTGATCTGGAGCATGCTCACTGGATCAGGCCCTGCAGGTGAAATAGCCAGGGCCTGATCCTATGTTCAGGGCTGAGCTGGGTTTAGGCATGAGCTATGCCCCTGGGGGCCAGGAGCGAGGCTGTTGTGTGCACGCCCAGCAGTAGCAATGTAAGTGCCTGGGAGATTTCCCAGTGGAAAGTTGGGCACCTAGGGAATTTAGGTGACTGTAGGGCTAGCCAGCAGCTGAATGGGGGTGTAGAAGACCTACATTTTAGACTTAAGCACCGACATCCCATTGCGGCTTTAGCTCTAAGAGGTTATAAACTGGTCACTTTCTTTTACAGAAGGCCCATGGGAAGATTTGATCGGCACACACTGACTATTCTATCCTGAGACATTCAGTCAGTTGGCCCCGAATTGAGGTGACGCTGGCCTGTCTGCAGATCTCAAGATTGTCCTGTGCTCTTCTTTGAAGCCCAATAGCGACTGCTCAATATTCAAGACAGCTGATTTTAAGACTTAAGGTTGAAATTCAACCCAGTACAGGCCAGCACAAGACCCTTCCCACATCTTAAGCCCCATATTAAAGGCTTAAGTGATAAGTAGGACCTTAAGTGGGCCCTCTGCACTTGGGTAAATTTTACCTGTATTGCATATCCCCAGATAGCTTTGCTATCAGATCTCTCAGATTAATACCATCCGGTTACTGTAATTTACAGCACTTGAGTTTCTCAGGCTGCTTCTTAACTTCCTCCTTAGAGATTAATATCTGTTAAGGCCACATCCTGATTTCCTGTGCAAAGTGCCTTTGGGAAAAGAATTCCCCATCATCCTTTATAGTAAAAGGAGTGATCAAAAGTGAGACCTCTTGAAATGTGTCCACTTACGAACTACTGTGTCACCTTCCTTCATTCCCTAGTACTGTGTGCTGTGTTTTATTTTAGATAACTAAGAAACCTCATAATGCAATAGTAAATTGTCTGCACAGGTACTATGACAGGATAAAAAATCTTCAAGGCTAATTGAATGGTAAAGTATTTGTGCCCTCTTTTTATTTTTTTAAAACCTGCCCTGCCTCCTGCAGTTTTACAATACAATTTTCTTGATTTGTTTCTTTATGTCCTTCTTCCTAGTTGTTGTGTAAAAGGCTTATACAAACACTAGGGGAAATGATTTATCACACAAGGAAACGAACCGAGCTGACTATAGACAATCTGCTTGCAAAGGCATAAAGCGAAAAAAAAAAATTTAAAAAATTCTGGCACTTGTCACAACGGTAGGTAAAACACTGTCAATCAGAAGAATTTTTAAGATGAGGATTCTAGCTACAGATGCGCCAAAACCTGGACGGTTCTCCAGCTTTCTCAGTTCCCCAAACACAGGGCACAAATAAAATGGGCCTGGTGTCAGAATCAGTACTGGTGGTGGTTTTGCTAAACAGAAACAACCCCCACATTTTTTTAACCAGATCTGATATTAACTGGCCCCTGATTGTCTCCCTCTCTGATAATTATGTTAACAAGATTTTACTGTGGGGTTGGGGGGATTTTAAACAAATGAGAAGGAAAGGGCAGACTCACCTTACCCCCAGAATACAGCTGCCAAATGTTGTCAGTTTTCAGGTGACAACTTTCACAAATGACAGAACTTTCTCCAGTTCAGCTGGCCTCCCCTTGTTTAATAATAAATAATAATAAAATATTCATGATAATAATGCTTATGTACTAACTGAGTCAGGACTTGAGGTCTGAGGTGCCAACCTTACACTGCTCAAGTCAGGATGTCACCCAGGTTTCTTTATGCTCAGCCCAGTGTATTATCTACATGGTGCAAGCTCATTAATTAGTCCACTGCCCCCTTGAGGTGGGGAAGCTATGCACCAGCCTTTGTTAACAGACCTAAGATGCCCTGACACTTCATTCAAAAACACACTGGTTAAGAGCAAACATAAAACAAGTTTATTAACTACAGAAAGCTAGATTTAAAGTGATTAGAAGGGATAGCAAACAAAGTAGGTTACCTAACAAATAAACAAAAACACACTCTAAGCCTAATATACTAGATAGGATTTGAATCAAACAGTGTCTCACCACGTTAGCTAGTACATCAGTTTGTATGCAGGCAGGAATTCTCTCTTCCAGCCTGTGACCAACACTTCTCACAGGTCAATCTTTGTTCCTAAGGTGTTTTCAAGTGTTGAGCTGTAGAGGGTGTGAGGCCCCTTGGTGATGTAACTTCCCCCCTTTTACAGTTTCTTCGATACGGGAGAAACCCCTTTGTTCCACACCAAGTTCTCAGTTCAGTTTGTGGAATCACACAAATACCAAAATGGAGTTCAGTAGCATGTGGTCCGGTCACATGGCCTTGTATGCCTTGCTGAGTCATAGCAAGCATTAGCTATGGGCCAGTGGATCTCAACCTTTTGTACTGGTGACCTCTTTCACATAGCAAGCCTCTGGGTGTGACACCCCCATATAAATTAAGAACACATTTTTTTATATATTTAACACCATTATAAATGCTGGAGAAGAAACAGGGCTTAGGGTGGAGGCTGACAGCTCACACTCTCCCATGTAATAACCTCCCAACCCCCTGAGTGGTCCCTATCCCCAGTATGATATAACTGCTATAAGCTGTCCGAAGCATTCCCCAGGTGAGGACAAGCCTTTTCCATGGCCCTTTGTTTCTGCTGATGGGCCATTAGCACTATGGATCTTCTTTATTGTACCTGAAAGGCTAGTTGTGGGTGTTAGCCAGCGTAAGTGCATTTGAAATACAGCTATTACATAGTCAATATTCATAACTTTAGATACAAAAATGATACATGCCTATAAATAGGATAATCATATTCAGCAAATTGTAACTTTTCCATTGACACCTTATGTGATATATCATAATTATGTCATTAATAGTATCAGAAGCATGCCTTTATGATGAATATGAGGGAAGAATGTCACAGAGACTAGGGGAGGAAAAGACATTTTCCCCAAATTTCCCACAAAACCACATTAGCATTTTTCAACCTACATGATCCAGTGGATATTAAAGCTACCTTCTCTTGCAGAAATCTTTGGGAAGGTTGGCAAATCCACCTTTCAGCATGGATGTGGAAGTTGTATATCCTGCATCTATGGGGAAGCATGGTACTTATTTTTCCTCAACTCATTTTACTGACTGTTAAGTACCCCACAGACTTGAGGATGTCACAGGAGTCTAAAGCATTTTGTAACTTCTAGGAGAGAAGGTGCTTCAATCTGATGGTATTGACTATGGTGGTGTAACCACTGTCTGCTGCACTGACAAGGAGAGAACAATGGTCTTTTATAACTAGATGATCAACTTTAAACTTTTTTTCATCATTTAAAATTAAATCACAATATTTGTAAAGCTTTTTATAAACCAAATCAAATGCAAATGCCTACCCACCTGGCTTTTCTGAACTTCTCTAAACCTAGGTACTTCCATTAAGATACATTTTACATAGGGTGATCAGTTTAGCAGAGACAGAGGGTTAAAACTGTATCTATCAGTGGAAGAGTAAAAGAAGTGTTTTCACTTACTGCAGAGATCACATTAGAACTCAGTTATGGGGGCAGGACAGGGAGGGAAGGATTAGGCTGAACACACACAGAGGTGATTGTTCCATGAGGGGGACAGCCATAGAAAGGGTCTCTTGGAGTTAAAATTGTCTTATCCCCATGGACTCTGTGTCCCTGTGAAAACACATTGAAGGGTGAATTTATAGTACATTTAAAATGCCATGGCTGTGGGGCCCATGTGTTGACACCTCTCCCAGGTAGCAGTAGCATGGCAAGGTGGGTGGCACTGATTTGCTGGTCTAATGATCTGTGTGAGAGCATAAGCAAGTGCCTCCCCACAGTTCATGATTTTCCATCCAGAGTTCTCTCTAGGCATATTGGAAGGACTGCAGACGTGTGTGTGTGTGTGTGTGTGTGTGTGTGAAGGAACCAAATCTGAATGGCATTGTGCCAGATCACACCACCATGCACTCAGATTTGGCCTGGCAACCCCTCTCCTCCGTGACTAAGCACTGTCCAGGCCAAATCTGAGTGAGTGATGATGTCATCTGGTGCATATGGTCACAATGCCAACCAAATCTGGTCCGGCCACTCGTCTGTTATACCAGCAGGGGAGGGGTTCTGCCCTTCAGCCACCCAGCTCCAGTCAGGGGCCAAGTGTGGGAGAGGGGCCGGGTTGATTTTTCCCTTCCCCATTATACTCCCTGACAGGGGCAAGCTTTCAAAAGTGGAGGGCAAGCCCACTGTTTGGCCGGGGGAGGAGGGGGCTTTGCCCTCTCCCATCTCCAGCACCTGTGGCTTTCTCTCCAACTCATGATAATCTCCCCTACAAACCAGGGCTAGCTCTAGAGCTGTTCGGTTGGTTCCCCTTTCTGTCAGATGTGCGTATTTAATCTGGCAGAGAAACAATCCGTGAGACACATTTTTTTCCTATAGATGGCAAGCCTCACTGCTTTGTGTCTCTGCATCTTTGCTAACCTGATATTTAGTTTGTTTAACTTTGAGAAGTGCTTATTATATACATTCGGTTGTGGAATTTAATATATTTGCCTCCAGACCTGCATAAGGATCTGCTCCAATCCTTTTTGAAATCAAGGGATGGCGTCTCATTGATGCTAATGAGCATTGAATCAGGAGGTGTAACCAAAGCAAAGGAGACGGAGTGAGTGACGTTTTTTTTACATTGTGTTCAACTGAAAGCTGAGTGTCCTGTTACAATAAACAGTGCAACAAATTGTGCTGAACTTGAAATGTAGAGGATTTCTGTACATATCTCATTGGATCCTGGGGAAATAAAGACTCAAAGGGTAGAGTGGCTTAAAAAAACACAACATTCTTCATGCTTTTTATTTCTTCAAAAAGCTTGTCCCTTTTCGGGGTGGGTGTCAAAATTTTGATTTTTGGTCATATATTCTCAAAATATCAAAATTTGGAATGTTTTAGTGAGCCAATGAGGGTATTTCATAGGCTTGTGGCAGATATGGCTGGAGATTGTGCACTTTCCTCATGTACAAAGAAATGACAATGGATATGGACTTTGGGAGAATCTAGTTGCAGGTTCAGGCCCAAGTCTCGCAACTGGCTGAGAGGTCTCTACACAGATCCATGTACCCAGTTAGGATTGCTGCTTGCCTCCCTTCTATATTTATATGATAGTTAAGAAACTCTCTCATCAGTCGATCAGATGTAGCAGTCAAATGTTGAAAAATTGGATTTTCAGAGTCGCAAACTTTCATGATGCTTCCCAAAATTACTTAGTATTTTTCTTAAAGCCCCAGCTTGTGCAAGCCTGCGTCTCAACTTCCATCTCAAAAGAAAGGGTGTTTGTAACCTTCCTATTTGCACAGAATAGCCGGACTATGTGAAGCCCAGAGGCTCAAAATAAAGCAAGCAAATAAAAAGACCCCAAAGTTAATCTTTCAAAATCTCTGGATTTTTAAGCCAACCTCCTGATTTTTGGGGCTTGACTCAGGATTTCATATTTGGGGTTATCAGTCCTAGATTTGATGTCTAAGTGGCTTAAAGGGGAGGGTTAGCAAATTAGTTAAGTTCATATCACAGAAAATGTATAAACCTCAATGATTTTATTACTTATTTCTGTTTGTTTTAAATGGATTGATGGCTCTATGATTTTCTTTGGTACGTATCTATTGCACTTAAGTAAGCTAGTTATAATTTGCCTATAAACTGCTTACATTATGTACAGTGCAAAGCTGATATGTTTTTATGTTTTATTTTGGCTTTTAGTCTTAATGGGTGAGGAGGAGGTCTGTGCTAGATTTTAAACTTTCTGTCGGCTCATCACATCGATTTCGGAAGAATGATTACTTTGTAGATTGGTTTGTGTTAGTTGTTTGCACTCTCCAAATAACAAGACCACTGGACAGCTAATTTTTTAGTTGCTGCAAGCATACGCTGCATGTGCATTGTGTCTGACATGAGGAAGATAGAATTATTCACAGTCTGACAGAGCTTACCAACTAAATGAAAGAGGTAAGCTAGAATTTAAATCCTGAAGAGCATCACTATGAAATCTATGACTAAATGTTTGTAGAATGAACAGTAGGTCACGTCAGTGCTGTTTGGCTGTCAGATAGGGATATCAGAAGCTGGTTAAGTAGACATGGTTATAGCTACAGAGTAGATGAGGCTGTGGTGCATGTAAGTTTGGAGTATAACTGCATAAATACTAAGAACTGTCTATAGTTACAAGGCAGTAAGGCAGGTAAACAGCAACCTCTGCTGGGGATAAAATCCACATACATACACCTCTTCTGAAATGCCATTAATATTTCTTGGACTCTATAAAAATTAAATAGTTAACTAAGACCTTGATTCTACAAAGATTTATGCATGTGTAAATCTTGGCGGGATCGGATCCTAAAAAGGCACTTCTCACATAATCAACTTAAAGCACTGTGACACACATTGAGTAAAGCTAGAAAATGTTTAGATCAAGAAGGGAAGATGGGAATTGTCCTTCTGTGCATATTTGTACAATGCTAAAAAAGTGCCTATGGATAGGAGGTACTCTATGTACCTCTAACATAACTGAATAATACATAGAAACATACACCTTAAAAGATCACCAGTACAATTTAATATAGAGCACTAGCAAGCCAAGCAACTTAAAAGCCCTGTTTCCTCTCCCCTCCCGACACCCACCCATTCCTCTCCTTTACCGTTCCAGACCCACCTTTTCAGATGCCAGCCTATAGCCTTCACCAGCTAGGCCGAGTAGGATACATTGAGAATATCCAACAGTAGATATCACAGAGTGTGAAACACAGTAAGAGATGTCTATGAGATATCACTGCAATAACTCTTAACAGCCCCGTTGAGCTATTCCTGCCCTGCAGCAGTCCCTTTGAGGAGGTTCTAGTCCTATCCAACACCACATTTACCCTAGTATCCAATGTATTTCTAGAAGCACTGAAGAGCCATTGAAAGCACTGTACCTCCCTAAAGCAGAATCTTCTTTGCAAGTGAGACAACATGCAAATAAATAGCAACTGTAAACTCTCAGTTGTAACAGCAGAAATTGTTATGTTAGACAATTTTTTTAGTAAAAATTTCTCTTCCTTTTTAAACTTTCCAGCTTTTTGGCCAAAAAATCCCAATTTTCAAAAATACTTTAAAAAGCCCCAAACTTGCAGAAAATATTTCCTATTTTCCTCCTGACTCTAATGGCTTACTCTCATTACTCTCTTAACCAACTAATGGCCATCTCTTGCTCTGGTCTATGCGGTGAACTGTCCTCTGTCCTCTGCCCTGCTGTCCAGTGTGTCCTCTTCTACAGAAGTCCTATAGTCATGGGAAAGCACTTTCAGAGAGGGCTGTGGGTTCTCACACTGGAGTGGATGCTGCCAGTGTTGCTGAATAAGTTGGGTATTCCCCTCTAAACCATGCCTCCTTAGGGGTACAGAGTGTGTTAGCTGCCGTTTTCCTCAACTCCTCTTTGAGCACTAGAGAGAGATCCTGCCCTGCTTCTTGTGACCTTGAGAAGAGGCTCCCCAGAGTCTTCTCTCTCTTTCAGGCACTGCTACAGCTATGGACAGGCCTCCACCACCCCCAAAAAAAGCTGAAACCTTGGCTTCTTTTGTCTTATGCATTTGAAAATGATCAGAGTAAGCTAAAGATTGAGTAACGTGAACTTCTTTGCTACTTGACAAGGAGTCCACTACCACCACCCTTTGAAGATTTGATGGACATGCTTGAGGTGCTGAAGCAGGACAGCACAATCAATAATATTGAAAAACTACATGGTAATCAAGCAGTATGAGAAGAGAGAATGAGCTCTGGGACTAGAGGCAAGAAGTAGGGAATTAACCACCCTCAGAAAAGCAGATTCAGCAGATGAGAGGCTCAAAAAGCTACACTGAAAGCAAAGCAGGCAGTGGTGTGGGTGAAGGTATGTTGGCCGTTTTTCTTCAGAGCCTTGCTGAGGAAAAAGGCTCATGATGTAGTAACCAGGGTGAAAAATAAATCCAGCCTTCTTTGGAGGGACAGCACAAAGTATCTGCACCACTAAACAAAGCCCTATTTTGAATTTTACTGGAAGGGAATCCCCACGGCGGGAATGTTTAATACCAGTAGTAAATAAGTAGCAAGGGTAGAGAGGTGGGAAGCTATCCATGAAGTTCATCTGGGGTACAGATAGAAGCTACTTATTTTCAGCAGAGATGAGGTTGATGATGGGCTAGTGGCTTTGATGGAAGAGAGAAAGGAGGGAAGGAAAATGCGGTAGCAATATTAGGTTGCAGGGAAATTAAGGGAGGAAGAGGCCCCTGAACTTCTTTTGTTTTAATCTTCAAGAAGAACATGGATGGAGGTGCAAGAGGGAGTCAATATGTACTACTATTGCCAGCATTGAGAATTCAAAAATTAGCCCCCAAGAAATAGGGAATTCAAAATAATAAATATGGGGGGGTCTTATTTTTATATAAATTTGACACCATTTTAGCTCAAACTAAAATAATAAAGAAAACACAAGAGGTGTAGCAAATAGAAGTCAACAAGTATTTAATGTTTATTTTTTTAGGTACATCTTCAGTTCTAAGTCATGGAAATAAACCATCTATATGAATGTGTATTGGGCAGCAAATAAGGCCCATGAAAGTGACATATACAATCACAATCAGTGCTAAAATTCCTTTTGCCTTGACCACATAAATTTTGCAGGCAATTTCTTATTTGCATTGCATTCCTTACAAACTTTGAAGCAAGCTTATTGGGATTGGGTACTAAATAGCTTTAAGTGGACTCAAAATGAACACTAACAGTGTAAAATCTTGAATGAAAAATATAAATATTCATGGAGTTAACTACTGCACCAGGTTGCTGGATTCTCCTTTCACCTCTCTACTGTATCAGTTTAAATCGTAAGTGAAAATGATATCCTCAAAGTTGATTGACCTAATTTGAGGACTACCAGCTGTTCTAGTTTGATGTAGTATGTGCATCACACCATTCTTTTGCTCTGCCACTCTGATCTTTTCTTGTGAAAAGACAGGATATTAAAACTCCCAAGTATCTCCAAGCACTTCAGACCACAGAATTCTTGTATATTTCAAAACTATGCTGTTCATAGGTGAATTGATGAACTACCTATTCAAGTCATTGCGAGTCTTTCTTTTCACTTGAATGGAATTTAGATCAATCTGAAGAAGAAGGCAGGCAAGGGACAGTACATGTAATCCTAAACTGGCTCACCACATTTACTGTCAGATCACACAGTATGATTTCTGTCAGCACTTTCTTTTTGGGGATGTGTTATTATTCAAGAACAAGACACTTTCTCTCTCTCTCTCTCTCTCTCTCATGGTAGGTTAAATTATAGACTCATCAATTTTGACTGTATCCCTTTAACCTTCTCCGCTCTTAGACATTTGTCTACATGACAAAGCTGTGCAATACCAATCATGCTGACACCAGTGCTTAGGAGAGGCACCGGTGAATAACAAGGCTGGCTTCAGCTGACACTCTGAATACTCAGCCCTTTTGAAAATCAGGCCCTGTATTTCCAGAGAGGAAACAGGAAGAGTGAGACACCTGCACCTTAAGGGGAACAAAAATACTGAGGAAGGTGTACGCCCTTCATGCCGGGTTGTGACATGAAGTCCGCTGCTGTGAGATTTTAATGGACAGCTGTCATTGTATGTCTGAATCAACGTACTTAATGTTGGCAGAAAAAAAAGACGAGTGTGTTGTGTCCACCTAGGATGATGAAACTAAAATCTGTACAGGAAAAACTGTTTGTGCTGAGGATATGGTGAGATAGGTCTTTGAAAAGTAACGTCAGTATTGCAGTGTGTGTGTGTGTGAATGGAACAAATAGTTTCAAAAGAGCGCTGCAGTAAAACATTTATTTGTGACTGTGCAAATGGAAATATTCCAAAGATACAGGAAAGCTGAGAGATGTATTACCCAGTGATTACAACTGTAGCCTGGGAGATCCAGGCTCAATTCCACCACAGACATTCTGTGTGAATTTGGCTGGGTCACTTAGTTTCTCTCTTCCTCCCTTCCACATCTGGGAATAGTGATGTTAACCCTTCTTCAGAGCGCTGGGAGGGAAAATACACTAACAAAGAGGAGAGAGAGTATTGTAAAGGGGCCAGTTGGAGATCTGAATTTACACTCTTTCGTGCTACCTAATGTACCAAGAACAGCGGGACAAATAAGGTATTCAAATGTCACTTCTTTCCATTGATAAACTGTTCACAAGCAGATTGTGACTCACTCGGAATTACTGGCTATTGGAAAACTTTTGCCAAATAGTTTCTGTGGATAATTTTGTTTGCCAGCAGTTCATTGCAAACATTCAAAACTGGTGCTATTGTATTTAGTTTTTGATTGAAAACGTAAGTCAGAAAATATGTTTCTGTTGCATTAGAAAGGGTGGAATTCTTGGGATATGGTTTCTGATGCAAATGCTAATCTTTGTGAATGAAAAAATTGCTTTCCTGGAATATTTTCCAATATTTGTTAAAATTAACTGTTTTATGAACATTCAAGCCGGTAAAACTCACTCTCTAGAATCAGGGCTGGCTCTAGGCACCAGCAAAGCAAGCACATGCTTGGGGCAGCACATTTCTTGGAGCGGCAAAAAACCTAGATAAAACGAGGAATACTTATAGCACCTTAAAGACTAACCAGTTTATTTCAGCATAAGCTTTCGTGGGCTATAGCCCACTTCATCAGATGCATAGCATGGAACAAACAGAGATAAGATGCATTTATACACACAGAAAGCAAAAAAAGTTGTAAATTATAAATACCTCTGTTTGTTCCATTCTATGCATCCGATGAAGTGGACTATAGCCGACGAAAGCTTGTGCTGAAATAAACCGGTTAGTCTCTAAGGTGCTATAAGTATTTCTTGTTTTATTTATGGATACAGACTAACATGGCTGCTATTCTTAAACAAAAACCTAGAGCCAGCCCTGAGTATTGATAAGTGCTACTGGTAGCACATTCCTACACATTCCATTGCAAAGTGCAAACACGTAAAAGCCAAAAATGGGGAGAAGGGCAGCCAAAATTTTTTTTGCTTGGGGCGGCAAAAAAATCTAGAGCCTCTCCTGAGTAGAATGTTTGTATAAATAAAACACCAAGGGGCACAAATATCACAGAAACAAATTTGTTTAAAAACTGATATAAATAGGAATGAAAGATTTTTGTGTGTGCACAATATTTGCCTAACTCTAGTACTGATACAGGGGGAAATTTTCCTTCAGTCCCTACTGAAGAATGTTGCTGCAGTTCCTCGCAACAGAAACCACCAACAGAATTGGTTAAAATAGAGAGTTTAAAATATATCTGCAAATCAGTATTTATATGTGAGGTGGGTGTGTCAAGCTGGATAAATGCCACATCTCCCCCTCTCACTGGTTGCTTGGAGGAAACAACTAGAGCATACCATCATTTTTGTTTTGAGGGGGGAAGACAAAGCTAGAGGGCTTAATATCACTCTCTTCCCACACCATAGAAAGACACCACACCCCATATGTATAAACTTCCCTAGCACAGGCTGTACTTGGCTTTTGCAGTAGCACCTTTCTTCCAAGAAGGGCAAAGCACTTTACAAACATACAGCCTCACAGCACCCTTGTGAAGTAGCTGGCTTTGTTCTATTTGATACAGAGAGTACATGACTTGTCCAAGGATAGAACAGGGAACAGAACCTAGGAAGAGAGCTGGCCTAAATTTGGAATTTCTAGTTTGCAGGGAATTTCAACACTGTGAAATTTGGATTCACTCTGACACCTAGTGTTTCCGAAATGAAATGAGCTCCTCAGGACCAGAAACTGAGATGATTCTTGACAGTTTCACTGCTGCTCTTAAATGGTGGGCAGCAGTGAAATTGACAAGAATCATCTCAGTTTCAGTCAGCAGCTGACAGGATCTTCCGCACCATGCAGACTACTCCAGGATTGCGAACCCCAGGTCTTCCGGATTCCTGTGCCCATGGCTCCCTGGACTGCCTAACTCCCAAGCCAGGGGAACCAGCTGCCCCAGGAATCTAGAAGCCCTGGGGTCTTTGGATCCAGGGCAGTCTGCCTGGCATGACAGTGCAAGAGCTGCAGGCTCTGGAAGCCCATCCCAGGACTTCTTGGCTCTGTGGTGGGAAGCCTGGAAACTCTGAGAGCTCCATCTCAAATTGGGTCTCTCGGGGTTTCTGGACTCCCAACTCAGGTTCCTGGGATTTTCTGGCTCTGTGGCAACAGGAAGTCAGGATTCCTTAGGCTGGGACAATCTGCGTGGTGGGGCTGCCCTGGAACAGGGACGTGTCAGCTGTCTGGCAGGAAAGCAGGTACAGTTCTGTTGGTGGAACCCTGCCTGTGGTTTCTGAAAGTTCACTGCACCCAATATATTTCCGCAAAACATTTTGGGTTCGACGAACGGGTATTTTTCCAATGAAATGCCATTTCATCAGAAAACTCCCAACCAGCTCTACCTAGGAGTGCTGTGTCCCAAGCCTCTGCTCTGGATGTGACATGACATAGCACCCAGGCTAGATGTGGGGCTGTTGTCAGACCATTTGGTTCACTCACATTTTCTTTTTGGAAGGTAAAGTTTGCTTCTTGATTAGAGCCATCACAGTGAATTGGTAAAATCATAATAATTGCGATAGCAACGCAGCAATATCCTAAATGCAGGGACGGTGACTTGACTGGAGGCAAAGCTGTGGGAAAGGATGGAGGGCAGTATGACTAGACAAGTGCAGGACCCATTTGTGAATGGAAAAAATTAACAACAGGCTAATTTCTTTTAAAATAAACAATAATTTCCCCCGAGTTTGTGCCACTTTTAGAAGCCCTTCTCTGGATCTTATTCCCCAAGGGCACAGTCCTGCCACCCCTGACCTGAGGGATACCAGAAGTAGGCCCAAATAGAGACCACAGCAGGCATGAGTGTTGGGAATGAGCAAATCATATTTTGAGTGGTGGCTGAGTAAAAATCATGGGTAGAGACAAAGGAAAGACTCAGATCCCACTCTTGGTGGTGTAAACCTGGGAAACTTTGGTGGAGCTATTTAGGTTTACACCAGTGCAAGTGAGAGCAGAATCTGCCAACAAATTTTAATTTGGCTTCTGCACCATTAAGGTATCTACTGAAAGAAATCCTGTTTACAATCTTCCTCAGTCATCCCCCCCTGCCAAGCCCTCTCTTCCTCTTCCCTGCCACTCAGCTTTCTATTTTAATCGCTTTGGGTGGTAAGAGTTGAGGAAATAGTCCAGTTCATTTATTATTTTGTTTTAATGAATGTAGTGAGGGTCTGTGTGACTCATGGGGATGAGGAAGTTGCTCCGGTAATTGCTCAGGACTGTTGAACTGCAGAGTAATGACACAGAAATAGCTGACTTTACTTAAGGGTTCACTCTTCAAGGCCTGCACTAGTTAGTGCCTCCCCCTCCCCCTTCCGCTCTGAAGATGGGTGGGAGTGGGGAAATGAAGCATTTTGTGATGACCAC
Source organism: Dermatemys mawii (assembly GCA_007922305.1). Taxonomy (NCBI): domain Eukaryota; kingdom Metazoa; phylum Chordata; order Testudines; family Dermatemydidae; genus Dermatemys; species Dermatemys mawii. Next base: position 53,685,152 of record ML677333.1, on the reverse strand, counting down.
ACATTTCCACATAATAGCATTACTGACTGAGACAGCCCTTGTCTTGATGACTCTTTTCCTTATTCTCGGGATATGACTAAAAAGGGGGAGGGTCTCTGTGGGGGGAGAGGAGAGGGATGAAATGTGTAACTCCTCCACTGAGACTGATAGCCCAGATGCAGTCTCAGAAGCAGACAGGAAGCTTCTTTATTTGAATTGCTCTTCTGAACATCTCCGCATCCCCTTCGCCAGTGGCAAGCCTCCTTTGGATGCATGAAAGGCTAGTTATGCAAAAAAGGAATCAAATGTGAAAGATTGCTTATAGATAAGAGTACGGTTACTCTCTTGTGACATGATGATTTCATTAGGGACTAGGTGGTGGTAGGGGCAACTAAGTGCCTTAGCCTTTTACATTTGGAGACAACAGTGTTAACACAGGCCAACACCGCTCTGCCCTTTGTACAGCATATTTCATCGGTAGATTTTTTAAGTGCTTTATAAACATGAATTCAGCCTCATCACTTCTATGGGAGATAAATAGCATCGATCCGATTCCACACATGGGGAAACTGAAAACCAGAGTGTGAATAACTTGAGCGCCCAGATGGAGTCAGTGGCAGGGCAGGGAATCCCCAATGCCATACTCAAACCTCAAGATTATGCATATGTCCACACAGCAAGAGCTGTCCATGGGCTAGCCTACCTGAGTTGGCTTGACTCCATCTAGCACAGGTAACAATAGCAGTCAAGGCAAGCCTAGTACCTATCCAGGGTCCATGCTGGGTGTATGTTGCCCACATTGAGCTGTTTTCATGGCTATGTTACCTGCACTAGCAGGATTCAAGCTAGCTCCAAGCCTGTGCACAGCTCTTGCTGTGTAGATACTTGCTTTACTTCTGCTTTGTCAGGAAGTCAGCTCGTGCACTCACAGAACTTTGGGCTCAGCGTTAAAATCAAAGTGTCCCATAAGCTGGGTTTAATGGAGCAGCCTGCATTGTTGTGGCTGGAATTTAGGTTTATATTCATTTCCTAGGCCTGCCACGAGGACCACCTGATCCAGGCGTGCTCTTCTGAGCACTGGCGTGCATTGTACACATACACACTAGCCAATATGCCACATCACCAAAGCTTACAAGGACAAATGAGTTTTGTGCTCCTTTCTATACTATCTCTGTGTCGGGCACCTGCCAAAGTACCGCACGATGTAGCACGATTGGCAGTCTCTGATCAACAAAGGGCCAGGGCCTGAGGAGCAGGCCAGGTTTCAGGAGCAATGCCAGAACCAGAGCCTGAACAGTGCCTGGCAAAGCGCTGCTCGAATCACATCAATGCTAATTTCCCCTCCTCATTTACTGTCACTATATTAATGTTCAGATTTTTAAGAGGCAGAAAGAAGATAGCCTCCCGGGAGTGGAAAGATCCAAAGAGGTAAAAAGCAAACAGGGAAGAGATGGAGAGGCTGAATCTGGGCCAATTCTGGAGAAGCTAGACTTTGTATATATTTATTTGGGGGCTGATTCAGCAGAGCTGTCTAGTAGCCTAAAAAAGTTTATAAGAGTCTGCATAAACCACAAGAAATAAATACAGCCTCTTTCCCTCCTCTTCCCCCACTTTTAGATATCTGCCTTTCATATGGCCATTGCATCATTGGTTTGTTTGCTCAATTCAATTACATATAAAGGATTATCCACTATATTCTGGTCTGGTCACTCGGGGGACCAACACCAATGCTGGAAATAAGAATTGTATAACTCTGATGACGAAGGGCTTTGTCAGTAATGAATTTAAGAAGGGAGAGGAGGGCCCTTTTGTAAACACATGGTAGATTAAGCCAAGGATAACTCAGACATCCATGTTTTAAGATTTGTGCATAAATCCTATTACGTCACCACAGAACATCCACGCTAAGGGGGCCTTGTATTCTGTCCTTGCTTGCTTTTTTTGCATGCCCAAATATGAGTGGCATCATGTCTCTTTCTTTCAAAGTGAACTAAATCAAAAAACTGCTGAGCGGAGAACTTACAAGTGAGCAAACCAGAAGGGATGCACACTCACAGTGCTGACAATGCCCATAATCCTCTCCCCTAAAACAAGTGTTTATCAAAATAATCCTAAATGAGAACTGGCTACATCATAGATAAACTCAAATAATACAGCTCATTTGAAAGATCATATCAATCATAGGCCTGTGGGACTGGAAGGGACTTTGAGAGAGCGTCAAATCCAGTCCCCTATGCTGTGGCAGGACCAACTATAGCCAGACCATCCCTGACAGCTGCTCTTAAAAACGTCTAGTGATGGGGATTCCGCTACCTGTCTTGGAAGCCTATTCCAGATTTCAGCAGAGTTAGAAAGGTTTTCTGTAATATCTAACTTAAATCTTCCTTGTGACAGATTAAGCCCATTACTTTTTGTCCTACTTTCGGTGGACATGGAAACCACCTGATCTTCATCTTCTTTATAATAGCCCTTAACATACTTGAAGGCTGTAATCAGATTCGCCCTGAGTCATCATTTCTCAAGATTTAACACGCCCAGGTTTGTTTGTTTTTAAACCTTTCCTCATAGCCAGGTTTTGTTGCTCTCCTGCACTCTCTCCAGTTTGTCCATGACTTTCCCAAAGTGTGGTGCTTAGAACAGGGAACAGAACTCCAGCGGAGCCTTCACCAGTGCCAAGTAGAGAGGGCAGAGGTGAAAGTAAGCCAGTAAGCCTCCGTATGGCCTATCAACAAGAGCCGTTGTGCCGTGCTGGACCATCTTCCCTAGGCAGCAACTTAAAGGGCCTGGGGCTCCCAGCAGAGGCTGGAGCCCTGGGCCCTTTAAATTGCCACCAGAGCCCCACTGCCAGAGCCTTGGTGTAGCAGCAGCAGGTGGGACCCCTGGGACTCTAGCAGCGATTTAAAGGGCCCAGCTTCTGCTGTGGTAATGGCAGCTGGGAGCCCCAGGCCCTTTAAATCACCACCAGAGCCCTGCTGCCACTACTTCTGGGCTCTGTCAGTGGGGCTCCAGCAGCGATTTAAAGGGCCAGGACAATAGTGGCACCCGGAGCCCTGGGCCCTTTAAATTGCTTCCCCAGCCCTGCTGTTGGAGCTCTGGGGGTCACGGGTGGGGTGGGGGGGTGGGGGCAGCCGGGAGCCCCAGGGCTCTGCTGGCAATTTAAACGGCCAGGGGCTCTGCTGCGGTAGCAGCAGCTGGGAGCCCTGGGCCCTTTAAATTGCTGCTGGAGCCCCCCCAGGTGCCACTGCTACCCCAGGGCTCTGGCAGCGGGCTCAGGTGGTGATTTAAAGGGCCTAGGGCTCCCACCATTACTACTGCCCTGGGCCGTTTAAATCACCGACCAAGCCCCAGAGCCCTGGGGGAGCAGCGGTGGGGCTTTGGTGGTGATTTAAAGGACATGGGGCTCCCAGCTGCTGCTACTGCAGCAGACCCCAGGGCTCTTTAAAGCTCCACCCCGGGGCTCTGTCGGTGATTTAAAGGGCCTGGGGTTCCTTTGTGGTAGTGGCAGCTGGAGCCCCAGGCCCTTTAAATTGCCTCTGAGCTCGGGGGCTGCCAGCCACCTCTACAGCTGGTAGCTCCGGGGGTGATTTAAAGGGCCTTGGGCTCCAGCTGCCACTACCACAATTACCTCCCATGTCTTACATACAACACTCCTGTGAAACCACCCCAGAATGTTAGCCTTTGTTGCCAGTGCATTACATTATTGATTCTCATGATCGAGGGCAGTGGTTCTCAACTGTGGTCCACGACTTGTTCAGTGAAAGTCCCTGGAGCACTGGGCTAGTTTGTTTACCTGCTGCCTCTGCAGGTTTGGCTGATTGCAGCTCCCACTGGCCGCAGTTCTCTGCTCCAGGCCAATGGGGGCTGCGGGAAGTGGCATGGGCCAAGGGATGTTCTGTCCACGGCTTCCTGCAGCCCCCATTGGCCTGGAGCGGTGAACCGCAGCCAGTGGGAGCTGCGATTGGCCGAACCTGTGGAGGCGGCAGGTAAACAAACTGGCCCGACGCACCAGGGGCTTTCCCTGAACAAGTGGTGGACCACAGTTGAGAACCACTGATCTAGGGGGTTGATTCTGATCTTGCTCACACTAGTGTAGGTCAGGAGTCACTCCACTAAAGTCACTTTAAGTGAAAGCAGAATGAGGTCTCTGATAATTAAGTTACATGTATTCATTTCTCTTTTCATGCAGGGTCAGATTAAAGCAGTCCAGAACCCTAAGTACACCATGACACAGAGACAGGAGTGGCAATAGGAAGACACCCCCAGCCCCTTCCCCAGTATTGCTTGGGCAGCTGGGTGTATGGGCTTGGGGACAATGAGGGGGGCAGGACTGGACTATTGCGCTTTCCTCCTGACACAGACACACAGACACAGACACAGACACAGACACACACACACACACAGACACACAGACACACACAGACACACACACACAGACACACACACACACTCACTCACTCACTCACTCACTCTCTCCTCTGCTGGGCTGAGGGGTGAGGGCTACAGAACATTGGGCTTGGAGTTCATATGCCATTGAGCGGCATGGAGCACTTACTACCCATCAGAACTATTGTTCCAGGCTCTTTGCAAGCTTAGGCAGATGTCACCGAATCAGTTCTGCTCAGCTCATGTTTTCAAGCTTTCTTTGCAGCAACGAGGGCCAGAAACCCTTTTTTTTTTTTAAATGAAAGCTGAGATTCTGTTGTAATCACATGATTCCAGGAGCTGGAGCCTGAGGCATGGTCCCATAGAGCCCATAGTGCCTGGTCATTCTTTCCTAGGAATTATGGGAATCCACAGCTCTGTCAGACCTAGAAAACTGCTGTTTCTCCCCTTGTTGCATTTCTTCCTAAACTTCTGCTTCCAGGCTCTGAGACAAGGGCTCCTCTCGGCCTGGGGTGGGCAAACTTTTTGGCCCAAGGGACACATTGGGGTTCAAAAGTGTGTGGAGGGCCGGGTAGGGAAGGCTGTACCTCCCCAAACAGCCTGGTCCCGTCCGCTATCTGACCCCTGTCCCCCACTTCCCTCCCCCTGACTGCCCCCCTCAGAACCCCTGATCAATCCAACCCCCCCACACACATTCCTTGTCCCCTGATCACTCCCCTCTGGCAATGCCCCCATCCTAACTGCCCCCTCAGGACTCCACCCAGTATCTAAGCCCCCCCCCACTGCTCCTTGTCCCCGACCTCCCCCTTCAGAGATCCACCAGCCCCTAACCACCTCCCCAGGATCCCACCCCCCACCCAACCCCCCCCTGCTCCCTGTCCCCTAAGTGTCCTGACCCCCCCCAGCCACTTCCCCACCCCCTGATACTCCCACACCCTATCCAACACCCCCTGTTCCCTGTCCTCTGACCACCCCCTGAGAGCCTCTGGCCTTTATCCAACCGCCAGCCCCCTTAACACGCTGCTCAGAACAGTGTGTCTGCCATGGAGCCAGACACGGTGCCGCACTGGAGTGCGCAGCGTGTCTGTCCTGGAGCCAGACACGTGCCGCTATCGCACATCCCTGGCCCGCCCCTCCAGAGTGCTGCTCATGCAGCATGCTGAGGCTGCGTGAGAGGGGGACAGCAGTGGAGTAACCTCCCCAGCCGGAGCTCAGGGGCCGGGTAGGAGGAGCTCGTGGGCCGAATCCAGCTGGCGGGCTGTAGTTTGCCCACCACTGCTCTAGATTCTCATCAGCTTTCCATGCTGGTAGCTTCCCCCTTGCCCCATGACTCTTGAAGTCTTAATCTTTGATATTCTAGCCTTGGCAGTGTGACTTGAGCAATAGATCAGCAGTTCAGCGACTTTAAGGCCAAAAGAATCCTGATAATCTAGTTTGACTTCCTTCATAACACAGGCACTAGAATTTCCCTCAGTAATTTCTGCATCAAGCCCATAACTTCTGGTTCATCTACAACAGAATCTCTTAGACATTTATCTGGCTTTAAAGCCTCCAATTGATAGAGAATCCACCACGTCCTGAGGAAAGTTGCCCCAATGGCTAATAACACCCATTAAAAATTTGCACCGTATTTCTAGCCTGAATTTATCTAGCTGCAGCTTTCAACCATTGGATCATGTTGTGACAGGTTGCTACTCCTGGTGCACAATCTGGGATCTGTGAGAAACTGCTGCAACCCGCTAACCATTCACTTGGACTGACTGTTCCTTGGTTGGAGACATAGCCAGTCTCACCCAGGTCCTGTTATCATCCAGCATGGCAACACGTGGTGCCCACACCAAACTGAGCTCCCTGAGAGGGGGCAGAGGGATGTGGCACAAGGCACTGAGATTGGACAAGGAGCTGGGTTGCTGGGGAAGAAATGGAACTGGCTGGGCACAGAGCCAGGAACAAGGAGCCAGGGAGATGTGCAAGGGAGACTGCGATTGGATGAGGAGCCTGAGGAGAAGGGGGACTGGAACCAGCTGGGTAAGGAGACTTAGATTGGGATGAAAAGCCTGATGAGTTGGGATTGTGGGTGAGGATCCATGTGTGGGGAAGAGACAAGAATCAGCCTGAGGACAGAAGGGATCAAGCTTCAGGGGAACAGGCATAAGAGTCTGTGCCCACTGAAACATACTCCCCTATAGCAGGGGTCTCCAAACTTTCTTGATCGCGCACCCCCAGGCAGAAATTTTTTTTTGAGCAGGCACTCCCACGGGGGAAGCCCCACCCTATCCCCGCCCCCAACCATCCACTCCCTCTCACTTTCCCCCGAACTGTCCCCCTCCTTGTCCCCCAACTGCCTCCCTGGGGCCGGTCCCTGCTGCGGCGCACGGCTCCTAGGGCCCATCTCTGCCGTGGCGCTCGGCTCCTGGGACTGGGCCTCAGCCGCGGCGTCTGGCGCCCGGGCCTGGGTGTCAGCCGTGGCACATGGCACCTGGCTCCCAGAGCCGGGGATCAGCCGTGTTGCCCGGCTCCTGGGTCTCAGCCGTGGCGCGCGGCTCCCAGCTCCAGCCGTGGCTCCCGGCTCCTGGGGCTGCAGCCACAGCGCGCGGCTCCTCTGGCCGGGGCTGCTGCGGCTCTTGCAGAGGAGCTGCCAGGGCAGCCCGACTCCTCCTGTCTTACTGGAAACCCGGGAGGAAGCGCTGCAGCAGCCCCCAGCGGCAGGAGGAGCCGCCCTGCTCCACCTGCTGCCGGGGCCGCCGCGGTGCTTGCAGAGAAGCCACATGGCTCCCCCAGCTGCCAGGCTGCACACCCCCGGGAGTGGTCTCGCGCACCCCAATTTGAAGACCACTGCCCTATAGAGCCTGGAATTTCAAATACTGAGCAGTAGTAAGAACTGCCTGGAGCGCCCCTGACCTTCCGTCTGCCCTGGGCAGTGCACCTCAGGGGTTGAGGACACAGACTGGGGACTACTCTTGGGCAGTCCAGGCCCCTGCTAGGGAATGTGGAGGGTCCGGGGCTACGCACAGTGGTCTGGGCTCCCTGCACTGCTCATACCGCAGTCAGGCTCTAGCATCCAGCCTGGCTGGGGGTTAGAAGGCTTTGGGGGGAAGAAGAAGAGGTGGGGGTGGGGCTTCAGTAGATGAGGGGGGCAGGGCCACAGAAGGAGAGAGGCTTCTATATGTGCCCCGCTTTTGCCTTTTGAAAAGGTGGTCACGCTACCCGGAACAAAATCCACTATGCCAAAGCCTCACCATTTCTCTGCTGTCCTCAGACACTGTGAAACCCACTGACAAACTTGTGTCTCATCCTCTAGTGCCACTCCTCATAAAGGTGGACAGCATTCTATGCTATCAGATTATTCTGGTATCTCAAGTGGCAGAGATCCGTGCAGTGGATCTACAGTGACTCATCTTAGGTTAATCAACGATAAATGAAATGTTAGGTCACGTTGCTATCTATTGACTAATTAAGCTGGTTGAATACCAGGAGTTTTGATATTCTTATTGGTCCTGAATCAATAGCCTCAATCTTCATTTTCATGGAGTTGTGGGAAACCCCAAGAATGCTTCCATTCTGAAAAAATTGCTTTAGTTTCATGTGCTTCCACTCCAATAATCATTTAGAGCTGGTGTAGTGATTGGGCTACAGATCTATTGCTACTCTTGTGGATATTATCAATATTACAGAACACATACTGTGTGATGTTATATTAAATCTATTTTAACATAGTATTAAAAACAAAATTTGTGATTAGCTGTTTTGATAGAGACCCTCTTAAACTGATCATTACTAGCTATAGCAGAGATACTGAATATTCCTAAACTGAAACAAATGATATCTTTGTAATTGTGTGATCAGTATTACAGGTAAGAGGTCAAGGGGACATGTCACGTTTGCCTTTACATCTCAGATAAAATTTCCTGCAAGAAACCATAAACTCGATCAAAATTAGTTGAAAATAAACATGTGTCAATGTAAAGCTATCTGAAAAAAGTAATCCCTGATGGATGCTACTATAGGAGTAGTTGGGAGGGAACTCTTACTGTGTGGAAACATCCGAATGCACAAAACCATTCTGCTTTCTATATGATGTACTGAAAATTAAGCCCATTGTAAGAATGTCTAAATATAAGGGGACACATTTGGAATTGAATATAACAGAAAATTTTAAAAATGCAAACTTCATGTAGCTAAGGGAAAACTAAATTCAGTGGCACCAGGATTTCATAACATTATGCTAAACTTAGATTTGGAATGCAAAGTTTTCAGTTAGTGTGGGATGATTTATAAGTCACACTATTTAATTTTTAAAAATTGTGCATTTCAAAATGTAAATCCCTAGGAAACAGATAGGAACAGAGATTCAGAAGTTTTTGACTAGGTGATGAAGATGACAAATTACTAAAACAGACATTTTTTTGTTCCTAAGTAGATGAATAACTTAAATGGATGGTGCATATTGTGAACCAGTTTCAAAAGTGATGATCTTTGACAGCTTCATTTTGACAGCAGGACACAGGCGTTGAGGTAACTTATGCAGCCTTGCTGATATGGCACAGAAATACAATTATCCATTTACGGGACTTAGTTCTGAATAAGCAAAAATGACCTTTCCTGATGATGATATGCTGAAAAGAACAAACTGTGCTTAAATATGAATAGTTGGTGTAGGGGAAGCATCCTTTATCCTCCAGCCATTCGACGCAAAGAAAATCTCCAGAGTCCATTGTAAATGTCAACGTTATATGTTTTATTTTTCAATCAAGTAATTTATTTAAACCTTACAATATCCATGATTGACAGAAATAAAAAGACATTAGGCAATGAAATGAGAATATAAAATACATGATATGTAGAAAGGCAATCAGTGCTTTAGTCCATTAAGAAGACAGTAAACAGGTGAAATGACCTTCAAAACTTCAACTCACTGTCTTTAAAAAAAATACAATTCAAGTGATTTTTATTTCACCTTGTAAACAACATACAAGTCAAAATGGACATTGAGGTAATCTATACTACAGAGGATAATTTAAAACCACTAGATAAGACACAGTATTAAAGACATATAGAAATCAGTGTTCACTTTGGTCTCTAGTATGGTTACTGTTATTACCATGAGCAACACATACTAGTTAAACCCAGTCTGGTGATGTTTGTCAACCAGTTGTTGCTTAAATAGTAATCCAAGAGGTAGTCAAGACCATCATCCTTTTAAAAGCTAGTTACGCTGCCATTTTGTTTACTGACAGTGGTAGTAAATATCTCGGGACTTTCCAATATTCTCATAACAATTCTACCAGAGTCATTAAATTGCAGCCCTGTTTAAGTATAAAACAGAAATGTGTGTTCATAGATCAACCTCACCAGTCAACAGTGATGACAGAGGTAACACAACCAACATATCTTAAAGAGGCTGTTGATAGTAACCAAAATAAGGTCTGATGCATTTAACAAGGCTTTGCTTGTCTCTAAAACAAATAATCAAATCTCATTAAGATACCTAGGAAATTAAAATTAGTGCATCTGCACATGTACATATCTTTCCCAATTACTTTTAAATCCAGCACAGGGGAACACACATATATATTTTTACGATAAACATTTTCTTACAGATAAATTAATTTAAATTAATTTTAAGACTTAATGAGATTTCCCATGCACTTTTATAATTCTTCTTACAAAGAATGTTACAAGATCTATAAACACTTTTATGGGGCTCTATTCACAAAACTAAGCATATAACTAAGCAGTAACTCTGGAATAGCACTGGTGCAAAATAAAATTGAGCCAAAAAAGGGGAAGGCATTAGGATTAAAACATACTAGATTTGGCAGGCCCCAAAAGCTGATTAAAAGCAGAACATTTTGGAGGCTAAAGATGCCAAATTCAACAACAAATACAACAAAAATGCCCACTTGATTCTCTGCTCCCAAAAATAGGCTCTTTTTTAAAAACAAAAGAAATGGTTTAATCTTTTCAGTATGCAAGTGTGCACCTTTTTTTAGCTTTTATTGGGGGAGGGAAAAAACTACCCTACAATGTCTTCTGAGGGGAGATCAAATCCAGTATCGTATTTTGAATGGGGGAGGAGATGCAGAAGGAGAGAAATTCCCCATGTTTTACATTTTATCTCCAGTAGTGTGGGGAAGCTAGGAGTACAGCTCTTTCAGAAACTATTTTAATACAACTATGTGGACTGGTTCCATTGTGAGGTGTTCTGGCACATTTAGTCATGGATATGGGAATCAAGGCTGCTCCTATAATGGGCTCTTAAATGGAGAATACTCTGCACTCCATCATCAAAAGTGAAGGAACGATGGGAGGACCGCAAAACATGGATCTGCCCCATAAATGTATATGATTCCCATGGACCCATAAAGCTCCTTCTCTTATTCATTTGAAGCAGCTTATTTAATCTGAGTAACTGAGGATGAAAATCAGACTTTCTATCGCAATCCAGTGCTAATTAGTTACTTATCACAGCTCTGCAGTTCTGTAGTAAGCTTTCGTGGCTGTGTTTTGTTTTTTATGAACAGTGCCCACAGTCTTTTGATTGAAAAAAAAAAACTGTAAAGAAATGTTTGGGGTCGTCACAATTTCAAACGGATGCTTCATTTTAAACAAGTATTTGCTCTAAAGTATGCAGTAGTGACCAATTTACATATATAGTACAGATAACAGGGTATGTACCATAGGATCAACAGCCACCTTTAAGGCCAGAGCAGCACAAAGGTGTGTTTATGCAGTAAGTATGAGGTAGCCTTTTGCTGTAAACAGAATAATAATTTTATTGTTACCTATGTAAATGAAGAGGGCTTGATACTTTTTTTTAGAAGGTCTGAGCAGCTATAACTGCCACTGGAAATCAATGGGAGCTGCAGATGCTCAGCATATCTGAAAATCAGGCCCTGTGAAAGTAAAGTCACAAATATTCACATAAGCAACCAGTATAGGAATACTGCTTTATCACTTATTTTCACAGGAAATCATAATACAAAATGTTGATATCTGATTATAAGAAACGTAGGTGTATGTCAACTCAGAGGTAGTTATTATTATCAGTATACAATACTTATATAGAGATATAAAGGTCTAAGTCTATTTGGTTTTGTTCTGAGTAAGCAGGCCTGTAGACTATTCTGTAAAGAGAAAAATAACATTACGTGGTATATTCCCTGAGCAAAGTTCTTTGTCCTGAGTATGCTATGTAATAGTGATAACATTCTAATATACAAAAATAAAACCTAAGCTTTCAATAATAAGATAGGTTTGGTATGTGCTCTTAGCAGTTCAGTCTGGTTTTGGTGCACAAAACTATTTCAGACTGCACCAGGAAGGTCTGTATGTCAGGATTACTTATTTCCTAATGATCTCAGCTCTGAACTTTTTATATGTAAACAGGGAATGACCAATTTTCAAATCCACAATGGCCTATTTCTATAAGGAACTTTGGTTTAAATTTTCAAAGTGACCTAAGTTTTGCATCTTTGCTCTTTAACCTGGTTATTACACCTGCTAGAAGGTTAAGCAATGCCACTTTGATTTGTCTACATAATTTAAATAAGTTTACAATCCTCACGTAAGGCAAGGAAGTACTTCTCTATAGATACATCACATTCAATATCGTCAAAGGTAAGCTTTGCATTACAGCATACTGAGAACGTCAGTACAAACCATTGAGATTCTCACAATGTCATGGAATTCAAGCAAAGTTCATCTGCAGGACTCCCACCCTTTGCGGAGACAGCTGATCCGTATCTATTTACCACAGCAGCAGCAGCTACAGTAAAGGTTTCATGTGGCAAGACAATTTGAGGAGGGAGGCCTTGCCATGTAATGGGCCCGATGCGCTGCTGGTGTAAGGCCACTGCAGACAATGGCATTACAAGAGATATGAATCTGGCCCACTATAGGCTTTTCCTACATGCTATATTTCTATTTTGATTATCTGAGCTTAAACCTACCTTCCTGTCTCAATTTTTGTAACAGCTTATCTTTATTGCCAATATTAAGGATTATACAGGTTTCTCCAAAGAAATTACATCTGCAATGGGATGATTAGAAGGACATTTTCTTAGATATAATTTGTTAATCTACCAATTGCAAATGGATCAGGTTAAGGATGGCCAAAGTGCAGCCATGGTTTGGCTAAAGTGCAGCCCAGCGAGTGTTAGAATGGGGCATGCAGACACGTTCATCTGTTCAGTGCAGAGGAGCCGTCCCAGCATGCACTGAGCTGAGGCTGGTCTGCAGTCTTCTCCATTTCATGGAAAGCAGATGGAGTCCTAGGGCTTCTGGCAAGTGCCGCAATGTTTGCATGTCCCTGCTCTAAGGCCTCTCTGCATCAATGGTGTATGTTCTTCACTCAATACTGTTCTTTTACTATATGAATAGCAGAGGATGCTGATCAACTGTAAGTGCCCATACAGTTTTATTCTCCACCACGGCTGTACCCCAATATGTCATTAACTTTGTATTTCTTTTTCCTTTATCTTAAAAAACCCTAGGGAGTTCTCTCCATGACTCTCAGTAGTAAACAAGGGGGAAATCCCCTTGATCTATACACTGACTCAGAGACAAATTGGGACCAATGGAAGCAGCTGCCGCTGCCACCACCACCCTGCCCCCCCACCTCAAGATTTTCACAAAACTCAAAGGGGGCAAACAGGGTGGTAGCTTGATATCACTCAAACCAATCAGTTCAGAGCAACTGACACATTCTCCCTCACACAACGGTCACCTAACTTACAATTCAACCATATTCATATAACACAACATTTGAGATCTCAGCACAGAAACTACACATTCATTGTCTTTTCTGGAGTCTTAACTCCTGAACAAAGATTGTGGCAACAGAGCCATACTTAATCAAGGCATACCCTTGACACGTGTGGAGAAAAAAACAACACTGCTACACTTTGGGCATCAAGAACAAAATATCTACTCGGAATAGGGAGTTAGGGGAATGTCTTAGTATTCTTAGTACCGTATCATTGGCAGCTTTGAGAGGTGAAGTATCCTTTGGTTCACACAAATGTAAAAGTCGTGATATTAACTGTTTTTTAAAGCATGTTTCAAGATTGCTGCCAGGAATGAATATCCAAAAACATTCTGAACCATGACTATTGCTTCACAATGTATGATGTATCCTGGGAAATGGAGAATGTTCTGCTGGCGTGTATATGTATACATATACAGAGATAGAGATAGCAATTATAGATATGTATACATACAGACAAAAAGACATGAGAGACACATACACTCGTGCACACCCACACACACAGGCAGTAAAACACAAGACACCCTGCTCAAATGTAATTTGCTTGGAGTGATTTGTCTATTAAAAAAAAATAAATTCACAGTTCCTCAACAGTAGTTAAAATTTCAGGTCAGCTACTCATAGTGAAATTACTTCCCCTGTTCTTGCATGAGGTAGACGTTTCAAGAGGGTAAAGAAAATGAAAGGTTAGGACAATGCTCTAAGTTTTTTTCCTTTTTTGAACAGAAGGCCCCTTTCTGCTTTGTTCTTCAGGTGATGCAGATAACTTACTGGAGGAAGCTTCTTGTGGTGACCTGCCTGAACGTTCTAAGATCTCTGACCTTCCCTCCTGAGAATATGATGGAGATGAATGGCTGTAAGCCCCTCCCCCTTCTCTCAGGAAAGCAGAAGTGGAAGGCTGTGGTTCTGCTTCGTATCTTCCCTGAGAACTAGTGGGCTGTTGTGAAACAGTTTTATGAGGGCAGTTAGCCACCATGTGCATGATGCTCTGACAGTAATGGCACTTCTTTGGCTGTGGAGGTAGACTACATTCCTTTGCATGATGATCAAGGCCACCACAGTTGTAGCATCTACAAATGAAAGAGAGACTCTGTTATAAAATACGCCAATAAAAATATTCCTCAAAACATTAAAGAAAGAAAGAGAAAGAACCAAATCGTAAGATCTGTAAACAATTTTTAATTTCATGTGAAGACACACAGCACTTCTGTAAAACACTGGGAGTTTCCACTCCATATTTTATAGTGTTTATTTTCTGGTTATAAGGATTTAAGGTGAGATTTTTTTCAGAAGTTTCTGAGTGATTTAGCAGCACAAGTTCCACTGCAAGTGAACAGGACTTGTGCTCCTCAGTCACTTAGGTACTGTGAAAATCTCATCCCCATTTAGGCCAGATTCTGCCACCTTTCATTCATACTGATGAGTATCTTCCTCCACAAGCACTTTGGTATCAGTCACACAGAATCTGGCCCTTCAGCAGAGTCTGATTCAAAGTCCACTGAAATCAGTGGGAGTTTATCTACTGACTGCAATAGAACAAGTCCTAAGGCCAGATTTACAAAGGTATCTAGGTGCCTAAAAATGCATTTAATATCTTTCAAAATATGGTCTAGGTTCACAAGAGGTGAAGTTGTAAGGGCTCTTTTGTGTGAGACAACACCCACTGACGCTGTGTGCAAATACATTAGAAAAATATATGACAGGAATAATAATGATTTTATGTACCCTCATTGGTAGCAAAAATTAAAGTCCAGAATAAAAAATAAGCTTTATATTAAACTGTAAAAATCGGTGTTCAGACTCTGCCAAAACGTACCAACTGTATCTCCCTGTAATAAATAATCTTAGAAATGTGCTTGGGCTGGTAACATTAGAATGGTTCACTAGAGGGCACCAAATCATCAAACATGTGCCAACAATAAAGTCTGTAGCTCATGTAATGTAGATTAAATATCTTCACATGAATATTTGTAGCAATAAACTGTTTGAGTGCTAGTGTGTTTAATTTGGGTTAATGACTGAAGGAGTTGTTGCCAAAAAAGAATTGGGCTTTGAAGTTCATTCTCACTAATTAGTCCTGTTCGTGCCATATTAGCTACTAAGTGTAGAAGAGTCCTCCATTAAAAGTTGACTAATATGTCAAAATTTGATAAGAAAGAAGTTCATGTTCTTTGAGAAACAGTCTCACAGTTTACTCAACCCTTCCAAAGGAATACACCACCTTAAACACTGTATGGCATCCAAATCAGTCAACTCCAACAGAGTAAAGGGGATGTTATAATGATAATGGCTAGATCATTTCCCCCACCAGGGTAACGGGAAGGAAATCTTTGCAAGGGTCCCTTTGAAGAGAAGTTCCTCCCTGATTCCTTCCTCTGTGGGGCAGAGAAGTGGAGTTCAACCTCCTGTGATCCAGGAGGTTTGTAGGAGGCTGGGCTGGAGGCAGTCCTGGAGCCTGGGGGTTATCCCCACTGCCTCCTGTCCGCATGAATGATGTCAGTGAACTCTCCTGGCCCAGGCTGCCACTGGGTCTCCCTTAAAGGGATGTTCTCTCACCATGGAGAAGGTTCCGTAGGAAAGTTATACAGTCCTGTGCTCTGTTACCCTTCTCAGTAATTTGTGTGAGGAGGAGAGGGGAGGGGGCGAATGATGTGCCCCCACCCCCAGCTCACCCACCAGATCCCAACAGTGCTGCAAGGAGATGGGTAGGAATGGTGTCAAGGACCCAGCTGCCTGAGTGGAAGGTCCCCTCCATGCCCGAATCATTGGGGCATAGTAAGAGAGGAGTGAAGGCCAGGAGGAAGCTTTTGGCAATACCTATTGCTGAGAGGTTGCAGCATGGTTCTGAAAATATAACAGTGAGAGTCATAAAATGGGTTTATTGTTTTCTTCCTTGGAAACCCAGAACTCAACAAAATTAAATTTAACTTTTCCAAGAACAAGCTCCAGAATGTACAACTGTTACATGGCTTTAGCCTTTAAAAGAGCCATGCCAATGATTAAACACACAGCCAGAATATAAATACTTTACTGGTAATCTTGTTAACGAAGGGCTCAGTCCTGCAGTCCTCAAGCAATACCTCACCTAACGATCCTTATTTATATGACAGGCTACATTCATTATTTCTTAAAATGTGCACAATATATACATTCGTATATTATTTGCACCTGGCGTGGTAGCACACACCTGTAATCCCAGCTGCTTGGGAGGCTGCATTTGGCGATTGCTCAGGAGTTCTAAACTGCTATGCGCTATGCCAATCAGGTGTCCAGTGCTACTGACAGCCTGGCTAGCTGAAGTGCTGGCTAGAACAGTATGTCTGACGTGTTGTGATCGGCGCACCCTCTGTGAGGGCTGATGGACCGATCAATCAAGGCAATACTATTTGATAATAAGAAAATAATTGCACAAACTGTTAAGTCAGGTCTATGAAAATAATTTCTTTGATGTAATAGGACCATTATGAGGCATTCACCTTGACCTTTGTATAGATATTTGATGTGTTTCTATAATTGGCATTATACATCTTATACATGCATCAATTTAATTAATTGTTTACCATTTTACTGAGGAAAGTGACACCAAATCATATGATGTGATTTCCATGCTTACAAACCTGTTAAACAAGGGAAATACTGCTTACACAGACCTGCTCCAAAGCCCACTGGAGTCACTACGAAATTTTCCATGGGCTTCAATGGGCTATGGATCTAACTCACGTTTAGATATTTTAAAACTGCACATCACTGGAAAATTGCAATTTTAGCCAGAACCCTGCAAACACTTATGCACCTATTTAACTCTGTGACAGCTTTGTTCGTCTACTTGCATACCCAAACTTAACCATGGGTGTGCATGTTTGTTTTAGCTTATGAAATAGATTTCACTTTTGGAAGAAAAATGGCTAAAAACAGTATACAGTTTATATCAGCCTTGAAAAATTGCCATGAATATTTCCAGGCAAGGACAGGGAATTCTCTCCCTCTAACAATTCTTGCCCACCCATTAGCATGATCAAAAACATTCCTTGCCTTGGCCAAGCTGAATTTTGCAAGGGAATTGTATAATTTGAATAAGTCAAATGATACATAGAATTCCAATTATTTTTTTTTAAATCCTTGCATAGAATGTTGTAATTACATCAGTTGTGCCCAATTTTTAGACGTGTAACAATGAGTCTTTAAGTGGCTTCAAATGAACTGTTAACATTTTAAAATATTCAGTATACAACTGTTTTTTGTGTAATCGGCCAGTAGAATTGAAGAACTCTTTCTCAAATTGAGTCTGTTTGCATGTATTGTAAACTGACCCAGCAATCTTAATTACCCTCTGCACTTGAAAGGAAAACAAGAAAATAGGCGAGGTTTTACAAACTACAGTCATCTAGCATTTATTTCCCCAATATTTCAGCAAGATTAAATAAAATGTTAAAATACTTCACACGCATCCTATTCTTTAGGACCAAAATGATAGATGTTTCCTACGTTTAGTAAAAATGTTTTCATATATTAAACGTTGTACATTGGTTTCCTTTCCCTCAGTCGCTGAAGCTATTTCAAAATAAATGACCAAATCAACATCTCTTACTGGTATATAGCTATGTTTGTTAGATATGCTTTTTCTAAAAACATTAGATAAAACAGTAAGAGTGACAACTGAAAAATAGTGTTAATGATCCCTTCCCTCAGCCCCTCCTCCCCTGCAAAGTTCTAGAAAGATACTAAAAAAAACGGGTGGGTAGGTGTTATAATATTAAACAATGGCGTATTCTTGATTTGTTTCTATATAGTATACAATATTTATTCTGTGACTTCTTATCTGTGTGTTAGTAAGGATTGTAATCCACTTTGGGAATGATATATCTGACTTTAATTCTGGAGAGAATTTTATAGCTGTAAATGTAACTTATTTTCACTTCCTTCCTTTAGGATCACATTCATCCAGAAGCTCCCCGCAACCCTTAAAAGAGTTTGAAAATAGGTTAAAGGGCCTCAGTAATAGAGTAGGCTGCAGCCACGGACAAATCAATTTAATCAGTCACTATGGTATGCACTGTGTTATCCAATTCAGTGAACCATTTCGCCTCACCAATTGACCAAGAACCTGCTGTCAGGGCCTCCACTTCCACTCCAGGGGCCTCAGTCAGCTTTTGCATCTATATTTATCATTACATCCTGCTTTCAAAATAGTTTAATTCCCCCCCCAACCCCAGTTTACTTAAATTTCTGGTAGCGTTTTTTATATGCCTTTTTTAATAAAAGTCATTCTACTTAAACTGTAATTTGGCTTTTCATCATGTTTTTGTCACCAAGCAAGTCAGCCTGCTAGTTGAAGTGTTGCATTAAATTGTGTATGTGCCTGTTCGTGTGCTCCTGGACTTAAACAGGAGGGTGGCATTTATTCAGCTCTTCTGACTATTTATTCGTTCCTTGTCAATCACTCTTACCAGCAGGACAGATCACACCCCATTCTGAAATGCTTTCGTTCTCCTGGGATTGACACCAAAATGGAAATGGTCAGCTACCTCGGAGCACACAAATGATACCACATAGTATCATTCATGCACATTGAGATGTGATATTAACCCTTTTGTTCTAGCTAAGAATTTAAAATACAAATGGCTTATAATTGCTAATGTGTCAGCTGTATCTTCTTACCTTACACCACAGTAAATGAAACCTAATACATTATGATACACAGGTACAGGCTGATCTATGTATGGATTTGTAGATTCTTGTGTACACAGTGTATACATAAATATACAACGCAATAGACAGGCAAGCTTATGCAAAGGAAAATTAAGCAAGTGCACATTTGAACATGCATACATAATCCACACCAATAACACTGAAATAAATGATTATCCAAAATAAAAATACCACTGAAACATGGTGATTTAGCTCAGCATCTTAAATAAAACAAACTACTATACATCACATGATGTCTAGGTCAACATAAAGTCTAAAGAACAGCTAAAACAAGTATTAGCAACTTCTGATTCTGTTTCTTGGAAACAATCTGCTATAAAAGAAACAGCCCTTCATAGTCTTAATAGGCTCTGATAATTTATTAGGTGACTGAATGCTCAAAACCTAACACAACATGAAGTACAGATAAAGAGATGACAATTATCCTAAATGTGAACATTGCCTCAGCACAGTTAGCTGAGTAAGGGAGGTAGTTGAAGACTGCTTCTGAGACACAAGGAATTAAAAATTTCATGAAATGAAAGCCTTAAGAAATCTGTCTAGCACCATTTAGTAATATCCTCAACATACTTTAAAATCAACACAAAGAAAACAAGTCTATTACAATATACAGCTGAGAAAGAAAATATAAAAAACCCACCACCCTAGGAATTTAAGAAACATTTCCCTTTCCAAGCACCGGTTCACCACTAATTCATAGTTAAATTGAGAATTTTACAAAGTGGAAGAAAAACCTTAAATGAATAGGAATGAAAATGATATGAATATAATAGGTGCAATATTAACTGTAACCAAACTGATGACTGGAATTCATTTTAAAATCACCTATGTCTTCTAAAGCTTAAATGTAAAGTAAAACACTTCTAGAATTCAGCTTTCCTTAATTTAAACTCATGTTTTCATGTCCATACTTTACAAACAGTTTTATAGCGACACCAACACTGTCTTGCAAACATTTTGCCATAATTACAGCTCAGCTGACCTAAGCAACAAGGAACGCCAACACAATTGTGTGAGTCTTCACGCTGACCTATAATATGATTTGGACAATAATCCAATATATATGCCGAGCAGAGAATTATCGTGTAGCTCTATGGCGTTATTTGTTGTCAGAAAAAACTTTAAATTACTTACTGGTGACTACATGATTTTTTACATCTAATTAGAGGGCGGGAGAGAGGGAAGGGCTGCAGGCAGCAGTGTTTAACTCATTTAAATGTTCCCTGGCCAATTCCTCCCCCCACCACACCCCCGTTAAATAGTAACCAGTAATAAAAACTGCATTTTGGTGCGTTGTGAACAGTGAATGGTTTCTAATACAGTGCTGGGGCTGGTAGTTTAAATGCTTTGAAAGATGGCACGTTATTTTACAGCAAGTGCAAAGTAGAGGTTTTATAACATGACACATAAACTAAAAGAAAATGTTTAAGAGACCTAAGTTTATAAATAACGTTTTCTTTAGTCATTAGTTCCACAACATACTTGAGGAAATGAGAGTTTTGCAAGCAAAATGCAGGGACATTTTCTCCAATTATCCTATTCTGCTGCTAAGGGAGTTAAACTATTCACAATATAGCAAAAAGATTAACATTGAGCATAATTGTTTCAGTATTCAAGGGCTTCAGTGATTAGTTTGAAGAACAAGATGGGGTGGGCGGGGACACCCACACCTTCCGTTATTGAGCCTGGTTCAGATGTAAACAATTACAGACAGAACATATACGATGAGAGTAACTATAACAAAACTGCCTGTCTCTGATGCTATGTTTTATCATTCACTTCAGTCAGGGCAATGCAGAAACTGAAGTCAGAAATGCTTTTACAGCATTAAAAGATGCTTCCGTCTGTCCGAAGTCAGCTAATCTACGAGTTCATTTTTCATAGAAATCAAGAATAATTTTTATGGATGATTTACAGGTTCTAATAACCCAAGACTGGATATTAAACCTTTCCCAATAAGCCTTCTAAAAGCTGAGAGCATCACATTTAATTTCCTGCAGCTAAACACAAGCCTTTAAGATGTTCGCATTACGCAAAGGCTAAGCACTGCCACTGTACACTATAATGCCAAAGAACTTCTATTCGTTAATTTTTTTTCCAAGGAAATCAACAGTAAAAATGCCAACCTGACTGACTGCTAGAAAGTCACTTTAACTTACTTTTGTTTTAAACGGGGCTTCTTCCTCATAGTACTTAAGAATATAAATGGCAGGTAGGCACATATCTGATGTCTTTACAGATACTGTGAACAGTACGAGACAGAGACACTGAATATGAGGTGAAAATCACCACAACTTGAAAACAGACAGCAACTGTCATGGGGAAGGGGAGGGGGTATTTTTTGTCAGCTGCTACAGAAACAAAAGAAACAAGTTCTACGGGAACAGTCAAGAAAACTGCATAGAGTCATGCATGTGGAACCGTAAATTAGAGCAAAAGAAGGGGGAAGGGCAGGCAGGAATTCAGGTTAGCTCTAGATTCTATGCAGCCTGCTATCCATTCCATTTAATGTCTTCATCGTGATTCTTATAAGTGGAAGTTTATTTGTTTTTTAAAGGGAAGGCATTTTCTTAATCATTTTAAAATTCAGGAAATCCCAGAAGAAACAAAGCAATGGAGTTGCTCACTTGCGTTTGATAAATAATGGCATGAGGACTGCTCATTGCATAGGAATTGTATTAATGTGGTTGTGCAGCATTTCACAGCTCATCAGGGCACACTTTACAGTGGTGTGCATTCTTTGCAATCCCATTGCAATTTGGTGTAAATTAGGAGGACATCATGATCAGGCTTTCTTGAAGGAAAAAAACCAACAGTGAGACCTGTAACAAACATGAGACATGCCCACAAACATTCTAAGCAAAGAAAAAGACCAGCTGAGTTTTAAGATTTTTTCAGAAACTACTCTGCCTGTCTCACACACTGATTTTATTTAATACGTCCCTTTGCTTTATTACCCTTCAATTAAAGCAGCCAGAACCTCACAAAAACAATCTTATTTACTTAACCACTAACATGTTTGTTTATATTTTTAAATTATGCTCCTACCGTTTTAATAAAACATACCAGAAAACTATGTAAATTAACCGGCTGGAATTATGGACTGTGGTACCTTAGGATCAAATTCAGATGTTCGCAAACTGAGGGGCCTGACCTGCAACTGGATCTGCTGATTTGGCCCCTTGCACCCTGGCAGGAGGGACCCTGTTACCTGCAGTGGGGTTCATGCTGGGGAAGTTACCGTAATTGCAGCAGTGGGGCTTTTAAGGTGAAATTCTGTTTGAAAAATCACAGCGTAACTAGGTTTTTGAGATGAATGAATAGCTGATCTGCTTCCCCTCCAAAATCAAAAATTCTCTACCACAAGGATAACAAGTAAGATCTAAGAGGTTAAATTTCTGTAGAGGCTGCTTAAAAGCCTCTCTCTTCTCCTAAGACTGCCTTTCTCCCCCACCCCCATTTAGATAATCCCAGCATGCTGTCACAAAGACACTTTCTGCATGGTATCCAGTAACATAGCATGGATTATTGTTGATATATGTGGTCATCACAAAAAATGAAATGCCTAATTGTAAACTCACCCGACTGAATAGCTTCATGTGGTTAGTTCTAACTCAATCTATTCTCCCTAGTGTATTTTAGAAGTAACATCAACAGGTTATATTCTTTTATTGATAATTTTTTTTCCCCAACAAAGGAGCATTTGTCTGATAAATCAGGCATTTGGTGATATTATGAGCTTAAGTTTGGTGGGAAAATAATTGGTTTTAAATGAGCTACTATGGTTTACTAAAAGATTTTTTTTATTTTGCTAATAAGAAGCAATCAGAACAATAAAAATAAGATGGTGGTTTAACTACACAGACCCATAGAGAAATCAGCCATTTTATTATTCTTCTATAAATGGAGAGGACCACACAGACATTGGCTCTTGAAAAAAACTTCTCTGACCATTCCTTTCCTTTCCATGGAATCTTATCTACACTGTTCACTCAGTCTAGTTTGCAGACAGGGAGGGAAATTATTTTTACACAATCACATAAAAATAGGTATGGAATATGTCTCCTGAAGGAAAAATGCTTTGGCTGTACTTTGATTTGTAACAATTAAACAATGCATGAACACAGCTGTTTTCTCTCTAGTGGGAGCTAAGAACTTATGAGAAACAATTTTACACTGTGCAATCTCAACACAAGAATACGATATTTACATGTCAGATTTTAAAAGGTAAAATGTGTATCAGTCCACAGCACCAGCACAGCACAGAATGAAAACGCATATTTTAAAAATGGACTCGACTCTTACTAGATGATAGGGCCATTTCAAATTCAGTAACCATATAAATACACCATGTCGAAAAGAGTCACATAAATTATACGTTTCAGGTGTGAAACGTTGAACTATGAATTCAGATAAATCCTAAAGCTAGGAGTCAACCCATTTACATTTTGAAAAACATATACAAAAAACAGAATGATGTTCCCTGTGAGCTTTGATATTTGACACTGGCAAGCAATTATGACCTTAAATTAAAGTGCTCCATTAAAAATATCTAACAAAAAGCTGTCAGTGGAATTGCAGAATTAACAATAGTTTTTCAGATGTTTAGAACTTGGTCACCAAAATCCTTTCTTAAATTTAGCATGCAAAACCTCAGCACAGAAATACGTTACTAACCCATTTTGTACAGAAAATACTCTACTAGAATGAGCCAGTGAACCATAATATATATATTTAAACCATTCTCTGATCTAACAGGTAAGTAGTGTGCAGCAAAATAGGAAAAAGCGACAAAGAGTCTTGTAGCACCTTATAGACTAACATCTGAGCTACAAGACTCTTTGTTGCTTTTGCAGATCCAGGCTAACATGGCTACCCCTCTGATACTGGACAAAATATGAAAATTAAACATACAAAAGTATCTATTACCTAACAATGAATTAATGTAACTGGGTAGAAAGTACACCTTGACCTATTTTACTATTTTTAAAAAGATACATTTTTAAATATTTTGTGAGTGGCACATTGCCGGTAGACAGACACAGCTACTGACACAGCACAGGGAACACAGAATAATGCCTATGTCACACACATTAATCTACACCTAATCCTTCCCTAGCATTCAGCATGATAGGTTCTAAACTGGGATATTGTTCTGCTATAGAAAAATAAATGACTTTTTTCATTAGAAAGTGCGACAGGATTTCCAAGTGCCTGAAGAACAATTCCTCCTGTGTTTGAATCTTACATCCTCCTGCAACTAAATCTTAACTGGACCTGAGGAGAAAAGCAGCTCATTTTCACAAGGAGCTCTTAGGAGCCTATGATTAAGAAGTTATCTACTTCCATTTAAAGTAATTAACTGTATCCACCCAACTATTTACACAACATAACTGGGCTGGGAAGTAAAACTGGCTCCTGTCCCAACCCTTTACAGGCCCTTCTGATGGCAAAGAGGGACCTTAAAGAGCCACAAAGGACCACGTGGACCTGTCATAAGCCACAGAGTTCGTACCTGCAGCCCCTGACGTGTCCATAGCACTCATCTCCTCAGGGGATGCTGGACTGTGGGGCAGACCTGTGGAGGCTGCCATGAATGAGAGCAGCCTCAACACTACTCTAAGTCAGTGCCTCTCAACCTTTCCATGCCACTGTATCCCTTTCAAGAGTCTGATTCATTGTGCATGCCCAAGTTTCACATCACCTAAAAACTACCTGATCACAAAATCAGACATAAAATACAAAAGTGTCACGGCACTCTAGTACTGAATAATTGCTTATGCTTTCATTTTTACCATTTTTAATTATAAAATAAATGAGGTGGAATATAAATATTGTATTTATACGGAGAGCAGTATAAACAAGTCATTTATGAAATTTTAGTTTGTACTGACTTTGTTAGTGTTTTTTATGAAGCCTGTTGTAAAACTAGGCAACTACCTAGATGAGTTGATGTACCCTCTGGAAGACCTCTGTGTCTCCCCGGGGGAACATGCACCCTTGGTTGAGAACCACTGCTCTAAGGGAGCAAAGGTAATGTAAAGCCACTTTGGCCTCCCCTCCCAGTGGGGTGCACTGTCTATGCTGTGCATCTCAGAAATCTGTCCCCAAGTTTCTACCACCAAATGCCAGAAAAATCAAAATGTAAGAGCCTCCATCTTTTGTTCATGAGTTGTAGGGACTATGGGCTGGTCTTCACTATCAGGGAGATTGATGTTGCTGCAATTGATAAAGTAGGGGTCAATTTAGCCGGTCTAATGAAGACTCATTAAATCAACAACAGAGCGTTCTCCGATAGACCCTGGTACTCCAGCTCCCCAAGAAGTGTAAAAGAAGATGACTGGAGAGTGTCTCCCATTGATGCAGAGCAGTGAAGACACCAGGGTAAGTTGACTAAGCTACGTTGACTCCAGCTACCTCATAAACATAGCTGGAGTAGCGTAACTTAGGTCCACTTACCCTGGTAGTGAAGACAAGCCCGAAGATAGAATTTTTCAAAAAGAGGTGCCTAACTTTAGGCACCTCAATCCATATTTAGGCATCTAAATGCAGTAATTTTTCAGAGGTGCTTGAACAGCCATAGCTGTCTTTTAAGTAAGTGGGAGTTGCTGGTATGCACATCTAAAAATCAGGCAAGTTTTAATGAGATACCTGACTTTAGGCATGGATGTATTTGAAAACTAAGACTACTGGCTTGTTCGCACATGGAGTTATCCAGGAATTGCCTAGTCTAGTGCTTTAAAAACACACCCTACCTTAATCCAAATTAATTTACAAGTGTAGGCAAGCCCTAAGCACTTTAGAAAAATCCACAGACTGTTGTGTTGGGAGTCTTTTGTGGCTGCTCTTGCTGTTTTGAGGGATTTTGTGTGTGTTCCACTGGTATGTATTTCAGATATACAACACTAGGACTGGGGAACAAAAACTAAACCATGTTTCTAATGGGTGCAAAAGACAAAGGATCTGTTTTTATTCTTGTTTAGACCACAGTTAGTCAGAAGTAACTCCACTCCAAGTCATAGGCATTAGATCAGTGAAAAACCATGGTGAGTTTGAATCAGGCCCAATACTGTAAATGAATCTCCGTAGTCATGCTAATTGATGTGTTAGGTAATGGTTCTAACAAGACATGTATGGTACATTCTGGACTAGGTTTTTCTGGGAATCTTAGCAGATATGTAGGCAGGTCATTAGGCTGTTTAAATCTTAGGCCATGTCAACATTATAAACTTTGGTTGATGAAAGTTATGTCAGCCTAAAGCTGCCACAGTTAGTATATTGTTTTATGCTCACACATATTTGGCTCTGCGTGTCAGAGCCACATGTGCTCACCAGGACTGCTTATGTTGAGGCACTGTGCTGTGCACAATGGACAGAGATCAGTGTGCAATGCACAATGTCTAGCATGCTGTCTTTTGGGAAGTTTTGGCAATGCATCCTGGGGCAGAAACAAGTCACACAGGAGTGACTGAGAGCAAGGGGATCAAGTTTCCATCATGCAACTTTGTCAATGCCGTCCATACTCCATAATTTTGGCACAATTTTAAAAATCCCACCAAACCAAGCAGCACTTCTCGCTGCCTGTCATCTCTGACAGAAGCATGGAGCATGTACAGCTCCGCACTATTGTCATGAACATTGCAAACACAGAGTGCACGATCCCCCAGTATTCGCAGAGCTGCAGGAAGAGCTGCAACAATGGGGGAACATGACGATTTTGTGGAGGACAGACCGCTTTGGGACACAGCAAAAATCAGTTCAAGGTTGTTTCAAGGGACATTCACAGAGGAGCTGCAGATGGTGGAGTCCCACTTCTGGGCCCAAGGAATGTGCACTGACTGGTGGGATCACAGCATAATGAAGGCTTGGGACTGATGAGCAGTGTCTGCAAAATTTTTGGATGTGAACAGCCACATTTTTGTATCTGTGTGCCGAGCTCAACCCAATCCTCCAGCACACGGACACGGAAATGAGAACTACACTGATAGTGTTGAAGGGAGTTGCGATTGCTCTGTGGAAGCTTGTGATGTTGTATTGTTACCAGTCAGGAGAAATCATTTTGGAGTTGGGAAATGTGAGTGGGGGGTAAGGGGGACTGTTGTCATGCAAGTGTGAAGGAGCTATGCTAGGCAGGACTGTGACTCTCAGTAATGTGCAGGACACAGTGGATGGATTTGCAGCAGTGAGGTTTCCAAACTGCATTGGGATGATAGACAGCACACATATCTCTATTTTGGCACCTGCCACAGAATATATCAATAGATATAATACTACTTTTCTATGGTTATGCGTACATTGGTGTTCATCAGGGATGCTTCACTGACGTCAGTGTTGGCTGGTCAGGGAAGGTGCATGACATTTGCATCTTTAAGACCACAGGCTGTACACAAAGCTGCAAGCAGACATTTTTGCCCACTTGCCCACCATCACTGGCCATGCTGAAATGCCAATAGTGATCCTGGAGGACCCAGTCTATCTTTTGCTCTCCTGGCAAAGCTGTACACCAGCTTCCTCAATAGGAAGGAAAGATTCAGCTACAGGCTCAGCAGCTGTAGAATGACCGGTGAATGCACTTTTGGTAGATTAAAGGGACACTGACGTTGTTTTCTCAAGATTGGATCTCAGTGAAAAAAAACCATCCCAAGAGTTATAGCTGCCTTTTGCGTCCTGCATAATATCTGTAAGGCAAAGAGAGAAAACTTGACACCGGGATGGAGGTGGAGCAGCTGTCTCCTGACGTCAGACAGTCAGACACAAGGGCTATTGGAAGAGCCCAACATGGAGCTATGCGTGAGGGGGGACTTGAAAGAGCACTTGAAAAGTCAGTAATGTGGTGTGGTGGACTATGCTCTAACAGGCCCTAAAGTTTTGGGGGTGTTAGGAATTGGGCAGCGCTTGCTGCACAAGTTGTGGATGCTTTCACGAGGGCTAGGAATTCTGCTACATATGTTGTGAAGTAATAAAGATTAATTATTTACCACCATCACCCCCAATAGATTTTTATTGCATATCAAAACCACTGCAAAACCTCAAACAAATACAATAAAAACTTCTGAAATAAATTACTGGAACAGAACTTAACAAGGGGAAAGAACATTCATGTCCATACAGGGCTCTAACAGCTGAGCATATTCCTCAGCTGGGAATGGGAGGGATGTGGCTCCTGATGTCACATGGGATGTTGGGGAGTGTAGGGTGGTGCTAAAGGGGAGGTATCCATTGATTACAAAGGGAGGAAACACTGGAGTTGTTGAACTTCGAGGTCCACAAGAGTCTGCAGCATCTGAGTTTGCTACCAGAGAAGCCCCATTACGTCCTGGTGCATCTCCCTCTCCTTTTCCCGCTGGGACTTCTGTCTGCTCATTCCTTCTTCTGCAATATTCATCCTCCAAGCCCTTCTGTTCATGGCCCAATGCAGGGGATCTCACTGAAGACACCCTCCTGGCTGTCTCCTCTTCTTTCTCTTCCTTCTCATGGTCAGACATTCCACGGCAGCAGCTCCAGACAAAACACACTGAGATACCATTGTCCGTTCAGTCGCAATGGAAAGTGAAAGTTAAACTTCAGAACACTTTTCCCTTGCATGAAACAATACCATTTCACCCCCTGGTTCCATGGATGAGTGCAGGGTAATGGCAAGGAGCACCGGCACTCTTTTCCACAGTTGATGGTGATTTTATATCTTGCTCCTGATGGTAATGAAAACACAGAGAGCACAGCTGCTGCTGGCATCCCAAAGCCGCCTGGGCCCCTATGCTGCCAGCCTGTTTCCAGCAATGGTTCTTGCTGAAATCATTGCGAACTGGCCTGGGAATGTGTCCTACTGGGGAGGAAGCTACAAGGCTGTCATCCCTAGAAACCTTTGGGAGGGGACTGCAGAGCACCTTCATGGAAGTTTCACTAAGATCTCTCAGGAGGAGTCAGGGGACATCCTTGCCACATGCCCCCCCTACCCCCGCCACCTAACTGTACAGGGAAAGAAAAGTAGCTAACAACACTCCCTGTTTCGAACTGCCATCTTTCCTAGTAAAGGAACGAAAAGTCTCTATTTGTTTCCAGCTCTGGTGGGGTCAGGCGTCATCTGTACATATACACATTGTAAAGCAATGGGAAATGCATTCACACACTTACCCAAGATTCCTTCCCCTGCATCTGGGTTGCCTGTGCTCAGCTGGCAGAACTGACTAGATTGTGGTGGAGTCTTGAACAGATCCTGGCTTGTGGCATAGCTGGACCCTGTGATCACATGACCACCATCTTCCTTCTCCTCTCCACTGTTCATGGTGGGGGGGGGGGGTCTGTGTTTCAGACTCTGGGAGGTATCCATGGTGCTCTGTGGGGTTGGTGGCATGCAGCTCATTGTAAAAGTGTCAAGGCTGAGACTCAGCACCAGATCAACTATTGGCCTCCCTGGCCTTCTGGTGCGCCTGAAGCAGTTCTCTCACTTCCATGCAGCAAGGCTGCTGATCCCTGTCATATCCCTTCACCTGCACCTCCTGTGCAATCTGCTTATAGATGTCCACATTTCTATGACTGCTCCATGGCTCCATGAGATCCAACACCTCAAAACAGGAGCACGTCTGGAGCATGGAACCAGCAAGGTCATTTGGGCATTTGCACACAAAAAAGGTGAGCTGCTGGGGTGCTCACCAGGCTGGACAATCAGGAAAACTCATTTCAAAAATACATGTGTTTTTTTTTAAATGGCGGGTTGCTTCTGGTCTCGATAAGAACATAAGAATGGCTGTATTGAGTCAGACCAAAAGTCCATCTAGCCCAGTATCCTATCTACCGACAGTGGCTAATGCCAGGTGCCCCGGAGTGAGTGAACCTAGCAGGTAATGATCAAGTGATCTCTCTTCTGCCATCCATCACCCCCCTCTGACAAACAGAGGCTAGGGACACCAATCCTTACCCAGCCTGGCTAATAGCCATTAATGGACTTAACCTCCATGAATTTATCCAGTTCTCTTTCAAACCCTGTTATAGTCCTAGCCTTCACAGCCTCCTCAGGCAAGGAGCTCCACAGGTTGACTGTGTGCTGTGTGAAGAAGAACTTCCTTTTATTTGTTTTAAACCTGCTGTCCACTAATTTCATTGGGTGGCTTCTAGTTCTTCTATTATGGGAACAAGTAAATAACTTTTCCTTATTCACTTTCTCCACACCACTCATAATTTTATATACCTCTATCATAACCTTTGGGCAGTGAAGTTCACAATTTTGACCAGAGCGGTCAGTGTCAGGCATTGTGGGACAGCTGCTGGAGGACTGTTAGGATTGACATAGGTCAGATGGTATCTGTGCTGCACAGTATTGACTACAGTAGGTCAGCCATGGCTCAGTGCCATTCTTGGAGGCAGTGGTGATATTTACATCAGCAGAAGACAATTTTGAGTGTAGAGACATGCACAACTAGTTTACGCGAGGTGACTTATGTTGACCAAACTTTGTATTGAAGACCAGGCATTAGTTACATAGGACCAAATTCTGCAGTGGTCTACAGGATGGTGATCAGTAAATAGGTGTGAATGGAAGGCAGTGTAAGTCACATTGATTTGGCATTCAGTGGAGGTGCAAAGCCAGAGGAAGGAATAGCAAGAAAACAACATGAGGGCATAAGTAAAACATAACACCCCTTTTTGTTCCCTTGTCAAGTAATTGCACTCATTTTGCACACCCACTGAATACCAAGTCAGTACCAGTAATGTGCATATGGCACAGACACTAGCTTAGTAATTACATCTATTTTCTGACATGCAGCATGTCACTTACAATACTAATTACTAGACTTCACACAGAAATTGTCCTATAGAATTGCAAGAGAATCGAACCTCTCATACCATGTCAGGATTTTACCTATTCTCCTTAGAAGGCCTTACAATATATCTAAAATATGTTTTATAGCAAGCACTCAGTGTATTGAGATACATACTATGAAACACTCGCTCTTTCATTTGTTGTAGGGGGAGCTGGTAGCTCTAACACCTACATTGTTTGCAGCAGACTTTTGAAATTCAACAAGCTGAAAGCCCCCAGGATTAGACACATGCCTTTTGCTTATCCCATGAAATTCGTTTCAGATTTAGCTGAGCTATACACTGTTAAAAATGGCCATTTCCTTTCTGCTACTTTCGTTGTCATCAAAATTTTGGCAGCATGCCACAATCAGAAATGGACATGAACATTCTAATCTACGGCCCAGCCCACAATGCACTGGTAATGCCTGGGAGCTGCAGCTAGAGCAATGGTAATGGTACTGGGTGGGAAGAGGGCTGGGCTAAGTACTGTTCTGGAATCAACATCTGTATACACACATATATATGAAATGTACTGGATGATGGCGTAAAATAAAGTTGTAGGGAAACTCTCACGCTTATTTGGCATGTTTGAACACTTGCTTTAAGCTCATCTGCCTTCAGATATCTCATATTAATTTTACACCCCAAACCCGAATTATGATGAATGTTTGGTAATGGAACTATTGCATAAACAGTGCATGCTCTTGCAACGTTTTCTCATATAAGCTGTCTTATTGCATTCATTGAACGGGATTTGTGTAAGTAAAGGCTACTCATGCGGTTAAGGGTTGCAGCATTGGCCAATAATTCATAGCTTCATTTCATTCTTTAGAAATGTAAGAGCTGGTATAGCCTGCCATGTTCAGCATTGCGAGAGTTATCTATAGAGGGGTTCATTCCATCGCTCCTGGAATTGATAAACTAAATCATGTCATATGACGTACATGTAGCACTTCCTTCTGCTACTGTATATCAAAAAGACAATAAATATGGTGGTTGGTTTTCCTTGAAATGATATCTGTAAGATCATGTATTCAATGATCCTGTTACCTAAAGAATTATGAGTGATCAGGCATGCAGTAGCCACATTTTACCAGTAATGAATTTCTGAATACCTATTGTGATACAGCATGGCCAGAGGGCAGCAGGAGAGTGTTAGAGGGAAGCGTTATTCCCTCTAGAGGGAAGCAAGTTTACTAAAGTTGGTTGGAGCACCTGGAGCCAATTAAGGCACCTGAAGCCAATTAGAGTAACTGAAGCCAGGCACATGATAAAACCCCCCTGCTTCAATCAGTCAGTGGAAGGGAGCTGGAGCAGTTTGGAGGAGTTGGAGCGGAGAGCAGTTTGGAGGAGTTGGAGCGGAGAGCAGTTTGGAGGAGTTGGAGCGGTGAGCAGTTTGGAGGAAAGCAGAGGAGAGTTTGAAGAAGTGCTGTGGTGAGCTAAGAAGACCCAGACCATAGGTAAAGGGACACCTGGCTTGTGCAGAGAGAGGGCAGGAGGCCCCACAAGCTGAAGAGTAGGAGAGGGAAGTAGCCCAAGGGAAGGAATAGCTAGTTCAAGTAGTTTACTGCTATCCTCAGGGCCCCTGGGCTGGGACCCGGAGTAGAGGGTGGGCCCGTGTCCCTCCCTCTCCACTCCCCTGCTCTAGAATACTAGTGGGGCAGTTAATACCCTCTTTGGGGCAAGAAATGGTGCCCTGAACCTCCCACAAGAAGAGAAAGCGTGGGACCCATCATAATAGTACAGGCAAATTTGCCACACTATTTACTAAGAAACCAAGCAGTCTACTTTTAATGCAGTTCTCCAGACTTGTACTTCCTACATGTCCAAAATGGACTAGCTGCTCCATAAAGTCACAGTGCAGCACTGAAAAACTGATGAAAATAAATATTTAGTGACATTTTTTCTGAAGCTCTCAACATTTTCAGGAAAAATTTGAATCTTGAAAATTTCCAGAATTTTATGTCAAAACACAGAAACCCCAAGATTTAGGACATGATCAGGGTATGTTATGTGGTAACTTGTATGTGTGTGGGGGGGGTGGGGGTGGGGAAGGGAGCACAATTGGGCCCTAAATGCTAGAGTATCAATTCCTCCATTCTGGTGGCTTTCCTGCTAATCCAAACCCACTAGGGGCCCTCCAACAGGTGATAGAGGTGAAGTGAGTAACTTCACCTGTATATCTTATAGGGTTTGGTCCCTGCTAGTTTTTCCGTTGTCCTAGCTTCTCTGACAAGATGGGTTCTTGTGTACATAAAAGGCCTACTTCAGTAGGAACAGTGGGTGCTCAGCATCTCTGAAAATCAGGCCCACACGGTGAGATTTTTAAAATCAACTAGGCAAGTTAGACACACATCTCCCATTTATTTTCAAATCCTAGCTGGCTATGGAAATCTCACTGGGCATTCAAAGTCTGAGGCACACCGAACTGCGAAGATGTTGGCCTACGTGTGCCTAGCTCAAAGTTCTGGCTATCTACCCTCAGTTTGTGTGAGAGAGCTGATGTAGTCACATGGCTGCTCTATATATAGGGAGAATTGGAAGGCTGTAAGAAAATTGCAGGCCAATATTTAATTGCAGAAACCTCAATTTCCAATGCTTTCCAAACTCCCCATGCTCATTGCAACTCTTTTGCTGCATCACTCACAGAACTTTGGCCTCCTGCCTCTCTGTCATGACAGAGGGATGGTCAAGTCATATTTCAGTGAAGTGGTACAGCAATTCAGTGCATGCGGCAGGGGTGGGGGCCTGGACGCAGATGGGGTCGGTTCTGCATGTGGGTCGAGGCCAGGCTCCTCAGAGGGCTTGCCTTGCTTGCTACCCTGGCTCCATGCCAAGTGTCACTGCCTGGACTTGACCCTACTGGCGCTGGCTTTGCACTTTGCTTAGGTGCAATTTCACCTCCACCAGGTGGTATAGGCCAGGTTAATGGAGCAGCAGCAGCTCTTGCATGACCTCAAGGACTTTGCCTTCCATGGCTGCTCATGAGGGGGGCTAGAGACTGGAGCGGGGGGGAGTGGCTTGGGTTTGTGCCTCCCATAGGGCACAAGGATGGGACGGGGAGCCCTACTGGTGTCAGCCCCAGACAGAGCCACCAGGGGTCTCGGAGTTGGGGCAGCTCAAGGGCACAGACCCTCCCACCTCGCCTTGGGGATTGGGTCCTTTACCTTGCAACCCCAGTTACAAGGTAAAGGATCCTGCTGCCAACTTGACATCTAGGCAGGTACAAAAAACAGCTTAGGTCCCACACCATCCCCCCCACTGCTCTGAAGGCAGAGTATGGTACTTGAATTGAGCACATCAAAACTGCAACTGTAACAGCTGTGAGCACAATTTTGTAGTCAAAAACCCCTGCAACTTTCTTATAGCCTTAGAGACACCACCTTTATATTTGACTTGCATGGCTAAATCCTCACAGGGGAAGTTGGAAATCAAACTATGTACCTAAGGTCTGGTTTTTAAGTGCTCAAGAGGATTGTAACAATATAGTCCCTTACAATTACTGAAGCAAGGGTTTTATTGGTTGCGGGTTTTTTTGTATTTATTTTTTCTTAGCTTGGCCATAGGATTACTAATCTCCTGGGAAAGAGAAGCTTACACTCGCAGGTCTGGGTTTCATATATCTTTCTCTGAATTCTGTTGATACTGTGTGACGGTTAAAATTAATCTTAATTCCCAGCAGTTACTAAAACAAATGTGTCAAATGCTGTGGAAGAGAATATTCTAGCACATGTTAATTGCGAGTGCACTTGTGTGGCTGTAAGTAATATCTTCTCACACCAGTAAAATGGCAGCAAAAATGTAAATAAAAGAAAATGTTTTTGAAAACTATTATATCATTCAGGAAACACATTGCTCACAAGTCCAAATTCTGCGCTTAGTTACACGGGTGTAAATCCAGAGTAACTCCACTGTTTGCATTGCAGTGGGGTTAATCTGCATTTACATTATTAATGTAACAGAGTAGAATTTGGCCCCTCCTATATAAATACTTTTAAAACATCTTACATTAGTTGTAAAACTAATGGTTTAGTTTAATTGAGGTAACACAAGTGCAAAATGTAGCATGAATTCCAAATTAGAAAGAAAAACTGCCAGCAAACAGGTCTGATGTGTGTAGTTCTGTTTGTCAGCACGGATTCAGCCTTTAGGTTTCAGCAAGGAAGTAAGAAAGAAACAAACAGTACCAGAGATTCAGAAAGTAACACTGTTTATAGGCCAAGGATCAATTTTCGTGGCATGACTGATGAACTGTGCACCAGAAGATTGAGATAAGATATCAGCCATAGATGTTTGAAAGCCAGGAAAGAGCCAGATAAGGGGATTCCATTGTGTCAAAGTGAATGTCCACTGAATGAAGTCTTGGATGCTAACAAAGTGTTTGCCCTGCAAACTATAAAGAGTAGCATCTATATAGCTATGCGTAGTGCACAAAACAAAACAAGCCATCAGTATGTTTTGATCAACTTTTCAGGCTTCAACTGTGTCTGAGTTACAAGTCCTAAGCCAAATATTTTGAAAACGGCCTCAAAGCACAACAAAGTGGTTAATGACTGTCACTGAACTCCTGGAGCCTTAACAACCCACATGGGCTACAGAGAAGGGAGAGTCACTAAAGAGAGTGACAGCCAACCAACCTCCCCTTGCTAAAATTCCTACCTAAGGATAACTGGAACAGTTGTTTAGTGGCATTCATTCCTCAGGGCAGGCTGCCCTCTGCAGGATAGGTGGAATTTTAAGGCTCTACGGTCCAAATGTATCCTTGGTGTATCCTGAAGCTGCTGGCAATGAATTTGAACCAGTCTGTGAGTTTTTGTGCGTGTGTATGCATATGCAGTGTTACGTTAAGCATGTACTTGTGAAGAAGCTACAGAAGTTATAGGGTGAGATTTCCAGGAGCACTTAGGTAATTTAGGAGCACAAATCCAAACAACTCTCAACCACAAAATAAATACTAGACTGAGATGATGCTCTTGTGGTTAAAGCATTTCTGTACTGGGATTCAGCTCCTGGCTCTGCCACTGATTTCCAATGTCACTATGAGCAAGTTACTTCATTGCTCTCTGTTTCAGTTCCCTATCTGCAAAACTGGGATAACAAGGATGCCAAGGATGATGTCAGGAAAAATTCATCAAGATGCTCAGATATTTTGATTCTGAGGGCCATATAAGCAGCCAGACAGATAGAAATGTTCACTGTGTGAATGACTCCTGCATTCGATTACATTTTATTCCGGAATGAAGCACCATAGTAGGATGTACTCATAGGGAAAAGAGGCCTGGCTTTTGTGCATCCACTCAGGAAAGATGGAAGAATCAGTTAGACTCATTTCTG
The DNA here is from genome assembly GCA_007922305.1 of Dermatemys mawii. NCBI lineage: Eukaryota > Metazoa > Chordata > Testudines > Dermatemydidae > Dermatemys > Dermatemys mawii. The sequence goes on along the minus strand of ML677333.1, from coordinate 53,649,181 downwards.
CTTAATTTAATATTTCTGATTTTTTTTAATTTTCCTTTTTTTTTTACTTTGAGGGAGTGGAATAGGTTACAGTTTCCTGAATTTCTGCCCTGCCATGTGTACAAGCTCTGGGAATCAACAATTATATATACTCTGATTTTCACTTCCACCTAGATAACAAAATGAAACTGATATAGGCATAGGCGCCGACTCCATGGGTGCTCCAAAAATAGTGGGAGCTTAGCACCCACCTGCCACAGCTGCTTGGCAGCGCCCACAGTTAGCTATTTGGCAGCGCCCACAATTAGCTGACTAGAGGCGCTATCAAATACCTGTTTGGCAGCTGGCAGAGGAGTTTGGGAAAGGGCGGAGAGCAGCGAGAGGGTGGAGGCCTCAGGGAGGGGTTGGAGCAGGGCAGGAAGAGGCAGAGTGAAAACGGGCCTTTGGGGGAGGGGCAGAGTGAGGGTGGGACTTCAGGGAATAGGTGGAGTGGGGGTGGAGCCTTGGGGGAGAGTGAGGGTGGAGCACCCTTGGGGAAAAGAGAAACTCAGCACCCATGGACATAAGTACACACTGGTGAACTGAGCATTAGATCACAACTACCTCTGCTGTTTCACAGCATCACCATCTGGGTGATGCTGTGAATGAGATTAGCATTGCTAATTGCAGAACTTTCAGAAGTGACATGCCTGTCAATGGTTGACCATCTTTTCTGCTTATTCATACTTTGTGCCTCTAGTCTAGGTTTGAGAAGGTGAGACTAGAGAACTGGTTCAGGTCTATCTTCACCAGTTTGACCATGAAGCTAGTGTCCATTTCAATCTTAAGAGGCATGGGGTAAAATTTTAGGGGACTAATTCCCACTGAAAGTTAATAGGACGTAGGCTCCTAAGACCCAGATCCCCAAAAGCATCAATCTGGCTTGTTAGGCATCTAACTCCATCATTTAAGCACCACTGGCATTTTCAAAACCACCGCTAAGCTGCTACCTAACTCCACAGGTGCCTAAGTGCCCATGGCATGCAAGCTACCGCTGGTGGGTATTTGCTAAGTGCTGATGCTTCCCCAAACCGCCCAGAGCCTTAGCTAAAGTTGAAGCGCTTGAGGCCCTGAGAGGGATTATCAGATTAGGTGGCGGAACTCCTATCTTGCCAGCAGGGTCTGATTCCATAGGCATGATCTGTGCATGGCTAACTCCTCTTACCTGCCAGGCCCTGCAGCAAGAGGGCTAGGTTCAAGCCCCTGACCGGTGGAGGGACAGCAGAGCCTCTGCACAAAAGACAGCCAGAAGCACAGGGAAACATAGGGGGCATGTGAGAGGTACTAAGTGTGAGCAGGAGAGAGAGAGATTTGGTGGCTAGGGTATGGGCTACCGAAGCGATGGATCTGGCTTAGTTGCCTAACACCAGGAGAAGGTCTGTGCTTCAGGATCCTGAGTAGAGGGAGGTGCCTATTTCTGGCCCATCAGCCAGGAGCAACAGGTCAGCTGCTTAGACACTTCTCTTCTCCTCACCTTTCTCCTACCTCCGTTCACTCCTGCCTAGTTTAAGTGGCCCCCCGCTTTACTGGCTGGCTTCTGAAAATCCCTTCCTTAAGTGCCTCTCTCTCCTTATGCATGGGAGGGAAGTGGGGAGGGGCCTACTTCGTACCTGAAAATTCCAATGGATGGCAGGGTGCCTAAATGCCTTTAAAAACCTGTCCTTAAGTCATGAAAAGGGACTTTGGCTCACAGGTAACTTAGGCGTTTTTGAATATGTTATCCATGGTCAACATCTTCATATGCTCTTAGGAGGGAATTTTAGCAAGCATTGCTCTACTGTTTAAAAGGGGCCTCCATTTAATTCTACCGGGAAGGCGGTCTTTGATTTAAGAGCGATGCTATCAGGCATTCACCACAGGGACTGGAACAACATACATGTGTTTGCCTCACTGGAAGATGCTGGATACTTTGCTGGACACTAAGTGGGAAGCTGACATGCTAAATATGTAATAAATTGGCCTCATTCTTGATACTCAGGAAGGCTTTGTACATGGGCAAAGGCTGAAAGCCTTGATCCGAGGCTTGTCCAAGTATGTGCCTTTGATCCTCCTCCTTAGGTAATTCTACCCCTAAACAAATGAGACACCTGAAAATAATTGATTCCAGAGAGCCAGAGAAAGGAGGAAGGTTGCCCTCAGGCTCAGGCTCCTGGGTGAGGGCCAGAGAATCCACGAATTTCCCTTAGGAGAAGTCTGATCTTTCCCACCCTATGGACCTGGGGCAAGTGAAGGTCGGGGTGAAAAGACAGGAACTTAACTTTAGGGAACTGGCTTATGGTTCATGATAGGCTGAAAGGTGGCAACGGAGGTGCTAATTAGGGTGGGGAGAGAATGTGGGGAACCTTCAGAGAACTTGACCTGAAAAACAGATGCTAGTCTGCTCATACTGATTCTAGAGGATTAGTTTTGGGGTATTTTAAGTGGAAGCAGCTGGAAACCATTGTTGGAGGTTCCCCTGTAGTTACAGTGCAGCTTGCAGGCTCACAGAATACTACAGAGGTTGTGCTATGTTGAGAGGGAATGCCCTCTTTACAGTAGTCCAGCCAGAAGATGTGGGATGGAGAAACATTTTCCAAGTAATTAGGACATTAATCTAGGACTCGAGAAGCCTGGTTTAAGTCTCTGCCCTGTCACAGACTTGCTGTGTGACCTTGGGCAAGTCACTGAGGGCTAGATTCATAAAGGGGACTTAGATGCTGCCATGCCCAACTCCTAGGCACCCCGCCACTCACAGGAATTCACAGTCCCAAGTTAGGCACCTAGAGTCCCCCTGCATTGTATGTGGAGAGTAGGCACCTACTAAAAGGATCTCAGAAGCCAAAAAGCTGAGCAGGGAGCTGCCTAAGATGGCCAGGACTGAAATACAGATTAAAAGGGCAAGGCTCAGGGCCCAGATTCACTTAAGCGCTGACCTCCCACTTATCTGGGCCTTAGGTGCCTAAGCTTGGGATTCACAGATGTGGATCCTCTCCTGAAATTATGTGCCTAAACCAGGTCCCCCATGAAAGCCAAGAACCAAGGATTTAGGGCATTCATCTGGGACAGGGAAAGACCTGGGCTGAAGCTCGTGCTCCGAATCCGGCAGAGTTGCTGCGATTTAAACCTGGGTCTCTCACATCTTAGCTGAGTGCCTACCCACTGGGCTATTGAGTATTCCTGGGCAGGCGCATGCCAGCCAGCCCCCAGCTTCCTGACCTGTCCTTGGCTTTCTTTCGCATGGGGTAGAGGTGCTCTGAGCACCCCTTCCAAATCGGCCACCACAGGCAAGATCGCCTAGGTTGAGAACAGCACTGAGACTTAGGGATGAGAGGGATCAGAGCAGAGTTGGGACTCAGCTATGCACATAACAACTGGCAGAAACTTAAGGGGTAGGATTCACACAGGTATTTAGGTACCTAACTCTCACTGAAATCCCACCTTATGCACCTAGGGGATTTAGGCACCCATGAGGTTAAGTGGCAGCTAAGCACTGGTTTTGTGAATGTCAATGGCACCTAACTGTTGGGCGGTCTCAACCTAAATACCTAAAATTGGTAACAAAAATGTGACACAAGGGGCCTAAGTTCCTTTGTGAATCTAGCCCTTAGCCTCTGTGTACCGTTATTTTCTGTCTGTGAAAGGGGAATAACAGACTTCCCTACCTCCCAGGGATGATCTGAAGAGAAATACATTAAATAAATACATTTAAGACCATGAGAAGCTCAAATATACAGCCCCCATTTATGTAATAAGTACTCAAGACAAAGAGGGGTACATCTGGAACTGGCATGGAGCACACGCTGAGTGGGAGAAAGGATAATGCATCTGGTATTCCACAGCCCCCCTTGGACCGGAGAGGTGAACTGCAGCCAGTGGGAGTTGCAATCGGCCGAACCTGCGACACGGCAGGTAAACAAACTGGCTGGGCCCACCACGGGCGCTTACCTTGGGGGGTTGTGTGCCAAGGTTGCCGATCTCTGGGTTAGATGCTACACTGCTTGGCACTGTCAGGACTTAGGCAGCTGTGTGCATGCCCAATAGCAAAAATTTAAGTGCCACAGGGACTTTACCAGATGAAATTTAGGCACCTATAGGGTTAAGCAGGTCCTGAGCAGGGGTTTTTGAATCCCAGTGGTGCCTCAATGTTAGACATAGGCCCCGAAAATGGCAGCTGAGCATCTAAGTTCCCTTTGTGAATCTAGTTCCTTGAGAACGCCGCTTGGGCTAGGTAGTGGTGGTAGGGTCTCCTGGGCTGGCCGCCACTCTTCTTAGTGGCAGGCCAATCAGAGTATGACTTTGACCCCCGCAACACTGGACATGGCACAGCTGGTTGATACATGAATAGTGACAGGGTTCGGTGACTTCATAGAACATAAACTGTGGTGATCTAGGACAGCCCCAGAGGAAGTGAGCCACTAACTTTTCAATGGGGGGATGGACACAGCAGGTTTCTTCCCCACATTTATTTTTGAGGGTTTAATATAATTAAAAATATTATTTCAAATGAAAAAAGCAGGAGCTGAACAAATCAATCACATATAAGATACACCTTTTCAAATAAATTCAAGTCCTACCAAAAATCTGAAGAAATCAACACCATAGAGACAACACCACTAAATATAGAAAGAAATAATGAGCCTCTTTTAGCTTCCATTTATCAAGGCTGTTTACAAATTCTTGGCATAACAGACACCCAAATCCAGAAAGAGATTTTTACAGGCGAATAAAGACTCACAAGATGATATTGATATTCAGAAAGCAAGGATATATTAGGGATTTGAATTTCAACATCTGAATTCAGTTCTTGTCCTGCAAGAAATTTTCCTTTACATTATTAAAATGATTATGAAAAGGTCTGTATTATTAGAGTATAAAATCTGTAATTTTTCATTTTTAATTAACCAAAGTTTACTGAAAAGTTCAGTACTGAGGTCTGGAAACCCAATAAAAAGAATTCAGATGATAGTTAATTTTTGGTATCAATTATGAGTTGATTTAGAGATATCAGGGAAAAACAGCAATTTTATTGTTTACTAAACTGCAGATTATCTTTTGTTTCCAGCCTTTGCTTATTCCTCCATCTTTTTCATACAATGTGATAATGAAAAATTGTTCTAACCCTAGTAGCAATATTTTTCAAAACAGAGGATTTTTAAGGGCATATGATGATACACTTTGTATATTTTTTAAGGACAATCAGTTGCAATAAACAAAGCTACGCAAAATGAAAACTTTGATTCAATTCTCAATAGAAAATATTCAGAACTACAATCTGAATGTTTGTAGATTTAGTAATGTTTTTACAAGCACACGTTTGTTTGATACAGGATCTAATATCAGTGTTCTGTGCAGAAAAAAAATCTTATTTTTGTCATCATTCTCCCAGATTTCCCCTCCCACACACATACATCTGCTGTGTGTTATTCTAAACTTAAAGTTTTGTTTGCATCAGATTTGAAGGGTTTTTATTTCAGATAAAATAATTTCCAGTGAGACACTAGAAATGGAATGTGGTGAACCTGAATCTTATTTCCATTTCACTAATTTAATAGCTTCTAAAGTAGTTACAATTAAAGGCCACTGTGAAGGGGACTAAGGACAAGAACGTAGCTACTCACTCCCTTATTAGACCTTCTTGGAGTGATAATGAGTAACCTTTTTTTTGAGTGTCTAAATCAGGCCTGCACAACATGCGGCCTGGGGGCCACATGTGGCCCGTACGGGCTCACGGTGCAGCCCACGGGGGGGTGAGTAGGGGTGGGGCAAGCCAAGCGGTGGGGTGGGGGGAAGCGGATGGGGGTGGGGCAGGACAAGGGCGGGGCTTTTCGGCCCGCAGCTGGGTTTTTTGCAGTAATATGGCCCTCGCTGCTTTCTGAATTGTGCAGGCCTGGTCTAAATGATGTAGGACTGTAAATCCCATTTCCAAAAGTGACAGTCTCTTAGAAGCTAAAGCCTCACTGAAAGTCCTTGGAACTTTGTCTCCTCAATCACTTAGACAATTTTGAAAATTTTATCCAGTGAACTTTGTTCACCACACCTGCCTCCTTCTCCCCTGGCTCCCAGTCTCTTTGATGCCATATAATGAACAGAGGGGAATTAAAAATTCCCTTTAAAAAGAGAGAGAGAGAGAGAGAGAAAAAAATATTCATGGAGCTACCAGCAAAGGAAAGAATGAACCCATTACCTGCACCGGCAGGGGACTGAATGGAGCTTTAATTCTTACTCTCTCACAGTATGTGTTTACTGAAATAAAACACCAGCAGCTTCCCTGTGTCAGCTGACTTGGGCTCACAGGACATGGGCTGAGGGGCTATAAAATGCAGTGTAGATGTCTCGGCTTGGGCTCTCAGACCCTTCCCCCTCACAGCATTCTAGAGCCCAGGCTCCAGCTTGAGCCCAAAGCTGTACCGTGCCATTTTATAACCACGAAGCCCGAGCCCAAGTCAGCTGACACAGGCCAGCCAGGGGTGTGTCATTGCAGTGTAACTGCACCTTCAGTGTCCTTTGAGCATCTAGTGGATGGAGCCTGATGGAAGCACTCCTCAGCTGTTATCCTGCAGTAGGCATGAGCAGTATTGTGACACTCCACTGGGATCAGGCACTTTGTGGGACCAGACTCACTTCCTGCCTCACAGGGGGTACCGTGACAGCAGAGTTGTACCTCCCTGATGTGGGGCACCTGTCCCCTGACAGTTCAGACATTTATCTGACCTAGCAGGAGTGGGGTGATACTTTTCTTTGCTTCAGGAAAGGTGGCATGGTTGTTGTTTGTCCTGGAGACAGGAGAAGGGGAAAAGAGAATGTTCACGCCTAGACTGACTCCCTGTACTTGCCAATAAAGCATGAACCAGTGAAGAGCCTGGAACAGAAGACACATCACATCCATTTTGGTGCACTTAACAAGATTCATGTGGCAGAAGTGGAGCCAAGGGGCTCGGAGTGTGGGAGGAGGCTCAGGGCTGGGGCAGAGGGTCAGGGTGTGGGCTCCAGCAGGGGATGCAGACTCTGGGGTGGGGCCGGTGATGCAGGGTTTGGAGTGCAGGCTGCCCTGGGGTTACAGTGGGAAGAGAGGTGCCTTTCCCAACCATGGCAGCTTTGGGCCAGGGCTGGGTTGGGGACAGGGGAGGGGCTCCTCTCCACCGGCCGCAGCAGGTCCAGGGCTGAGGGCCACCACAGCCCTGAGTGCCTGCGCAACGCTTGGTAGAGGGAACTTAATTCATGACTCCTGGTTGATATGTAATAACTGAGGCAGTGTGGAGAGGTGTTCACTTTGTCCAGCAGAAGATTTGCTCCAGGGCATCTGATCTTTGCTAAGCAAAGTATGGGAGCTAGCAGGCAACCAGAGAATCACTAAGAAACAATGACACCTGGGGCCAAGTAATCTACCAATAAAAACTCTTGAGAGGTGTACAGTCACTCTCACTCTGACTTCTTTCACAGAACTATAGCATACAAATCAGCGCAGGGCGGGAGTAGGGTCATGATTGGTTGCCACCTCTGATGTCACTTAAGAGTGACCTGAGGTATTGACTTGGCTATTGTCTATGATCATAACACTTAGTTATTCATTATTTTTTTATAATTTAGTTTAATTACAACCTAATTCTTCAAACGCATGAAATTTCAGTGAGTTTTAACTCACATGCAAGTTTGAAGCATATGTGTTATTCCATTATTCAGATCATTTGGGACTAAAAGGGTCTGACAAGGAGTGCTACATTTCTTAAAGGACACTTAAATTAATCTTAAATTCATACTCCAGGTACATTTGTATATTACAAGAAAACTCATTGTATACTCGAAAAGTAAGTGCTGTAATTTTGGTGAGGGTGCTATTTTTCATGGCTTAAATAAAAAGGTTCAATTTCAGCTTTAAATGTAAAACTCAAGTTTAATTACAGAGACACGATCATCACCTCCATAACATTAATTCTCTCTCTGACTTCCTTCTATGCAATGGAGGTATCATAACAGAACATACTCCTTCCAAAATAGAGAACATAGCAAACAATAAATATGATGGGAGTAGTAGGGAAAACTTGACTGAACTTACAATCAGCCTAAATGCTTTTACCATTGTGTTAACTGCATAAACATTTTCATCTCATAGAATTCAAAGTACTATCAAAGGATGCACTATACTAATAGGTAGGATTCTGTTAAAAAATTTTAACCTGAGAGGCAATTAGTTAATGTTGGTACAGTTCTTTGAATAATTATTTTGTTTTAATATTTATTTAAAATAGTATCTAATTATTTTGTTTATTTATAAGTACATTTTTGGATGATCAGTGTTTATGATAGCTACCAATCTAAACGGCTATGTATTTTTGGGGAGGGAGGGTCTGGATAATCAGCGCTTTTCATGTATAGTAAAACTCCATTTACCTCAACCCTTATAGCCTGAAACTAAATCTACCAACCAAATCTAAGTTCTCAACCTATGAATACTGAGGGGTGTTTAACACTTCTCAGGCCCTTACGTAATAATTTAACAAGTTAGCTGAACCACTAACGTTCTTATGTCCTCAAAACATTTTGAATAAACAAGGTTTTAACCTACTTTTAATTTATTGACAGGTATTTTACAGTTTTGTAAAACAGCAAAAAGTCACAAAGCCACTCAACATGCTTATAAATTATCTTAAACTTCTATTAAATATCTTTTCAAGTGTATCAACACTGAATGTGTTTACTTAAAGCCAAACATTATTGTCATGCACATTTACAATTGTGCTATCCCCAGCCCTGCTTTAAATATAAAATATCTGAAGTACAAATGGTATATGTCACAACCAAGGAAACCCACTTTACTTTAACCTTGTTAATGAGGAGCCAGATGGAACCTCCGGGGCCACCCATTGTTCTGTTTTGCATTTTTGTGTAATGCCATGGTGTAGGTCCATAGGGCCTCATGAATTCCCCTCCTCTGAATATATGCTGTGCTGTTAAAGGCACTGAAAGGATCAAGCTCTGCTCAAAGAGCAGCTGGCTTTTTATTTTTTTAAATGGTGTAAGCAGCAGGGTTTTTTTCCACCCTGGCGAATACTGATCTATCAGGCCTCAGGTCAAAAGAAGCCTTAACTATGTCCTGTCAATCACATCATACACTACCTTCATTTCTTTGTACCATTGTCTTTTCTTCTCATGCTCGTTGGATTGTATTTCTTTCCCTCACTCCTTGCTAAGCTGAGCAAAAGTATTTGACTGAATGTGGTTTGGTGAAAAACACAGGGTTGGTGGGACAAACCTTTTGCTAATTCATACTGATTTGACTGAATTCTTTCAGTCAAAAAAAATTAAGCCATTTCACTTTGGAATTTTCTAAATGAAACGTTCCAATTTTTTTATTCAAAATGACTTTTCATGTCAAAATGTTCTTTAGTTTTATTTTTTAAAAGCATTTAAAAATGCTTACAATTGAATGAAACAACGTTTCATTTTGAATGAAACATTTTGTTCAGCCTGAAACTGGTGGGTTTCTGACTTTTCAATTTGCCAAAAATTAAAAAAAAAACATTTTCAATTCAACCCAATTTTTTTCCTGAATTTTTGGAATTAACAGTGAATGGAAAAAATCAGTTATTCACTCAGTTCTACTCTTCATGCATTCAGAATTTGATCCTGCAGCTCTTAGGCCATGGTTACACTTACAGCTTCATAGCGCTTTTGGTTATACCTGCCTTTGGATACAGCTCCAGGAAAAGCACTCCAGCGTGTCCACACTCACAGCCACAACTGCACTGGTGTGGCCACATTTGCAGCACTTGCTGTGGCACGGGGTGTCGTGCATTATGGGCAGCTATCCCAACATTCAGCTGTCTACAACGTGCTTTTCAAACAAGGTGGGAGTGGGGGAGCGTGTTGTGTGTATGTGAAGGGAGAAAGCAAGTGGATTTTTGGAGTGCTGACAGTGTGTCAGCAAACTGTCTTTAAAATGCAAAGCGTACTAACCTTCTGCTTCTCACTCACTCACTCAGCAAACATTTGCACTGTTGATTTGCTGAGTTACAGATAAGCTCTGAAAAAGTACTTCTGCATTCCTCCAGCTGAGTTCAAAACAAAGGGAAGAGTGGTCAATTGCCTTAAATAGCTTAGGGGGCGTTTCCAGCGATCACTCAAAGCGCAGTATTGTTACTACCCATTTACACTGGAGCTAAAGCGTATAACCGAATACGCAACAGCTATTAATCCTCTGGGAAGGGAGGATTACCAGGACTGGCATAACTGTGGACTTATAGCACTCTACGTGCCTCACCAGTCTGGATGGGTAGTAAGTTACAGCGCTCCTGGAGGCTTTATAGTGCTATAAAGTGCCAGTGTAACCAAGGCCTTACATACATCAGTATGAATTAGTATATTGAGAAAAAGTTGCAGGACTGGGCACTAACTTGCTTTTTCACAAAATAAAATATTTTATTATAACACTTAATTATACAGTGATCAATTCTGTTCCTGCTAAGTTGAACATTTTTATTGATCATTAAATTATTAATTTTTAGTATTTTAGGGGGAAAGGGAGAGAAATAGGGTTTGAGCAACAATGGCACACAGCCATTTTCTCATCCCGAGTAATGTGAGGGAAAATACATTGTTTTACCATTATTTAAAAGATAAACAAATAAACCTTGTAATCTTTTATTAAGTGGCTGGGGTTTGAAAGATGAAACTTGACTATGGAAACATCCTTGTGCTTGGGCGTCAAGTCAGCAGAGCAAAGCACCCTGCTAATTAGGGAGACTCAAGCACAATCTTAACATTAAAACACGTTTAAGTGCGTTGCTGAATTCAAGTTTCAGACACTATAGTAGGAGCGGCCAAACTTACTGACCCTCCAAGCCACATATGACAATCTTCAGAATTTTGAGAGCTGGGGCACGTCTGTCAGGCTTGGGACTTCAGCCTCATGAGAAGTGCCTACTGGGGTTTGGAGCTTCAGTTCCACTCCTGCTGAAGCTTCAAGACCTGGCAGGTGTGCCCCGCTGGGCAGAAGCCCCAAGACCCAGGAGGAATTGCAGGAGTTACTAATGCACATTTTAAATCTGCCTTTTGGATAAAGCCCAAAATGTTCCTCTTCCCTCCATTGTGTGGAGGGGTTCAAATGAATACAGAAAAGGATGGAAAGCCCCTTAGTACAGCAGGTGTAGATGGAATTTGTGGGAGAAGGAGAAGAGCAATGGCTATGCGGCATATTCCTTTCCTCAGACCGTGCTGAAACCTCTTTGCATGAACACTGTAGTTGGGGCTTTGCAAGTTTTGGGGAGGGAATAGTGGAATGGGATATGATAGAACTGTGAAGAAAAAGTTGAAGCACCTACTCTGTGTTGCGTACTGCCTCCACAAATCTAGATTCTCAATTAGAACTCCGCAGGCAGTTTCATTTTGCATCTTGCAACATTAAATCCCCCATCTATTCACAGGGGAGGAAGGCCAGGTTAAAGACTAGAGGGACTAGCACAGCACAAAAATATTTGTAGGTCCAGTGGCTAGGACTTCAGCCTAGGACTTGGGAGACCGGGGTTCAAGTCATTTAGCATCTCTATGTCTCAGTTCCTCATCTGTAAATAGTAGGGATAGTAGTACTTCCCCAGCTCACAAGGATGTTGCAAGGTTAAAGACTATGAAGTGCTCAGGTATTATAGTGATGGAAACTATAAAAACACCCTAGGTAGTTAGGATCTGCTTTTCTCATGCCTCCTCTTTCCTTTGCAGGGGAGACCATAAGCCGTAGCAAGCCTCTATTCATACTAAGTATGAACAATTTTTCTTGCAGAGTACAGACATACAGTATTGTATCATTTATTTCAGATCTGCTTGGTGATAAAATGTACACCACTTGAATACAGCAGGTCTCACTTGGGCCTAGCTATGCACCCCTCATAAGGCCGTGAAATTGTTTACTTTAACTTGTAATTATCTGGGGGACCTATACTTGATTTGGAAAAGAAAATTATCTCCCTATCGGACACTGTTTTTCTGCTCTCTTTTTCCCTATACTGCATGGGTTCTTATCATCTGTCTTCCTCCAATGACAACAGAAGATATCTGGCTACTAGTAAAGCTGCCAGACGGACACTATGCTCAGAAGTCCTCTGCCATTATTACAGAGTGTGGCACAGAAGGTGATTTTATCACCATTTGTCAAATAGTTACACACAGTCCCCTCCCAAACCACCTTTGATCAAATGTAGAAAGAATAAATGTGCAGAATTAAAGGTACCATACATTTTAAAGGAACACCATCAACTTAGGAAAAATATTTTTCTCTTTATTGTTTGTTTACTTTATGCATTTTACAGTATTTTTCTTACTCCGATTTACTATTTCATCTGCCTACTCAGTTAGTCCATTTCCCTTGTTTATATGGGTCTTTGAAAGAGCATTAGCGGAGAGCAAAATATTTTAAAATAGGAGAACTGTGACCATAAACCACAAAAATGTGTATGTTTACTACCTGAAACTACTGTAATATCCCTTTTTGAAACTGATATTTCCAGCTTTATCACGTTCCTCCAACAGGGGGAAAAAAACCCTTAAACAGATAATTTGTCAACCAGAGTAATTAATCTATCTTGTGAGACACAGTGTATGAGTCTTTGACTGGAATAATTGTCTTGGGCACTTTTGGCTTTCCTGAATTAGAGCTTCAGTCTGTCATGAGTTTTATGCCCCCCAAAAAGTATAATTTTGGGAAGCATTTGATAATCCAAAGGGGGAAAAATTTCCCAGGCCTGGATAGGACAATTACTACATAAAGTATAGAATCAACTCTTGGAAGTCCATTCATCATCTCTGCTGAATTGCGAGGTCATAAACATGAAAATGAAACAAAAAATCTCCAGCTAATCAAAGTTTACATCAGTAATAACCAAAATAGGTTTATATAATTACTATACAATTAAATACTTCTGGCATTAAATCCTGAAATGATCATTTATAGGGAAAATATGCAAAGGGGAAGAATCACTATATGGTCTCATTGTCTGTTGAGGAGTACGTGTCAGTCTAGTAGAGTGTGGAACGCTGAGTTGGCCAGACAGCATTATTCTATATCTACATCATTATAACCTTATTTTACTGAGGCTTCCCCTCTCTCTGCTTAGATAATGGTTACAGTATGAATGGAATTGGTCTTGTCATTAAGAACTCACTCTTCTGCCAAACAGGTCTTTAGATTAACAGTGGCCTGAATCTACCTCCTTATCCTTAACACCTTCCTTAACACCTTCCCCAACACCTCTCATAGGGTAAGTGGCTGGAAGACTGAAAATCCTTGGTTCTTGACAGGTAGCATTGTAAGTCCTGAATATCCTGACAATACCATCAGCGATGCTTCTCGTTAGCATTTTCAGGTTTCTTTCCTTCTCCTTTATCTTGATTCAGGCGATAACTGATGGTCATGCCATGGTGAAAAATGAAGAAGCATTTTATACCATCTTGTCCCAACAAAAGAACTAGGCTATGTTACTAAAGAGCTTACAGCAGCAGAGTTGTACCGATGCAGCTGCACTGCTGTAAGATTTCCTGTGTAGCCAGTCTGGATATAATTAAATGACCCTTAATGAGAAGTGGTGGTTACATCAGTGAGAGATGCTCTTCCACTGACTTAGCACTGTCCACATCAGCACTTCTGTTGGTGTAACTTTTATCATTCAGGGGGATGCTTTTTCCACACCTCTGAATGACAGAAGTTATTCCAACACAAGTAGACATAGCCCTAGAAAAAGGATTTGAAAGGGAAGGACTATGGCCTCCCATTGACTCTCCTAGAAGAAATGAGTTAAAGACAAGAGTCTCAGGGACACTGAAATCAGCAAGCTCTTAAGAAGCCCAGCAGAAACACCTCTGTCTCTCCCTCATAATTATGATATGCTCCTGTAGCTCCCATCCTTAAATGTCCCCTGCTGCTCCCCTACTGTTCTGTGCATCCAGTTAGTTCATCCAGTCCATGCCCAGAAACTCCTTCAACCCCACTTCTCAACATACTCCTTCCATCCCGTAACTGCTCCCCATACCATATACCCTTATCATACGCAGCTTTTAAATACTGACATAGATCAATGTCATGTTAGTGCTCACAGCTGGATGCATTTAGGAAGGAAGGCTTTTTAACTGACAAGTCAGAACTATCCTTCTCTTACGCTTGGTATTTATTAAGCCGAAAATGAAATTTTTGGAACAGATTTGTGTTAAATCTATACTCATGGAGAACTGACATGGGACTGTCCCAGTGGAATATTCTCTTTTACAAACAGGAATCTGGCCTTCAAGAAAATGGATTTATATACCATATAGAAACGGCAGTGCCTCTACAGTAAAAGTAAAACAGAATATCAGGATTTAAGCAAATCTGCCACCCATCAACATAAGGTGGAAATGTGGCGGTATTCTACTCAAACACCACACGGAATCTTATAGCAGCTGGATGTTTCTGTGACAGTGATCTGTGTAGTTGATACTGTGTATGCTGCCATATTTAAGCTCCAGCATTAATTCCACATTGAGAGGAAAAGGTGCAACAAAGCTATTGTTTTTAGACGATGTCCGTGCTCCAAGTGCAACTGTATTTTGTAGGAAGTCTGTGACACTCTAAAATTAACTGGTTATAGCAAACGCTGATTTGTGTCCATCCAGCCACATATCAACTGTGTTTTTATGTCCATATCTATCAGCGCTGCCTAACCATGTGTGTATTGACTGAGTGTATTCTTGAAAAATCTTAGTGCCTCAGCAGGCCACAGAGTGCCAGAAAACATGCATAATGAGAGATGTCAAACAGCATCTAGGGCAATGCAGTCTGGGATGTACTAACACAGAGAGTGTGTGGAAGGAGGAGGACTGAACAAACTAGTTATATAGACATGACTTTGTGGGAGAGGGATGCCCTGTACAGGCATGTTGCGTCTTAGGCGTATTTAACATACGCGATTTCAACTTTACACGGTCCGCAAAAAAAAAAGGGGGGGGGTTTTAATACTTTCTGTAGGGGGCGCGATTTTGCCTCCCATTGAAGTCAATGGGTTCTGGCTATACGCGGTTTCCGCTTTACACGGTAACCGCGGAATGGAACCCTCGCGCAAGATGTGACATCCCTGTATACACTGAGAAAAACAGGTGAAGAATCAGTTCCAAGAAGCCAGTTGTGAAATCACAAAACAGTGCTGTCATGATTACTTACCAAGTATTATAACAAATAGTTCAAACTTGGTTAAAAGTTCCAGTATACACAGGACACTTACCTTTCAATGCTCCAATAAGAGTTGCACCAAATCAGCTCATTTCAGGTTTACTTTGCAAACCTAAGCAATAGCCTTTTTTTTTTTTTAACGAAAGCTTACATTTTGCAGAAACCAATGAGGTTGCCAGAGATACGCTGGTACAATGTACCAGCCTGTACGGGCTCAACCTGACATCTGATTAAATCATCTCCCCTTTGACCCCTTTCTCCAAATGCAGTCTAGAGACAGCCTTCTAATAGATACCTTCTGTGTACAATAGTTTTGACATTTTGTTTCCAATCCGAAAAGTCAAGCTCCTATACAACGTATCAAAACCTGTATTTACCTAAAGTTACATATGTCAATATAAGGAAATTACTGTCTGAAAAGCATCCAAGTTTCTCTCACTAACTCTGCACTGCTGGTTTATGTTTTACATATAAGCTAAGCAACTGATGCTAGTCGCTCAGAAGAATGAGATAATAATCTAAGCCAGGGTATTCTCAAACTTTTTCAGTGTGAATCACAACTTGAGAGAGACAGTATTTCATAGACCTCTTCCCCTCCCATTCCAGATAACATAGTGTTTTGGCAACTTACAGCAACTGCTTACATGGAAGAGTAAAGTTTCCCATGTATTGTAGTTGACTTTTCATGCAATTAAGCAACTAAAAACAGAGGAGGAAAGCAAGAACCATGTGATCAAACAGCTCTCCAAAGACCATCAAAAGTCCACAGTTGGAGAGCCGCTGCTCTAGATTACATTATTACAAATACCCTTTCTGATGAGTTCTTATTTTAGAAAAAGGAGGGCATTTTAAATATGCTCCGTATGTGCTTACTAGTATTAAATGATTCAGTACAGGCAAATCAAAGAGTCTGGTGACAGACACTAATTCTAGAAGTACTGTGGGATTGCAGTCAGTGGTCTAAAGTATGTCTACACTGCAGTGTAAACCTGGGCTCTGACTCAGGTTTGAGACCCAACCCTACAAGCTCCGTAAAAAACCTGCCTCTCACTACAATATGAAAAACTTGGAGGCATTTCTCAGCAGTTCTTGTATTACCAATGAGAAAAAAAAATGACTTAAGATGCATATAATTTCATTTTTTAATCATTCAACAGGCCAAGATCTTCAAGCTAATTATTGAAATTGAGATGATGTATTGCTCCTGTGCTGAGTGCTATACAGACATACAGGAAGGCACAGTTTCTGTCCTGAAGAGCTTATAGTCTAAACAGACAAAGGATTTGGGAAGGGCACAGACAAACTACCTAAACTGACATTAGACACATCTCTCATTAGGTCCGTGAATTTTTCCTTCTATATAAAACACTTGCCTCTTCCTTTCCCCCTTCCAATGAGTCCTGGTGCCCCAGGCTACACATTCCTCTACCTCTGCTACCCCCAATCACCTGATTAAACAGAGTGAGCCCTCCTTCCATCCTGCCTGTCCCAAATCACAGACAGAGCTGAAAGTAGAAAGGAAGAATTGTATACAGCCTACCACAGAAAATATTCACTCTAGTCCAGGGCCCAGATTTTTAAAGGAATTTAGAGACTACTGTGCTCAGTGTTGCAACACCTAGCTGATTTCAGAGTCTAAATCTCATTCTCAAAAGGGATTTAGTCACCTGAGTCTAAATCCCATCAACTGTCAATGGGATTTAGACTCTTAAGTGTGCAAGGATATCCCAGTCCTTTGAGTCTCTGCCAGCTTCTCCTGCCACGAACCCCCAAATGGAGTGGAGGGGTGGAAGCTGGTGCTGTTGGAAGAGGCAGGCAGGGATCTTCCTGGGCAGTCCAGCCCCTGGAGTCTGCACTAGGTCCTACTGCATTTTCTCCTTTCCCCTCCATTGGGGTGGGAGGATAATAGGGTGGAAGCCACTCCGCTGGGTTTCCCCAAAAATTCACCTTTGAGCTAAAGCTACAAAAGAAATGCTGCAGCCGTAAGAAGAGAATATTTTGGAAGGTTTTGAGCTTGTGTCAGAGGAGTTAGAATGAAAGCGCCTGCGTATCATTTACTGTCAGAGAGACCTAAGAATGTGCTAGATACAAACAGGCAACCAGATGGAAGCCCTGGTGCTTTATTTTCTAACTATGATTTACAGATCTTTAATCCATTTGGTGTGACACAGCCACCCGAGAAGTACTGGAATCTATAAAGATGTGAGTCAAATTCTGAACTGCGGGAGACACGACACGTTTTTGCTAAAAGAGCCTGAACATTAGACACTAAATCTTTTTTTCACGTGTTAATACCAAAATCACTTTTCTTCCTTTTGTGGGTTTTTAAAAACAAACAAACAAATGGCTTACAGGTTAAAATCCTCACCCTTGTATCGCTTGGTTTGGGGAATGGAATAATACATATATAATGACTATAAAAATGATTGTGCGGGTGGAGGACCAATCATCATTCTCCTTTAAATATATTCTGCGATAGATCTTGAATTATCACATATATGGTTCTCTTTTCATGAAAATGAATACTCTAGTTTGTAATCTATGAAAGGACACTCCCTGATGGCAATTTTGTGTAGAATGAGTTCAATTATAAATAGCTGTAACAAAAAAAAAAAGATCCTCACATATTGGTTTAATCATTAGCATTGGGAAATTCTAATGTAAGAACAACAATTTCAACACGATGAGAGGACCTGATCCTGTGAAGTCAATTGGAGTTAAGGACACTTGGCAGCTAGCAGATTGGGCCAGATCCTACAGCCCTTACTCAAGGCAAGTACTTCTTATTTATGCCATTAGTCTGTTGATGCCAATGATATTTCTCAAGAGAGAAGGGGATAACTGAGCAAATAAAGATTGTATAACCAGATCCCAAGTTATTATATTACAAAATATTGAACAAAGTATTTAGTATGTTGAATATAAAAAATTGTTATATTATGTACATGGTATTATTCACCAATAAGAAATTTCTTCCACGTCCATCTGTAATATCTAAGAAGATTGCTTACTTCAACAAGCACAGTACAATTAGCTTGTTACCCTTAACCCAGGTTTAAAATAAGCAAATTGTTTGATAACTTTGATGTTTTGCACCCAAAATGTGCTGGCTAATTTTTCCATTCCAGTTCCCATTCCAGTCTTTAAACTGCCTTAATCTCCTGCCCTCAGATGTTGACCTTTTAAGAATAGAGGTCATAGGTTAGAACAGACAGACCTCAAAAGATCTGGACTATCAATTCATGCCTGAAAGATTTCTCTTCCACAAAAGAAACCACAAAAAAGCAAATTCAAAATTCTGACTACCAAGTCTTATAGCACAAACCTGTTGTATTTACTGAAACTTGGTGATATGTTACAATTAAGCATTTTATGAGGACGTTACCTAAAACTATAAATTCTCTTTATTTTTTTTCTGTTGGACAGAAACAAAATCAGTGCAATCAGCCCAAAATAGATTAAACTTCAAAAATAAAAATGGAAAGCTGCTCTCCTAGAGCAGAGAATTTGGAACCAGCTACCTTAACCATGCAAAAGAATAATTTCTAAATGTTGGTAATCTATATTGTAGAAAATAAGTAGATTAGTATTTTTTATTAAGGACACATCTTAAATATAGCTTGTTTTCCTGTAAAGTTGGAAGCTTGGTGGAAATTTTATACATAATTTTAGTGATAATTGGGAGAGTTTTCTCTCTTATTTTCATTTTCTTGCCATAATTAGTTATGCAGCAGTTTTACTTTCTCTCTCTCTTTCTCTCTCTCTTTCTCTCAGCAGAGGGTAAATGTCCCTTTCTTCAAAATACTGCATATAGCTCATAAGTAGGAAGGACAACCTCATGAAACCCCAATGAATTAGAAATGCAGGGATGAAAAGCTTTCTGATTATATAATTTCCAACTTATAGTGACTCATAAATATGCAAACACCAAAAGTGAGAAGACACAGTTCTTTACTAGACTTTCTAAAGGAAAATAAAGTGATATACAATTAATTACTTTAGTTTTTCTAATATAGTGAGGAATATATTAAAAGCAATGAATAAATACAAACATTAGATACATTTTCCTAATATTGCTCACACAAGGAGTTAAGCATTATTCCTAATAAGTATCCTAAGTTAAAAAACTGAACAGATATGACTGATGCAGAAAGTATAACGTAACTTCTCATTATTGTATGCTTAACCACCAAGAAGTGTTTTAATATACACAAGTAGGCAATGTTAATTTACACAGAAATATAAATATTTAAAGGTCTATAAACAGGATTTTTTTACATTCCAGCTACGTGCATTTCTGAGTTGATCATCAAAAAAAAGGACAATTCCTGCCTCACAATGTAAATAACAGGCAAGAAAACAAAAAGATTCCTAAACAATTCAGCATTTAATGAGACTAACCATTCTATTCACACGTTACTCCAGACTCATTTTTTACAACTGAGAGTAAAGGCAACTAAAAAGAAAGAGTATTAATTAAATGAATGCAGTAACTCTGAATGAAATTGAACTTCAAACATTCAACAATTTAATAATCATATATTAGTCAAAATATAGCCCTATATCACAGGAAATCAAAGCAGTCTGGTTAAACTTTGAGGCAAAGGCTGGTGGAATATTAATTGCTAACAATGAAATCATAGCAGTCTGTGGTTAGTTATTCTTTCAGTGCTGTCAGAACTAAAGTAAATGGCCAGCATTTAAACTGTCCAAAAGCTAAAGAGTTAAAACCAATTCTAATCACTTCTAAGCCAAGGAAAACCATTTACTGTAAAACTGGTATAATGTAAAATCGTCTTTTGCATTGTACACTGAATAGTTGAAAAGAGCTAGTGCCAGGAGACCCAATGCCAATAAAATTATAAATAATAGAGATCAAAGAAAAATGAATTTAGTTCATTCCCATATTTCTTAATGACGCTTCACAATTCTTGCCTTCCCACTTATAAACTGGTCTCTTATTGAGTTTACCAGCCTCCCCAACTACAGCCACAGTGCTAGCTTCAATTCTGCATTTCTCTGCTTTTATCAGTCATCTTTGCACTTTTTTCCACACTGTCCATATACATGCAACGTCCTCCTTGGCCTACCTCATAAAACTATCCCCTCCCATCCCTCTTCAAGACCTTCTTCTATTGAGATTTCTACAAGAAATTACAAAACTAATCACAGTTATGCAGAGAGGGAGTTGAGGGTAATCGATATATCACACACACAAAACTATATTAAAAGAATATTAAGGTTGTAAAGTCAAGCACTTACAAGTTAGGATATGCCAGAAGTAAGGCTGCCTGTGCAACTCTAATTTGGTGCCCTTATGTGTACGCATTATGATAGTCTTAAATTACATGATCACACATTATGTCTTCCAATACGTTATTTCTGCCCCCCTGAGTGCTCAGAATGGATGATGCTCACTGAATTGGTAGTTATTCAATATTTCTTTTTCTCTTAATTCAGTGTGTGGCCCCATGCATTATTTATTTTAAATCATCCAAACCCTGAATACAAAATTATGAATTTCCTCATGGGCTTTTTCTATGATGCTCTCACCAGGGTATCCTAACGCGTTACAAACATTAGTGTTATCTTTACAATGCACTTGTGAGTCTAGGTGGCATTATTATTCTCACTTTACATATGGGGAACTAAAGCACAAAGTTTCAGGCCAAAATGATCAGAAATTTCCATGATTTTGGTGCCCAATTTGAAAAAAAAAACCCAACCAGTTTCCCACCATTCAGCTTTGAGATGTGTTGCTCGTGTCCATTCCATTTTAAGTGTGCGTTCATCTATGTGCGTAGTCTTTGGAGATTTTTGCATTAGTGGTATGCGCAAGGCCGGCTGTGGCACCCCTTGGAGTGCTGCGCTCATGCCGCAATATATCAGGTGATGACGGCCCTACACCCTTTCAGTTCCTTCTTACCAACAATTCTGACAGAGGGACAGGAGGGCAGGAAATGAATGGACAGGAGCAACACATCTCAAAGAACAACAGTTATGAAAGGTAAGTAACTGTTTTTTCCTTCTTCGAGTGCTTGCACATGTTGATTTCATTGTAGGTGACTCACAAGCAGAATCCTTAGAGGTGGGCTTGGAGTTCACAGACTTGCAGACCGAAGCACTGCTCTACCAAAACCACTGTCACCTCGAGCTTGCTGGGTCAGCACACAGTGTACAGTGAACGTCTGGACGGACGACCAGGTCGCAGTCTGAGAGATTTCTTGGATCAGCACCTGAGAGGGGAAGGCTGCACCCTAGTCGAATGAGCCGTCACTATTGGCAGCAGCGGCACCTTCGCTAGCTTGTAACAGTAGAAGATATAGGCCATGATCCATGATGATATTCTTTGGGCAGACACTGGGCAACCTTTCATTCTGTCTGCGATTGCAATGAACAACTGTGTCAACGTACAGAACGGCTTTGTTCTGTCTACGTAGAAGGCCAGAGCCCATCTGATGTCCAGGATATTCAACCTGCGTTCCTCATCCATCGTGTCAGGCTTAGGACAAGCGACCAACAAGTATACGTCTTGAACAGTATGTAACTGGGAAGCGACCTTGCGCAAAGACCAGGTGCAGACACAGCTGAACCTTGTCCTTATAGAAGACTGTGTACGGTGATTCAGACGTTAGCACTCTGATTTTGGACACCCGTCGGGCCTAAGTTATGGTGACTAGGAAGGAGACTTCCTAGAAGCACCTTTCAGCATCACATTCCCCTCCCCTGTGTGTGCCACAATCTGGGGGCCACTGGCCCAACTACATGGGAACTGGGAGAACTTGTCCTTCTTGGGAATCTGAGACCCTCTTTCTACCCCTCCACCCCCGGCCACGTGTACAGAATCTGGGGAATCCCCACCACTTCGGGTTTGCAGCTCGGAACAGGCATACAGGGAGCATGGACTAAGAACATGCTGCTGATTCTGGGTAAGGAGTTGAGAGCAGGCACGCTTGTTGCATACCACAGGCTTTTCAGCACTGGGGAGAGAGAATGAGAACGCCCATTGACGCGAATGGAGTTGTTTATTGTTTCAGGCTGTATTCATCTTCCTGAGGTCTTCCTATTCAGGTGAGACCACCACCAGGAGGTGTAGGAGCCACTTCACACCTTCTGAGCCTCCACTGCTACTGCTGGATGTGTAGAGCGGTGTGCACACCTACCTAGAGTACAAACTAGCTATGTCTAACCTAGCACTTTTGTTGGTAAAACTTTTGTCAGTCGGTGTGTCCAGTGCTATGTCAGCAGGAGACACAGAGTTAAGGTTTCCCAGTGACAGCTGATGCCCTTGTAGAACACAGAATACAGCAAAACTCAAACTTCAGGAGATACAGAGTTAAGGTAAATGCCCATATAACCTTAACTCTGCCCTTTTTGAGCGATAAAAGACAGTTACCTTTCCATAACTGGTGTTCTTCGAGCTGTGTTGCTCATGTCTATTCCACAGTAGGTGTGCATGTTCGCCACATGCACCGGTGCTGGAAGTTTTCCCCCTAGCAGTACTCGTGGGGGGAACGACCCCCCAGCAACACCTGCAGTGGCGCCACCATGGCATGGTATAAGGGGTGCTGCGAGCTCCCCCCACCCTCAGTTCCTTCTTGTCAGACCACTCCGACAGAGGGGAAGGACGGCGGGATGTGGAATAGACATGACCAACGCATTTTTCATAGCTGGTGTTCTTTGAGGTAACTGTCTTTTCTTCTTCGAGTGATTGCTCATGTGTATTCCACAGTAGGTGATTCCAAGCTATATCTGTTGTAGGTGGGTAGGAGTTCACAAGTTCCCGAGATGGAGTACTGCTCTGCCAAACCCGGCGCCATCCCTGGTTTGGGAGACAACTGCATAGCGCGAGGTGAACGTGTGAACCGAAGACCAAGTGGCAAACCTACAAATGTCCTGGATGGGGACGTGGGCCAAGAAGGCTACTGATGAGGCTTGAGCCTGAGTCGAGTGCGCCTTCACAATCGGTGGCGAGGGACACACCAGCCAGATCATAACAGGAACGGATGCATGAAGTGATCCAGTTGGAGAGCCGCTGAGTGGAGATCAGTCAAACCCTCATGCGTTCAGCTGAGGAGATGAGCAGCTGCGAGGACTTGCTGAACTAACAACTAACTATAGGTACTACAAGTAATCTGGGGATGAGCTACAGAGAAGCTGGAGCAGCGAAGTTCCAATGCACCTTCACTGGCGGCAAGAAGGAAGTGAGGGTGGGGGGAGTGCGCAGCGCCCCTTATACCGCGTCATGGTGGCGCCATTCCAGGAGTCGCTGGGGCACTCCACCCTAAGGGTACTGCTAGGGGAAAAACTTCCAGCACCGGTGCATGTGGCAAGCAAGCACACCTACTGTGGAATACACATGAGCAATCATTGGAAGAAGAACTCAGAACACCCATTCTTGCATGCTGCCTTTTCACTGTAAGGGAAAAGAACTTGCCCTACACCAGGGGTCGGCAACCTTTCAGAAGTGGTGTATCAAGTCGTCATTTATTCACTCTGATTTAAGGTTTCGCATGCCAGTAATACATTTTAGAAGGTCTCTTTCTATAAGTCTATAATATAGAACTAAGCTATTGTTGTATGTAAAGTAAATAAAATATTTAAGAAGCTTCATTTAAAATTAAATTAAAATTAAATTAAAATGCAGAGCCCCCCAGATCGGTGGCCAGGACCCAGGCAGTGTGAGTGCTGCTGAAAATCAGCTCGCATGCCGCCTTCAGCACCCGTGCCATAGGTTGCCTACCCCTGCCCTACACTCAAACACTGAGCCCTCCATCCTGGCAGAATAGCACACTTGTGAAATTTAACAAGCCCTTCATACTTATTCACAGGATACCATCTAAACCTATATTTCCCCTTAACCCACTTTAAACCCACAAGCTGCTCTCATGTCCCAGTTCACTACTGACAATTCCTGAGGCAAGATGCACATGCCCAGAGACATGTTACTGAGACAACTGACAGGATTTTGCAATAAAATGATGCAGATTAGCTCCTCAAGGTACACATCCTTCCTTTACTTGCAAACAGGGGAGTGAGCTGCCAAACCCTGATCTTCTCATATTACAATTACAGCTTTGTGAGGCTCCTCAAACCAATCCCCATCTCCTCAGCTCACAAACACACCTCTGCCCCACCTACTGTCTCCACCAGTCAAACCACTGAGTACAGCCACAGCTCACACACTGAAAGGAGCTGCAGTGCATGTGGATAATTCCCAGTAGCTACTGCTAGTTCCATAGGGGCAGAGTTAAGGCTGTGTGAGTGTTTATCTTACTCATGCTCTGTGGGTATGTCTACACAGCAATTAAACACCCATGGTGGGTTCCAGGGCCAAGGCTCAAGTCTGAGACCAAACATCTAACACTGCAGTTTCAGAACACCATAGCCCGAACCCTGCGAACCTGAGTCAGCTGATCTGGGCCAGCCTCAGATGTTTAATTGCTGTGTATCCTCTGTTTCCTAGTTTTCTGAAGTCTGAATTTTGCTGCACTGGACGTTCTGGAAGGATATTAGTTATCTGTCACTGGGAAACCTTAGATCTGCATTAACAAAGTGTTTTGCCATTTAAATGCACTCTTAGTTGCTGTTATTTTTAGGAACATGAAGAATGTTTTCAAATTATTTACTACAATATTTATTAAATTAAATAATACCTGTATAGAGGTATTGCATCGGTTCTGCTGGACCATGCATAAACTCCAACACACTCTCCTTCTTAAATCCTTTCACTTTATCCAATTCCTCAAAGAGCTTAGGAGACATTACCTCAGGAATATAAGGAACAGTATAGATCCGTTTGTCTCCATTTACAGAGCTTTCTCTTCAAATGGCTGAAATAAGCACTAGGCCTGGTAGCATGTAAACTAACAGCTCTCTCTGCATACACAACTGACATGAAATGACCACGAAGCATGTGAGTTTGTCACGGACGTGGGAGCCAGCTTGAAATGAAAACTCTCTCTATTTGTTTTTTTTCATTAAAGGAATACTGTCAACTTCATTTTTTAATGGACTGCTTAAAAAAATGTTCCACCAGAGCTCCCTTTCAGTCAGATATGCTGAATTTAAAAACAAAACAAACAGTTCTTTACAAAATATAAGGGTTTTTCTGTTCTCTAATTCCTGATTTAAAAAGCAAACCACATTAGGATCCTAAACTGGTCAGAATACTAGAATAGTAGAATAGTCAGAATACACAGAAACTAAGCAGAAAATACTTATTACAAAAAACAAAACAAATGCAATACAGTAGACTCTCGATTATCCAGGATGATAGTGAAAAAATTAATCCTGGTTAACAAAATCCCGGATAATCACCATCCATAGGAAATATGGGGAGGAGGCAATTGGTTCACCAGCCACCCTGCACCGGGAGGACAGGGTGTTGGTTCACTTGCTGCCCTGCGCCTTGGTGGGGAGTTTTTTGTGGTTGGGGCAGCAACAAAGCCAGAGCCGGCCCTGTGAGTTATGCGTATTGTTTTTTTTTTACATCCTGGTTAATCCACATCCTGGTTAATTGAGAGTCTACTGTATACAGAAAACAACTTATGTAGCTAAAAGACACATCTGCTGTACAAAGATTCTGGTTCTGATTTTTTCTACTCTACATAATGCTGTGTAAAAATGACACCTTCCTACTGAACAGATGTCTTCCTTGTGTCTATTTGGTATTGTATCTACTTTAGAGAAAAGTTTGGATTGCTCATTATAATGTAGCTATGAGAAATCTGAGGTCTGTTACTTCTTATGCATACATCATCAACAGAACTAATAACTAGGAGGTCCTTCCCTCTTTTGCCTTTATCCACCCTTCATAGACATCAACAGGAATCTTTTTGGATAAGCACTGAATAACAAACCAGATAAACTTCAGCGCTTGCTGAGTTTTAAGGCCCTGATTCAGCAAAGCACTAACGTTTACATTGAAGCATATGAGGCATCTCATTGAAGTCAGTGACCTGTGCAGATGCTTAAAGTTAAGTATGGTTTAAGTGCTTTGCTGGATAAGGGCCAAGTGCTGCCCTCTTCTTTATATGTGCAATGATACTGAAAACAGTACAGTTGCAGAGGTGTAACTGAGGGCAGAATGTTGTACTGTGATAGCACATCAGCTAGAAAGAATCACATGACTTTTAGATCATATTCAGGTGAGTTTGCTGGGCTAGCAGTTAAAAATGTTTAAAAAAAGACAAGCAAGTTATTTAGGTTGCAAAGCCCTCAAAAGTTAGAAAATGCCAGAGTTACAGGTGCCCATGCAGTCTTAACTCTGTTCTCTTATCCATCCCATGCACTGAATGAGGCAGGGATCCTGTTGAAAAACAGCATGGGATCATGTCAGTAAAGAATGTATCATGATGCACGTGCACAAAGGGCTGAATTAAAGTTGCACAGGAAACTTTATATCTGGCATTTCCTTTCCATGAGTGCTTGACTTTGCAACCAAAATGTTCTGTTAATTTAGGTTTGTTTGTATGCAATATGCTAGCCTTCTTTTTTAGAAGGGAAAAAGTAAAACACCAATTGTATTATGTACAATTGTAACAATATTCAAATGCTGAACCTTCAGCACTGTAGTACAGACCTTCTACCATTTGAACTACAGACCTACGTACATTAGCTGGCAGCAGGAGACAGGCTGTTATCCCAGAGGGCACCATATGATGGGTTGAGGAGTGGAGCCCAGTCTGGCCTCACTCTCTTCCTCCCTGCAGGATGAGAGAGTCTCCTACCTTGCCCCATGTAAAGCGGGATTGACTACTGGTCCACATGCTGGGTCTGGGGGAGCTCAGTCTAGCCTGGTTCTTCTCCCTTCTACAGCTACCACAGCTGGCAGCTCCCAGATGTTCCCAGTGCAGAATCTGCTGCCACCACTTTGGCAGTGGTGTGACTATGGCTCTTTAGAATGTTCAGTCAGCTGGTATTCTGGCAGGCTGCTAACTTTTTTCAGGTGTAATGAGGAAGAGAAAGGAAAATGTGTCTTACGCTGGTCTTGCTGGAGATGAGAACTTCTCTTTGCCCTCTGCTCCTGCAGTGGGCCTTCAGCACCCAGACCCCCTACTGATGAAAGCAATCAGCAGGAAGTCTATTGACTGCAAGCTCCCTGATGGAGTAGAGGGCATGTCTACGCTGCTGCCAAGAGCATGCCTCCCAGCCCAGGCTTACAGACTCACTGTAGCTTGGCTCCAGGCAGTATACTAACATTAGCAGTGTGGACACTGCAGCTCCAGGCAGAGATCCAGGCCAGCCATCTGAGCTTGGACCCATGAGGTTGTTGAAAGGCAGCATGGCTAAGTGGATGAGATTTGAATCTTTCCTTTGACTTATAGTGTTGTGAGCCCAGCTCTGACAAAAGTGATGTTATCCAACCTCTCAAGTACCCCAGCTGCAAAATGAAGGAAATAGTATTTGCCTGTTTCCTAAAATAGGGGTGTGAAATCTTGCTCCATAATAATTCTTTGTACTTCACAGCCATTGTTATCACCAGTCAACTGAAGATTTTTTGGCTGCCAGCCAGCCCACTTTCCTTTGGCCAAAAGGGTCTTGGGGAGTGCCTCTGGAGCTCTAGTTCTTTGCCTACTATGTAGGACAGAGGGAGACTTGGGGGCATACTCGTTAGGGTGACCAGATGTCCTGATTTTATAGGGACAGTCCCGATTTTGAAAGCCTTTTCTTATATAGGCTCCTATTAACCCCACCCCATCCCGATTTTTTACACTTGCTATCTAGTCACCCTAATGCTCATGCAGTTGGCATTTAAGAGTTCTGTGGGGTTACAGCATGCTTAGTGCAGGTAGACAACCAGTAGCTTTTAGAGCAAGTCTTTAAAATCTGCTGAGTAGATGAAAATGGCAATTTTCAGAGGCTTATAACTCAGCCAAATCTGGCTGGATTTTTACAAGGACAGAAAAAAGCATCTCTCTAACTCCAAGGTTATCTCCCAGACAAATTTCAGATTCCTGCTTCAAAGCATACACTCACTGGTGCTCTTAAAAATGCTTCCAAATGTTCCTTTAAACTGTGTAAAACTGCCTATTTTTTTTCCTGATCCTCTTGGAAATGGCTGAACTGTTTTTTGCTAAACTTTCCCCACCAAAATAGAAATAAATCAATAAATAAAATCAAATACAAAAATGAGTCTGAAGAAGAGAGCAAACAAAGTTAATCTCAAATGGTTAAAGCATAGCAAAGTTACAAGCTACTGAAAATAATGGATTAATGGAAAATGTTGGGCAACCTTAACTAGAGGCCTTACTACCAATTCTGCCTCTAATGCACAACTCTCATTATTAGTTGAGTCTCTTATTATGGGATGGTCAGCAGAGACTTGGAGCAGTCAAGAACCAACAAAGCTCATATCTCAGTTAAACAATCCTTCTGGCCTACCATCCTGATATTTGCTCCTTGTACAGCATTTTGTACAGTGTGTGAATCATCATTCAAAAGGAGAACTATTAAAGAACCCTGGAGAGAGCTGCATCCAGCTCTTTCTGGCTGAAAGGACAGTTGCCATAATATTTCATAGTTGCCTTTTGGGAGTTAGACGTGCGGGGGAGGGGGAAGGCAATATGAAAGTCTCAGGAGACTTCCTCAACTGGAGAGGGGCCTCAGATAGAAGGTGATGACTGGAAACAAAGAAAAGGCTATTGAAAAGTTGGTGAGAAATGGACAGGAAAAGAAAGAATGAGGAAAGAGAGACTAGCAGAAATAAGAGGGTAGGAAAAAATGCACAAAATCTAAAAGCGAGCATGGGAAAGAGACCTAGGGAAAAGAAAAGATCAAATTTCTTAATTTTAGGATACAGATTTATGAGAGTTTCATTCAAGAGACAGTGTGTTCAAGGGGACTGAGCAAACGACATGGAGCCTGCAATAACTACATTACTAAACTTCTATGTTTTCCCTTTTCTGCAAAATGGCAGAACTGTAAATGTCTTCTACCTCACAGGGCTGTAGGAAACATTAACCTCTTGGCACTGATGTGCTGGTACCATGACATAAGAACATAAGACTGACCATACTGGGTTACATCAATGGTCCATCTAGCACAGTTTCCTCTCTTCCAACAATGGCCAATGCCAAGTGCCCCAGAGGGAATGAACAAAACATGGCAGTTATTGAGTGATCCATCCCCTGTCGTCCAGTCCCAGCGTCTGGCAGTCAGAGGCTTAGGGATATTCAGAGCATGGGGTTGTGTCCCTGACCAGGTTAGCTAATAGCTATTGATGGACTTATCCTCCATGAACTTACCTCATTCTTTTTTTAATCCAGTTATATTTTTGGCTTTCACAACATCCTGGCAACGAGTTCCACAGGTTGACTGTGCATTGTCACAACAAAAGGATACAGGTCTCCCATTCTTTCCTCCAAGACATTTCTCGACGTTTATTCCCTCCCCACTTCACCCCCATACCACAACCTCTGGGTGCCTTCTTTAAGCACTCTCACCCAATCCTATCTACCAATTCTTTCCTCCATTCATCAAATGACCACCCCATGTTCCTTTCTCTACCAGACTTCTACCCATTTGCCTGCCAAATGTGGTTCCATCTGCTCCTCCTGCTCCATCACATGCCCTGCCTTCCAAGTTCTCATTCCAACACCTCTATCCTTGCTCACCTTCTCTGCCCCTCCAACTCCCACCCCTATTCCCCCCAAATCCCTCTAAATTTGAGACAGCTTTCCTAATAAAGCATTAAATTAACCCCCTTGAGAATGATTTATTCACGGGGTGGAATTTGAAATTACCAGCCCCTATAACATGGAACTTTTTTTTTAATTATCTGCCCAGTGCAGCTAATTATATGACCTTGTACATGCAGCCTTGACCCAAGTCCCATCAGCAATACCGTTCTACCATCACCTCTGCTTACCTCACACCAGATACCTCACTTTTACCTCAAATGACTGACCAGACTGTGGGCTGTTAGGGACCATCACTTGTAGGAGCCTCAGCTGCAGATTGTTCGTCAGATTCCAATATTAAATCTCCAGGAGACTTTTTAAACTGACCTGATCTGGGGTATGTCTAACACTGCAACTGTGCCGGTGTAGCATTTTCATGCAGATACTTCCTACATCGACAGAACGGGATTTTCCATCAACGTAGTTAATCCACCTCCCCAAGAGGCGGTAGCTTGGAAGAATTCTGTTGACCTATCTGTGCCTAAAGTGGGTGTTAGGTGAACCTAACTATGATGTACAAGGAGCTAAATTTTTCACACCCCTGAGCTATGAAGTTAGTTCAATCTAATTTTTAGGTGTAGAACAGGCTTCAGATTAAAAACAGTCCCAAGTGACAGTTAATCAGATTAGTATTTTATTATTTAACCATAGCACCAAGAATTAAACTTGCAGTAGTGTTTAAGGGACAGTCTTTTATATTTAATAAAGACAGTGCTCTCCTCCTGCTCTCACCCAGAGGTGACTGCGCTGAGATTCCTGAATTTCACTAGGAGTGGACTAAGTATTTTGCTCTCTTTTTAAATTTTGGTTCCAGCTAAGAGCTGGAATTACTGACAGACCCTTCCCATTACTGATACGTAGGTCCAACTTTTAAACTTCAGACATTTTAGTGTGGTTAGAATTCTAAGAACAGAAAAGTGTTTGTTTTTGAGAAAGTTGATGACAAAACCTTTAAACTGATTGTGAATTAGGGAGGGTGGAAAAAAAAACAATCAACTTCAAGTAGACACTAAACACAAGCAGCAGTGCAGCCTTGTGGCTAAGGCACTGCACTGGTACTTGAGACATTGAGGCTCAATTCACAACTCTGCCACACACTTTTTGTGTTACCATGGGCAAGTCATTGATTTTGTATCTCTGCTCCAGTGCCTGACCTATAAATTAAGGATGTAATATTTCCTTTCGCCAGGCCTTTGTGTATCTTGTGCATTTAGATTTTAAGCTCTTTTGAGACAGAAAGTCTCTCCCACTACATGTATGTACAGGACCTAGCACAGCAGCATTGTCATCTTGATTATGGACTCTAAGAATTACCATAGTAGGTTGTCAAGAATCAGAGGGGTAGCCGTGTTAGTCTGGAATTGCATAAGTGACAAAAGAGTTCTGTGGCACCTTAAAGACTAACTAAAGTATTGAAGCATAAGCTTTCGTGAGCTAATACCCACTTCGTTGGACGCATGCAGTGGAAGTATCCAAGGGCAGGTACCTGGATACTTCCACTGCATGCATCCGACAAAGTGGGTATTAGACCACGAAAGCTTATGCTTCAATACTTTAGTTAGTCTTTAATGTGCCACAGGACTCTTTGTCACTTCATAGTAGGTTGAAGAGATAGAGGATGGGGAAGGGAGATCTTTCTCCTTTTGGGGGGACTCTTTGGTACCCTTTCTTCTTGCAAAACTGTACTTTGTTCCAGAACTCACATCATCTGTGAGCCATGCTATCCCTGTAAGTTTTCTTCCTGGGCTGAATACCTCAGGGTAAAGGCTGGCTGCTGGGATGCTCAAGTCTGGACATTCGGGCATGCACTAAACATGATCAGTGCTTCACAAGGTGTCCTTTTCTTGAGCCCAATTGCCATAGCTATCACGCTGGGCAAAGCTGTGGAAAGTATGGAGACTTAGGTGCCACTGAAATTCACAGCGTGCAGCAGCCTTTGAGTGGAAAATACCCCCTAGACTAAAGTACAGTCTTTACAGCAGCATAGTCAAAAGCATCATGAAACTTCTTCTTACCATTAGATGTAGAGTTGAACTGGGAGTGGATAGACAAAGGGTCAGATCCTGAGTGCAACTCTGGGATTTGACCCATAATCTGTAAAATTACTTGAAAAAAACCTGAGCTGTTCTGCAGACCATCAGAAATTAAGGCATTTGGAAGCATCCAGACCTTTGTTCATTAAGTGAAAATATAACTAACCAACTTATATACCAAGTTAACATTAGCTTTCCAACCTAAATTTGCACAAAATAAGTCGTCTTCTTCAGATGTACAGTACTAAAGCTACCCATGTAACAAAGCAATCTGCATGCAGCAATCATTTCTGCAGGCTCTTATCTCAACTGAGCATTACATCACTTCACCTGTCTTCAGTGTGATCTCACTTTTTAGTCTCATCACAATATTTTCAATTTAACCTTAACATTCCTTTGCAAGCTCTCCCCACACTCAGTATGCAAGAATTTTAAAAATGAAAGCGATCCAATGAGCAGAATGTATTTCTACATATGCAGATCAGGATATCTAATCAAAGTACTAAGCTACTTGTACAAACCAAATTTGCACAGAAGGGTTTCCTGTCACATATGAATGAGTATTGAAAATACAACATTCAGAAAAACTTGCAAAGAAGGTAGCAGGATGGAG
The DNA here is from genome assembly GCA_007922305.1 of Dermatemys mawii. Taxonomy (NCBI): domain Eukaryota; kingdom Metazoa; phylum Chordata; order Testudines; family Dermatemydidae; genus Dermatemys; species Dermatemys mawii. The sequence continues at coordinate 53,616,667 of ML677333.1, read as the reverse complement.
GGGAGGAGAGTAACAAAGTAAAGTCATTACCTATCTCCCTTTGGTTTTCTTTTCTGTACTGTCTTCCCTTTGGGTCGTCTCTCACTTCCTAAACAGGGGCTCCCACCAGGGCCTGTAACCCGTATTGATTCAAGGCCTTTGGAAGATTTCTTAAAAGTAAATTCCACTGGTTCTCCTTCTTTTAGGCTTCTAAATCCTTCCATGTAAAGCTTGCTCTGTAAATAGGAAAAATATTCTTGGTTACTATTGCCTTAAAAACAAAATTGACAATTATAATAACAGGACAATATTAACTTTCCTGTTATGTTTATCCTACAAGACACAGGTTGAATTGGGGTTCCCTTAATAAGATCCACTAAAGATACTACACTGATGGCCATGGGGAAAACATTCTTCAAGCTTAAGAAAGAGTGAGATTCTCTTTTTGGAAATGAACAAAATTCAAATAATGTCCTTATTCTCTCCGGAATTGATATGGGCTTTTGGGCTGAACAAATCTAAAAGTGCTCTGTGCTCATACAATTTTATGTAGAAACTTTCTGCAGTTTAAGACATTTTAATAGAAACCATGAAGACAAGGCCACCAGGTTTTTTTAAAAAAAATAGGAAGAAAAGAGAGCAAATACTCCCTCTGTAAGTGAACCTAGATAGTGAGTTCTAGATGATAATCAAAATGCAACCTATAAAAGAAAAGGGGGCAAAGGATAGATCAATTTTCAAACTAGCAGAAGTAAAGAATAATGAGCAAAAAGAATGAAAAAGGACCTACCAACAAAATGAATTGCAAAAAGTAACTCAGTTACTCCAAGTGAACTGCTAAATTAGCATTCATTGCCTGGTAAAATTCATTGTTGGTATGATCGGAGTATGGATTTATTCTTTGATCCAAGAAAAGCAAATCATTATCACCAGGGTCAGAGAAACAAAACAGCAACACTGATAATCTTTTGGTATATACGTCTAGTGTGAAATCCTGCCCCAATGAAGTCGATTGGAGGTTTGCGATTGACTTGAATTGGGCCAGGATTTCACTCCTCATCTCCAATCCTCTGAATGCTGTATAATACTAAATCTATATCCAAGGACAAATCTGCTGAATAAAAAACTTGGATGAAATGGTTAGCAAGTTACAGAATAGAATGTAAAAAGAGGACAATAATAGACTCTGGTCTTATTAAATGTTTATTCCAAATGTTATATTTAACACAGACAAGATTAGTGGGAATACAAAGTGAATATTACAGAATTGCTGACAATACCCAATACTTAAACTGGACTTTTATGTTTCTTATAAAAACTAAAGGGAAGGGGGACAAAGTGGGGCATGCTTTTTTGTTGTCATTATTGGCTTGTGATTACTTCAGAATAGACAACACTTCTGGATTGACTCATACAAACTACCCAGCCAGTGTACTCTTTTGGCTAAACCATGGAGACAACAAAGGGAAGCAACTTTAACTGCGGAGGTAGGATGCGCTGTAGTGGTCGGGAAAGTAGCTGGATACTAAAGCTGTCAATGGTCAACATTTCTCCACTCAGCCACATATAGGGTAAAGCTGGAGAACACCAAGGGATTCTCTTGACCACACATAGGCAGCATATAGTCCAACATTGCAAGGGTAATTGTGGGGACAATGAGCCTAGACTAGCCTGCTAGGACCCCCATTTGAGTCAATTGAGCCTGGCATCCCCATTGTAATATCTTCTGTGGGAAGTACTGGGAGGAAGTCTGGTCTTGTGGTTAAGGCATGGAAGCCATACTGAGACAGGAAGATTTGGCTTCTGTTCCTATCTCTGCAGACTTCCTCTGCGGGCTTAGGCAAATGAAGTCATTTAATTTTTCCATGCTTCAGTTTCCCTATCTGTAAAGTAGACACTATCAAATACTTATCTCACAGGGTACTGAGATTAAACTAATGATTGTAAACCTGTTTGAATTATGTGAGTACATACACAGGCATGCACACAGTAAAAGAACGTCTACCTACTGGGCTCCCACAGTCTACTGAGCAGTGGTCGTTCGTGGTGGTACGGGAAAAGTATTATTGGATTTCAGTACACTATGAGTCACAATATCAGTATAGGCTAACAAAGGGATCTGGCTGCCCTTAAGGAAGGAATTGCAGGTTTTTCAGCAGCTATAAGCACAGCAGATTCATGGATCCACTGGTTAGGATGAGGAGTCCTTCGACATGACCAATCCTTCAGCTCAGGTAGAGGTAGTTGTTGCACCAAGATGTCATAACAAGTGTGAAGCGTGGAGCAAACATTGGCCTCTCCAGGTCAGAGGGGTGATGTCTGCACTGAAGCTGGGAGCAGGTCTCCCAGAGCAGGTAGGTAGACGGGGTAACTCAGCTCGAGTCCTAACAATAGCCGCATGGATGATGTAGCACGAGTTGCTAGCCTGAGCTGCCACTTGAGTCCAAGCCCTCCTGAGCCCTGGCTCTGAGCTCGGGGCTAGCCATAACAGCCAGTCTGCTAGTTTTAGCATGCGGGCTTGAGCAAAGCTCCTGCAAGTCTGTTAATCCACACTGGGAGGATCACTCCCAGCTGCAGTGTAGATTGTCTTAGTGTTCACTGTTTAAAACAAGGGTGGGCAAACTATGGCCTGTGGGCCTCTGAGCTCGTGGCTGGGGAGGCTCCCTGTGGCCTCTCCCCCGCAGCCTCAGCATGCTTTGCGGGCAGCACTCTGGCCCGTAGCTCCTACCAGTGGCTTCGGCGGCGCTGCGCACTCCGCACTCCTGCAGGGTAGCGTGTCTAGCTCCTATAGGCCACGCGGAGCCAGACAAACTGCGCGGCATGGTAAGGGGACCAGGGAGGGGGTTGGATAAGGGGCAGGAGATGCCAGGGGGCGGTCAGCAGGGACAGGGAGCAGGGTGCGGTTGGATGGGGTGAAGGTTCTGGGAGGATAGTCAGGGGATGTGGAGGGGTGTGTGTGTATAGGGCATGGGAGTCCTGGCGGTCTCTCAGGGGATGAAGATGGGGGGTGGATAGGAGTCAGGGCAGTCAGGGGACAGGTCCTGGGTGGGGCAGTTAGGGGACAAGGAGCAGGGGGGTTGTCTGTATCCATCTGTTGTCTCTTGTCTTAGACTTTGATTGTAAGTTTTTTGGGGCAGGGACTGCCTAGCACAATGGGGTCCTGGTCCATGACTAGGGCTTCTTGGTACTATAACAATACAAATAATAAATAATCATAATCCCATTTTACTCGAGCCCTGAATTCACTCACACTTACAGCAGTACCTCATTGGCGCTACAGCAGCCACATGGGAAAACATGAGAAAACAGCAACAACAGCTTTTTGTCCTTGTCATAACCATAAAGGTAAGTGTTCCAAACATGACAGTCAACGTGGAACAGAGAAGCATGCTGCTCACAAAGGACATCAGTCAAGCTGATGGGCATTTGTCTTTATACCCCAGAGACCTCAGCGATGGTATCGGCTACTTTTTGTTTGTACATATATATATATAAATTTATACTGTTACAAATAAAGCCGTGCCAGTGTTTAGATTACATGCCCTTTTTTCAGGTCTTTTAATTTGGAAAGCAAACAGCTGGAAGCTGATATGTGGTATATGAGTGTTACCTATTTTGTTTTTGCTTGTAAGTGCTTTTTTTAAACTAATTTTGGTTATTTTAAACTAATTTTTAAATCCTCTTTTATTTAGAGCAGTAATGATGGTTTAAAATGGCTTTGTATTGCTCTATTTTAACACTCACAATTTACTATGGACACCTATGACATTTAAAAAACATTAAAATACAATTTAAAAGACATTTAAAAGACAGCTACCAAACCTTGATAATCAGCTATTAAGCACATATGATTTCTTTTACACTATGCATTGCTTATTATATGGAGAGAAAAAACTCAAATATTTTCACATTGCACCTTGCTACAATATATCTTTGCAGTTCCACAGTGTTACAGAGGGACACGGCAGGCTTCTGATTTATTGTGTAAATGTTTATTATACTGTCAGCCTCCCCATAAAAAGATTCTTTGAGGATGCACTACTATTTTGAAGCACAACGAAAGTGTCCTGGAAACAAATAGGAAAGATCAAATGCTTGCCCTCTTGAACAGTTTTTATAGAGTTGGTAGAAATAAGTGAAACAATAGTAGTAATTTTTTAACATTCCCTCTGCTGTTTAAAAAAATGTCAGGGGTTTCCTGACTAGTTCAATTACCCTCACTCCCCCATTACATATCTATCTATCTATCTTGCAATCACATCCATGCACGAGAGAGCTCCCAACACGGACCACCCCACTGACCTCAATGACACTTTACACGGGTCCAAGAAGGACTGACCTATTTATATCCAGTTGCAGGAGCGGGCCTCAGAAAGGGAGAAACACAAACAGACTACACACAAAGTAAACAAATGAAAAAATAGACACACTTTCTCTACTCTCTTTCAATTAGAAACAATCTTGGGTGTTACTTGTAGCTGTATTGGGTAAGCAATTGCAGATTCGAGTTTGATTTTTAATCTAACAGTGTTCCTCTAGGACACGCTATTATTCCTTGATATTGCAGGTAGCCTATGTCGTAAGGCCACACACATCTCCAGCACAAGCAGTAGCGTGTCACAAAAAGCTTACGAGTTCAAGTGAGTAACAAACAGGAGGAAGAGTTAAAAACAATCCTGTTTTCATGAAAAGTGTCCCTCACAGTGTGAAAATGGAAAGGAAAAATACAACAAACATAAGCTATCTAAGTAGGAGTGTGCCTAAAGAGAATGCTTTCCCAGCCGTGCCTGCGAGTGCTTAAGACTCTCACTTAAACCCACAAAAGGAAGGAAGTTCTGAGTTAAGGCTCATTATGGGGGTCTATTCTCCTCTTGATATGCGTGCATAACTCCTATTAACATGTACATATGGAGGAGAGAATAGGCCCCCATAACGAGCCTTAATTCAGAATTTCCTTTCTTTTGTGAGTTTCCAGTCAGGGTCTTAAACACCTGCTGATACAGCCATGAAATTCTTTGAAAACTGTTCTGTGGAGGGGCAATTTTGCTCATATGGTTTATAGTTTTCTGTATTTTAATGTTTTTTTTTTTACAAAAAACTGTTCAGTTTAATGATTAAGTGCCATCAGAGTATGCTTGGCACTATACAAAGAAAAGGTCAGTCTCTGCTCTGAGATGTTCATAATCCAATCAAAGCACAAAGCAGATCAAATCCGGAAGCTTGTCTACACCGAAATTTTAAGGAGTTCCCCCTCCACTGACGTAGCATCAGTGCAGCTCCACCAGTGCTAGTAATAGTGTGAGCTCTAGTCTAGACCATTGCATCATGCAGCATTAGAGGATAGGGTAATAACAGGTCTATACTAGCTCGCCTACCTGACCGAGGCCCAAAATGAAAGAATTCCCTATCATTGCCAGTGGTGGTGCAAGAATCCAACACTGGTGGTTGTTGAAACGTTTTTGGAAACAATGTGTTTGGAAGAGGCAACTTTATTTTTTAAATCCCTCACTTAAACTCACTTCACATGACAAATAATCTTGAGAGCAAAGGGAACATCTAGGAGTTTTACACTCCTTCCACCCTCTCCACCCCCAGAATCTAGCACAAAACTCACTGACTACAGCTAGCTAGCATCCTTTTGGAGAGGGCATCTCCCTACCATGTGACTTTGACTAGCTGCTCCACACAAACGTCAATCTATTGCAGATTATAACTGCTGTTTAAACATGAAGTACATGAAATCAGGTCTATGTATCCAGTGTAGTGTAGTTTTTAATCTGGTTTGAGATGGTATCTGAAGTAGATTTTTTTTCTTAATTTTGTATTTTCAAATTACAAGCACAAAAAGCAGTAGTTAATATTTTGTAAGAGCTGCAGTTACTATTTCTTATAGATAGAATACTTAGTATATATGCCTACTCTAAGATATGTTTTCTTCAATATTTCAGTAAAAAGAAATAGAATCAACAGAAATAACAGTCTCTACAGTTTTAGAAATATCCTGTAGGAAAGCCCAAAGCACTGTAAATTAAGGCTTTTTTCTTTAAAAAAAAAGTTTAAGGAAACATTTTTAGTAATATTATTCTTTATTACCATTATTATTGGTTGTTAAACTGTTTCTACCACCTACTAGACGATGAAGGCTCATGTTTACCACATGAGTAAATGGCCCTACCACTGCCAATGTCAAAATAGTTGTACTTAATTATATCAGCCATTAATTTGTCCTCAATCTTCTTGGTATTGATAGCAAAGTAAACAAAATAAATAGGAAACAAAGGGAAAAAGAAATACACTAAGGTGCTAACACTGCAAATATTAACACACGTTTCATTTTACTACAGAGAGTAGTCCCACTGAAATCAATGGAACGATTCATGCTAGTAAAGTTGTGCATGTGCTTAAGTGTTGGCAGGACTGGGGCCTTTGTGCTGTACTATTACTAGGACCTCATGTACTGTAGGATGTCATGGAATTTGGCACTGAATGTATTCCTTACTACACAATTATGAAGACCATTTAAACAATTTTCTAACCCTTACAGTTGCAAACATAACCTTCTGAACATTATCTATGTGTGAACTGATGTATTTAGTCTTCTTGAGTATACAGGGAACCTAAAACAGTAGCTCTTAGAGATGTGATTTTTTTCTCTTTCTTGCTCTCGTCAATTGTGTGTTAATTCTGAACCGTAACGATGACTATATCAGGCCCTTATTCAGCAAAGTCCAACAGCATGTACCTTACTCCAAGCATGGGGTATCTTCAATAGGACTACTTTTGCTTAAAGTCAGGCATATACGTAAATAGTTTGCTGATTTAGGACGTAAATGTAAACATTAAATTTCACTACTGATTATTTTAGCAGATGCATCCACATTCTCCACCTGGGTTGGAACGCTCCTGGAGTGCACTGTAGGGGAATCCTGGAGGAGGTAGGTTGTAGCTCTCTGATGATCAGCTCCCCAACTCTGGTACTAGGTGAGTCTGCACAGCAGCAGCTCTAACTTATACCACTCAAGGACCTTACTCCACTTTGGAAGACCATGCACAGTGAAGCTCTAGTTCCTCATACACATTCCCCACCCCACCCCTCTGCTTACACTGGAGGAGGACGAGGAGGTGAAGAGTGGTTGTGGCTTACAACAGAGACAGTTCTGTACAGAGGGGAAATCTCACCTGGTTATCTTCATGTTTTAAGACCACTTTGTGCCAGATAATCAGACAGGAGAATCCAGCCCAGTGTGATTATTCCACAATCTCAAACTACCTCCAACACCTTTCTAAGAACCAAAAGCCCCACTAGTCCTCTACTTAGTTGCCAAAAGTTGAAACTCTTTACCCCCTACTCCCCAACACTCCTCTTGGCAACTTCTGTAGTGAAATGATGTATTTTCAATATGGAATTCCAAAGCACATTGAAAATTGAGGGTGTAGTAAAAATAAATATTGGGAACACAATTGGGTGTGCCCATGTGGTTCTCAGGGCAGAATCTTAAATTAAACAATACAAGGAGTTCTGTAGTGACTGTACTATGCTTGCTAATTCAGTAAAACCTTCCATTCTGTAATGTACCTGAACCAGATGTCAACAGATGTAGTTCTTGTAGCATAGCTCCATTACCAGGGAATAGGGGAGAGTCTGCACCGGCTCCCAGAGCCAATGGAAAGGCACAGGGCTTCAGTATATTTAGCCAGAACATCCAGCAAATCCCCCGAGATCTGCGAGAGTGGAGACTGGGCCTCCTACTTCTTTCACAAAAGGTACATTTGGAGCAAATTCAGTAATACAAATCTCATTGAGCTTTTCGTCCCCTTGGGATCTTTTTCATGAATTTAAGGATGGTGAGGACTGCAATATGGCCATGATTTACTCATTTAATTTTGGGGGTTTTAAATAATACACTTAGCTGTCTCTGATTACTCTTCCCCTCTAATAAATCTTAGAACAGCTGATTTTCAATAATTAATCATGTTAACTCGTATAGTCCTGTAAAATGAAGATAGAACTATAGACAAATATTTTCCACTGAAGATGCTGAAGCACAGGAATGTTATAAAAGGCTCAATTTATGATCTTTGCGGCATATTTCAAGTATCGAAATAGAATGATGTCAGTCAGTGAGAGCACAGGGATAATGTACAGTCACTGACCCCACAGTGGTACACTTGTTTATAAATAAATGTATTAAATGCAGATCCCTGCAGATGGCTTTAGTGCACCTTTCAGAAGTCTCCTTCCATATGCCGAATCCAGCCTAGCCAGTTCAGCTTTTCAGCCCTTCTCAGCTCCATCAGTCCTGTTCCTCTCAGTTTCTCCAACGCACACACATCCACTTGCTCAGAAAAGACTAGTCCTCCTTCTCAATAAAAGTTTTATTTGTTTAGCTGTAAAGTTTAGACCCTCTTCCACCCCCCTTCCCAGTACTATCATCCCCTTTCATTCCAATAAACTATGAATAATGCAAAAAGATATCAAGACCATTTGGGAGGGTAGAGAGGAAAGGCGGTCAGCTGTTCCCCTTCTATGGACCCAGGAGACAGTCTTCTAAGAGGTCGAGGATCTGTGAGTAGAGAGAGAAATGGAGCCAGGGACATTTGCACTACTCTGTGGGAAATGCTCTCTGAAGTTCATGCAACCTTAAGCTGCATGCTCCATCCTGTGAAACCCCCTCCAAACTATGAGAGGGAAGAAGAGACTTTTTGAAAACTGCCCCAAGTAGGGCAGCAAGGAAGTAAGTGAGCATTTTAGTGTAACAACTTGATCATATTTCTTGCCAACTTGGTAGGAATCGTGCCCTGAGCTAATAAGCTCCTCAGCCTTTGGTCTCAGAGTTCAGTTAGTCAAGGATAAAAGCAGCGGTTCTCAAACTTGTGAGAACCGTGACCCTTTTTTCACTAGTGGCTTCTCGGCATGACCCTTGTGTGTCCGCCAAATTGATTAGTTCCGCATTCCGCGGCTTTTCAGTGGACATGCTGAGCGCTCTCGGCTGTCTGGCGAAGTGATCACTTCCACTTTTGGAAGCACTTCGGAGGACAATCGGTCGAGTGGATATGTCCGCCGAAAAGCCGCCGAATTCAGAAACAATCAATTTGGCAGCTTCACGGCAGCCACAGGGGCTCGCGACCCCTCGGGAGACGCTTGGTGACCCCCCTGAGGGGTCGCGACCCCTACTTTGAGAACCGCTGGATAAAAGTATTGCCTTGTAAACAGAAAGCTACCTCAGAGACCATTAAGTATTTTGTACTACTGCAGTCATTATTTCTTATGTGTAATGCAGTAATGCCCAGAGGCTGCACTGTGCTAGGTGTGGTACAAACACACTGGAAATCATGGCTCCTACCTCCAAAAACTTACAGCGTAATTTATTGTGTACATCGCTGGCATCAAAGCCTTTGAATAAGACTGAATCCTGTGTTCAGTTATCATCCACAGGCCAGGGAATGCCCACTGATGTGAGCTGGGGGGTTGCACAGAGTTCAGTGGGAGATTATGGATTCTATGTAGTACTAAAGATTTAGTTGTTTATTATTTGTTCAGTGCCTTATTGTCACATTTTCACTCAGAGAGAAAACATTCTTCCTTTCTAGGCCTCCAGTATTTCTGCCTTTTATTTCTCTTTCTTTTCCATCAGTCTTTCTCTGTTTCTCTCGTGTTTCCTTGTCTTTGTGCATCTCCTCTGATCTTTTTTCTCTATTTCCTTACTGGTAGCAACTCTAAATTCCCAACCCAGCAGGCTTCACACCCGCTCTCTGCCTCCATTCCATCAACTGAACCGATCAGCGGTTAAACAGTTAATGTTCACAATGAAGCGTCATCACTGAGCTTAAACACTGACACTCGAGATTTAGGAGAAGTTGACATTAGAAGTGCTACATCGGCACAGCTGGATCAATGCAGCTGCACTGCTGCAGAGCATCTGGTGAAGATGCTCTATGCCGACATAACAAATCCACCTCCATGTCCACACTGGCACTTAGGTCGGTGTAATTTACATCACTGGGGAGGGCAGGGAGCTTATTCATGTCCCCAAGTGACGTAAATTATACTGAAGTATGTGGTAGTGTAGACCTGGCCTAACTGAGAACAGAGGACTTACACCTCTGAGTCACTGATTCAGGCTTTCTGCAGACTCAAGCAGACCTCACTGCACTGAATGCACTCAGGCCCCATTTGGAAGGTAATCTCTGCAGCCACGTGTGCTAAGAAAGTTACTTTTTCTTAAAATGAAAGCTTAGATTCTGGAGAACATACACGGCTCACAATGTGTTATTACCTGCATGGCCCTGAGGATATTACATTGGCCACAACTCTATGCTGATTGGGCTGCAGGCTGAGAACCACTGCATTAACAGAACAACTCACATGAGTAAGGATTGCAAGATCAAGCCTCTAATCAAGAAAAGATTGTCCAATTTAACATGTATAATTCAAGTTTTATTAATTTGGATGTTTATTAAATACTGCATCTTTTAAAATCAAATCCCTGCTCCTTAATTTACGGTCCCCACCTGGATACCTGAATCCTGCAAATGCTGAGAAGGCTCATATATGTTGGAGGCTGTGCTTTCCCCATCTCTGTCACATACTCTCTGTCATGCTTTTTCATATTTCCTCTCCCTCCCCCAACCACAAATAATCCCAAGACTCATGGACACAACTGTGAGTGCACATATTAATAGCTGGATTTCTATTCCACTTTGAAAGCTCCACTGACATAAGGACTCAGTATATTACAAAAGTCTAGTTATCCCAGGTTGCATAAAGCCAATACACTTACCTAGAAACTAAAACAGAATTTTGAAATACTTGTTAATGTATTTAATTCCCTTAAAATAATATCAGGGAATAAAGGCATTAGGACATAGGACAAGATTATCTGGGGAAATTATTAGGGGTTATTAGAATATAATTGCCCATTAAACAATTACTTAATAGCTATCTTTTCTTTTAAACAAGGGAAACAAAGTGCAGTTATTTTCATGTCATTCTCTACACTGTAACAACCAAATACTCTAATGGTTTCTATGCAAGAAAAATATTAACAACATTTATATTGCATTAACAATTCCAGACTTATGAATCTGAGGTCTATAGCTTAACCAGTTTCTTTTATTAAAATGAACAAATGTGACTAGCCCTCCATTTGTAGCTGTTTCAGAAAAACAAGAAATATATAATCCAGTACATAGTTTTGTTCATTAGCATCATCGGTTCCATCTTTCTAAAATTACAGATGATTGAAGACAAAACTGATTTATTTCAGATTATATTTTACTTACAATAAAATAATTTTATAGGAACTAAAATACTGATTAGTTCATTCAGAAATTCTAATAAGTTAATACAAAAATATACTAGGTCTTGTAATGTTAATGAAAACAAAGTAATTTTATACTTTAAACCTGTGTCACTATTTTATGGAAATGATAGATCATCTAAATATGTAACAGTCTACAGGTAGTGGAGTACGGGAAAGCTAGTAATAAATGACTAATATGGTCTGGACATAACAGGAAATGAGTAGGTGATTAGGAATTAATGTTCTTCTTATATAATTGAAATGCATAATCCTAGTAAGAGTCAATGCTGATGATTCGAAAAGAGTTTGTGTGTTTAGTTCTGAATGCTAGATTCTACTTAACTTGAACTTTGAGAAAAATACCCTAAAATATTGTACTTAGTTTTTTTAAGAAATACATTTCTTTCATTTGTAACTGATATGAAACGCACTATTTAAACAGCATTCTAAAATAGTTGGAGGCAATGGCTGTTTGGGGGATGAGACAAATTCTGTTCTGTTATAAAGGGCATGTCCAAAGTATATCTACTGACTTGAATTAAGCTACTCTGAATTTAAACTGGTGTAGATGAGATCAGAATTTGATCCCAAATTTTCTTTTATCAGAAGAATGAAAAATAAATATAAAATAACAGATGTGCTGAAGATCAGGAAGAAAATAAAAAGATTTTTTGTTGTAGAGGACAAGACTTAAAAAAAAATAATTAAAAAATAAAAGAAACCCCCTCAGATTTATTACTGTAATGTAATATAAAGGGCATTCAGAAATGTTTGCAAAATGTTATTTTTGAAATAACAATACAATACCGTGAAGCTATGATTATATTCCTTGAGGAAATCATTGTAGAACTGGAATATGTTGCATACAATGCATTAATCAAAATAATATTGTTGGTTTTAATATTAAGAGACTTCAGAGTTGTCTGCCATTTTTCTGTCCTCATTTTACCACACTAAGCCTAAGTACTGCAATTGCTTTGAGGCCCCCTGAAAGAGGACCACATCATCTGCAATACAAAGGCACAAGAGGGTTACTTAAGGACAAAGAGATATTCTCCTTCCAATGAATGCACATAACTCCCATTAACACTGATGAGAATAGAACATATACTCAGAACTGTCAGCCTTATCTCTGAATTTCCATGGTTTTGTAGGTTTAAGTAACACTTTTAATAAAATGTATATGTCTCATAAAAGACACAAAAAATTAATTCCAATGTTGATTAAAAGAAAGTATACAGTGTTAAAAGGCAGATTCCCAACAACTGAAACCCTTTCACCCACAAATATTTCCCCCCTTTTACACTTCCCACAATTTCATATGTGTCATCAAGCAGCATCCTTTGGATTTTTTACATGGCTTAACTGTGCACACTCAGTCTAATATTCACTTTAAATACTAAAAGCATCTTGTTACATACCAGTGTAGGATATTGTTTTACTGGATATGCAAAACACTCAGATTTCAAATATCATCGTGGAGAGTCTCACCTATGGTCATTCTAGATCATACACATTTTTATTGACAGAATTTCACTATAGGTTATTCTACCAGATTGGGGAGGGGGAATACCAAAGGAAAAGAGTGAATATGTTTTCTCTTTGAAAAGTCCCTTCTAGCTCAGGGTATTGAAAGACCAGGGACACTGGCTCTACAGCAATCCGATCCATTCAGGGCTTGGTTACACTTACAGCTTTACAGCGCTTTTGATTATACCTGCCTCCAGATACAGCTCCAGGGATAGCGCTCCAATGTGTCCACACTCACAGCCACAACCACACTGGCGTGGCCACATTTGCGGCACTTGCAGTGGCACGGGGAGTGGTGCATTATGGGCAGCTATCCCAGCATTCAGCTGGGTGCAACGTGCTTTTCAAACAAGAGGGGTGAGGGGGAACGTGTTGTGTGTATGCAGAGGGAGAGAGTGGATTTTTGGTGCGCTGAGAGTGTGTCAGCAAAGTGTCTTTGAAATGTGAAGCTTGCTAGTCTTCTCCTTCACGCTGGCTCACTCGGTAAACGTTTGCATTATTGATTTGCCGAGTTGCAGCTAAGCTCTGAAAACTACTTCCACATTCCTCCAGCCGAGTTCAAAACAAAGGGAAGAGAGGCTTAAATGCCTTAAATAGCTTAGGGGGCGTTTCCAGAGATCATTCAAAGCGATACATTGTTACTACTCATTTACACTGGAGATAAAATGGAGCACTCAATACGCAATAGCTGTCAAACCTCTGGCAAGGAGAATTACTAGGACCGCTATAACTGTGGACTTATAGCGCTCTACGTGCATTGCCAGTCTGGACGGGTAGTGAGTTATAGTGCTCCTGGTGGCTTTATAATGCTATAAAGTGCCAGTGTAATCAAGCCCTTAGTAAAAAAATGCTTGACAGTGCTTTTTTAAATTAAGCCACAACTCAAAGACGTTTACTCATGTTCAGCACGTCTGTGACATCAACACAATATTTCTCTATTTAATGTCTCTATTTCTCTCAGTTCTGGCGATACTTTTTTTCCAATAGGAGATTTCTTTCCCCTGTAAAATTGTTTGCTATCTTTATTAAAACTGAAGTCATTTTATTATGTCATCTTTTGATTTTGACTTATTTTTTACTTAGTGGTTGTATTAATATGATTATCTGGTACACTGGATCTACTTAACACTAATGAAAGCTACAAGTACTGAAGCTTGACTGCCAAGCAAAAAAATCCCAAATGGTTGTTTGTGATCTGTACTACTCCTTTTTGGTTTACATATAAAGATGGCTCCTAAATAGTTGTCTGATTGTTGATTATTGTTTGATTTTTTAATACTAGAAATAAACAAAGTCCTGACTTTGGTTAGATCTTTGGATGTCCTGGAAACAGAATGCACAGAAATTTTTTAACAGAAAATGTTTTCTCTGAAATGCTTTTGTTCTAAATGAAACTTTGCTTTAAGGAGGCTGTGTGGTCATTATATTAACCACTCTCATTACCCCAAAAGGTAGAGAAATGCAGAGTCTGAGCCTAAATCATACCGGCTGAGGCAGTCACAGTTGATGTACACGGGCCTTCAGCCAGGGCCTGGTCTGAGAGCAGAAAGTTGCCCAGTTCTGTACCAAGACACCCGTGAGGTGGTGTGGTCAGATAGACTACGAGGGGTCAGAGGTACAGTTCACCCATAACGAACATCGGGCATTTCTCCCTGTTGCCGGTAAAAATTCTGCTTGAGGGTTTGATCTTTTAATTTTATCAATTTCTGATGGTTTTTTATTTTGTTATAGAAGTTTAGGGACAGAATGGGTTGTTTGTATTGTGATTGTCATTCTTATGGTGGAAAGGTTTGGGTTTTTTTTCCTCTCTCTCTCCCTCCTCCCTGGAGGAAGGTTTTATAATGTTCCTGAAAGATCCTGGATTCCCCTGATATCCGTTGGAAGATTGCTCCATAGCTGAATCCCCTCAACAGAGAATGCTTTGTCCCTAACTCTCACATGCTTCATCCTGGGCTTTGTGCTCTGCATGGTCCCAGAGGAGCACAGCTGTTGCTGTGATTCACAGATCAAAATTCCATCCTGGATGGAACTGGGGTTTGATCCATTAAGTGCTTTGATAATGAGGACCAAGGTCTTAAACTGGCGTAGGAAGCTGACAGGGAGCCAGAGCCGGTGGAGGGACTTGAGCACAGGCCTGATCTGCTCACAACAGTCTGAGCCATGGAGAAAGCAGGCAGATGCATGCTGCATCAGTTCAGCCAGCGCACTGTCTTCACACTCAGCTTTAGATACAATGAGTTACAGTAATGCAGTCTGGAGATGATAAATACTTGGACCATTGTGGCCTCATCCAGGAGGAAGGGACAAAGCTTCCTAGTCATCTGAAGATGAAGGAAAGCATTTTTAGACACTGACACTACCTGGTCATCCAAGTTTACGGAGGAGTCAAAGAGAACCCTGGTGGTACAAGCCACCTTGATGAATAGGGGCTCACGTCTTTAATAGAAGGTGGAAACTGTGTCTCAGATAGTTTTTCAAAGTGCTTCTCCTTTCAAATCAGCATCACTTCAATCTTGCCTGGGTCCAACAAATCCCTCCTCTCCTCTGCTTCAAACCCAAGTCCCTTCCACACTCCAAAAAGCACAAAAGCAGAGTATTTGTAATAACATTAAAACATATGTGTAAAAAATAACTAATTAACATGACATGTGTCTCCCGGTACACTGTCTTACTTCTATGTATATTCCTTCCCCCTGGCCTTAGTGCCTCCCTCTCTCCCTCTTTATTTTTAGATTGTTAGCTCTTCAGCACAGGAGCTGTATCTTCTTCCTCCGTGGCTTTTTATCCAGTGGAGATTTGCCCCAGTGACAGTCATTGATGGTTAAGCCACCTACGTAGTCCAAGTCCCTTGAGCACACTGGCATGGCTACTCTTTCCACTGGTGGCATGCCCCCAGTTTGAAATCATAGTAACCTCCACTGATTGAAACAACTCTGCCGGTCCATACAAGTGAACTGCACCAGTGGAGCAACGTGTGGAATTAATTCAAATGGACAGAGCAGTGAAATTTGACAAATTACAAATACCATAAGGATTTACATTTTTAAACAAACAATCTTTTATAGATGCATGTGGTGCAGCTATTTTGCATCCCGTAATACCTTCTTCTGCACAAATGTGTGACACCATGTGGGCATTAATGCTCTTTGATGTGACGCATCTATTGCTCTAAATGTAGAGATAGAATCACATAAATGTAGCAGTGGAAGGTTCCTCAAGAGGTCATTTAGTCCTTCCCACACACACTGAGACAGGATTAAGTATACCCCTAAACCAAGGCTTCATTGTATTAGTGAAAAATGAGCAATCCTTCCATGATTCTCCATCTATCACATGAAAATAAATTATGCTTTAGCTTTTCATCATATTTACCTTTAGTATTTAATGAGAATTGTTGAGGAAAAAACATGTACTATAAATTAACCACATACTAAATGCCTAAAATATGCTAATCTGTGTTTTGTACTGTAGCACTCCTAATTGTTCTGGTCAATTATTTATATTATTCTCATCCTTTCTGCCTTCAACTCTTTTACTCCTGATATGAAATGAGAGAATTATGAAATATACCCATTTGGTTATTCTTCAAATGTAAACATTTTTGTTCTCTAAAAAATAATTAACAAAAGAAATTAAATTTGCATTATAGACTAACTGCTTGTGAAATAATAATACCTTTTTCTTATATAGCACTTCTTCTTACTTAACACCGTATTCAAATATTTTACACTCTTAAGATTCACAGAGTAAAATATAGGCAAACTAATCTTGCTTGAAGAATTGAACTTTTATTGAAGCACCACAAAACCAAATAAGATACGCAGCTACTGAATTCATCTGAGTAAACTCAATATCTCTAGTTTAAATACTGTAATTACCTTTTGAGGAAAGTAAATATATCTAATCAATTTCAGTGAACTGATCAGGCAAATGATTTTTTAGTAAACAGACTTGTTGGTTGCTTACAAGTTAATGGAAATACATGAATAAGGAGTAGCTATGAAAGTGAAGGTTGGCAGAATTGGGCCCATTATGAGTTTGTTATGCAGACTATACACTTTCCGAAAAACTTCTGTAATTAAAGATTACATCTGGAGTACCAGCTAGATGAGCCATTACAGGCTATTGTAAGACCATGAAGATTAAGTGAAGCGGTAATGTAAAAATAGATATTTGTTCACAGGAAGTTCAGGTAGAATAAAATCAACCTGGTATTACTGTGTTTAAACAAACAAGT
Source organism: Dermatemys mawii (assembly GCA_007922305.1). Classification (NCBI taxonomy): domain Eukaryota; kingdom Metazoa; phylum Chordata; order Testudines; family Dermatemydidae; genus Dermatemys; species Dermatemys mawii. Next base: position 53,599,618 of record ML677333.1, on the reverse strand, counting down.
TAAATGGACACCTATCAAAGTTTTTACAAAACTAAAGACCAACAGAGAATTTTCCCCTATATAAAGTCAAAATTCCAATGATTTTTTTTTGCAAACAAATATTTTTCCTGTGAACAGGTTTCTGCATATTTTCGCACTAATATGTAACTGATAAATTGATCCTCCTGTTCCATAACTAATAGAGCCAATCAAGATACAGAATTTTCTTCAGTCTTTCGGCTCTTTCTTATGTGACCTTCTGACCCAAGCTGACATTTCCACAGCCCTAGAGAATCAACTAGAGAATCATACAGTTGTAAACATTAACATACCGGAATTACAGAGCTGATTACTATTGGAATGAGTACTAAGAGGGTTAGCTATTTACACTAGCTGGTAACTAACATTAACTGGGAATGAAAAACAACTCTGAAAAAAGATCAGATTAGACAGCCAAGCACTGCTTTGCGGGTCTTCACAAATTATTGTGCTGAGGTACTGAAAACCAATTAAGGGACAAGAATTGCTGATTCTACATCCTTCATACAGTAATTTGTTATTGATAAAATCTGATTATCTAGCCCATACAAAAAAAATTACCTTCATATACACCCCGAACACCATGGGAGGGTTACAGCTCTAGATCGGGTTTGTTTTCAGGCTGATTTGTGGCTCACTAGATCCACCAATCAAGCCTTCCGAGTGATTCACAACACAAAGTATTTGGAGCCAAGCATGAGGTGACTGAGCTGTCAACCGGGGAAGTGGAGGATGAAAGGATCTCTTTTACAAAATGGTTTGTCAAATAAAAGAGTTGGATAACCAGTCCTGTGTACAAGGGCAAGGGCATTAAGAGCTGATGCACTTTAGGGTGAGCATTACCCAGAAAATGTGCATATATTCCTCAGGCAGTACTTGGAAAACACATGTAAGGAAGTCCAAAAAGCCACCCTGCACAGATCTAATCCCAGGTGCTTATCTTGTTCAGACCAGAGTGAGGCTGTGGTTTGTGTCAAGCATGTTTTTAATTCACTGCATTGTGACAAAGACCTTCAGTGGAATAATCTTCCTGTAAGAGTTGGTATCTTGACAGTCAAATAGAAACTCTACATTTGCTAAACACACATTTTAGTTAGTTTGCTGTTGTCAGAAGGCACCTTTTCACCAGAGAATTAAACTAGTCATATGTAACTCAATGAAATTATCACAACTGCAGTTGAGTCAGTGTAGCCATCTGCACAAGTGCTAAGTGGATTTGCTTATATCTCCTGCTTCCACCCTGGTGCTTCACTCCAAACAGTGGCGTACGGTGGATGGTTTCTGAATGGCCTGCTGTAGGATTTACAGCACCTAAGAGAATTGAGGAAGGATAACTACCACAATCCCACCTGGCAAAAATCTCAAGATTATTTGACGTTACTCCATAAACTCCCATGGATCCAGCAGAGGTCAAAAGCTTTTAATAATATCTTTAGAATATGTATGAAGCAGGCCTGATTCCCCCTCACTCTCCCACTTGCATGATTTTTAGTTTAGAAATATCAGGAATGGTAATTCTGGTCTCTTCTGATTTTGCTGAAGGCTCTGTCTTCACTTACAGCAGCCTGTTGGGTGTACACACTACACGTTCCCTTAGCACAGGTATAAACAATAGTGTACACAATGAGGCACTGTTTAGGTGATCAGAGTACACACATGATAGAACCTCAGTATATTTAGCCTACCCAGCTCTCTGCACATCCAAGCAGAGCCTCCTCCCTCCCTGCTGCTGCAATGCCATGAGACACTGCTTACGAGAGTACAGTACAGATATGCCAGAATTTTAAGGTATGTAACCGACACAGCACTATCCTTGCCCAAGCAGAGCCTTTCCCCACTATCTTCCCATAGCCAGGGACTTTCACTGCCATGTGAAGCTACACACCTCAGGCGGGACACAGCCTGCTCTTCACTGCAGTATGTAGCTAAATGTACCTGCTATACCACCATCACCAGTGCAGAGAAGGCCTTAGGTATCTCAGAGGCTGCATATGGTGAGTTCTAAAGCCATCATTGAAGGGGTAAGAGAGTGAAATCTTTAGCAAAGGCTTCCATTCTCCAAAATATTAGTCATTTGTGTTCAATGAGTGTTAACAAAAGATTTTTATTCTTTTTGAAGATCTGAGAAGTTATTACTAGGAAACCTAGTTCCTTCCTAGTATATTCTATGAAATCTAAAATGTACTCAATTTTTAACAAATACAGCTGTTTGCATATAGTTTTATCTGCTTAAATGTTCAATCAGAGCTGCTTGTACTAGAATATTACAAATAAAGCTTGATTGACCAAAAACCTGTATACACTCTATTTACTCCCAGTGAACATACAATCACAAAACACTGAGAATTTGGTAAACAGATGCAGGCATTATGGGTAAGTGCACAAGGCACTGGATTGGAAGTCAGATCTCCCCTGTCATGATGGGCAAAAACTTCACTTGTCTGGGCCTCTGCCACCCCATATCCCACCAGCAACCTGTGTCCATCTTTTTTAAATGCCTGTTTAGACCATGGGTGGCAGGTCTAACAGCCCAGGGGAGACTTTGCCTCTGCTGGCACTTGCTGCTGGATGCCTGGTTGTGGGTTTGGCAGGGGAAGTTTTTGCTTTATTATGCCCCATGCAGGTTTTAGGGTGGCTGAGGAGGCGGTATCCATGGAGATTACTGATGAACCTAGGAAGCTGAGTAGTACATACCACCTCCTCAGCTGCCCCAGAACTTGCAAAAGCTCAGGTTCTTCTTTGTGAAGAGACATTCTCATGCTGCAACTTTTCCTGAATGGCTTGGGGTCTGGGGAGGGGAGGTGTAGTGCAGCTTCCTGGGGCTCCTCGGGGCAAGTGGCAGGGGAGGAAGGGGTGGCTTGGCATACAAGGTTTTGGCCAATCCAGGGCTTTTCTGGGTGGCGGAGGTGTGGATCGGGCACTCAGGGCTCCTCTGGGGGCAGGGGGTTGGGGAGGGGCTCATAGCTCCGGCCACAGGGATGTGTGTGTATCAGGGCTCTGGTTGGCGAGGGGGCGTAGGCGGAGCCAGAGGCCATCCTCCCCAAAGGGGGGCTCCACCCTCCGCTCATGATTTAGATTGGAAACTTATTTGAGTTTACAAGGAGTGTGTCTTACTATGTGCTTGTACACTGCCTAGCACAATGGGGCCCTGTTCTCAGTAGGGGCCTCTAGCCACTACTGGAAAATAAACAAACAATAACTCATAACAGCATTTCTTAATGCAATAATTGCGAAACTGAATCCACTGTCAGACATGTTTAAAAAATAATTTCAGTCCTTTGTGTGTATACAGTCAAAAGGTAATGCAGAGTTCACTTCTTTTTATAGGGTTTATTTCTATGGCAATTACACACTGAACTGGACTTCTGGGGATTGCAAAAACATAGAGACAGCACCAGATTCACAAAGGTGGCACAGTGAAGCTATATTCTACCCTCATTCCATCTGCAGAAATCCCAAGGGGATTTTAAATTGTCAGCAGAACATGTTCTTTTACGTTTAGATGTAGACTCACATGCTTAACATACGTGAAAAAGTGTTAAAACGGATGAAATGAGAACTAAATGTGACTTAAGTTTTATTAATAAGAAAGAGTATGAGCTTGTGCTATTCAACATAATGTGCACTGCACGCAGCACCTTTGCGTAGCTGCTCCTTTCCTCAGATGGTGAGGAGGATGGATATTTTGCTGCACAAGTTCTTTCCTGGTCAAGTAAGACATTTCTGTATACATATCTGAAATAGATGCACCATTTTACAGTACGCTGAATTCTAATACTAACCAATGAGATTATATGCATTAACATGATCTATTTTCATCTAAATATTAGAAATACAAATTAAGACCAACCCTCACAGAAAATGTAAGCCTTTATTACAAATTGGGACTAAGGAGTGGGGACAGGAGTGGAGGGTGAAAACATCTGAACTATGCACACATGCCAGCATGTTTTAACCTGGATCTTTTTATCAAAAGTGAACTTTTTGAATGAGCTAAAAAAAAATGGAATTTGGATATGGATAAGAGAGGTCATTTGTTGGGAATTATACAGTCTTAAGGACAGATTAAACACTAAAACGTAGTCTGTTTTTTTCAAGGGTTTGTAGTAGCAAAGCTTATTTGAATTACAGACCGTTAAACACTACATGTTTAACCACTGTACTGGAGTCTTTTTGCCTGTGGGGTGCTAATGTTGAGTGTTTTGCTGTAAAAAAACATTTGGATAACAAAGATTACGAAATCTTGGATCCACTCTGGAGTCCTTTCTAAAATAACCTGAGTACTACATACAGTATATGCACAAAACCTTTCAAAACCTAGCATTAGGCAGCTCTGTTAAAAAACAAACTCAAATCTTCATTTTCCTGCTCCTGTAGGCCTTGTACTCCTTTTTCTGACTTCTGCACTCATGTTTTAATCCAACAGTGGCATTCTCTGACCTTACCAGTGTCTTGTATCATTAAAGGTTCACGGAGTGGAGTCAAGAGAGAGCATGACCAGAAGACTTGTGAAAAAGGAAAACAAAATGGAGGAGGGGTTAGGAGCAGGGAGCACCCTGAGAAGATGAAGGGAAGCCAGCAAAAATGCCTACAGCATATTTTGTTCAGCTCCAGTGAAGTAGCATTTCCTTATCACGACTGAAGAACAAAAAAGTGTTTCATGAAACATCTTCCTAGGTCAATCCAAAAAACTTTCAAGATAGCCTTTTAGAAAGGATTACCTACCATAAGTGATATGCTATTAGTAAATATCCTAAGGATCTATGTAAACATAATGAGCCACAATATGCAGAGGTCTATAATTTGTGCTGATGGGAGGAAGATTGTTTTGAAATGTGTGTTCCTACCTTTTATCCTAAGAAAGGACAAAGGAAAAATCCTAAACAGTTTCATTCTGCAAGAAAAAAATACAATCTTCTATAATATAATACAAAACATGGTCTTTAAATGGAAAAATGTAACTATTTCATGTTAATTTCAGTAATAGCATTCCCTTTGGAAATATTTGCTTGAATTAAGCTATTGGGTTTACAAAAGAATAAGGGAAGAAGAAGAAAATGTGTGTGTGTGTCGGGGGGAGAGGGGTTGCATAATAAATTGATGGGTACAATTGAACCAGATTAAAAAATAATCTCACCATTAATAGCACCATGCTTATTTACTGGAATCTGAAGATCAATATCACGCTTCAAAAGCAACATACTTTGTCTAGATTTTGTAGGGACAGTCCTGATTTTTCGGTCTTTTTCTTATATAGGCTCCTTATTACCTCCCACCTCCTGTCATGATTTTTCATGTTTGCTGTCTGGTCACTCTAACATACTCATAGACGCCCTGTAGAATCATTCACACAATACAGTCTACATTAGAACAACATCCCAAATAATTCAAATTTTGGTAATATGCCAAACATTGAAATCATGGCTATTCCTAGTCTGCAAAAATTATTGTTTCAGAAACAAAGAGTTGTGCCCATCTTGTTCAACCTTACACTACAAAGCACCACCTAAGACTGTGATCCTGCATGCATATATGTGCTTAACTGCAAGTACATAAAGCTAAGCATACATTTTGCTCTTTTCAGGAATAAATTCCAAATTATTGCAGTAAAGAAAGGGCCAAACAAACATTTTTAATAATTCACTTAGATTTGGTTTATTTTCTAAAATAATAGCTAGATGCTACTAGGAAAAAAGGCCCTGGAATGTTAAACCATAAACAATATCTATATCTATATAGATAGATAGATATAGATATATAAATAAAAAGGTACTTCATCAGTACTGATGATCCAGATCCTGCACTATGAAAGAGCTACTGAGCTTAAGGAGCCCTGAGATCCCAAACGGGGCTCCATGCAAATGTGGTAGTCTGCCTATACAAAACAGCTTGCAAGATCGGGGCATGGACAAGATAGGTATAAACAAACACCTTTCCTATCTGTAAATTTTGTACTTTTTATAGTTACAATTAACACCTATGACTACTATAACTGAGTAAGTTAATTAAACAATTCTATTCTTTTCCATTTGTCTAATGTATGTTTTATAGCACTTTCCATGTAGTCAGTTTCATGTTTCCCCTATATAATCAAAGAGCTTCCTCTCTTGTTGAAAAGCCCTTAAAAATAACAATGGCTTTGTTTACCCTAACAAAATGTTATAGTTGTTATTCACTACTGGTGCAGCTCAAACTAGGAGAGCAATGGTGGAAACTAGAGTGCAGATAAGACTGTGCCATACTGTAGTTTAGAGAATCCAACAATCATATTGTACTATCTATCGCTTTTTAAAGAGAGTATGGATGTCTGCTTACAAGTCATCACAAGATTGGGCCCCAAGATTTTAAACACTATGGGACAAATTCTGTCCTGGAATTTGCTTGTACATCCCCATTACGTGCAATAGCATTGCATGGGTAGGATAGAATTTGGCTCTGTGTTCACTTTGGTAGACAAATCAAGGACCTTGCTCCACGCATAAGGACTCTTGTGCAGAGCTCATTGCAGGATCAGGGCCTCACTCATGCAAGTCCATTGAAGTCAATAGGACTCCTCAGATGAGTACGTATTACACATAAAGTGTTTGCTGGATCAAAAGTATACGAATCATTAACATAATTGTGTGTGTGTTGTGTGTATAACTAAGGAGACATTCTTCTATTGCTGCAATTTTTCAATTTGTTTTAACTTTGTCAACTTTAATTTTTTTAACCGTCTGCTTTTACTACAAGTTCAATTTGTGGTACATCACCTTTTCAATAGACTATCGGCTGATGTTTAAAACAAAAAATCCATTAAAAAAGTAAGTTTTCTGCTATCTTAATACCTGCAAGCACACTAGCAAATTTCATAGCTATAAAACTCACCATCCACACAATTCTATGGGTAGTGTAGCAATGGTGAAAACTGTGTTGTAGACAAGGCTCTGGTTCCACTGCTTCTACCACTGGAACTACATAAGTGGTAACTTATAGTTGCAGAGATCAATTCTCCCTCATGTCCAAGCTCTGCTTTGGGGTGACTTATGACTTACTGATGCAGTACCAGTTCAACCCTGCCATTAGTTCCAGCAGCTGAGGAGCTGCTTTAATCTACAGCACTGGAGTAAGGCCCTCTAAGAAATTTTGCACCACTGGAAAATCTTCATAAAAGGTTCTGCTTTATCATTCCCCCATTGGAGAAGTAAGGAACAGGACGGGTTAAGGGGCCAGCTCTGTTATCTCTGCCAACTATATATCAGTAGGGAGTGCCAGGATGGAGTTTTGCTACTGCTGAACCAAAAAACCTTTGCAAACATTTCTGTAAATGATTTTTTTTTTAAAAAAAAAAAAAAAAGTCAAGAGATAATATTTAAAGATGCTCTGTCAGAAACTGATTTTTTTAAAGTAGACTATTTCAAAAAATTGAAGTTGACAGTGTCCTAACAAACTCTGAAAAATTACAAACATGCAAGCAACTTGTTAACCTCCATTTTAACATATCCTTTGGTAAACAAAAATTGGCTTATAATACAACCGATGTTCTTGATCCTACAAACTTTTACTCAGATATGTAATCCTTGCTCAGGTGGACTGTTCTACTGACTTCATTGTATTTGCAAGAGACACAATGACCCCAGGGTTGAAGGACTGGGCCCCTAAATTCTCTTATTCAAAGCACATAATGACATCCAGAGTTTAAAAGCTTGGGGCCTGATCACACCATTCCTGCAGAATTCCTCTCTAATGGGGAATTCTGTTGTAAAACTGATAGTACCTTATGGCCCTTGGACTACAAAAACAAACAAAACCCCACCACCACCCTACTCAAATACAGTACCAATTGGAGTATGTCAACAAAAATGTCATTAGACAGGGTTCAGAGGAATGGAACAATTAAAAGGCTCCAACATAATTACATGTTTTGAAAAGCATTATTAGTACTCAGGGATTTTAAAAACAATAAAATATAAATGTAAAAAAGAACGCAGATAAAAGTTTACACCAGACCTTTATGTAAAGTCCAACTCTAAGAGAAACATCAGCTAAGCATTCCAGTAACGTAATATGTACAATGAAAAATAACCAAAATATCTTGTAATACATTCCCTATGTCTAATTTATATCTTTAGCTGTTGTCATCAATTGTACATATGAAATGCTTGATCAAAACTGGAGAAAAATCACAGAGGTAATGCAAATTGTATTTGCAATGTTAAATAATTCTGGTTTATAAATAATTTTACAAAGAGGTTTGCCACCTAACAAACTAACAATAAATATCATGGAAGATACCTACAACATGATAAGAGTTAAATACAATAATCTTTAATTGCAAAACTATACTTTTTTATATAAAATCATAGTTATATTGTTTTAAAATGAACTTACATTTAATTATATATAACAAAAAACCCTCCAGAACAAACATACATATATTTTTAGAACAACCTATTACAGTTAAATGTGTTATCAGAGTCGTCATGAGAGCAGAGACAACTAGATCCTCACTTGGTGTAACTGACACAATCCCATTGAAGTCTGTGGAACTACACTAATTTACACCAACTGAGAATCTGTCCCAGAATGATTACATCATCCTTACTGTCTTCTGAGATCTAACAACACATTTTAATACACTCATGCACACAAATTTGTCTGTTCTGCTAAGATTTGTCTGTTCTATTAAGAAATTCAGAAAGCTTTGCTCATACTGTCAATGGATCGAGGTCTATTTTACAAAATGTATGTTAATGAGACTTCCCTATAACAGAATTCTTAGTGTGGATGAAACATTTTTAAAAGAGAGATTAATGATGTCCTCTCCTCCTCTTATTTAATTCACAAGTATTTAGGGCCTGATATTACACTCCTTACACAGAGAAAATTCCCATTAATCTCAACAAGAATTTAGCCTGGAGAGATTGTAGCAATGGACCCTATGTCCAATAATTATTCAGACCTAAAACTGTCATATCTTTACAGACTTAATCTAGAAACCCCTTGTTTACATGAGCAGTCCTTACTCAAAAGAGTAAATGTTTGCAGGATTAAGTCCTACAATAATTAATCTATTTGAATCTCTCTCATGTGAGAAGACCATTTTTTCCTTCAAATCAAACAAGAGCAAAAAATGTTAGGGAGTATATGACAACAACTTTCTTGCTGTTCGTGTCACAGCTTTAAAAGAAACTAAGAAATCATTTAGCAGAAAATTGTAAGGTACAAGATCAAAAGGAAGCTCAAGAACATTTTATAAAAACATATAGAATTAAAACATTTGATTCAGATAGAAATAATGGGTATTTTGTTGCTGATGAAATGTTATGGCTTCACGTTTACCGAGTAAAATTTACAGAAAAAAATACTCAAAATACTAAATTAAAATATCCTTCTTTAGCAGCAAACATTTTGCATAATAAATAGGAAGAAATCTAGCTACTGATCTGAGGACTGAAGAAGCCAGAGAATTTCTAACTTTTCAGCATAAATGCACACATGCCTCCAGAAAAAGAACACTTGTGTTTATTTTCAACAAAAAATAAGCAAGCAAATCAATGAATCATATCTTATAAATTATAACGTTTTCCCTTTTTAACAGGATTTATGTTTGTAGAATAAACAAATAGAAATAAGGCACCAAAATACTGCTGCTAAAATGTGTTTATCATCAGACTTATCTTTGACATAAAAAGCAATCCCAACCCCCACACAAAAGCTAGGTGGGTGGGTACCCCTCCCCCATCTCAATTACCATGTGTGTTCTGAGAAAATATGGTAACATTCAGAAACCTCAAAGGTAGCTAGAAGACAGGATAGGAAACCTTTTCTTCCTAAGCTCAGCACAACTCTACAATGCAAACTTTAGAAAGATGCAAAGGATTAGTATTGAGTTTTTTTTAACATTACTATCTTGAGTTACACATTCTAAACGTTACTAAAATAAAAGCATGGTTTTAAACAAAGAGCGGTATTTCAAGATAAACATCAGTTATTGTAAGCATGCACCCTGTGTTATGAATTCCATATGATCCATTTCAACCAAAATGGTTATAAATGCTAAAATTGGATTTCTAATGCATGATTCATTCTGATTCACCTTCAACCCTATCTCTGACTCACTAAAAGGGAAGTCACATGACTAAAGCAGTGAACCGTTTTCTTTCCTTTCTGAAGAAGGGGGGTGGGGGGTGGGAGGGTGACACCCAAAACCTTTCTGAAGGAGAAACAAAAGCTTGGTATTAGCTGTCCAGGGCCATTCATGGGTGGGGCCTGCATGCCAAAAAGCTGTAATGAGCTGAGGTTAATCTTAATGTGGGCCCACTTTAATCTTCTGAATGCACCAAAAAAACATGAAAACAGCAGCCACCCCTCAGGTCTACTTGCAACAGCACACACATGAAAACAGCAGGCATTTTACACAGGGCAGAACTATAACAGGAACAGTTCTACTGGGGCATCATTCACAATTTAGAAACAATGAAGCCTCTTTGTTTTTGAGAATCACCTCTACAGTGCTGCCATCTTTATTTTTTAAAAATACCATCACCCCCACTCAGCACTATATACACTTCAGGAGCTTCTTGAATAAATAGGAGTATCCGATGACCAGGCTGTTGGGTGGTCCTAAAGTCCTGAACTAAAGGCTGTATACTTTATTTGGGATGCAAAGATAAGAACAAAGTGTTGGGTGTTTGTTTAAGCCTAGGTTCAGTTTAAAAGTGGTTACATCATTAATAGTGCTTCATGTAAACATACGCTACTATTGTTCTACGTGTCAGCATAAATATAACCAAACTTCTGAAGAAGAAAAAAAAAGACTATACTCGTATAAATCCTGATTTGTTTTATTTTTATATATTAAATCTCTAAGCCATTTTTACAGCAATCTATCTTTAATTATTCTGCAGCTGGTCACACTGTGTCTTTACAATGGAAAAACAAGATAGCCTATATTCTTACTGCACTAATATGTGGATAATGTTTCCCTCTAAATCACGTTGAAAAATATATAGCCATTTCACTTTATGAAATAACCAAATTTAACCCTATGCATTTTAACTTAAAAAAGTACTGCCTTCTAGAATGAGTCATATCCTCAGAACAACCCAATTTGTAAAATACCGTTATTTGGATTCTCACAGACATTAAGTATTTTCAGTACTGTATCGTGCTAAATTAGCTGCCTTTTAAAACACTTTAAACCATATTAAGAGACTAATAAAAAGAGAATCTTTGAATCTTCTACATCAATCACTAGCACTATTAACTAGAGGCAGAGGACTGGGTTATAAATGGCCCAAGGAAGTGATAGGCAATGAATAGCCCGCCCCTGACCCTAGCTTCCCTGGCTTGATCAAGAGAGCCTGCAACCTGAGCCAAAAGGGTGCAAATTCCTCACCATTCAGAATTCTTCAATGGAGTGGGGGAGGAAACTGTTAAGGAGGCACACATCAAAATGCATCTGCATGCATACTCTATTTACAGCTTAACCTCTGAATTACTCTGTTCTCACATACAAAAATCACACTGAATTTATTTAAATTCACTGAACACCCAGGTGTATTACTTCTGTTAGAAAACTGCAATATATTATAGGCCTCCTTTTAAAATGAGTATCTGTTTCTTCTAGTTAAAACCTTAAACTGGCTCATGGTTCATGCAAAACTTGTTTTAAAACCATTCATTTTAAAAAGTCAAATTAAGGACCCAATCCTTCTTCCTCTGCAGTCAATGGTTTTGCCACTAACTTGAACAGGAGCAGCAGGACTGGCCCAATTGTGTCTTTGAATCAGTCATGCCATTTAATCAATATTTTAAAAAGAAACATTGAAGAGCTGAAAAAAGGATTCCAGATGTTCTGTTCATTATTTTAATTTTGGTAATAATCAGCTATTATTCATACAGTTCAAAGTGACATCTTTGGAGAAAAATATGCTTACGTGGAAACTATTTTTAAAGTAATTCAGTTCAAACATCCTTTTGAACCAATAGAGTTACTATACTAATAGCATTTAACCTGCTTAGATTGCAGCACCCTTATTATAAAGGCAGCAAGAAACAAAGCCAGTTTTATATAAGCTGAAGAAACAAGTACTACTTGAATATGAATATCACACAATGAATGAGAAATAAATAAAACATTTAGATCAAGGAAATCATAGAGAGATCTGTGTAAGAAGCCAGAGGTGAAAACAGAGGGTCTGATGCGCCACACTTATCTGTGTAGTACTTCACTGCAATCAATAGAGCTATGACTAGCGTAAAAAAGGTGTAAGTGGAGATTTAGGCCCAGAGTAGCTACAATCAGTAATGGACCAAAAGTTATTATATTGCTTTGAGAATGCAATGGTCATAAAATGGCACTGACCAATATAAAATCCATCTGAAAATAAGTATGGTTTCTTCAATTACTTTACACAGTATGCTGCATGATCAAAAACTACAAATAGCAAAGATGGCTAGACATATTCTTTCCATGAGGCTTTGAAAGATGCAAAGATGATGCTCTCATTCTTTTAAAAAATAAATATTTAATACACGCATCATTTTTATATTGAGCAATTCAGATCAGAATGTTTAAACTGGTTTATTTTAGCATTTCAGCTATCATTAGGATTTATTTTACTAGCTTTTGACAAATACAATTCTATTGTGATTTTTAAGGTAAAAATGATATTATAAATATGACTGGAAAGCTTTGTTTAGATCTCCTATTACTTTTTCTCACTTATATGCTTCATGGAAACTATACAGTTCAACAACTGAACAAATATTATTGACAAAGAAAATATTTTCTTTAATAAATGTGTCAAAACTCTTTTTTTACTATAGTAATGTAATATTTAGTATCTTTCAACAAGCAAATTCTACCATAGTTTTGAATAAACTATATGTTACTTGATAATCTTCCACAGAGATTAAGAAAACTAGCTGTCTTTCTATCATTTTCTGCAATTTGGCAGTGATGCAACTGTGCCTCATAGAAGTGCCTAATAATGAGTTGTATACTCCAAATTAAATATATAATGTAGGACAAAAAAGTTATACAAACAACAGATAGTAAAAATATTAGTCTCACAACAAAATAGTAACAGGATTCTGTCTCTGAAAATGTAGATTTTTATAAATCTATATTCTGCTATAGATTACTTCAAAGAAGGCTGACTTTAGAATATTTATTGTCTATTTGAAACCCTAAGAATTTCAAACTTACATACCCACAAAGGTGAAGCTGCATTCAAACTAACCATTAAGAACCTGGTGAAACAAAACAAAGGAAGCCAACGGAGCAATTTCTCTCACATAAGATGTAAACATGAGCGGGTCATATGCTACCTTCAATGCACATGCACAGCTAAATGTGCTACATTTTATATATATATATTTTTTAAAAAAGTATGTTCATGCAAATGAAATGGCCACACAATTTCCTTTCCATTCTGCTACTTAAAGGCTGCGAAGCGCTTGGTATTAAACTGCCACTGGAAATAGACAGAGCTACACTGAGTAATCACCCTCCTCCCGCATATATAAAGAAACCTAAATGCTTACTTGATAGGAAACTTGTATTTTAAGGCCTCATTTTCCTCACTGAAGTCACTGCAAAAAATCCTTGGGTGAAATCCTGGCCCCACTGAAGTAAATGGGGATTTTTGCCACTACTTTAAAGAAGCCAGGATTTTACCTTTTTATTATTTCAACAAGACAGGGCCCTTATAGTCTAATTAAAATGTCCAGGACCTTCAATAGATAGTTCTAATTAAAGAAAAAAGTCAAATTAAGATGCATTAGTCATTTTTGTTTTAGAAAATTATTTTAAATTTTGTAATCATTTAACAAGTGGACAATATTAATCTCTCTACAAAATAATGATATCATGATACAACAGAAGGCAATCATTTCATGTTGATTAGCTCAATATTTCTCAAGAGAATATAACATATTATAGCTATATTTCACAGCAGATCTAAAGAGCTCAATAGTGCTTAGCTCTCACTTTTTTCCTACTGAAAAATGTGCAAACACCAATGAACAAAACAAACAATACTAAGTGTAACAGACACTGTAAAAAACAGATATGAATACACATAATTTTGAACACAAAAAATGATTGTTTTCAGTACAGATACCTACATAGAATTAGTGTTATTAAAAAAGAGAAACAGATTGATCAGTCTACAATTTAAAAGTTAGACGGTTACAAATTCTCATAAGAATTAATTTTGCTTTTCCAAAGAGCTAGTGTTTAAAATATTCAAAGCCTAGTCCTAGAAATCTTTATGCAAAAGAAATACTCCTCAATTTCATGGGTCAACCCAAATGAGCAGGGCTACCCATGTGACTAAGTCTGCAAGATTAAGCTGGTAGACAGAATCATGACAAGCATGGATGGTATGGCCTGTTTTCCTTAAAAATAAACAAGAGTAGTATTTAAACACTCCTTTCCACATACTTTTTTTAAATGTACAACTACAAATTAAACTGAGGTAATACAAAAATAAATCCTTCCCTATAAAATAATATACTATTTCTAAAAGAATTGATTTTTTTGAGGAAAACATGTCCAGGAGGACTGATTTTTCCTAAACAGTTTCACCATCACTGAAAAACAATGTACCAATTAGTTTATTAAAGAAACATGATTTTGTGCTTAATTTTTTTTTTGCAGAATTTCAAAATAACATCCGTTGCCTTTTCTATTAGCATATTAAAGTTCAATTTGCTGAAATATTTTTAAAATGGCAGTTGCAATATATTTACTAAAACACAGAAAACCATGCAGAGATAAAAATACATATCCATTCATACAGTAACATACTATATTGAGCACAAAACTGAAAGCTGGTGTGGAGGCACAAGGCCTCCACCATGGCTCGACCTGCAAGTTTGGGGCGGTTCTCATGGCATTTCCCATTGGAGGGGCAAACTCCATCCATCAACAGGATGTGTATGTGTGGGGTGGAGGGTGTCACTCCATTTGGGGATCATCGCACAAATTTCTTCCGACATCCTTCCTTCCTGTGGGAGAGGATGCTCTGAGCTTAAGTAATTTTCCAATAGAAAAAAAACTAAAAATGCCTTATCAGCATGGGAGCTTTGCACATCTTAATGCATCAAAGCAGACTGGCAGATTAGTGGTCTATTAACAGGTTAGTCATATGAGACAGCACATAGCACTTGTATATTGTACTAGAAAACAGTACAAAGTAAACAGGATATAAATAGTTACATAATCAGTCTGATCCATGAGTTTATGATCTACATCTTAAATTATATAATGTTAAGGACCAGTGTACAAATTTTAAATAAAAGCACTGGACGAAACTCGATGCCAATTTACACTTTATGTGTCTCACAGGGACTATACCAGGACAGACTTCAGTTCACTACCTTTAAACCACAAGAAAGCTATGATTAAATAACATTAAGGAAACTACACTGGAAACCACAAAGTGGTAGCCCTTTAGTGTAGACACTACCTATGCTGCCAGGAGAGGCTCTTCCATTGGCATAAGTAATCCACCTCTCCAAGAAGGGGTAGCTAAGTTGATGGATAAATTCTTCTATCGACTCAGCCCTGTCTACACCAGGGGTTTCGTTGGTTTAATTACACAACTCAAGGGTGTTGATTTTTCACATCCTCGAGTGACATTGCTGGGTCCACCTAACTTTTTAGTGATGACCAAGCCAAAGGGTTTGATTTAAATCCATAATAGCAAGAAAATTCAGAGGATAGGCTTAAAATCATTCCTAATTCACATAGGTATTGAATAGGTTTCAAAAGTCAAGGGGACTGTTCATGTAAGACAGGTGGGCAGAATTTAGCCCTTCTGTGCTGCAATACCTAAGAAAAACAATGTGGAATGATTTACATACAATAGACCTGAATTTCTCTCAGTGATTCAGCTCAGTCCCTTTGATATAGAACTATGTGATTTCTTGACCTCATTGTTTATAGCAGTTTAAAAAAGAGACAACATACAAAAATAAGAAGAGATATGCTAATGATTCATTCAACTAATTTTACATCAACAATGGCTAACTTCTCAAATGCCCTAACTGTATGTCTTAGACCACACAACTTAACAGTATATGATAAATACATGTCAAAATATTAAATCTATATGGGCCTGATCCAAAATCTACAGAAGCTAATGGGTCTTTCAGTTGACTTCAGTGGGTTGTGGATCAGGCTTTATATACATTTGTACATTCCAAATATCAAAAGTCTAGTAAGCATTCTTGAGACATTACTGCACACATACAACAAATGTTTTTAAAGCCCATATTTCAGCCAATATTGTATTTTTGCAACTAGCCTATAAAGTCAACAAAAACTTTTCAGTAATGCCTTACAAAATGTTGTAAAAAAGTAGAGCAGTTTTAAAGCTTGTGCACAGGGTTAGTTTAGAGATTTTAAGGACTTTTGTAATTCAAAACCAACCAGGTTTGTATTTATTTTAGTCTGTTCAAAACTACACCCGGGGAAGCACTTTTATGCTAAATCACCTGAAGGATAACTTTGTTATGTGAACTGATATATCCATGAGCAATAGGAAGTTATAACAAAAAAGCTAAAGGAGCCTCAAGTAGTACTATAATAAGATCATAGTAGAAAAATAAAGCCTGTATCTATAAATTACTATGACTCATTAATGGGAGACCTCGAATGGGAAAATATTTCCTTGATGTCAGCTTCACTGTTTAAAAATGCACACTTAGTATAATAATTCTTACAATAATATCCAATATTTTCTAAAAAGCTGTATACATTCTATAGAAATAATGAAGGAATTCTCAGTTTTTTTGAGACAACTCCATATACTCCAAATTAATGTTGATTATGTCTTTTCTCAATGATTCTTACAAGACAAACATCGTAATTAATAGATAATAGATAAAATGTTTAATATTGCCATTTTACTTTATACATCACTTGATAAGGGCCTAAATCCTGATGACTTTATTCATTCAAATACTCCTAGAAAGAAAAAGGAACTATTAATGTGAGTAAAGTGAATGGAATTTGGCCCAACGCACCATATTCACCCCCTTCAAAATATAAAGGAGATTTACAAAAGAAAATGAAAAAAAAATAAAGTAGCTTAAATTGTTTTAATATTCATTAATTATATTTAAAAGAAAAATAATTAATGATTTTCACTTTTTTATTTGTGTACCCCACAAATATTTTAAGGACAAATTATCTATGTTTTCTCTCTGTTCATCATGCAGATTTAAGATTAATTTTTCCATTCTATAACAAACATACATTTCATAAACATATTAAATGTAACTGCTGAGAAAGCATAGACCATTTTAACATAATGAATAGCTGAAAGAGAATGATTTCTGAAACACTTCAACATAAATATTAGCTCAGACATATTCTAAGTAGCAACTGAAACAAAGATATTTTAAAGAGAATTTTTTAAACCCAGTCAAAGGAAATTACTACACTACAAATTATAAATTTGTCATTTCATAAAGTGATATTTTTGAAATTATAACAATTTAAACACTAAAATTTAATTGGAAAATATACAAAAAAGACAGGCCAATCTCTAAACTATTCATATATTGCCATAATTTTGGTCAAAAATATTTAAAATATGAAAATATAATATTGTTACATTTTGTTCTTCACTAGTATTAATACAGTTTGAAGAGAAATAATTTAAGTTATTGATTAGAATGAGATGTTTTAAAATAAATATTTTTGTGAAATGAGATGATCATAGAACTAAATGTGATCATTAACTCAAGAATTATGTTCTCCATACTAATTAACCTATATTTCACAGATTTAGTGATAGCTTTCTTGTATTGCCAGTTAAATTGAATTAAAATTACACATAATTATTATTTTTAATACTGGATAATCTAGAAACTCCCATTATTACAATAATCCATCTTTAAAATGTTTTAAAGCAACAGCAAAATATGTTTAATTTATACATTAAAATGCAATAGTTTAGGGCTGATACTTCAGAGATTTGTCAGAGTTGGGCTGGATTCTACCATCCTGCATATCTACCCAAAGGATGGAATATGAAGGGTCAAGAAACTCTGTAGCAGAATTTCCTCTAAATCTTGCTCTGTGGTGAGAGGATCTTGTAGGAGACAGAGATGCAGTCTCTCCTACTGTACGGATCTCCAGAATGCAGAGGAACCTCCATTCCTTTTAAAAGCTAGCACTACTAACTCTGGCTCTCCATCCCCAACTGGCGCTATGTTCCCACAGGCCAAGCATTTTGCATCAATGGGGAGTGGGGGACTACTCTGTCTGTAGGGAAGAGGTAAGGCAGGTGGGCAGTGGTGTCACTCTGAAACCTGATTAGGTCTTCCCTAGACTAGATTGCCACAATAACTATATTGGCCTTCCCCTAGTGGAGATGCAGCTTATACTGGCAAAAAATGTTGCCAGTATTGCTTATACCCGTTTCTCAAATGAATTAAACACTACCAGCAAAATCAACTATTTTATGGGTATAATAGTGTTTCTAGCAGAGCTTCTTGCCAGTAGAAAAATATCTTAAGGAAACACAACCCCCTCTGATATTATGATACTGGTAAAAGTTTCTTGTGTAGACTTGACCTGAGTGAATAACCCTTGAAAAACGTGAAAGGATTACTGTCAATTGAATTATATAATTGATAATTCAACTGACTCATTTTTAGAAATTCCAGTTTCTGGAAAATCATCCTGGTGTCATCCTGACTGTCTATACAAGGGAAACAGATTCTAAACAAGGTGCTGTCAAAGCACAAAGAAAGTAAACTTAAAAAAGAAAGAGAGAGAAATATTTTTTTCAGTTACAGTAATTGTATTAGGAACAAAATTTTCACACCAATGTGATTTACTTAGATTGTAAGCTCTCTGAGTCAAGGCTGTCTTTTCACTAGGTGTATGTAGAATGTACACAATGGAGCCCTGATCCCTAACTGGGGCTTCCTGGTGCTACCTCAGGACAAATAACAAACACCACAAATTTCCAAGTTGATTATTTTTTAATGTAGGCACATATATCTGCTCAGATATGCTCTCTGTATGATGGGTAAAAAGCATTCCAAACAGAATGTCCTCCTCCTGCCAAGCTCAAGCAAGACTTCCTCACTATGCTCTGGAGAAGGATCTATAGACTTGTGTTCCCCTCTGCTCATGCAAGGGAGCATTTGATCCCAAATAATTGGGCCAATAGTGATGAATTGTAGGTCCCATGAAGGTGTAACAATTTGTGATTTATGCCTGGAAAAAAATAATATTTACAATTGCTTAGCATGACAGGAGCTGATCCAACTCCATTCACGTTGATGGGAGTCTGTCCATTGACTTCAATGGAATCCCATACTGCATGTGTGTTCGGATTAAAAACTCACAAAGATGTTAGCTTTAAATGTAAATAGATTCTGTTCGGAGGCATTTATCACAGATGAAGTCTCCTTTAATAGGATTCCCAAAGGAGAGGTTGATTCAGTTAACTGTGAATCATACTGTAAACACTCATTAAGATTTTTTAGTGATTTACCAGAACTAAAACACCACCACAAATCCCTCACCCGGCAATTTAAATCTGTTTCCAAACATCCAGCCTATACACGGACCGCCCGGTTTGAAGGGAGCAGCTCCTCTCCCCAGGAATCCCTCACAAGGTGACATCTGCTGCCTCTCCTGGAATCCTCCTATATGACCATTCCATGATGGCCCTGGGCTCAGACTCCCCCTGCAAGCCACTGCCTAGATTCCCAGTGAATGGGATCAGGCCCCTGAGCAGGTCTCAGTACCAATAGCTAGGCCCAGATTTGTTATTGCAGATCTCAGTTCAAGCCAGTTCCCTCTGATCTCCTCGCTGCCAAAAGACATATACTCTGCCCCTCCCCTGCTCACCTGCCAGTTTTTCTCTCTCCTGGCTCCTCAATTCTCTTCCATCCATTTTTATTTAGATTGGGGTTTGGGTTTGTGTGCCCCCAAGCAACAGTTCAAGGAGCCAGGTTAGGAGCAGCAGGCCTCACACAGAGACTGCTGTACTCTGATGTGGAACTGCTGTGTTGCACGCAACAGGGGAAAACAGTCTGCCATTCACCCTTCTTGCTCATCAAAATTTCAAGTCACCAAGTGCAAGCTTTTTCAAGCCCTGATCATAATAAGAAAGAGATGTACTAGATCACTAGATGTACCCCCCTACATGGAGAAGATCTAGACCCTTGCATTAGGGACATTAGATATTAAATATAATACACTATGCCAAGTCTGCATTTCTTGTACCAATAAAACTTTGCTTGCCCTAGGTGACATCAGTAGCAGTTTTGGATACAAAAGAAATTCATGATCAGGTGCCTAATCTTAAAGAGACAGACAATCAACTTAAAAGCTAGTAATGAAAAACAATAGTTGAAAACAGATTCTATTTGGGGCATTATATCTGCCCCTAAGTTCCCCAATTAATATTTTTATTTCTTTTGTTTTACACTTATATTGTATATTATTTTTGATGATTTTTTTCTCTATCACTTTCCAGTGTTGTTTGAAAGACCCACTAAAACAGAGAAAAGAGTGCAATTGACTACATACAAAATGAGGTCCAATGAACAAAGTAACTGAAAAAAAATCCTCATATTTCTTCCAGTTTCAGTAGACTAAAGTGTAACAATAGTTGTTAAAACAAATTTCAGATGGAAATGTGTGTTTTTAGCTAATGCTTGTCCTTTAAATATAGATATAGACAGCATCCTGTTGTAGGTCCCAAAATCCTTATGCAAAAATCAGTCCCATTATGGCAATAATTTTGGACTGCAGGACCAGACCCTAATATGGGACATCCCCACTATCTGCATCTTCTAAACAAATCCACCTAGGCAAGGATCTTCACATTCAGAAACAGAACATAAGAGTATGAAGCTTTCATGTGTAGTAAACACTTATAAACTGCATCTATTTAAAACCAACAAAAACTGCTTTTTTGTGTGTGACCAAATAAACAATCTTGTTAAGCACTTTCAAAATTAAACCTTCTTCCCAAGGTAAACCATAGAATAATTAGAGCTCGAAGGGACCTACTGTGGGTCAGAGTTCACCACTCTCCCTTGGTTAAAAAAAAAAAAAAAAAAAGAGTTATATACAAACATCTCAGCAGTTAAACTAACTTCAAGCATCAACCCTTTTATTGTGATCTTGGAGCTAAAACCTCACATATAATCCCTTTTAGTTTACAGAACTGTAGACTTTTGAAACTGCTGTACTTAAACATATGCGGAATCACAAGAAGTTTCTATCACTGGACACTCATTAGGCCCAACTCTGTCCTCTGATAAATACAAGCAGCTCCCACTAAAGACAGGATCTATTATAAAGCAGCTAAGGTGGAATTTAAGGTGCAGAGAACAATGCTGAGCAAAATCCAGTATGGTACTACTCTGTTGAAGTCAACGGAGTTACACTATGCAGATTGGCCCATTATGTTTACTCTTATAAAAATAAATGATGGTCCCATTAATGCAATTTGAGTAAACAGTGATTCAGAAACAAACAGGTTTGAGATTAGCAGCCGTGTTAGTCTGTATCCGTAAACAAAACAAGAAATACTTGTGACACCTTAGAGAAACAAAACAGAAACAAACAGGTTAACTATTCCATAACTTCCTTCTGGAAATAATGAATAGCTCAAACAAAAGATCAACATGACAATGTTAAATACATGGACAGGCATATGCAAACCAAAGCTCAAAAGGACTTGAGTGTAAATGTTTATAAATGTACTCTACTTTAATTATAATATATAAATACAGAGACCTTTGGTATGTTTCCATCTGAAATAATGTGTTTGGCTCTGAGTACCTCATTACCAGAAAGATAATGACAAGCTGAAGGTAGTTCAGAGAAGATCAATCAAAATCAGAGTGCTGAAGGGAATAACTTAAAAAGAAGAGCTAAAGGCTTAATACTGCAGCTGTTCCATGCACAGAACTTCCATTGACTTAAAGAAGTCTGGGCTGTAAAAAACACCTAAATATGCACAGCTTAGATAAGCGATGACAATGGGAAAACATGATTATAGTCCACGCATAACTGAAGGGTGTAAACACTATGGAGGGAGATAAATTATTTACAGTGCTACAAGTAAATAGAAGTGGATATAATAGGATGAAATCATTAAAGGGAATTTGGACTGAATATCCGGAAAGTCTTCCTTACAGCAAAATCTCTTAGGCTTTGAACAATTTCTCAAGTGAAGGGAGTGGAAAATCCTATCATTTGGAATATTTAAAGCTCAGCTACACAAAACACAAAAAGTGTGTTTGTAGGGAACAATCCTGCATAAGCAATCCTGTATAGGTACTAAATTATGTAGTGGGTTTTTACTTTTCTTAATTTGTAGGATTCTCTGATACATAGTATCTAAAAAGTCTGTGGGATAGTTATATGTTTGCCATCCCTCCATACATAAGTATTTACTGTAGCAGAAGACACACTAGTTCTAAAATAGTATACAGCAATATTTATCCTACAAATTCATAATATGATGGCAAACCCTTCCCCAATTGAGCAATCCTTCTGACTTCAATAGTCAAATGATTAAGAACTAATTGCATGAGTACAGCTTTGGAGGATGGATCCCACTGAAAGTACAGATACCAGACTCTTTTTAACAGCATGCAATCTCTTCTTTATCTAACATTTCAGATTTTAAAAGGGCCTTTTGTTCTTGTGGCTATCTATCCACCAGTGGCCACTGTCACCTTTAAATCAGATAACCAAGTAGCACAATGTATTCTGTAATAATGAAGTATGTGAAATTCAAACTCAAGCCGAGTTAGGCATTGCTTTCCCCCACCCATTCTATTAAAACTTTGAGAGAGAGAAGAGACTAATGTCACCATAAACCTTGTATTTCATGAATATTTCACCAAGAAAAAACAAAGTGGGATAAATTAAAATACTTTCTTTGATGTAATGAGAGCAGTTAATTATGAACCACTGACGACATACATTTGAGAAAAATCCAAAATTACTAATGAGGTTCACAGTTTAAACTAATTAGCTATACTATCTTTTAAGGCACTGTTTACTAGCCGAAATCTGTAAATCCATACAAATATTTATGACATGTAGTATCTACAAACTTTTACACTTAAAATTATTTCCTCCTGAAGACACCAGAATAACTCACTTATTGGCTTATTAAATGTCCCCATCTTCTACATGACACAAAAGACAAACTAGCTTCAACATTTCCTACAGTTTTATTAGATTATCTTTTGACTTTCTATGAATATTTTCTATTGTGTAAGTAAATTACACGACTTGCTTTAAAGTATGTATCAATAGCAAATTCCTACACACAATATGATCATTTAACATTTTTCTGAAGTTACACAGTTCTAAGAATGCTTTCAAATATTTTATTTTATTAATCAATCAATTTGCTATCCTTTAAACACTCTTTTTTTAATATTAGAGGAGCAAAGAGAACAAAATATACCAAGGTATCAGACAAAGATTGTTCATCTATAAAATATATTTATGTAATCATAAAGAGCAATTAATGATCTAAAGACAGTTCAGAGGGGGAAAAAGGCAAGGAAACGGATAGCAATCAGATTTGACAATTATTTCAATAATGTGGTCTCATGAAAAGCAGCAGCAAAGGAGCTGCTTCATCCATGCCTGACAGTGCAAAGCAGGAAGTGTAAGAATTTAAAAACCAAGTATTCCTTCTACATTAAAAATAAAAGCTCTGTTTCATTTCATAGTTATACCTAATTCCACATGCAAACAGACAACATGGATGAGTAGCCCCTGGAGACAGGGGTGGACATATCACAATAAGGTCAGAAATCTACCCAAAACAGTACCCAAAAATCTGCCCAAATACAAAGCAAAGGAACATGCCAGCAGGCATTGTTTCTTAAGTTTCACTTATCTCCTATCAGCTTCATCCTAAGTATATATTCCTTAAATGTGAATGGTAAAAATGAGCCCAAACATATAATAATATATGGAATAAAACTAGGCCATCAAGATAGAATATCATGTAACAAAACCTCCCCCAAATTATTGTAAACGTCATAGGAAATGGACACCTATGAGAAAAGTTAAGATGCCTTTAGCTTTCCAGACATGGCTATAACCCAGCCTGAAACAGTCTCTTTACTTTGCAGATATTGTTCTCTTTTTCTCTGATCAACTTGACATTTTTGAGAAGGATGATGAAATTCAAAATGTCATTCTTGAAATTTGGGACTAATACAAGCATGTGGGAGATCTAGGCACACTGGTTTCTCACAAATCACATCAATAACCTTGGAAGAAGTTTTCTAAACTTTCTGATCAACATTTCTTGCAGCTGAAACTTTTTCAAATGAAGACCTTTGCCTTAGAGTTTCCATGTACAAAATAAGGCTCTAGATACTAGTTAGGTATGTTAAAAATATAAACAATGGACGAGTCTCTATGGTCAGTGTCTTTAAAGAGACAGTGTCCTTAGTCTTATTTACTACTGAATATGTTTTCCAAGAGATTCTTAACACACACAAACACACACTTTGATGAGTCATGTATTATCACAGGGATGTTTTCATGACTATAGTATTGCAAAATAAGCCTATTAATTACATTTACTTTTCACCAACTAATCTGGGATGTACTTTTCAAAAATGTCTTATTGTATAAGTGTTACAATTGGTGAATATATTTATTTATTCTTTTCTGAGTTATTTTTTTAAAATCATCTTTGCACGAAAGGACCTATCTGCTCCTGAGAAGACGACACAGCTGAAAAGTTTAAACCTTATTAAAAACAGAAAATGAGATTACTAAAAAAAATCCAAAAAAGAAAGTTTGTACCCCAGCCGTGCATTGTGAAGCGATAAAATATCCTTTTGCACAATCCACCAACTACGGATGCAGATCTTATTTGAAGAACCCCTTCTTAGAGCAGTTTTTATTACATCTACACAGATGAATTTAAATATCTAGAACGATAGATTGTTTCCCTTCCAGTAACTCGATCACCATTGAACTCAACCCAGAAGGGGGAAGGGAGGTGGGAAAGATGGGAGACAAAAGTTGGTCTTACTTGGTGTACGAAAACATCAACGGGAGACTCCAAAGGGCTTCCTTCCCGGTTGATCATGGAGATGAACCCGAATCCCATTCGCACATTGAACCACTTGCAATGGCCTGTTCCGTGCAAAACCTGGGATTCCTCCTCTTCCTGCTCCGGCAACTTCCCGGGCTCGTCTCCACCTTTACTCGCCCCTGCTGAGGAGGGGGAAAAAAAACACACACACACGATGCAATGCAAAGAGTTAAATTCTGGTAAACCTTTGCCTTGTACAAAGGGATTGCTACGGAGGGGAAGAGGACCCCCCCCCCCCAGACACACACACACAACCGCACGTTACAAAATCACTCCGTTTTCTTTCCCTGCACAGAAAACCATTTTAAAAAACCACATCACCCAAAAAGCAGCCATGGTAACAGAGAGGAAACCCAACGTCTGCTCGCTCGTTCTCTTTCGCCCAGAACAGCCCACGTTTCTGTATCTACGTGTATTTTTCCATTTCACGCCAACTTCCAGCCATACTACCCCACAGAACGCGATACTTTACTCGAATATTGCTGGTTTAGGACCGATCCCATTTTCCAACAGAAACGCCCGGCTAAATGATTCCCTTCTTGCAAAGCGCGGGTGGGGGTGGAGAGGGAATGAGAAAAAACGGGGCAGATTGCACAACAACGTGTTATTGCACATGCAGCGGCGGATCCAGTGCTATTTTCCAACCCCCCACCCCTTGGAATAACTTTCAGTTAAAGTTGGGGGGACAGGTGTATAAAGGTTTTCTCGTCCCACCGCCGAAACTGTGCTGAATCGTCCAGGAACAATTCAAACAATAGCCCCCTGAAAGCTTTTCAAGTTGTGTGAATCGGTGTGGGCGGAACGGAACATTTTTGGAAATCCGTAACAATAGGTTTGTAGAAAGCCCCCCTGCGCGATCTGATTTTTTTAAAAAAAGAGAGAGACAGAATCGTGCCTAATGGGGTTAAAAA
Organism: Dermatemys mawii; assembly: GCA_007922305.1. Classification (NCBI taxonomy): domain Eukaryota; kingdom Metazoa; phylum Chordata; order Testudines; family Dermatemydidae; genus Dermatemys; species Dermatemys mawii. The sequence goes on along the minus strand of ML677333.1, from coordinate 53,573,568 downwards.
AGAGGAGGCGGGGGAGGGGAAGAGAGAGAAAGAGAGAAAAAATCATAGAAAAACAATAGAATAAGAAAATTAACCTTCGGCCATGTTGCCCCACGGGCCCTCTGCTCCAAACTCGTGAGATGAAAACTTTCCCTTTGGATCGAAGCGGTCTTCTGCATCAATCTAACATCCTGATTTTGAACGATCACAAATTTAGCTCGCATGGTCTAATGTGCTTTCCCTCTTTTAATTTTTCCCCTTCTCTCGCCGTCAGTTTCTGGCCCCCTACGCACACGTGACTTTGTCAATTACATGCTTTCTTGCGACTAATTTCACATCGGATCCTTAAGGGGTTGGCAAGAGTCTGAAGTAGCCAATCGCTATTTCAGTGTAGGCTGACACACCAAAATAATTTATGAATGAACAAGAAAATTCAAATACGAACTTGTCTTGCAACTAATTTGCACACTTCACGGTAAATCAAGATGACGTATTTTGGGGGTTTCTGGGCGCGTGTGTATATACACATATGTGTACGGATACACATATAGCTACATATGAAGTTACACCCCACCCCTACACATGCAGCTGAGATTATTCCTATATTATATATATAGATGTACAGTCAGAGAGGAGATATATTATGTGAATAGACACACAAATATGCATACAGGATCACATATGCTATGTATGCATGTATAACCATATGTGCACTCCTTACAGATACACACCTTACTACACACATTGCCGTGTGTATAAAAAAAGTACATATTTACAAGTGTTGCTACTTCCTTAATACAAGTGGCATGTAAACACCTTTGAATCATAACTGTATTTTTGCCTTTTAACCTCGTATTTATTTTCTTGTACACACGTTAGCCAAAATTCAACTGCTTCATGGAATGTAACAGGCTGATCACCTTATTTTAACTTACTTAGGTTGCCAGGAAAACTTTATATGTACTGGGCGCAGAAACATCTGCACACTTGGGCTCAGCATATACATAGAACAACGCTGGTGTTCCTCCCTTTGTTTCACATGAGTATTTCATATTCAAAAGAGACGCGTACCGGAAACGCGCGATCACCTTAATATGGTTCAAAATGTGTCGAGGTTTAGCGTTTCAAAACATTTTTGGAGGGGGATGGGGCGAGGGATTGTACTTCACAAGTTTCTCCGCCATCTCTTTCCGGGGGAGGGGATGTGATTAATGACTTCCTAAATAAGAGCCCAGTTTTCAAGCCTAATATTAGAGTAAACCTCAATCAGCAGCGATTGTTCTCCAGGAGCATGGTGGTGGTGGTGGAGGAGGAAAGGCTGAAAGAGAAAAGGAAGATTTGCTAGGGAGGAGGAAGAGGAGAGGAAAAAGAACAGGAGGAAGAAGACAAAGAGAGGAGGAATAATGCTAGGCTGGAGACTGCACTTTTCAATCTCCACTACTAGTGGGTGGGAGAGTCAAACACATACAAGAAAAAAATATCTAACGGGCTTGATAGCCTACAGCTTTCATGTGTTCCTTCACGAATTCCCTAAGCATTGGACCTCTCTCATGTACACAAGTAGGAAAGAAGAGAACATATCTGTTTCTACTACTGTACTTAGCGTCAAATGAATTTCAAATAATAAGTTTGAATATGTTAAGAAAAAATACTAATCAAAAGTGTCTATTTCTTTCCTTTTCTTCCTGGGGAAGAACATGGGTAAATATAGCTGTTTGGTAGGTATGAAAAATATAAACTACATTGCCCATTTTTTCTTGTCAGTAAACATCCTAGTCACAATCATAAACTGAGATTTGGTGACACTTCTGCCCTTGTAACATTTCAAAGGTAGGTTATGCCTTGCTAAAATCTGAGGACACAGGGTTCAATTATTTTCTGATTAAAGTGGCATTACAACTCCTATCCCATCCACACAAACATAAATAAATAAAAAGCCAAAACAATAAACTGTGATCCGCCCAGATCTTGTACAATTGTGTTTTATAAAATTGCAAAGCACTTGCTGTTTCAGTCTGCCCAATTAGGCAAAACCTCTTTGCTCTGATAGGCCTGTTTACTCTTTCTGTTGCTTTTCAAGAAAGTGTGTAAATCACTCGCCTTTGTCTTTAATTTCTGTTTGAAATAACATGGTGCCCAGTTGAACATTTGGTAAAAAGAGAAGGGGGTGGGCAAAAGTGTAAAAATAAAAGCAATCTGGCAAGTGGAGCAGAAGCTCTAAATCCTGAAATTCCTTTGCAGTCTTCAACCGTAAATTTCCTATAGGTTATTTCAACAGTAGAGGTCGACTTCCTACACTGACATGCCTTTACACATTTATGCAATAAACCATTCCTTTTTTCGTTTCCACTTCCTAATAAATGCAATTATTTTACTAAGTTAAACCAGTATTTAACTCACTTTATCTACCTGGAAGATTAAAAACTAAACTTTTCCCATATATATGTGAACTATTATATATAATTTCAATTCTGATATCATCAATGGAGAAAGAAAAGCAGGGCAACTGGAGAGAACAAATATTTAAAGCTTTCTTCTAAAAAAAGAATGAAAACGAATATAGTGTATGTATGAAAATATCTAGCAACTATTTGATATGTCTACCAAAAACAGGAAGCATCTATAGATACTATAAAAAATAAAAAAAATCATATCTGTTATAAGACTTTGTTTTTTTCTCAGATTTGTCACCATTATCGGCATTTGGTTGAAAAATGGAATTAGACTCTTGGTTTTACTGATACTGGACACAAATAAATTGACCCAGGTTGATGCTTTTTAATTGAGAAACTGTCCTTTGTTTCCAGATAGCTTGATTTTTTTAAAGAAACAGTATTATGCTTTTTATCAGAGTAAAGGAAAGAGTGTGAAAACAACAAAAGAAAACTGAATGAAAGTATAAGAGATATTTGCAAAGAATTTCCTACACTACAAAATAAACGCTGATTGTGTAAATTACACGTGCTGGGGAGGAGGGAAATTTTCCAGTGGTCTTTACCGAGATTTTCAGGCCTCCAGTATTACTGGAATTAAGGTTGGGGTCACCGGACTGGTCACTGGTGTCAGATGTTATCGACTCATTCATTTCCTGCGAAGGACATCAGCCTTTCAAGTTGTGTGGAAGGTAGAGAGCTGTTGCCATCTGGGAACTCTCAAAACCCTTCCCAAATTCATTCACAAACAATCGACCACAAACACTTCTTCTTCTTCTCTTTTTTTAAGCAGACCCAGGTCGGGGAAATTCGAGGATCATGGTCATATTTCAGGCGTTAAAAAGATGCCGCTGTCTTTAACGTGGATTTGCTCTCTCCGCAGAAAACCTGCTTTTTCGTTGAGATAATTACACGGGGAAAGAATCGGATTCATGAAGCTGTCTCAGGACTCCTTCGGCAGGAAAACGGCCAGAGCTCTAGTGCCTGTTTTCTCATTTGTCATGTTTCTAAAACTTCTCTGGTTCTAATTTTTTTCTCATTTCCGATTTCTTTTAATCCCTCCTTCCACTCCTCCCCCCTCCGTGTATTTGAATAAAAACTCATGTTTAACATCGTGAAAACCGAGCTCTTAAGATAACTTCGATTTTCCATGTAGTAGTTTTGCTCAGGTCGCTAATCAAGAAAAGCAGGGGAGCACGCCTCTGCCATCGCCCCGTGAGAACCACACCGACGAGGGGGGTAGGGGGTGTTCTTTTTTGAACGATTATCATTACTCAGAGGGGAAAGCCCCATGTCCTCCTCCCCAGAGCCAGCGATAACCCGGCGGGGGGGGGAGAGGGAGCCCACGCGCGCCGCCCTCGGTGTTTTGTATTTCCGTGCAGATCAGACGTGCCTAGTGCGAGGGTCTCTATTAAAACCAGATCCGCCGCCACTGCGGTTCCTCCGAAAACGAGGGGGAGGGGCAGCCGCGCCGCGGCTGGCCTGGTCAAGTCCCCACCCCCCCTCTTCCCCCACGTGGAGCCAGGTCCCAGGACCTGGGAGAGGGGCGCTCCGGGCTTTGCCGGGGGGCTCGTCCCCTTGGCAGGGACCAGACGCGCCGGCGCCCTCCGAGCCTGGCCCCACGTGAGAGCCTAGGGGACTCCCGCCTTTCGGGCACCTCCTGCTTCTAGCCAACCCGGGGCTGCTTCCCTCAAGTCAGTCAAATTTCTGCCCCTCCCACGTTGGGGGGGGGGGATCCACAAGGTCCCTCCTGAGCCGCGCGGCCTGAAGCGGACATGCCACGGGGTGGTTCAGGGTGGCGTTCTCATTAGTGTGGTGGGGCCCAATCCAGCCCCTGGGGCTTCAGGGAGATCCCGTCTCCCGCGGGGTGTTACCGGCGGGGATGCTCCCAGGAAGTTGCACTTTGAAGGGAAAAGCGCTCCTGGGATGGCGAATTCCCCACTCCCAGAAGCTGCTCCCTGCTGCAAAGCTCGGGTCTGTCCCGCTGGAGGGAGGCAGCGCAGCCAACCTCCCACGTTCCTCTAGTTTTGGAGATTCCTCCCGTTAGGAACCCAGAGAGAAAAATCAGCTGCTGTAAAGGTTCTTCCAGCCTGTGAGCTCACCTGCAGCGCAGGCGCCAAAACTGTCCTCCGGTTCCTTCTCTACTGCAGCCTGGGCGGGGGTTTCCTCTGCACCCCAGCGTTCATTATAAGCGGGGCCAGGGCAATGATCTCCCTTCTCACAGGCATCTCAGTGTTAGTTTTTTCCGGGGGAGTTTTCAAGGATCATTCGTGCATTCCATGCATTGATTTGAAATGCAAGAGAGTTTGGTATGGCTGCTTTTCATATTCAAATCTTCATTATGTGAAGATCCCAATTATTACCTATCTAATCTCTCCACGCAGACCACTTTCCTGCAATACAACGAACACTTAAAGCTGGTTGGCTGGCTTTGTTGCAAAGACTGCCTGGCCCGTTGGATCTAGGTAGCTCTGCCAATTTGACTTGTTCCTTCAGCTTTGAAGATTCCTCCTTAGCCGCCCTAATGTCAGGAACCTTGGGGCTGTGTGTAGAAAAAGAGCGAGAGGAAATTTAACAAGCCCTAAATCAGCTACAGCGGTTCCAACGAATAAAACCCTTATTTTAAAAAGGGAAATCTAGCATCCTTTCCCCATTTCACTGTTGTTTACGGTAATTTCCTTACCCCTTCCGAAGACTCCGATGTCTCGACTATAAAAGTTAACACCTGTAAATAATGGAGTGTGTGTGTGTGTGTGTGTGTGTGAGAGAGAGAGAGAGAGTGAGAGTGAGTGAGTGAGTGAATAACACCAATTTTTCCTCTCCAGCTGATGTTTTTCTTACAATGGGGGAAGCTTATAAATCTTAACTGAAAATGCTTCTTAGACTTCTTTTTATAATGAAATTAAATAAAACTCGTTACGACTGAGTTGTTCTCTCCATAATTATAAACCACAAACCATTTAAATATACACTTGTGTACATGTATGTTTGAATATTGTTACTAACATTTTATGCCAATACCGTCGCTATTTACACGTCTTTAATTCTTTTATTGTTAATTATTGATTAGTTAAGGGACTGCTAAATATTTCCATTGCTTTCCAAAAGTTATTAAATACTTAATTCAATCACAGCATGGGTAGTTTTTCAGTCATTTTGAACCCGTGGTTATAGAAAGTTGACGTCACACTGCAGTGGAAAATAGTGACGTGTTGAAAAACTTGATGCTGAACTGTACGTTTTTAAAGGCTGCCACATCTCAACGAGGTAGTTGAACGACTGGAATACACCTACTGTTTATTTTCAGTCTGAACTTCGAATATGTTAACAAATATTTATGAACCACGATTTTCTCTTCATTCCTGACTAAAATATTTCGTATCTTAAAGCCTGTATTTTATTTTTTACGTCCATGAGCGGTGTTATTTTAATTAATAAGTAGAGATTGGGGGAGGAAGGTTTAAACTAGATGATATGAAATATTTGATAGTAAAAAAATAAAATTAATGTTGATACTGAAAGTGATGCTGTAAACATTGTGGAATAGCTAACAATGCACTCTGCATTTTGCCTGTAATTCTGCTGGTTTGGAGAGGCATTATTAAAATACGCGAAACAACTCTAATCCTAGATGTAATCCATGGGCATTAGGACATTGAGAGCCCTTCTGGAGCTCACTGCAGGCTGTGGCCTCATGCACATTAGCAGTTTTTCAGCTGTGGATTTGCAACTGATAAGGATTGCTTCCATGGTGAGGTTTAAGGAGGCGCCACATCAGTAACTTACGGAAAAGGTGGTTATATTTGGAAAACCAGCCCTGCTGAAGAGGAAGAGACGCCTAGGATTTCAAGATTGCAGCTGCTTCTCAAAGCTCATATTGCTTTTTCAAGCTTCACAGCAAAGGCAGTAAACATTAGGTGGAGAGCGCGGTGGTGTGTTTACCTGCTCAGTGGGCTGGACAGCCTTAGACACACCAGTCAGCCTCCGTCACCCGTTGTAGTAACAGCACGTGCACGTACAACAACAATACATTGCTCTAGAGGCTGTGGGACCAACCCTGCTCCCATCTGCAGTCAACAGCAACGCTCCCAAAGCGAGCGGGATCGGGCCCTAGGTGGACGTATACTCTAAAGGTGGGTTTGTATGATGTGGTACCTGTATTATGTTTTCTGATAAAAGGTCACCACAACGCTCCCGTACTTTGTAGCTCCTTGCGAACTACCCATGCATTGCATGCTCTCAATAAAGTGTGTTTTCAAATTCAAGTAACCACCAGCCTTATTCTTTGAAGGAAACGTCACCCCCGACAATACACATGCAGCTCTCTACTACACAGAGAAGGGGGATGGTATGGCCGCTTGTTGCCCACTGACTATCCTGACCGGCTCTATCTGACCAAAGCCATTGCCTTAAGCGCAAGATGTAGCTGGTGATTAAGCGCGCACGGAATTCCCAGCCCATTATGCCGCCGCGCTGCATAAGCCTCACTCCGTGGTCTGTGCCCCAAGGAAGGGGATAAAGGATAGCAGCAGAGCATCCCCGGCCCCTTTTATTTGCTACTCTGAGTGACGTCAGGAGCACCTTACAGATCCCTAACAGGCATGCGCCTAACAAAAAAGTAGTAACTGGGACAGAGCCAAAACAGTAAACTTCAGCAGGCAGCAGAAGAGCACCCAGCAACGCTACCGAGCCCGGGCAGGGCTGGACAGAGGCTACATACAACTAGACAAACCCTTGAAATCAAGGTAAGGGACAGAACATGATCTCCCCTTTTCCGGCTACTGTAGTACATGTTCTAAGGAGCCAGATAGCAGGCAGCGGACAAATGGGGAAACAAAATGGGAACAGCGGGTGTTGCTCTAGGGACAGTAGTTGGGCAATGAGTTTTCCCAGGTGACCATTTGCAAAGTGGAAATATAGGATTTAGCGCAGCTTCCAGGGAATAAAATCAATGGATATTGCCTAACGAAACCTGGCCAAGATCAGTGAACTCCCCCACACCCGCCCAGTTTCATATGCCAAAAATAGTGTTTGGGAACGTATAGTACTGTCTCAAAAACAGATGTAGGTAGGAATTGTCTATGAATGTGAGGATTGTGCAGGATAACATGTTTACATTACTGCCGCATTAAAAATCAATTTAATATCGCTAAAAGATGGGCACTGACCTTTTACTTGCTGATATGCTTGTTATATTTAAAACTGCTGCGTTTTTAATCATTAATAACTGGACCTGTTAGAAGAACTGGGGGTGGGAGGAGTGTCACAACCATCTCTAAGAGTAATTATGTAATGTGTTGCAAGATGTCTTTAAATCCATTATTTAGGCTCACAGGATGACACATGGGAATAAGCATTGTATACTCTTTTTGCCCCCAACCCAGAAAAAAATCCATTTAAAAAGCGTTAGACCAATCAAGAATTCCAAAGTCAAACCTTAGAGGAAAATGAATGAAATTCTTTCTTCGAATGTAATTGCACTTTTCCAGACACAAATTAGCTTCATTACAATACATTCAGTTATGGGGGTGGGTGGCATAAAGTAGTTCTCAAATACCGATTCCCCAATCATATTTGAAAAGTCAGCCATGTAAGACTTTATATAAAAAAAAGACTGACCTGGGCCCGAGGAGACCTTCTTGAATGACCTCATGGTCTTCTAAGCCTAAGGAACCTAAAATCAGAGAGTTGAAGTCAGTACTAGCCTGCAAATTGTACCAGAGGACCGTATTTAATTACCCCTTCTCCAGTTTAACGGCTCATTAGAAGGCCATAAAATGCCAGGGCTTTGACTCTGTGAAGTGACCTGTAAACTTTTTAACTGTTTGCGACTTACCTAGCTCATCAGAATCACAATTAGATAACCAAGACGTAACAATCAGCCTGTTACAAAAAGGGGGGCGTTCTCCATTCTTTAAAGGCATTGCCCCATTCATAGTCTTCTTATAAAAGTTAATGAGGAAGTAGACAAAATACACGGATTTGCTGGGATACTGCAAGGTGTTGTTTTCACTTATCAATATTTCATTGCAAAAGGTAACTCAAGTACTAGTAGTTGTTGGCTTTGCCAGGCTTAAATTGTACACCTTAAATCATTAAAAAAAAATCAGTTTGTGTCTTTACATATACTTCAAAGGAAGTATTTTGGAATGCATTTTTGGTCAAATTGTACCAAACATTATAGGTCATAGTATCAACCAAAGAGTATCAGTAGGAAAATGCCTTCCCCTTAATACTGGTAAAATCCCAGACAGTCGTTTGCATTTTAAACCAATACTTACTTACAAAGTCTCAATAATTTAACAGAAATATTTGATCAGAGGCGAACTCACAATATGGCTTTGTTAGTGGGAGGTGTATTCCTGGTCCACTTCTGACTGAGTAGGATCTGCTTTCATAGCATAATAATGCCAGCAAAAATGCCATGCAGTAACATAGCACAGTAGATAGTAAGAGGCACTCAAGGAAAGCCACCGTGCATTAGAGTAATCTTGTTGCTCTGGCTGTGCACATTGTTTAGAGTAAGGAAGATGAATAAATTTGAACACGCACAAACTCACCTGCTACCAGCCTATGTCCTTTTTGTCTCCCTCTACCTGATTTTTATACACTCTACCTTAAGAAAGACCCATCCAAAGCAAATAAACCACTTCATGATGTTCTCTTTGGATGAGAACCTAAATCTCTTCTGCCTTTAAAGAAAATGGAGGTATTTTGCAATTGGAGAGCATGTCCTGACTACTGGTTCTGGCCTTTTCCTTCAAATGTGGAAACTCCACCTTCCTTCTCTCACTGTGTGAACAGCCAAAGACAAGTGAGAATCAAATTTCTGTATATTTACTTCTTATCCTCTAGTTATCCCCACTTCTATACAACATCAGCATCTAGAAAAGGTGATAGCCAGCTTGTTTTCCTTTGCAGTGCAATAACACTAGCAACTGGTCTCCGGGTTTTCTTTGTGTGATCATCTATAGCAAGTTTTGTTTTCCAGTAGAGCAGTATATAAATTTAATATTAAACCTAACCTTCCTTTCACATCTTCAACTATTACTGCCCAATCCCTGTTTTTATTTGTCTCTTCTGCCAACCTGCACCTGTGTGGCTTTTGTCTCTCAGATTTAGCTACATTATTTATGCAGCATAATGAAAAATGCAAACATAGAGTAAGAGATCCTTTCCTGGCTTTGACAAGTGTTGTACTTTAGTTTATGGGAGGATTTAAAATAAAGTACTTTGGAAAATAAATATATTAAGAGTTGCAGTAATTACAGAGTTTGGCACAGCCTGAAAATTAGATAGGGTTTTTCAAAAAAACCTTGTTTTTGTCACTTCATTCAATGTATTTGTAAATATGTATATAAATATGTGGATATCATAAGCATCAGAATAGATTATTATACAGAAAGTAAATGGGATGTAGCTGTTCTAAAAGACTTAGTGTTTCTTAATAGGATATAGAAGTCTTGACATATGATTGTATGTCATATTTAAATAGGCTTCATAAAATTGCTAATATTTAACAAATGCTAGCCAAGGATTATATAATAATGAAGTCTAGTAAGAGGGTTTTGGAGAGAAATTGTTCTTTGATTTCAAAGCCTGATTAGATGTCTATAGGCATTTAATCATAACATGTCTGAGTGAAAACTAGTTGTAGGAATAAAGTGATATTTGAAGATAACATTCAATCATCACAGAACAGGAAATCAAATCTACTTAAGGAGAATGAAAGTTAAATTTAAAAATTATACCTATGAAATAATCTTTACCTTTGTTACAGATAACAGATATAATAATTTGAGGTTTTTTTTCTGCCACTTACTGTTTGTTTATCTTTGGCAATTCATTCATATTGGACAGTGAAAGGCAATAGTATGCCTACAGTCATTAATTTTTCCCCAAAATTCTCAGTGACCAGCAAATTTATACAGTGTTTTGGATTTCACATAATGCAGAGGGTTATTTTAAACAATTTTACTGCCATGTAAAAATTGCATGTATAGTAGAAAAGCAGGTATTTCTAGTTTGCCTATTTACATAGAAAATTGCTTGCTCTATTTCAGAGATTAGCTAGAACAACAACAACAACAAAAAAGACAATGAGCCTGTTCCTGCCTCCACTGAAATCAATTATAATTTGAACATTGATTTTACTGCAAGAAAGAGTGGACTCAATAGTTTATTAATATTATATTGTTTAAAACAGTTATAAAATACATCAAAACACAAAAGTAAAATATAAAATAATAAAAAGTTACTAGTAACTCGTGAGCTAATTTCATATGGGGCAGAAAAAGATACAACATTCCTTTATTTTCTATTTACAACTCTTATCTAGGATGGATTTTTTTTAAGGATTTCAGGTGTACCTGTCATAGAAACTGAATTAGATAAATTGTGAACACCTAAATACTACAAGCAGTTTATTTTTAAGAGAAAATGCCAAGTACTCTTTTAAAAATATTTTTAAAAACCTTATCGTAACATTAACAAATCTGTTTAAAAACTGTAAATTGAAATAGAGAGAGAGAGAGAATTCTTTACCTTTTGCACTTCATTCAGCTGCTGGACAGTAACACAGACTAATCAGTTTATTTTTGTTTATAGTCACTTCAACTTCTGATTGAATGAACCAGCAACATACTGCACTATCTTAGTTTCAAATGCTGCAGAGGAATGTTAAATCAAACAAATTACTTGACACTTAATACTAAAATGTTTATGAATTTTTAGAAATATCAATAGTTGTAAAATAAAATCCTAAATGATGGGTCTAAACTTCTTTAAAATGTTTTTAAAGGTATCTGGTATTGTATCCCTTACTTTCTTTTAATATTTTTTTAAGTAAGATACATAAATCAATTTAAAATATACCAAAGAAATTGAATTGCATTCTGTAAAATCAAAAACATCTGGAAAATTTTGGAAATAAAACACAAAGAAAAACACTGGAACTGATCCACATCGTCAAACCAATGATTTATCTATTCAATATTGTATAATTTGCTAAAGATACAACATAATTTCTGTGAATTAATCTCTTCAGAAATTATATAACTAGATTTCATTTTCTTGTGTAATTAGATACATTGTGTAATTTTGTTCACAATTTTCTTCCCATTACAATACTATGAGCATTGCACTAAACATTTTTAGGAAGTGAAGTGATAATTATTTTTCCCACACCTGCTTTATCCTTTTAATTATCTTCTTAATGAAATCTTTCAAACTGACTTGGTTCTGTTTTGTTTTTTAATTATCAGCAAATAGAGGCTTTATCTTCCCTTACTGATCTGAACCTTTGAATCTTTTGTTATGTGTTAAATTGATTACCCTTTGTGGTTAACAATATACATAGCTTGGTGATATTCTCTATGTCTTGCTGACATATGAAAGGAGTGAAGGTGGACTATTTGGTGCACAATAATGTAGGCATTCTTGATAACCCCACTTTTGCTGCAATTCAATCAGTAACTAGACTCCCATTTGAGTTCAATTGCAACAGGAGCACATAAGAACAAAATCTGTTCCCATTGATGTCAAGACTCTGAACTGTTTTAGTAAAGCAATGTAAATTGGGAATAACTAACTCCATTGACCTCAATGGTGCGGAGTCTGCCACTGACTCCAATAGGACCAGCATTTGACTCTTAAAAATGAAATACCACTATTCAAATTAATTTTTAGTTTCTTTTAAATAATGTGCTTTGACCCCAAGATCAACAAGGCTAAAACTTTAACTATATGCACTAAAGTTACATATTTATTTAGTAGTAAAGTGACAATAATGGTATAATCAAAAAATACAATTGGATAAAATAATTTCTCATCCCTTTTAGTGAGATTTATTGTTCTTAATTCATATTATTTACATGTTCTGTATTTAAAAGAATATGAAAAATACCTTAAATAAAGTTTTGTATATTTTAAAAAATTCCATAACACAAAATAGTGACTATATTTTCAGATGACTGTAACCAATTTTATTTTTCAAGGTTACAAAAATATGTCTAACCATAAAATATTTTGAAAAGCAACTATTTGGTCTCTTATTTACTTGTCATATTTTCAGCATTTTATTCAAATTTACAGCTAGCCTGTAAAATAGTAATTTAAAGCTAATTTGTCCAAATTTGGAGCAATTTGCATTTTCTTAAGCAAATGAAATTATAAATACACCTTCTTTTAATGGGACTCAATTAGCTTTCAAAGTGATTATCTCCAGAAGTAGCTAATCTTGTTCTTTTGTTCACAATAACTTGAGTACTCATGACTGAGACAAATAAGGAAACCCGAATTTATTAATATTTTGCATAGTTTCTAGGCTTTGAAGGATTAGATTTTTATTGTCAAATGTCAATAGTTATTTCAACACACACATCCCAGTGAAAAAATATTTCTACTGACAATCAAAACTTACAATAGGCAGAGTGAGAAAAATGCTTCTTGAACTTATCAGAATTTGATTTAATCAATTATAAAGCTTTAACTTTTAAAATCTCACCATCTACTCTTATTAATTCTCTGGCACCCCCATAGTTTCCTGTAAGTATGAAAACTTAAATAGATAATTGAAAAAAAAAGGTTAAAAATAAATATTATCTATCAGTCATAAAAAAAAAATGTAATTCTGAAAAGCCTACTTATGATCATTGGTTTAATCTGTATTCAAGTTATTAAAAAGCTAAATGTAAATGTATCGTAAACTTGTGGTTCATATTCAATTCAAAGCCATTTTTAAGAATAATATTTGCTCACAAATGAAATAATGCTTAAATGTTGGAAAGATGTGTGTCAAATAAGACTGTTATGGCAATATTGTAAATTAAAAATTATTAATCTTTTACCTTGTAAAACTATATGTACAACCCTTCCATTCCACATTATAACACTACACAGGCTACGTTCTCTACAGTATAAATGAGGTATGAAGATCACAGTGAATATAATTCTAAATCTCTGTAAACTTTCCCTAAACTGAACAGAGCCTCAATTTAAATGTAATTAATTAAGCTAAAAGTAGAATATGGATCTATAAATAAAATGAACCAGTAAACTGCATAATGTAATAAAAGCACTTTTTGCCAATTAGAATTTAGTCATGTTAAATCTACGTCAGTGGATGAAGTTGCTGTTCTTTATGTATTACACTACTTATTAAAATTTTACTTTAAAAATATTCTGTTTAAAAAAACCATATACTTCCGTAAAAGCTCCAGCATGATTGGCTGTAGATGCAAAAGAAGCATTTTTAAGTTCATTTGTTGTACTTCAGATTAATATTTACTCTTCATGGAGTTAACATTTCATCTCTGCTACATCCCTACTTCTGTTGCCTTTACCTGGCCATTTACCTGTAAAACAGCAAGTTTTTGCTGTAATTATTTTACTGAATTGTTACCAGATTCGCAAGCTTAAATTCAGCTCTTTCATAGGTCATCTTTTTGATGTGAATATTAGGAATTTACCAGCAATAAAGCAACCAAGCTAAAGAAAACATAGTAAAAGTAAAATTGCATAATGGTAAAATGGTTTGTCAAAAGATAGTGCTTTCAACACTAATGTCAATCTAATGTTGAAATTTTCTTTTCACATAAGTCTGGGTAATGCAGCATAAACAGTTCAGGGTGTATGAAATTTTCCTAATTTTAAAAGAAAATAGTTCCATATAATAAACATTCCTGATGAGTCATTGTTTAAAATAAGTTATTGAACAAAATAATGCAATGGTAGTTCTTGTCTCTTTTAGTTGAAATTGTTTATTAATTTAAAATAAGAATACAGAACAGTATTACTGATATTAAATTCTTGGAAATTAGAAATTGTCATTTATCTTGAATTTTATTTTTTCTTACAAAAATGATTGCACATGCAAGAATTTATTATGAAGTATGTACACTAGTGGTAGAATACCTAAAATATTACTATACGAATCAGTCTCAGTACTGAGATACAAAAATAATGTTCAGTGTGCAAATGTTTTCAACACCAGTTTAACAATCTACATGTGTATGTTGTGGCCAAACTAAAAAACTTTTTATGCATTGAAGTACTGTCAGTAACAAAGGTACTGATGACAAATAGATGTAAGATCCATTTAATGGGGTTACATTATTAAAAATAACTGGCCTAAATAGCATACCCACAGAGAGACATAAGAACATTTTAAAATGTAATTGTAGTGAAAAACAAAAACAAAACCCCCACACCTTTCTGAAAGGTTGTAAATTATTGTAGTGGGATAGCCCAATACAACACTATATGTAATAAAATAAAAACAAGGTTTCTTCAAACAAAATAAAATTGACAGTTTTAGAAGCCGTTTTATTGCTAGCAACTAGCTATGGATATAGAGAGCCATTTACTCTGGAGAGATTTTTGGAGGGGAGGGGGATTATTTTTAACTTACTGTGCATCTACACACACACACCACTGTCAGTATATGGTCTTCAATTTTAGAATTTTGTTTAAATCAAAGATATATATGAATGAATTTTTTGGCAACCTAATAACTTTACCATATACTATTTAGAAAAATGACTGCATTCCATCCTACAAATTCCCAATTGTACATACTACTAGCATCTAGACCATTTAGAGATGGTAAAATACACTAAAATAAGGAAGAAATTTGGTGTTTAAACCTAAATATGTACATACATATTTCTATCAAAGTCAGAATAAATTCAGTATTAAGAATTGTAGCGGAGAACATACATTATTTGGGAAATCTCTCTATTTCTTTGTGAAATCTCTCTCCTTTTCTTTGTGAAAATTTATCAGTTAACATTACAGGCCTCTTTCTTTCCCCCTGTATAATTAAGCTTCTGTTCAGCCATGAAAAAACTAGAAACTGATTGCTTGAAAATGAGCTGCATGACCTTTGTCCTGGTTTGTCACCTTTGACCTTTAATTTGAGGATCCTGCATATCAAGTCATTCTATTTTTAGAAGCAGCATGTCAAACAGTCCTGTGTTTAAATTTTTACCATTTACGTATCAAAAAGAGTAGCAAATTAAAATTATTTTTCTTTTTTTATTATACAACTGTTTTTGAAATAACACACACCATGAACTAATCTACAATACTGGGGATATTGGCACACACAAAAAATTGAGATGAGATTCACCTATAGTCTGCTTGACTCCTCCAAATTTTAACTCTTTAACAAAAACCTCTTGCTCATATCTGTTGTTGTTAATGGGTATATGCAATTACATGGACTTTGTCCATATCATCATTGATTTTTATTTAATTCACTGATCACATGCTTTGATGTTAGCTCTCAAAATACCCATTCACAATCTGAAACTGTGTTTAAAAATGGCTAAGAGCAAAATTAGGGCTAAAAATTGTTTGACTCAAAAATGTGACTTTTTTTAAAAAAAAATAGGCTTCATTTTTACATAAGATGGCTTAAAATGTATTTATGGTGGTAAAGAACCATTTTCAAAACAAACGAGTACCATATTATTGTTCTAATTGATTTTCCTATACTCATGTAATACCATACTAATACAATTCACTGGAAAAAGCTTCTTTGAGATAGCATCTGTCTGCCTACTACACTTAATGAATGAATGATACAAAAATAACATAAAAGAAAAAAGCTTACTATAGTTATTCTTGTATTTGAACCTCCACAGAACTTCAGGATGTGTTTTTCAGTTGGATTTAGCAGTGATCAACATGGCTGTTTTGATTCAGCACTCCGGTCAGCGACATCATACAGTATCATGTCATAGGAGGAGCTACTCCATAATGGCATGTACCCTCATATTTTCAAAATACAGCTGACTTTATAAAGTACACCTATCAGCTATAAATAGTGTGAATTTTAGTTATACTTGAGAACTGGAATCTTATTATTCTGATTAACAAGTTAGCAGTTATGTCTCACAATGTATGTTTTTTAGGCTCATTGTGGAGGAAAAATGGTTCCTTTAGAAGCTACATTCTATCCAGACATATTGTAATAGGAGAATCATCTGGTAGGTGATTCTCTCTCCCTCCCCAAGATCACATTATAAATCATACCGTTTAACTATAAAGTAAACAAAAAGCTACTTCAAAATGAAAAAAGGAAGAACAAAACCTTTAACTGCCTAAGCCTTATTAAGTCATCCTTCTGCTTGGAGAATGTGATCTGAAACACTGCTTGTGACTTATCACTGTATCCTAGCCATGGTTTAGACATTGAAGATTTGGGCCTAGACACATGAAATTTTCATTATTTCTCTCCTGTCTCCTCAAGTTTCCAATACATATCAGCTAATGTGTCTCCTACATCGACTTTACTATTGATTTCTGGTAAGATTTTTTTTTTCAAATTTTCTCCCTTGCAGCATTCATTTTATATACATATGAGATTCATAAACTCATTTCTTCACACAATCTTGTATTTTCTACTACAGCTGCTTTTAAATATGTACTAAACAGTCTGCTTATAAGTAACCATTAGTATGCTATTTGTATTACATTGTTTCATGAGAACAAAGAAAAGTTGGTTTCTTGGTGTACTTATTAATTGAGGTTATATATTTATTCCAGATTTTAGTGAGCTTTCTTTCTGAAGTCTATAGTTTAACTGCATATCTTGTGAATAGTTTTCAAAAAGTAAATGGCAGAATATTTTCCCCAGCAAATAAAGTATCATCTTTGTACCTTTAAAAATTAAATGTCTGTTTCCTATATGGTTTACTGTACAATCCAGTATCAATACAACTCTAAATGGTTGTTACTGTAATTTAATATAAATGATTTGATGGATGCTTCATTAAATTAAAATGTTGAAAACAATTTAGAGTATTATAAAACAACAATTCTTATTTTCTTAAGAGTAGCTAATACTGATAACACATGCTTTTGCTGTAGATGTAGTTAGTGTATGCACATAAAATGTGGAGTTCTAAAACAGACAATAATTAGAATATTAGTTAATAGATTTTTAATGTCATGCTGTTTACATAAGTAACAAGCCTAAAACCTTTAGCTAAAGTTGATAACCTCTATTACTATTTCATCAATTTGTACTACCAATATGAGATTAAGTAGATATCAAGTAAGTACATTCAGGGAAAGTAATTAACAATTAAATGCATAGCATCTTTTCTAGGTAATCTATCTAATGTCAACAAATTAAAATAGATATCTCAAACAAGTGTTAAAACTCTCTTCCTCTAAACTTACTTTAGTATTTACACTGTTTAAAATATACTAGTGTTATGCTTTTAAAAGAGCTTGGACTAAATAGCAACGTTGTGTGTAGTTATGTTTTTCTGATCTTTTATGCATAATTTTCAGGATTTGAACTGACTGATTTCTTGTCAAATCAGATGACTAAAATACCATATGCTTAATTACAATGTCAATATAAATGTAAAACTCACAACAAGAAATTAAATTGAAAATATTTCCTGGACCAGGATGGAATTCAATTTTACATTGCTAAAAGACAAATATATACTTCTGAAACTAGTTCTAAAGCCAGCTCTTCTAGTCTTTACTCATAAATCAAATTGACATAGCCAGATTTCTATCAGTGTTTGAAACCAGAAAACAGAAACTACATAGTTTAAAGACATTTATTTGTTTTCCCTTTACATTACATGCTATCAACAGGGCAACTTCACAGGAGAACAGCAGAGTGCTACATGTTTTTTTTTAAGTTTACTATAAAATGACCCCATCTATACACAGCACCACTAGGAGCCATTTATAAAAAACACTTAAGGGAAAATGCAAGGAAACACAGAGATCGACCTAAGATTTCATTCTGTTGCATGAAACAATTCAAAATGGCGGCCTTACCATTACTTACATTTAAAACCCCCATAGAGAGGACACAGAATTATGCAGAAGATCAAATCGTAACACGCCCCCTCCGCACGCCCCCACAAAGAAAAGCACTAAAGGGCAGGAATAGTTACCAAGGTGCAATTAAAAAACAGTCCTTTGGGGCACAAATCCGTACAAGGCAGCTGCATCCTCTGCTCTCTAGTCAGTTTAAAGCTGACGCACCGACTGGCAAACACAATGTAGTTGTCCATCTACTTTCCTCCTTCGCTTTCCTTTTGCAACACGCACGTTCCAGGATCGTTCTCCTCCGCTCCTCCAAAGTCCTAATTTGTGTTTGTGCCGCTGTGTCTTTCTCTCTTCCCCCCCTCCCCCCCCGGGGGGGGGGGCCCCGCCCACACTGGGAGTGGAAGATTGTTTCCTTGTAGGTCACAAATGCAAAGATCTCTCTGCTGCAGGGGGCAAGGCAGGGAGTGGAGGGATCCCAAGAGCACGGGACGCCCCCTGGCGTCGAACGGGCGCAGGTTCACCTGCGGGCATCCCAACCTGTACCTTGACCGGAGCAAGTTCATGCAAAGCTCTTTGTGCTCGCACCTGGAGCGGCCCATCGCTTTGCAGATGCCCCGTGCGAGCGCTGGCGCTCTCTGCGCGCGCGCCGGGGTGACTCCGGGTTTGCATGCCCGGGAGGCGCGGCTCTGGTCTCCAGATCCTTTTTACATTCTTATCTCATTATTATTATTTGTAAAATCACATACAAGACTCTCCCCCCCCCGTTCCCCCGGGAAGCTGCAACTTTGCCGCTGGGCTCCGAGGCGTCTGATCTTCTCCAGGGTAACCGCAGCCCGCGGAGGTGGAGGGGAAGGTGTGAACCCGGAAGCACACCCGCCACGGCACCAGCCGCTCAATGGCAACCGCGGGGAGCAATAAAGGGGCGCTCGGGTGGCGGGAAGCAACTTTCCCTGCAGGGGAAACGAAGGCGCCTCACCCCCCCCCCCCCCACTCGCGCGTGCATGTGTGCAGGGCGCGCGGACGCGGCGGGAAAGGGGCCGGGCAGGTGCCCGCTGCGGCGCGGGCAGGACCCGGCGCGGTCCGCGCGGTGAAGGAGCAGGGACTGGGGCTCGCTTACCTCCCGGGCGCCATGGTCGCGGGCGGCGGGGGAGGAGCGGGGCTCACGCTCCCCGCCCTGGCAGAGAGCGGCGGCGGCGGCGGCGGCTGGGCCGGGATGCGGCCGCCCCTCACCGCCCCAACGCTGGCTCGCGCCGCGGCACCTGCCCGGCCCGCCCCGGCTGCACCAGGGGCGCGGCTGGTTGAAGCCCGAGCGCGAGTCACTTCCACAGGCGGGCCCCCGGCGCGTCCGCGAGGCGGCCCTGGGGCCTGGGACCGGTCCGCGCAGGGCGCTACCCGCCCGCCCCGCCTGAGCCAGGCCCCAGCCCCCGCCCAGGTCTGACACCCTCCCTCCTAGACAGGCTCCCAGCCTCAAACCCAGACCGAGCCAGCCAGGGCTGAGGTGCTCCCAGCCCACCCAGGTGGGGCCACCCCGCGCCTCCTCGGGCTGTTGCGCACGCAGGGCTCCTCCAAAAGGGGTGGCCAACCCTGGGTTCCCCTTCCCGCCTTCCCTAGGGGCTGAGACCGTCTTCCATCTCCTCGCCTTTGCCTACCAACAGAGCCCACCCGACCGCATGTTACAGGCTTTCCCCAAGACACTTCATCCCTCCAGGCGGGGCCTCCCTCCATCCCATGGTCTGCACACAACACACCCTAATTACCTCGCACAGTTTTACCACCCAGCCCCAGGTCTCTGATGGTGCTCCCAGCAGTGAGCTGCTGTCAGATGCAAAGCCAGGCAATCCCCTGTTCTGCCCCCCAGGGTAAGAAGGTGTTCTAGATCTAGGGCACAGGGTTCTGTCTGATCAGCTCACAGAAGGTCCTATCCCCCAGAGCCAAAACATGCCTTGCATAGAGATCCATCCCTCTCTGAATTTGCCTGACATCACAATAACCTTTCCTCCAAGACTTTGCAGGTACCCCATTGTCTAAACAGTCCATGTCCAGGTTTCTGTCTAGTCACAGGGCTCCATTTCCAGATTTCAGTATTTTCTGCACACTTGGGCTTGCATTTTTTGGTTTAATCTGACATCACCCAACTCATTTGCATTACTGGGTCTCCAAGTGTGCCAATCACTTGCAAGGCTCCAATCTTGTGTTTTGGCTTGTGCTACACATAAGGTTCTGTTCCCGGGTCTTGACCAGGTTGTTATTTCTGGGTCTCAGCATATTGTTCACTTCCAGATTTTCAGGTCTTGACCCAGCCCACACAATCCAGGGTTCTAGTTCCAGTACCTGGTCTGTTATGTGCATGAGCTGTTCCCAACTCTCATCACATGTTGCATGGTGACGGTGTTGCGTACCAAGGTCTCTGAATCCATCACCTTCTCCCAAAGTTCTTTTCCTCAGTCTTGACTAAACTGACCTGCTCACAGTATGCCATGCCTAGCTCTTATTATGTGCCACTACCACAGTTCAAATTAGAATGAAAAACTGGCTCTCAGAACAGGTTGCTTTTTTGCAGAGTCCCATTCCTGGGCCCTTGTGCATGGTATGTATAGGGTTCCACTTGTAGTTTTGGCATACTTGCCCGGCTCATAAGCTTCTAGTCTTAGATCTCACATGTGGAGTTCCTTTACTGAGTCTCCAATGGCCCACCCATATTTGGGATTTAGTTATTGAGTCTCTGAACATTCTGTCTAGTCAGAATTCTATTTCCAGGTCTCTATACATGCATTGCAGTTATGAGGTTTCAGTAAAGGGTTGCTGTACTTACATTGAATAGCTTTTATTCCTTTTGTCTTGGTACTACAGTATATGCTGATCACAAAGTTCTGTTGGATGATCTCAGCCTGTGCTGTATAGTTACACAACATACTGTACCACTCTTAGACTTTCAAACATTTTGCCCACTCAGCTGCCATCATGGATTCCTGCTTTTTTTGTGGCTAGGACTCCATTCTTAAAGCTCAACATAAAAATTATGAAATGGTACTATTACACTTAGTCTTGCAAGTTGCTTTTTTTTTAGGGTGTGAGCAGGGCTGGCTCTAACATTTTTGCTGCCTCAAGCGAAAAAAAGGGAGGTCCAGAGAAGTGGGGATAGTGGTGGCACGACCGTAGGAATGAAGCCAGGGGTGGGGAGGGGCACCGCCGGAATGCCTGCTTGCTACGCTGGTGCCTGGAGCCAGCCCTGAGTGTGAGCAACATATAGTCTTTGAAGAAATGCCATATTTTGTTAGTTGCGTGGTGCAGGTTCTTTATAGAAACTGCTCTAAACAGCAAGAGAGTTTGTTCTCCACCTTAATGTCTCCAGCTAGAGAAGGGTCGGCAACCTTTCGGAGGTGGTGTGTCGAGTCTTCATTTATTCAGTTAAATTTAAGGCTTTGCGTGCCAGTCCAGAAGGGGCAGGGCTTCGGGCAGAAGGGGAGTGGCTGAGGGGGTCAGCCCATCCCCCACTTTGGGGTTTCCCCCACAGACTCCTGCCAGTCGGGGTCTCAGCCTGCTGCTAAAACCCAGGCTAGAAGTGGGAGCTGAGTGGGGCAGGCAGGGGACCCTGGCTGGAAAAGGGCCAGTGGGGGAAACCCCAGAGCGGCAGCGGGGTAAGCGTGCTGCCACATGCCAGGAGGAATCAGCTCGCATGCCACTTTTGGCATGTGTGCTGTAGGTTGCCGACCCCTGAGATAGAGTCAACACCAGGAGTAGAGTTGCTTTCTGGGAATTGGGCACTGGGAATTGGGCTGAGATTTTTGAAAGCGGGATTTGGGCTGAGGTTTTTGAAAGAGGGATTTTCCCGTGCGGCACTTCTGACCACCTCTGTTGAAGGAATAATGTAAGTAAAACAAGGTGCACTAAGAAACTACCCCGACTCCTTATCACTGATTTCTCTTCCAACAACAAACTGAATGCACTAAGGTCTTGACATTGCAACCACATGGCGGAAGGGTGACAACATGTTGCAGAGTCATTCTCCTTGTTGTCTCTGAGCATTCCTTCCACTTGCAAGTTCCACTCCCCAGCTTTGACCCACCATGCTCATTCACACGGTTTTGTTCCTGAGAGCCTTTGTCAATTCTGCCAGTTTCTGTATGGATTACACAGTTTATGCATTTTCGCCGAGCATAATATTTTCACTAAAATCAATGAGTTATGGCTGGTGAAAAATAATTGGCAGGTTTGACATTTTGGAAACATAAATACAGAAGCACTTTTACCTTGTGAAGTTGCATGTTCTACTTAAAACATAACATATAGTCCCTCTCTGTTCTGCTTCTGATATTACAGAATCTGTTTGGCTCTTGGCTTGGTGAATCTAATTATAGAACAAACCACCAGTTTGGGGGATTGTCTGCCTTATTCCTTGCAGTTTGCCCTGAGTGTGGCCCCTCCAGGCATTGGGGTTCACATTGTTTTATAAGATAGCTAAATTTAACAGAAGCAATGGTGTCTGGTCAATTGGAAACAAACAAACAACAATTTTAACTGATTTATAGCAGATTTTGGAAACAGCTTTCCTAATGAAAGTGTGTCCGTATGTTGCATGCTGGGAAAGGGATGTGGATAGACTAATTACCCCAGAGAAATGTGGTTTGACCTGGAAAAGAGGACCAGCAATCTCAGTCTGTAGTGCAAAAAGGAAAATTTATTTAAGATACTGTTTCAATGGTACCTCGCTCTAGTCAGATTAAAAATATAAAATAGATTGAATAGGGATAAACATTGGAGAAATGATGACGGAAGAGGAAAATTTTATGCATATAGAGTGGACATGTCCACTCAGAGAGTATTGGGATGCAGTTTACAACCAAATATCACAAATATTTATTACCCTTGGTAATCCACTCAGCGTTTCCTAGCGGAAATGGTCACACAAGAGGAATGGTTCAAAAATATGGGAGGTTGTGGTTAATAGAAAAATAACACACCAATTATGTACCCAGCAAAATAGACAGAGGATAGATAAATGTTTAGATATTATGTTACCTTTTATACACTACTCAAAGTACATTCACCTGCAAAAAAAACCCCCAACGCACTTGTCCAATTTTTTCCAATATTAACATTTAATAGACCTATCTGTTAAATATGTGTATATTGAGACTTCAAATCAACTTAATAAAATCACTAGAAATGACGTTGTAATAGGTGTTGTAATGATGTTCATTGTGTAATGCGGTAACACCCTGTTAAACAGAAAGATCTGATGACTATATTGCAGTATACTGTCTCTTTAAACAAAAGTCAACTGTTATAATGGTTCTTTTGTTTCTGATGTTTTCATGATAAGCCTTTGTAAACTTGTTAAAACTTCCTAAATAAATAAACTATTTTTTTTAAGTGTGTGTTTGATCCTCTTACAGTACTGGTCGACAATAACATAAAGGATGACAAAATACTATAGTGCCAGTTATTCTGGTATCTCAAGTGGCAGAAGACTGTGCAATGGATCTTAAAGTTCCACTAGTGCTAATGATCCATGTGGGTACCAATATGATGCCAATGGATAGAATTTTGGGGGTGTGGAGGAAGAGGGTGTTCAGGTTGCTTTTTTTTTAAAAAAAACAGGAAATTACACACAAAACTATATTAAAATATTTTACAATATGTGAAGTCAAGCATTCACAAGTTAGGAAATGTAGGGAAGGAGACTGCTGTCTGTAGGATCTGCATCTCATTTATTGCAGAAGTTGGAAGAGAGGTGGTGATTGCAGGAAAAGAAAGGACATGGATAAGATAGATGAACGCTAACCTGGATTCTGTCCTTGTCTCTGACATTTAGTTCTTGTAGGATGCTAAGCAAGTTACTTAAACCAAGCTTTTCACAGGGGACCATTAATTGTGTATTCCTTGTTTTTTGGGTGCCCAACTTGAGACTGTGGGGCCTGATTTGCAAAAATGCTGAGCACTCACAGCTGCAACTGAAGTCATTGGGAGCTTTGCTTGAATATATATAAAGTGATCTATAATGTTAAGTACAGTAGACTCTCAATTATGCAGGATGATAGGGAAAAAATTAACCCTGGTTAATAAAATCCCAGATAATCACCATCCATAGGAAATCTGGGGAGGAGGAGGTTGGTTCACCAGCCATCTCGTGCTGCGGGGAGGGGATGTTGGCTCACTGGCTGCTCTGCGCCCTGGTGTTTTGTTTTGTTTTTGATGCTTGGGACGGCAACAAAGCCAGAGCCGGCCCTGCGATTTACATGTAATCT
Organism: Dermatemys mawii; assembly: GCA_007922305.1. NCBI lineage: Eukaryota > Metazoa > Chordata > Testudines > Dermatemydidae > Dermatemys > Dermatemys mawii. The sequence goes on along the minus strand of ML677333.1, from coordinate 53,549,105 downwards.
TTTTGACATCCTTGCTAATCCACATCTTGGTTAACCCAATCCTGGATAATCAAGAGTCTACTGTAGTCTGAAAAATCAGATCCCCTAGACATCTGAATTTGGTACCCAAAACTAATGGATATTTTTTACCTTAATCTCTCTGTGCCTCACTTCTTCATCAGTAAAAAGGAGAATAATGCCATCCCTCTCACTTCACAGGTGTCTTGTGAAGATAAATTAATGTTTTTTGAAACACTCAAATACTATAGTGATGATGAGCACCATAGAGAAGTCCACAAGGAGATGAAATAATTTGTAGTAGTGTTTGAATAGTGTGTAGTAAATGAGGCATAGTGCCATACATTGATCAATGAGAGGAAAACAAAATGTGTCATAGCTGATTATTAAATGAGCACTGTATATCCTGTGCACTGAATGAGGCAGGCTTTTTTAAAACTAAAAAATAGAATATGTTCATGTAATTAAAGATGGTATCATAATTCGCATCCCCAAGGGGCCAAATTAAGGTTGCACAGGCAGCCGTAATTTTGGCATTTTCTACTTTGTGAGTGCTTAACTTTGCAACCTTAATAGTGTTCTTTTAATGTAGTTTTCTCTGTATTTTATGCATACATCATACAGATTTAATAATGTTGGGTGTGTGGTCACAAAATGAATGATTACTTGGGAATATATTCCAATCAAGTGAGGTCGTAGGGGACTTCAGATTGAACCAGCCCTGTAAATGTGTGATAGATAGGAGTTCTGCACAAGAGAGGTGGGTGGCAAAGGCCTGATGCTGTAGCTGTCTTCATGCTGACAGCAAAGCTAATGTAAAATGCAGTGCTGAATGAGCCCAGTGAGGTCCTAGTTCTTCATTTCCAGTTTGTCCTCCCTCTCTTTCATCCTGGGTTGAGTGTCACCTCTCTTATATTTATTGTCCAGCAATGGCTTCACACTGTTGTAGAGCCTTTCTGCTGGTGAGTGCCTTTTCAGAGTGCAGCTGTGAGGTTATGTTTTTATGAGCCAGTGAAAGATTGATGTTGCTCCTGCAATGAAAATCAGAGCATTCTTTCATTTTCCATTCCATCTTCCTTTGCCTTTCATTGTTTTGTCAGATCTGGGAAAAGGAAGAGATTTTTAAAAAGCTAGTGTGGAATAGCACTGTCTGGGGGAGAACAGGGAGTCTGAACCCCAAAGGAAAAAGCAATTGAATCAACTGACTATTACTATATTATAAAAGTGTATTGAGTCGGGTCTTTTATGAAAGCCGATCGTACACTGGTGATTAATATAACTGTGGAATGTATGTATTAATACTACATGAGGAATTATGGACACTCACTGATATTATGCTTTAAAATCTGTGACCAATCAAAGTGAGAAACAGGCTTTCTCCCAGAGAGCAGGGAAGGTTGCTACCTATCTGTCTCCAATGTAAAGTAAGCATTATGAAATCCCATTTATTTATTTACTAATCAGCAGGGGGATGAGAAATCAACTGGGAGTGAAGAACAGCAACCTGTTCTAGGAATTCCACTGTCCTCACTTGGTGCCTATTGCTGGCTCCCATCAGTCTCTGTGTTGGATTCTGAGTATAGCAGGGCACCATCCTAGCTGACCAGAGCATTATGTACCACTGTTGGCTTTGTGCTGGGTGCAGTGCCCAATATCCAGTCAAACTCTTCATAAAACAGGCATGATATTGGCAGGTGCCTGAGATGTAATTCTGGTCCCTGCTCTCCCTGTGCTCTTTCCTGATCTGCTGAAATGTGCTCCCTGCACTGGTCACATAGTAAATTTACAAAGCTGCCAGCTTCTTTATTTGCTGACATGACTGGTCATTCCTGGTCCTCTTACTCAAGTCCACTGTTTTGCTGACCTTGCACCAGAGATTCACCATAATCTGGCTATGCTCCTGTGACCATGAGGCAACACACTTTGCGAAAGGCTTGCTCTGGTCAGTCTCCATTGCAAACACAGAAGGCTATTGGATGGGTTGTTTGCAGCTCGTTGTTCAGAAGTCAATGGATAGTTTCAACATTGACGCATGGAGCAGCTGCACTGCAACATTGGGGGTTGCTTTCATTTCCCTGGAGTTGACTGGAGATTCTTGGCATAGAGAGGACAAAAGAAGTTGGCTTTTGGGATTGTGGGACTCTTTTGGTGAACTCCCAGGACCCAAGTCAGGGGGCGGGGGAAAGTGTTGCATCTATACTACCAAGTAATGGGTTTCAAACCCGGCTTGACTTGGGTTCATACCCTCCAGCCCTACAAGGTCCTAGATCTGAGTTCAAGTCTGACAGATTTGTGTGTAGACAGTAGGGAGGGTTGGACTCAACCTTGAGTTTGTGCCCTGGCTTACATTGCACTGTAGACACACTATTAGGGGCCATAAGGAGACGGCATCCTCTGAGCCTATGAAAGCTGGATCTTCTTGGCCAGAAGGGAAAGAGCTGCTAGAAACTTGATGAAAGTGAGAAACCTGCTTAGACAAAGATTGTCACTTCCTAAAATTAAGTTTTAGTCACTAAAACGTGGGTTGGGTTTGGTTTGGTTTGCAAGCAGACCTGTCTCATTGATTCTTGCTTCATATCAGTTAAATCTCTGCTCTTTATTAATAAATCTTGGTGCTGTGTATTGAGCATGGAGGGCGAATCCTCAGCTAACCTAACAAGATGGTGTGTGTTCAGTCTCTTTAGAGGCAGCAAACTTAATGAATTCTGTGGTGAGGCAAGGTTTGCACTGGCAGAGCCTTGAAGAGTTTAGTAGCAAGACAGACAGGCTGGTGTGACCAGGAGCTGACACAGCTTAGTAGCAGCAATATTGTGGCCCATAATTCTTGGTGTTATTTATTGACTGAAACATGCTATGATGCAACTCTTTCATTACAGGAAGACTGAAAACATGATGTCAGCACCAGAATGACCCACTGTTCCAAATATTCACTAGTCAGTATTTACCTCCTTTGCAAGATTACATTTATTTCCAAGCCTATAGATATTGGTGCCTGCTTTTAAATCATGATCATTTCTCTCATTGGCCAGTGGCACAGATATGATGATTTCAGAGGAATCTGAGGAGATGCCTGCTGTTTAAACTGGTGCAGAAACTGCGTGAGCAGGTGTCAGACAGATTTGCCATCATGACAGCTGATGATCAGAGAAAGATCAAATCAGAAAGGAATTCTTAACTTCATTAAATCTGTGCAAATTCTACGCACTAGCATGGACAGTTTGGTTATACAGGCTAGCCCATGGTTTTTTTTTAATACAGTAGCTATTTGCAGAATTTAATGACAAATTTCCTTGGTGTGTGCATCTAATTAATGTGTGTGGGTATGTCTATTTAAATCTGGCAAGGTCTGGGGACTATATTTGGGTGTTTTCTGCTAATGAGAGTGAAACACTTACTGCAAATGTCAGCTTCAAGTCGTGATATCTTCTTAAAAACAATGATCAGTGGCAGATCAGACATGCAGCATAAGCAGCTGAGACTGGAATGAGGGTGTGATGGGGCTTTGGCCCCACACTGGCAGAGATGGGGTTAAAAGCAACCAAGGAGGCTCTGCAGCCAATAGAGAGGGGCTGTGAGGAATAGCCAGTCAGGGCCCAACAAGCCGGTATAAAAGGAGCTGCAGGGTCGCTGCTGTCCGTCAGTGCCTGCAGCTCAAGGAGCAAGGACTGTGTCTCTAGCAGGCTGAGGGACCTGCAGCACCTTGGAGAGAGCAACTGCTGGCAGGGACTAGAGAACAAGAGGAGCTCCTGGCTGACTGCTGGGATTGGATCATTGCAGGCCCTGAGGAAGGGTGAAGAAGGTGCTAGGGCAATGGGGAGGTGGCTCAGGGAGACATAGCAGCAGTGAGAGGAATTTGAGGTGCAGCAGGAGGCTGATTCAGGACCCACAGTAGTGGATAACCACTGGGGAATTGGCTACAGAAAAACTTTAAGTGGTAGGTATAAAGGTCAGGATAGTTACATAAGAAATAAAAGATAAAATCGCAGACTAAATCCTGAACTTCATCAAACTAAGCAAGATTTGAATCAAACAATTTTTGCTCACCCTATCGGACGTTGTAGGAAGGTTACACTTCTTAATTCACAGGCTGAATTTTCTCTTCAGCCTGGGACCATTCTTCTTAGTTCAAAGTCTTTGTCTTCCCAGCATCCTTGTTGCCTTCAGTGGAGGTGGAGGGAGGAGAGAGATGGTCTCATGATGCCACTGTCCCTTATTTTATTCTCTCAGTTCATGTACCAGGAAAGATACTGGCCCAGACATGTCTTGGTAGTCCTTGCTTAGTAACAGAGCTGAGCAATCTCTACTGTGTGTTGCTTGCACTACTGCCTCTTATTGAACTGTAAATTTGTTTACAATTTCCTTACGGATCAATGGTCATTTAACTCCTGCCTGTGTCTGGGTCACCACCTCTCCTCTGTTGCCATTAGAGAGCCAGCAGTAGGTATCTCCCAGATTCTCAACATATTTCAGTAACAACCATATAGCAAAATATTATAACTTCATACACATTAATGAAGTACGTCTTTTAACAGAAGATCATGACCTTTGATATGGCACCTTACAAGGCATGCCTCGTATGATATATCACAACCATATACAAGTAATGAATGGGGGGTTCCAGGGTGCTACTTTGAGGTACAGTGTGTCACAGACTGAAAGAGTTATTTCACCACATTTACTGGTTTTTATGCCTAGGAAAGGAAACAGAAGCCCTGCTACAGCTGGCCAGGCAATGGAGAACAACTGTGGACATTTGTCTTTCATGGTGGCTGTTTCTGCCAGGAAACTAATAGGAACAGTGCTGCTCAGTCTCAGTGCCCCTCATTTTATCATCTCCCAGTCAGGGAAAGACTTGCACTTGTCTCCTCGAAGAGCTTTGCTCTTACAGAGAGATCAAAGCCCTCTTGGCCCACAGTCCTGTTAAGTCAGTGGGACTCCGCCCAGGGGTCCAGCTGTGCAGAGTTTATTGCAGGACTGTGATCTTGGATGTCAGTTTGGTGCTGAGGATAGTGTTGGGCATAGCTGTCAAGTTGTGTTTGGCTTCACGTGGGACATTTTCTACAAATTACATAATGAGGTAGTTTGTGTATATTGAGTTATGGTCAACACACCTCGCCCCAAGCAGTGGTAAGGGTAGGACATGGAGCCACACAAAACTAGGCCTCTATGGCTGGGGTGGGTGCTGGAGTATCTGAGTGGATCTCCACTGTGGCTGTTGCTGCTGCCTAGGATTAAAGGGCTAGCGGGAGGTACAGAGCCCTGGGATGCAGGGAACTCCTGGGGAGTAGGTGGGTGCAGCAGGGGAGGGGAGGCAGTGAGTGCTGGAGTCCAGGAGGCTCCTCAGAATAGAGGATTCTGGGGGTCACAGTGTTCTCGAGGGGAAGGAGGGAGCAGGAGAAGATGCTAGTTCTCCTTGGAGGGGAGAGTGGATTCCTGGGAGTAAAAGGTGCTGGTGGGTACGTAGGAGTAGCCTGGCTTAGGGTGGAGGGGGTTTAGGGCAAGTATTGTACATGTCATTGTTCCCCTTATGCTGCTGTCCCTGCCTTTGCCACCTTCTCCTCTGGCTGCCACCTTCTTCCAGCTGCTATTTTGATCTAGGAAGTTGAGCTGAGAGAAGCGGTCCTTGGCTGCTTATTCAGCAGGTGCTTCAGTGGCCAGTAGCAGCCAAACACCTGCAACCCTCCTGTATGACAGCTGGATGTGTGCCATCTCAGCTGAGCTCCAGAAGTATGTGTCAGGACTGTCAGATGCATCGCTTTTAGCAGACCTGATCAGAGTTATGAAAAATGAGCCAATGCAGGTTTTTAACTGGCTCTAGCCCCTTCCATCTGGCGAAACTGTTACAACTTGATTGGGTCACAAATAAATTTAGCCACAAGTGGTCATATATAGACAGGGCCTGATTTTATAGTACATGCCAGACTCCTTTATGGAGGCAGTTCCATAAGAAATCAAAAGGACTGCAAGACTTAATGCTTTTGTACTTGCACTTACTGAGTTGTTTTCCTCACAACTGCTGCAGTCTGAATTTCAGTAAATAGAATGGTAGGGGGCTATTTCAGTATTTATAGACAAGATTACATTGCTTGGAGTGGAGGGAAATATAAAACTTTGAGACCGTCTCCATGATACTTTCCAAAACCTGCATCTATTTAAGTTTGGCTTATTGGAGGTTAGCTTAAATCTGTTCATAATCAATTTAAACTAAATCAGACAGCACCTGTTTAACTAAATTGGTTTAAGTCGACCAGTGTGACATTTGTACGTTGAGAAGCCCTTAATTAAATCACTGCAGCGCTATCTGTAGACAAGCCCTGCCTTTGGGCTGTGGACTCAAGTGAGTGTTGAGACCTGTGATCATTGACTATATGGAAGATTAAGATTTTGTCACGGTTTTTTTTAGTAAAAGTCACAGACAGGTCACAGGCAATACACAAAAATCAGGAGAGCCAGGACCTGTCCATGAATTTTACTAACAATAATGTGGGGAGAAAGGGCTGGGGGGGATGGGAAAGAAAGACCGCTAGAGCCCCCTGTGGGGAAGGACTGATAGCCCCAACCCCACCCTCACATGTGGTGGCACCCAGCCCAGTTCTGTCCAAAGCTATTGGGTGCGGGCGCACAGTAACGGCTCCGGCTCTGGCTACCGCCAAAGCCATGGAAGTGCGCACAGCTCCAGTTCCGGCACTGGCTGAAGTCATGGAGGCATAAAAGTGCAGAGGCTCTGGCAGCAACTATGGGAGATGGAAGTGGGGGCCACAGCCCTGGCTCCGGCCCTGGCTGAAGCTGAAGGGGACGGCAGGCGCACACAGCTGAAGCCAAAGTCATGGAGGTCCAGTAAAGTCACGGAATCCATCACTAAACTGTATCCTTAACTATACCCAATAGAATTATGAACTTATGCTACTAGTGGTTTTTGTTAATTGGGTATATTGCATATAATTGACTAAGTATTACATTATGTTGCATATTGTCCATTTTAAAGATTTATCTTTTTGGACATTATCTTGAGTCTTGGAGACTGGTTCTGTAAATTGCCACGCCCTCTCAGTGCCCATTAATTTCAGTGGGAATTGAACATATCCAGAACTTCCTAAGCAGTTTTCAGCACTGTACAGGATAAAGCTTCTATAATGTCAAAGGTTTATGTTAGGGAGATCTGCTTTGAATGAAATGCTCACTACTGATTGATATCAACAAAAGGAGCCCAGTCAAGATCCTGTTGAATTCAGTGGAATCAGGATTGGGAAAGCAAGTTTTTTGGCTGTCTACACTGAAACACATTAAAAAGATGTCTGGGTTTTTTTGCAGTTAGATACAATTACTGTAGATGCAAAATACAGCTGTGCATTATAAATCATCCTGTCGGAAAGTTATCTTTAACTAGAAGAAAAAGCCTACCCTATAATTGTGTCTAACTTGTGTATTGTTAACAAATGACAAGTAAATACCTGCATGCAGTGCTGTAGCCAGGACAATCCCAAGATATTAGAGAGACAAAGTGCGGGGGGTAATTTTTTTTTTATTTGGACCAACTTTTGTTGTTGAGAGACAAAACATTCGCAGAGCTCTTTTCCAGGTCTAGGTAATCACTTGTTCTCAGAGGGCTGGTCTTCACTAGCGCGGGGGATCGGCTGTAGATATGCAATTTCAGCTATGTTAATAATGTAGCTGAAATCGGCGTATCTACAGCCGACTTACCTGCCGTCCTCACGGCGGTGGCGGTCGGCGGCGCGCTCCCCCTTCGACTCCAGCTTGCGCCTTTTGGTGAGCTGGAGTTACGGAGTTGACGGGGGCGCTGCTGGCGATCGATTTATCGCATCTTGACAAGATGCGATAAATCGATCGCCATAAGATCAATCTCTCCCCACTCTAGTGAAGAGAAGCCCAGAGTGTCACAACTAACTACAAGATGGAACATTGCTTAACATAAGTAGTTAACACATTTTTCAAAGGATCATTCAAGGTGAAGTGGTCTGTTAACACCTCTCCAGTCATAGGAGAGAGAAGGGAAAAAAGGCTGGTGGGAGGGGTTTAAGTGAGTTAGAGATTGTTGCAATAAGCCATAAATCCAGCGTGTCTCTGTTAGCCTGAGTTTTCAGTATCTAGCAAAGTTATGAACTGAAACTCCCAGACTCGTCTTTTGACAGTGGTATGCAGGTTTCCTTTGATGATAAGGACTGTGAGGTCAGATATAGCATGATCGTTTTGTGAAAGTGTTCACCATTTGTCTTGTATCGTTATGCTGTGAGAGTTCTTTTGAGAGCGTAGTGATTGTTTTGTTGCACCCACATGGTGGTTACTGGGAATTTTAGTGCATTGGATGAGATACACCATATGTATACACCAATCAATCTCATTATATGTCTTGTGACAGGGTATTGATCATTTTAGCAGTGGAGATGTGTTTACAGGTTTTGCATTTGTTCTGTCAGGATCTGGTGCTGCTTTGAGTCAGTGTGTCCTGGTCTGTGGGGAGCTTGCTTTTGATGATGAGCTTGGAGAGACTGGATGGTTGTTTGGAGGCCAGATGAAGGGATCAGGAAAGATTTCTTTCAGGATATGGTCCCCATCGAATATGGGTTGAAGTTGTTTGATACTCCATAGGGGTTCCAGTGTGGGGTGATAGGTGACAGCTAGTGATGTGCGGTGGGACGGGGTTTTATTTCTGTTTGAAGCAGGTTCTTGGTGTATTTGGGTAACCCATTCCATTCTGGGATCTACTTCTCTGGAGTGTCCTTGTTTGTTAAAGGTGGTTTGACATGTTTTAAGGTGTATATCACAGACATGATACATGTTTTAAGGTGTATATCACAGACTTTCTCCTCTGAGAACATTCTGTTGGGGTGGTTTTTGGATCTGTGAAGGTAGATGTGATTAGCCATGGGTTTCTTGTTTTTTAGTTATCAAATAGGGTTCCATTGTTGAAGCCGATCAAGCTAACGCTAATACGGGAATGTTCTAAAGCAGGGATAGGCAATTTTTGGCACACGGCCCATCGGGGAAGCCACTGGCAGGCCAGCATGGTTTATTTACCTGCAGCGTCCGCACGTTCAGCCGATCGCAGCTCCCACTGGCTGCGGATCACCCGTTCCAGGCCAATGGAGGCTGCGGGAAGCGGTGGTCAGCACATCCCTCGGCCTGCATCACTTCCCACAGCCCCCATTGGCCTGGAACGGGTGATCCATGGCCAGTGAGAGCTGCGATAGGCCGAACCTTTGGATGCTGTAAGTAAACAAACTGGCCTGGCCCACCAGCGGCTTTCCCTGATGGGCCACATGCTAAAGGTTGCTGATCCTTTTTCTACAGAAGTTTACTGGATGGGTGGGTGGGGGCGGGTAGGTGGGGAAGAGGGTGTATGGCTGTTGAAATTGCAGTGGAAATCTATGAGGGAGTTATACATTCCTTTCATTTGTGAGTGTCCTTGGCTTTTATTGTTGAATATAGCATTTTGGATGTGATTTTTCTTAAGTAGCATATTACCAATAACTCTGCATAACATTGTTACAGAATTACTGGGCTGAGCAAGGGTTTCTTGGCATGCACGCACAACATGTGCACACATGCTCCCAGCAAAGGGAGTAAACTCCTTGGTCAGGAAATTAAGGGGTGTTTGTTTTTCCAGACTGTCGGGGTATGTCTCCATTACATTTGCGGTAGCAGCATAGCTATGGCGCTGCAGCTGTGACACTGTAGCATAGACAGAAGGGGGGTTCTGTTGATGTAGTTAATCCACCGCTCTGAGAGGTGAGAGTTTGGTGGAGGGAAGAATTATTCCATCCATTTACCTGTATCTACATCAGAGATTAGGTCTATTTAACTACCTTGCACAGGGTACACAATTTTTCACAGCCCTGAGCCACATAGCTGGGTCAATCTAATTAAGTGTAGACCAGGCCTCGGAGGGAAATTGTGACTGTAATAACAGCGTGTGGTAAACTGACTGCATACTCTTCCAGCAATACATTTGGTTTAATGAAGCTGTGGTTGCTTACCAACAGATTGAGTGTAAGGTCACATTAAAACAGTATGACACTTTGTACTTTAGGAGCACTTGTTTTTCAAAGAATTCAAAGGGCTTATTAGCCTCCCATGTCTCCTGTGTGGTAGGTAAGTATTATTCATTTGTAAGTTTGACACAAACTAAGACCCAGAGAGGTCAAAGGTATCAAAGAGTTTTCCTTCCTTTTAGTCTGGGTAGGTGCACTGGGCTCTTGTCTCCAGGAAACTTATTCAAATATCAAAGGTGTCTGCTCTGAAAATGCTGCTTAGCGAGTGGAGAAGGCTGGCTTTGGTTCTTCTCCTTTGGCAGAGGGAAGACAATGGTAGCTTTTCCATGAAGGGGTTTTGGAGAGGAGGGGGAGATGCTGCAGCATAAGCACAGCCTTTCAGATAAGAACATAAGAATGGCCATACTGGGTCAGACCAAAGGTCCATCCAGCCCCGTATCCTGTCTACCGACAGTGGCCAATGCCAGGTGCCCCGGAGTGAATGAACCTAACAGGTACTGATCAAGTGATCTCTCTTCTGCCATCCATCACCCCCCTCTGACAAACAGAGGCTAGGGACACCATTCCTTACCCATCCTGGCTAATAGCCATTAATGGACTTAACCTCCATGAAATTATCTAGTTCTCTTTTAAACCCTGTTATATTCTTAGCCTTCACAACCTCTTCAGGCAAGGAGTTCTACAGGTTTACTACGCATTGTGTGAAGAAGAACTTCCTTTTATTTGTTTTAAACCTGCTGTCCATTAATTTCATTTTGTAGGCCCCTAGTTCTTATATTATGGGAACAAGTAAATAACATTTCCTTATTCACTTTCTCCACACCACTCATAATTTTATATACCTCTATCATATCTCCCCCAGTCTCCTCTTTTTCAAACTGGAAAGTCCTAGTCTCTTTAATCTCTCCTCATATGGGACATGTTCCAAACCGCTAATCATTTTAGTTGCCCTTCTCTGAACCTTTTCTAAAGCCCGTATATCCTTTTTGAGATCTGTACCACATCTGTATGCAGCACCTTTCCTGTCCTCTCAGTTGAAGGAGATCTGCTACAGAAAAGTAGTTTGTAAACAAGGGCCACTAACACAGAGTTTCGAGAGGGAGCTTGGAAGGGGAGTGGTAAGGGAGCAAGGTACACTTGCCATTCTTTAAAACCTCTAAACTAAACTATAATCAAAACTTCTTGATTTAAACAAAAGCCCCTGTCATTAACCTAGGTAGCTGGAGGAGAGAATGCAGGAAGAAGCCCAGCAGCAGAGTGGGGGCTATCCTGTTTATTGTGCTCATTGTAGCATGTATGATTACCTGCCCTGTGGGTGGATGGCATATGTGTGCATTTGGTGCAAGCAGTTCCTGGCCCTCAGAGACTGTGTACGGCCTTTGGAGGCCAGGGTGGTGGAACTGGAGGAGCTAAGTGTGGCAGAGAGGTATGTTGATGAGGCTTTCCAGGACATTGCAGATTTGTCCCACCTCTGATCAGACAGCTCCTGCGCTGTTAAGGAGGATGAAAGGCTCAGGGAAAGAGAGCAGTCAACGGGAGCAGAGGGGAAACCTTCCCATAGTTGGGGCCCTCCTTCCAGATGATGCTGGGGTATCCTCTCGCACTGAGGTTACCTCTCCAGGGTAGGGAATCCCAGTCTTTTGGAAAAGGCAGGTGTTCGTAATGGGAGATTCAATCATTAGAAACATAGATAGCTGGGTTTGTGATGATCAGGAGAACTATATGGTGCCTTGCCTGCCTAGGGAAAGGTTGCAGATCTCTCGAGGTATGTAGATAGACTTATGAGTAGTGCTGGGGAGAAGCTGGTGGTCAAGGTATATGTAGTACCAATGAAGTAGGGAAGGATAGGAGAGGCCAAATTTAGGCTGCTAGGAAACAGACTGAAATCCAGGACCTCTATGGTGGCTTGTCAGAAATGTTTCCAGTTCCACGTGCAAGGCCAGGTAGGCAGGCAGAGCTTCAGAGTTTCAAGGCATGGATGAGATGATGGTGTAGAGAGGAGGGATTTAGATTTATTAGGAACTGGGGAAGTTTTTGGAAGGGGGAGCCTATACAGGAAGGATGGGCTCCACCTAAACCAAAGTGGATCCAGACTGCTGGCACTTAACATTAAAAAGGTTGCAGCTGTGTGCTAACTGCGCCTGTTGAGAACTGCTGGCCTAAAGAATAGGCCCCTGAAGGATCCCATCCCTTATCCAGGCCCCACACTCCCTGTCCCCTGACTGCCACCCGGAAACCCCTGCCCCTTATCCAACCCCACCATTCCCCAGCCCCTTACCATGCTGCTCAGAGGGCTGGCAGTCATATCACCCGGCCAGAGCCTGCCATGCTGCCCGGCAGGAGCTCACAGCCCTGCTGCCCAGAGCTCTGGTGGCATGGGGAGCTGAGGCTCTGTGGTTGCGGGGACACCAGAGGAGGGGCTGGGGCAAGTCTCCCTGGCTGGGAGCTCAAGAGTTGGGCAGGATGGTCCTGTGGACCAGATGTAGCCTACATATCATAGTTTCCCCCGCCTCTGCTCTAGACCACTCATAATTTTTGTCTTCACTTCAGAAAAAATCAGTGTGTTTGACATCAAGATCTCAAAGTAAGAAACATACTTTATTTGCAGTGAAGACATATTGATGGGGATGGGGAAAGATGAACAACCTATGCAGAGGCAGGTATTCCATGGGTATGCTCCAGTAGCTGTGGGGTAGGAGTTCAGATCTGCCAATTCTATCTCATCCTGAGGCTACACTCCATACTGCTACCATCTCTTGTGGCCTTGTCTACACAAGAAAATTATACCAATTGGTCTAAAAACTATTTTTTAAGTTAATTTGCTGAAGCTCATATTCATACACTCCCCTATGTGTGCATGTGCTTTTCCGCTTTGCAAAATCACACCCACCCTAGAGCATATGCACATACTCTTATTTTTTGGAAGGAAGAACAAGTAATCATCTTTACAAGTTTAAATCTGATTCTTCTCTAAGTTATACTTGTATTGTTCCTAATTTGAGAAAGTGGATAATGAGCTGCTCAGAATATTGGCATGTCCTATCTCAGGTACCTGGATAGCCTCCATTACCATAGTATCTGAGCACCTCACAGTCTTTAACATATTTATCTTCTTTTTACAGATGGGAAATTGAGGAGCAGAGACTAAGAGTGCAATCCACAAAGGTACTAAGGCACCCCAGTCCTAGGTTTAGGTGCCACGGCAATCCACAAAACTCCCACTCAGCTACCACTTAATACTGTAGGTGCCTACATTCACTCTAGCTACCCTCCATGCTCCTCTCCATCCTTTCCTCCCTCTTCCCACACTGCTCTCTCCTTACTGGCCCCCTCCTTTTCTTTTGTCTTCCCTTTTAGCCAATCCTTTCCTGCCTTCCCTCTTTGCCCCATTCCTGTCTTATGACAGATAAAGTAAAATAACTGAAAGTGTACCCCTAAAGGTTTAGAACAAACAAATCATGGAACTAACGTGACATTTTCAAACCACCATGATTGAATGTGTTGGATGTTACATATTTTTATTACCTTTTGTCTATTTAGACTGAAAAGCCTTCCCAACAGGACCATCTTCTGCATGCGCACACATATATGTGCGCGCATGTAGTCCCTAGCACAGTGGGAACCCCAGTATTAATTGGGGCCTTATGGAATAGAAATGAGTAATCAAGATCTATACCAGAAAAAAAGAGACAGTATTGCTTTATCTGATTCAATACTCACAAGTAAAACAGCCTGTGTATATTTAATTTCAGAGTTACTCTTCTTTAAATGGTTTGAATTTTATAAAAATCATTAGGATTTTAACAGTCTCGTGTGACCAACTGTACTATTAAAAACATGGCTTTATAGATCCAAAATAGCTTAAGTCTGTTGATTGTAAGGATGTTCAATAGGCTGTTTGATAGGGCTTTTGAGTAGGGCTGATGGTTTGGGGCTGAGATGAAATGGGGTACTGGCTAGTATATTAACTTATTATGCTGCTGAATAGATCTTAATATGGATTGTGAATTGAATTGTTGTCAGGGTGCCTAGAGACAGTGTATAGGCATTGGTTGTGTAGAAATATTGGAAATAAGCTAAATGGAATTTTTCTTGTAAGATTCACTGTTGCACGGTAAATGTGTATAAAATGCATTCATTCCATTCTAATCTAATGTGTCAGCATTTCTCTCCAGCTTTAGAATTGGACTTGGCAAAACAGACTATTCTCTACCCTTAGTTGTTTCAGAATTAGAAATGCTGCCCATAGTTCAATTATGCTATGGGTGGAGTGTTAAGGCTCAGTCCTATAAGATGTCCAGAACCTTCAGCTCTGGTACATATTGAGGATGGTAAGCACTTTGCTGGTTTGAGGCCCAAATGAGAAAGAAATATGGTTTGATATAATTGACTTGTCTATAGATATGCAATTAAACGGTGCTTGAATTGATTTGTTTTGAATATTTTATAGGGAAATTGATATACTACTAGGGTGAAATTCAAGGCCTTATCAATCACTTAAAGGTCAAGCATGAACAGCATGATGGAGTTTAATGTTTGTCACTCAGTGATTTCTCACCCAAATAGGCTCAGTTTACTAGTACAAAGATGTTCTTTCAACCCAATGAGAACCCAAACCCAATCTGGAATTGGAAAGTCAATTTGAGTTCTCACCATCTAATACAATGTCACAATTCTGTTTTAAAGTACAGTAGACGCTCAGAGTTATGAACACCAGAGTTACAAACTGACCAGACAACCTCACACCTCATTTGGAACCGGAAGTACACAATCAGGCAGCAGCAGAAACTAAAAATACCTAATACAGTCCAGTACTATGTTAAATGTAAACTACTATGTGAAAGAAAAATGCTGCTTTCCTTTTATTTTTTTAGTAAAGTTTCAAAGCTGTATTAAGTCAGTGTCTAGCTGTAAACTTTTAAAAGACCAACCATAATGTTTTGTTCAGTTATGAACATTTCAGAGCTACGAACAACCGCCATTCCCGAGGTGTTCGTAACTCTTAAGGTTCTATTGTATTCCTCCAGTAGAACACATGTAACCCCATTGTTCTCATTTAGTTAATGCAGAGGTATCACTGAAAATTTGTTTATTTAGGCTCATAGACTTTAAGGCCAGAAAAGACCATCATGATCATCTTTTGACCTGTGCATTGCAGAGAACCTAACTTGCTTTCTTTTGGCTGAAGTGACCCTGCAGTTCTAAGGAGCTTTGAAGTTATCAGAAACACCCTTTAGTCTCTGAAGTCAATCATTATGACTTTCAGGGAGCAGATCTGTTCAGAGAGATGGTGCAGTTTTTACATAGTTAATTTGCTTAGTAGACTCAGACATAGGGCTTGGTCCTGCTATGCTCATTGAGATCAACGGCAAAGCTCCTATTAACTTTAATGATGTGGAATGAGGCACTTACATCCTTAGTGCAAGGTTAATCTGGGTCAAAAAGTTTTCCTTCTGTAACACTCCCCAGGGATACTCTGGGTTGTGCAGCAACCCCCGCCCCCCCCCCATCTTCCCTTAGTGTGAAGAAGGCTCATCTGTGCCTGCCAAGGATCCAGCCTTCCTCTGGAGTTCTCATCATCATCTTTCCCCTGAACACTCACAGAATTACCAGGCCTGCTCTTCCCAAAGGAACAGTATACGCCCAGGGCCAGATTAACTGACAGGCTAATAAGGCTATAGCCTAGGGCCTCCTATTTTTAGGCCCTATTCTTTAGGCCAGCAGTTCTCAACAGGCCCAGTTAGCACACATCTGCAGCTCAGCACCGTAGCTGTGTGCTAGAAGTAATTCAAAGCTTGCCGCTCTGGTCAGGCATGGGGGCAGGGCTGGGCCGGGTGAGGGCGGGGAGCAAGTTGGCTCATGCAGCCCTGCTGGAGCGCTCATTGCCAGCAGGAAAGGCAAAGCAGCTCTCTGTGACTTGGAAGGAGATCACCTGGCAGCCAGCTGGCAAACTGTGGCTTCTGCTCTCTCCCATCCGCATCTCCTTGCACGGCAGAAACACACTGCCAGGTATCCGGTTAACACTGGCGACTTGACACTAAAAATCTGGTTACCATGGGAACCCACGCCTGCTCTGGATGTAGTCTGAGGAGGCATTGCCCCCCTGCCCCAACTCTCTCCACCCCTGATTTCTCTGGAGCTCCGCTTAGCTATCAGGGAGGGAAGAAGCTCCCTGTGTCCCTCTCCTCTGCTGAGGCTGTCAGGCAGCTCTAGGATGCTGCTTCCTGGTCCTAGTGCCTGTCACTGTCATCTTCTATGTGTGCTGGGTCGTGTTTCTGGCCATCTGGTGAGTTCCTTTGGCGGGGCAGGGCAAGCAGGGGGTCGGGGGAGGCAGTACCAGAACGGTAGGGTGGGAAGCTTGCAGAGAACCTGCACACACTCTGTCCAACTCCAGACAGAACTATTGCCCCTCCCCTGTGTAAGGAACAAATTCCCAAACATTTGTAGGAAAAACAAAACAAAACATTCCATTCTCTACTTGAATTTTTACTGTACCTTCCATCGAGGGGCTTCAGGTTTAAGATGCAGTGTCCACTACTGTATTGAACTGTACTAAAAATTAAAGAAAATTCTGGTTTTTTTCTTTGATATATTTTTCTGTACTGGGATGCACAGGCAACTAAGTTCTTTCCTTATGATCAGCCTAGTTCCACAGGCCAACGCATCTTTTACTTTTAAGGGGTTGCAAAAGCACTGGAGGAAGCTCAACACACAATGATGTAGGTTTCTTCCTCCCTGCTCCCTCCAGGATTTTAAATCCACTTCTTAGCAGGCTATGATAGAAAGACTGGCTGAATAGGCTAAAGGCAGGTTCTGTCCATTTGCTGGTTCTCTAGCTGTTCAATCCATCTTGAAAGTACCTCACATTTGATTTCTTTTTGAGTTTCATTCAAAAAACTTAAAGCTAAATAAATGTGAAGTTAGTCCTAATTTTTCTGCCTCAATTCAAACTAACTTCTTTCCCAAGGGGAAAATATTGGGTAAGCATGAAATGTGTGTGATTTGGGAAGGGAATGAGAACACAGGCCAATTCCTGTGGACAGTTTCACCTATGTAGCCTTATTGACTTCAGGTAGAATAGATTTATACACAAGAATCAATTTTAGTCCCTTCTTCTCTTCACACTTAGTATAAGCAGAATCTCTTTCACTTTCCTCCCCTAAATCTGAGCACTTTTAAGGAAAAAAGTTAGCAAGGTCTGCTTGATTTATACATGCAAACAAAACAGGAAGCTTTCCCTTCATTCTATACCAGCCTTAAACAAACCCCAAGCCTGATGTAATAAGCATGTCCCTACAGCAGCCTTGGTTGGACTGTTCTTTTGAAAGATCCTTAATGGTTCTTTTAAGATGCTGATTTTCAGTGAAGTCTTTTTGTTCAGGGGTGCAGAGAACACAACAGGGAATAGCTCTGTTTTTTCAAGTCCTAGTAATTTAAAAGCTGAAAGGCCTTTAGATTAAGTTTGTTTAATGTTTGTACAGTGAACTTTAAGAGCTAACATAGTATAAAGGTGCTAAATATTATGACTGGGCAACCATCTAAAGATCTGTGTCACTTCTAGCCATTACATTTTTTCTTACAGAAAGCTTAAAACAAACAAATGCAAACCGTAGAGGGCTGGTGAACATAAAACTCATGCTTAAACCTCGTCAGAGCTACTGATCACACATTCTAGAATAGATAATACTTAGTCCTGCCCTGAGTGAAGGGGGCCAGACTAGATGACCCCTGAAAGTCCCTTCCAGTCTTACGATTCTATTCTATGATTCTAATTGTGGAAGAGCTTGGTGACAGAATTGCCTGATGTGGTGAATCACTGGAGATTAACTACATAAACTAGGTATCATCCCACAAATATTATTCGGGTTCAATGTGAAAACAGTGATTTATTATCCTCAGCCAGTGCAACACTGGGAGGCAGCTTTCACAGCAAGACAGCCTAAAATACAATGCCACCCAATGTAATTTTCCCATTACTACTACTTCTACTTCAGTGGATTTTACACCCAAGTGTTTTTCTTTTGCTTAATAAAAGCTGGCTGCCTCCCAGATTGCAGTCAAAGTGAGACAGGGTATGTGGGGTAGAGTCCATAGCTTGGGGAAAACACCTGCAGGGCTTGGCTTTGCACTGTGCCATGTGGAGAGCTGAGGGTAGAATCACAAGGCTGAAAGAGGTGAGAAGGATGGGGAATGTTGCAGTGTTTATCCTCATGAGCACTCCACTAGCTAGGAGGAAGGAGGCCAGCATAGTATCCCTCGTGCTGGAAAAGAAACAGCAAGACCTAGTTACGATGAATACAGAGGAAATGTATTTATTTTGGGGGCTGCTGGCTACAGACAGCATACTGTAGAGGCCCCAGGCTCTTTGACTTCTGGATTACCAAAAGCCGCCTCTGGTAGCCAGAGTCCTCACACAGTGAGTCTCTAAATCATAGTTTGGATTAAGTAGCCATCCAAGAGGCAGATTATAGTTTACAACCACGCTATGTGCATGCTGACAATTGTGTTTAAGTCTTGCTCTTTGCAGTGGGGAAGGAAGAGGGATGATATAGGATGGGGAAGAGATGGGAATAGTGTAATGGGGCAAGGAACAGTGTGGAGAAGAAAGGGGACTGTGAATTCAATTTATGGTAGTTGTGATTTTGTCTTTGTGAGCTAAGTAAGTGTTTGCGGGCCCAAGCAATATTGAACTTTGTACACAGTAGGTCTACGCTGGACAGTAGAAACCCTGTCAAAGAAAGGAAGATGGCAGAAACTGAAGGAAGTCAAAGAAAGATGGCAAAGATAAGATGTAGTGCTGAAAGGTACTCCTTCTCTCCTAACATTTTTTCCTCCTACTAAATTTGGTGGTGAGGAAGTCCAGGAGAACACCAGCCCAAGTGAACCTGCTGTGCCTGTGCCTGATGAAAAGGAGCAGCCTCCTGTGACTTCTCTACCTGCAGTCTCAGCCCACTCCTCTGAAGACTTTCCCAGTGATAGTAATACAAAAATATCCTTCTCCAACAATCCAGGCAAGTGGGAATGACTTCTTAAAATCTCATTGTATAGTTGACTGAGAAGGGCCCACAGAAGTGCTAGAATCTAAATGCTGACTTTTCATTGACAAAGCGAGAATACACCAATCAGAATTGTTATCTGACCAAATCAATGTTTGAATATGTGAAGCCTAACAAACAGAGTGGCAAGCAAGAATGGCTCATCTATTCGCATTCTAAGAAGAAAGCGTACTGTTTTATTGCCATCTGATACCAAAAAATGGGGAATGTTCTGCGAAGGCTTCAATGGTTAGAAGAATACTGCATACTTTACCAAACATTCAATGAGTGAGCAGCATACATGCTATCATGCCTGAAAGAAAATTAGTGGCAGAACTGATACCCAAATTGAAAACCACTTTTTGGAAGCTTGTGCTTATTGGAAGAACATTCTCAGACGTATAGTTGAAACCATTGTTTTTCTTCCTGAGCATGGTCTGCCATTTCATGGCTGAGATGAGACTGTTGGATCAAAACACAATGGCAATTACCTTGGTATTCTAGAGCTAATCACTAAGTTCAACCCTTTCTTATCTCAGCACATCAATGAACAGACAAATCATGGAAAAGGCCATACATCAAATGTATCAAAGACTATTTGTGATGAATTCATTGCACTGCTGGCAAAAAAGACAGTATCAGCCAGTAGATGAGATCAAAGATGTGGGATATTTTTCAGTGTCCACTGACTAGCACCAGATGTGTCACAAAAGCTGCAAAAGAAAGAAGACTTGTGACAATGTAATTGCCTACTCATTCAGTGACAAGGAGGCCTTCAGAGTTAATACCTTCATCACGCTCATTAATAAATGGAAGAGTTCATTAGAACATCAGATTGAGGCTTATAAAAAATATTGACAAAACCTTTAGCGTACTGACAAATTTTTCACCTAATATTTCAAGTTCCCAAGTCAGTAAAGGCATCAGACATCTGTGTCACAAGTACCCAGACAATCTCCCAGTAGATTTTACTAAAGAATTTCTTCAATTTATTGAATTCACCTCACTCTTAGATATAGAGAGAAAAGATAATGAAAGCAAAACTATTTGGATGTACTGAGTTATCACTGAATCCAATGTGATACAATGTTTCCCAAATGTTGAAACTGCATTATGGCTGTTGTGACAAGTAGGGGGAAGGGTGGACATGACTCATGAGGCTAAACTACTCTGACCTGGAAACCTAGAGCTGTAACCTGAGATGGAGGGGGAGGGGAGTTTACACCTTGGGGCTGGCAAGGGAACAAAGGGCAGGCAGACGTTGGAGTTTTTTGAAAAGGGGTTAGACGCTGGCTGGGGAAAAGGAGGGAGCCCGGATTCGGGGTCTCATCTCCCTGCCCCCCAGAAGGGCCTGGCCAAGGGGGCCTGTTTGTACTGACAGCTCTAAGTGGGATTGTGTGCCTGGCATCTCAAATAAACCTTCTGATCTACTGGCTGGCTAAGAATCACTGTGAATCCCAAGAAGTGGGGTGTGTGGGAACGGGACTCCCCCACCCCCCGTGACAGCTGTATTTATCACTAATGATCATTAACTGTAGTACAGAACATTCCTTCTCTCTTCTAACAAGGGTAAAAAATGTCCTCCGATCCACCATGACTCAAGAGCATCTTAATGCTTTGTCCCTCTTGAGCATTGAGAATGAAATCATCAGGTCTTTGACTTATGATAATATCATTCATGATTTTGATACAGCTAAAGCTGGGGGGGAAATTTGTTTCTTTGAAGAATTGAGTGTAGTGAGTGTAGAATAAACTTGTTAAATTTACATAAATAATATGTAAATATGTATGTAGACAAAAATTTGCTGACTTCATGATTTTCTTTTGCAATATGTAATTCATACTTAGGCCCTTCCCTCCCATTAGCCTTAGGCCCCACATAACTTTAATCCAGCCTATGTATGCCAACTTGTAAGATTCAGCTCAGGACCAGACTTTGCTTAACAGGCAGCACTGAGATATATTTATAGTCAAAATAACAAGTTTATTATCAAATAAATAAGATTCAAGTGACAGTAAGAATAGCAAGACATAGTTCTGGGCACTCTGAGAAAGTAAGTCACCTTGCCTCAATGAGAGAGAGACTTGCTGATGCAAAATGGGTGACAGCTCCCTGTAACTCCAGTCTATTAGCCAGCCCATGAAAACTTCTCAGGACTCTATCAGCTGTTGATTTGCAGGTAACATGTGGTGCACTTTGTTTCCCAAGCCCCTGGAAAACTGTTTCCTTGGAGTATCCAGTTCCTGTCACTGGAAGCTCACAGTAATTATCAACTCTACTGCCTCAAAAGAGAGCATACACACCAGCTTACTTGATTCATCTGAGAAGGCACCCTTTACTTAACTTGAAAGCACTGAGATTACTTTATAGTAGAGAGTGAAAGTTTTAATAAAGAACAGATTCACATGTTCAAGTGACTATTGAGTAAGGACAGTGAAAACAGAAGTGGTTACAAATAAAACAAAAGTCTAACATATTTCTAAGACAAAACAGCACTTTAGCAAGCTACTGTCCTTTGGCAAAAGCACTTTTTTTCACTCTCAAAGTTTTTCTGTATGGCTTCTGATTTTCAGTCAACTCAGGATCCAGATTTTCATGATCTCTCCCCTCCACTGAAGTCTCCTCAGTAAATAAATAGATAACAAAATGTCTTTTTTGCTTTACCTTATATTTCTTCAAAACTCATTGTTTTGACCACAAAGACAACACAACCTCCTGTGGCTTTGGTCTACCATGCTGATTTCACATCCCCTATCAACCTCTTTTCCTGGTGATTTATTATGTGTGGGGGGCTTCCATTGTGTTTTGGCTTTTACAATGCTTGATTTACTTCAGAGACCCCTGCAAACAGGTAAATCAACATTCCTTTATCTAGAATAAACTTATTTATCAATCCTGCCTGGTCAATGGTTTAAAAATATTTTTAGTACATGCAGGAAGTTGTATGTATGACACCTGCACATGCATCTTGCAATGCTTATGATCCCAGTATGAAATAAGCTTTTATCTGATAACTTACATGACATTCTTTATAGATAAATACTATGACAGAAAATTGTTGGGTGTAAAGTGAGTTTGTCAGTCCTGTTAAGAGTTGGTTTTATGTGACAGGGACCCCTTTGCCAGTTGGCTCTGAGGGCCTCAAACGGTCACAGTTACATATAAAACTACCAAGTTATCCTCCTGTCTAAAGAAACTTATCTCATCCAAATTTCTCTCCATTGTTTTCAACCATATCTGGTTGAGACTCCTCTTTCATGAAGCAAACTCACTGTCTATTTATTTCATTGAGTTTGGTAGAACTTTTCATATGATGTATACGATTTTCAGTAATCCTCATCATATTTGATTTGGCTGTCTGGGTGGAAGACCAAAGGCTGGGTTGCTTTAAGGGAATTGTGCTTTTTGGCTTTTAGGTAACCAGTAAGGTATTATAGAAGCTGTTTTGTTGCTTGCTTGGTGGATCTAATTATTCAAATAGCCACCAGTCTGGGGGGATTGTCTGCCCCATTCTTGCAGTTTGCCCTAATTGAGCAATCTTAGCATGACCCCATTGGGACCCTGGTCACACTTTGTTTTCCCTCAGCCTTTCCTGAAGCTCTTCATTTCTAGTTAACTAGAATTCACTCTTAAAGATCGAGATATACTATGCTGCAAGGCAGCAGACAAACTGCCCTCTGAGCCACTTGAAATGCTGTAAAGGAGAGTGCTGTCTTCAAGGATGATCTCGCTAAATCTTTTCCCATAAACTATTAATTTTAAAAAATCCAAAATAATTGTAGCTAAAGCATAGTCTTTTATCTTGCCTTGTCTGAATTTTTTCCCAAGTATTTAAGTCATTTTAATTTGAGTCCTACTGTAGATTCTATACTACATTGATTTTTGCCCTCTTTTCAGAATCTGTTGACTCTGAAGTGAACACCTTCCCTTTTCATTTACCTTGTTATGTTTTAGAGGGTTAGTTATTTGTATAGCACCAAGTGTGTGCAGAGAGACTTAGAGGGTCCCTTTTCCAATGTGGTTATTATGTAAATCAGACAGAACACAACATATAATAATAGAAGACCATGGCTGGCAGGGTACAGAAGAAATAAAGGCATTAAAACACAGGGTTCATAAGTGTAAGAGGTTTAGAATTCAAGGTGTTGGCTTGATTCTTAAATATTGGTCTTTTAGGTGCTAAGTTAGACAAGTATATTTAACAAATATTAAATTAAATAATAATGAAAAGGTGATAAGAAATCATGGGGTTGGTTAAGGCCATGGGAGACAGTGAGTTGGCAGAGGATAAGAGCCCTATGGATCACAGAGGCAAAAAGGGATCAGTGGAAGGTAGCACTGAGAGCAACTAGCAAAGCAGAATGAGCCACTAAAGGGCACACTGATGGAAGATTAATAGTGCCTCTTCAAATATGTCAAAGGCAAGAAGGAGGTATGAGGAAGTGACCCTTTTAGATGTGATGGTAGGAAAGAGTTATTTGATGATTCCAAGGGCAATTTGAGTGGAGTTGAAAAGGCAGGGTATGCAGGAAGAAGACCGAGGTGGTGATAGAGAAGGAATAGAGATCAGGGAAGGACTTCTGCCTTCAAACAATGTTTCCCCTAGCCTAAAGAAGGAAGCAGTTAGAGGAGCATGATTCCTAAGAGCAGAAAGAGGATTAATGGAGAACAGAGGTACGAAAGCAGTAGGAAACAGGGCCAAGTCTAGGGGCTGAAGACAGATAGAAACCTCATGAACAGAGTTCAAAATAAATGTTATGGAAGATACAAAAAAAAATCAAAGAGGGGGAGGAGGGGGAAGCTCTTCTGATCCTGACAATTTTACCTCCTATGAATTTGCCTAGAAAGTCAAAAGCCAAGGATTAAAGGTGCGGGATGGAGAGAGAAGAAATGAGACTGGTTAGCCAAAATAAGAGCAGAACTGAAGGAAGAGAGAAAGGACTGAGTGGAAATGGAAAGGTCATAGGACTTCCTCCCCAAGTAGCAGAATGAGAGCAGGAGTGGACATAAACAGATAAGAGGAGAACCAAGTCTGACCATATAGAGCGGGCAGAGTGCTAGATAAAGAGAACAAAGTAGGTAAGTATAGAAGAAAAAGGTAGAGCTGAGAGTAGTAACTATTAGACAGGGTAGAGGGCCTGAAGATTAATAAAGAGGGTAGAGAGAGTGGCAGAGAAGTCCAGGGCTCCAAGATTGACAGTCACTGAAAGGAAATTGGAGAAAATGTGACAGTCAGAAAGGGGAAACAGAAGTGGAGGTTTGAGAATGCCAGGTGAAAGGTGACAAACACAGCAAGGGAGAGAGTCAGTGCAGAGCCAGGAAGAAGTGAGAGGAAAAATGGAGCCACTGGGGTCAGGTGGTTCAGAAGGCAGATGAAAAGCTGGGTATTGAAATATAAGTATCTAAATAAGTGGCTTGGTTTTCTGAGGAGCTGAGCACCAACATTTTTTTGGTGAGAGCACCACCTCTGAGAATCATGCCATTTAAACTCTCAGTCAAATTAATCCCTGCAGCAAAGGAAGTTATCCCATAGATTAATGCAGCCTTCAGATACAACAGTGATGGGAGCTATATAGGTACTTATCTAAATATCAGTGTATGTAATGTTAAGCACTGAAGTTTGACGCTTTAGTCCTTAAACTCTCTGCCTCCCCACTCTTCCTCCTGCCATGAAGAGAGAGAAATACTTGCTCATCTTCATACAGCACTTTGTACTTTGACAGTTCGTCTTTCATCTGAGGGGGAACTACAATGTGGATTCTAGGATATTCTGGCACCCCCAACTCCACTCTCCTGTTTGGTTTCCTATAACAGCCTCTTATTTTTTAAACATTGAAAAATTCATTTTGCTACAGGACCCAGGTGGTGACATTCCGCTGCAGAGACAGCCCAGCCCAGACGCAGCCTCCTACAGTGGGGCAGCTCTGCACTTGCAGAAATGAGGAGAGGTAACGGCAGGTCCCCCGTGTGCCCCCTCCCATGCATTGCCTCTGTTTGGGGGGCTAATCCCCCCCAAAACAGCACTCATGGTCATCCCCCTCTCATCACCCTCCTCTGTCTGGCTTCCCTGCCATTTTCTGCAGGGAAGTACAGGCATTCTGTGAGGGAGGGGTATATGTTCTGTGGGCGTGCAGTCTTGCGGAATTTCCCCGGGATTATACTTTAATTGGAGTTACTAAACAATTCAGTTTAAACACAGCACTAGATTGGTTTTGATTAAAGGGTAAAAACGAAGATTTAATTACAAAGATTTTAAGTGAGTACAAGTTAAAGTCAGAATGGTCACAAGAGAAACAAAGTTAAAACAGTTTAGTATCTAAGACTTGACTTAAACTAGACTTGAGTCAAGGCAAAATCCTTACCATATGTTCTCAGCATCATGGCTGACCAGCTTCTCAGGTCAGGGTCTCTTCCAAAGTCAAATGGCTGCTTCCATTGTCTCAGGTGAGAGAGAAAGACTATCTGTGGTGTGTTTTGGCCATCACTTTTATAGTCCAGTCATCTTTTGAAATGCATTTTCCCTTCCATTGTCAAAGTGCAGCCAAGTCAATTGCCAAACAACTTTGATACTTGGCTAGAGGTGTCAGCTTTCCCTTTGTCTTTGAGAAACAGGTTTATCCTCTCCCCATCTTCTTTGGTAAACGTACTTCAGTAATTTCAGCTTATGTTCATGCTATGCACATTTCACCATGATATTATTGACCAGTGAGTTATTAGTTTTCAAATGATACCTCACATGGCATATTTTGTGATAGGATAATTACATTAGTGTGCAGGGTGTCAATACAGGGGTGAATTTGGTCACCCACCCCAACTCCCCCAAAGATAAAACAAACAAACCCATATGGATTCATATAATGATAATATGTCATCATAACACTAGCTTTATTTCCATTCATCTGAACCTTCAATGAGCACATGACCCTAAATTTCTTAATTCCAAAGTATTTTACTCTTAGGGGGGAAAAAAATGCAACACAAATGGAACCAGATTACTCCACCCTTTCTTGCAGGACACCCATGATGAAAAAGTTCCTACTAGGTGAGTAAGGGGGACTGAACCTGGTCCTTAATGAGTTATTTTAATAAAATCACAAGACATTTATTGGCAGTGTCAGTTTATGACCCCAATTAAGCTAACATTAGCAAGTGACCCACAATTAATGGAAAAGTGATTATTTCCTGTGGCCCAGTTTTATAAATGCATTCTTGCCAGGTTAGGCTAGATGACCCTCATGGTCTCTTCTAGCCCTATGATTTACACATGGACTTTTACACTAGGAACAATTACATACCCACACTGTCTAATGGAATCAGCTTCAATTACCATGACCTTTTGTCTACTAAACCTTTTGCTTCCATTGTTAATTATAAGTGCATTGTAGTTAGTTTAGAAGAGAATAATTTGATTACTATTAAAGCCCATCTAGCCTGCTTTCTAATTATGAAGAAATGAAATTACTACATGGGGTGGAGAGTCATTAAACCAAAAAATCCTGGAAAGAAGTAAAGATATGTAACAGTGAAAAAAGGAGACTAAAATTGGCCAACATATAACCTGAAATGCTAAAGAAAGTATTACCAAGCAACTAATGATTAGGACAAGAAATAATATACTACAAAGTGAAAGATATGCACTAATGTTCAGGGCCGAGGAAGCACATGCCTGGGGCGGCATACTGTAAGGGGCAGCATTCTGGTCAATCTTGGGGCGGCACAATTCAGCCTCCCTTTTTGTGTGTGTGTGTGTGTGTGTGTGTGTGTGTTTTGGCAGTTCAGGCGGCTTTTTTTTTTTTTGCTTGGGGCAGCAAAAAAAAGGTAGAGTCCATCCTTCTAACGTATAAATAGTTTGTATTTGCTTTTCTTTTTTAGTAAGTGAATATGGTGGTGCTGAAGGGACCCAGACTGACAACCATTGAAAACAATTTACTGTAGTTTAGAACAATTGCAACATGGATCGTAGCTTTGCCAGGTTCCCCTTACCGAGACAATAATCATCAGTTTTGACCTGGAGAAACCATCTAGATCTTAATAAGAGGAGGCAAGTCTCATAGAATTCTGCAGAGCTCTCCTCTTGTACTATGCGAGACCTGGGAATGTCTAATATGAGATACTTAAACACTGCTAGCGATCTAGTGAAAAGAGGCCTCTCTTTCCCCCCTTCTTTGTTTAACTAGCTAGTCATTAAACTGTGAAGTGGGAAATGACCAAAAATAAAAAATTAAGAAAGGAGGAGATAAAGGATTTATCTCCTCACTATCTTCAGGGTAAAGACACAGTCTTTTGAAGACAGAAGAGACATCTATTTGAGGTCTGAGATGACAGTCTCCTCTTCAGGTCTATTTGTCCTCATTTACTCTAAGTTCTTCTTGGTGAGACCCAGGCTGTACCCACACAAATCTGCCACAAACCTTATTTCTCTAGGAGGATTAGAACCTGCAGGCACAGTCCACAAAGTGAGCAGGACTGGCAGAGAATGGGTAAGTTAGGACACCTGGAAGATACTGAGCATTATTATTAGTTATGCTTGTATTACCATGGTTCCCAGTCATGGACCAGATCCTTACTGTTCTAGGCCCTGTACTAAACACTGGACAAAAAGACTCTAAAGAGCTTACAATCCAAGTATAAGAAAGAAGAAAACAGATGGATATAGGCAGATGGGGGAAGGAACAATGAGACAATCTTGGTCTGCATGGTAGGCAGAAATCTTTGCACACCAGCAGAATAACCATTATCAATTTTTTTGTAGGCATAATAGAGAAGGACTGTTTTTTAAATGAAGGATTTGGAGGAAGAAAATGTATTTGTTTTGTTTATGGAGCTCCTCCCAAGCATGGGAAAAAGCAAAAACGTGCTTGTCTGACAATTTAACAAGTGGTCGATGGATTGATTGGAGGTGGGAGTCCACATCTCATTACTGAATGAACACATCTACCAAGTTGACCACAACATTTTGGCACCTGACGTGGAGAGCTCAAATGACGCCCACATGCCCCCTCACTTGGGTGAAAACTTTGAAAGGTCTCTTGTGCCCTTCTTCCTCCAGCACAGCACTGCACCATCTCTGTGCATCTAGAGGAGAGAGAATACATATGCACCAGCCACAGTCTTCTACACTCTGGGTCCCAATGGTGCCCCCCACACTCTGGCACCTGAGGTGGCCCCTCAGTTCCCCTCATGGTAAGGCCAGCCCTGCCAGTTTGTGTTCATTCCTTGTGATGTGTTTATGGCCTACCCCTGAAAGGGAAAGGCTTGGAACTGACCTGACCAGAGGGCCAAACATGAGAGGAGAAAACTGCTGTCTCAAGAGGGAGAGAGCTCTCATGCCATGCCTGGCTGCAAAGAGGTGCCATGTGGTGAGCTGACCCTCTACACGACCTTCTGTGATAGACTATGAACTCTAGACAATAGCAAGGTGGTAGGGAGTGGTCCACAGAGGGCAGCCTGAAGGTGCTTGTAGGTGTCAGACCAGACCCTCACTGGGCCCTGTGGTAGAGGCCTGCACTCCCCTATCGTACAACTCCTGCATGTTGAAGGACCTAAGCCCTGACCACCAGGCAACAACTGCCATGAGCAAAGACCATCACAGCCCCCAGTGAGCAAAATGGAGTTGATTTAAATGGAACTGAATGGATTTAAAGAGGTTCATCTATCACTGTGGAAGAGTCATGGTTGGTGAGGAGGCAGAATGGATGGGAACCATGATAATTTGGCAGCTCCCAGCTCTTCTGTTTCACTGCTACCATATGGTTGGAGAAGCATACATGTCCCTCTTAAAGGGGATCACCCCATGCCCTCAGGAAGAACCCCAGTTGGTGCAGGTTAAGTTTATGTATGGAAGTAATGGAGCAATGATGGTCCAATAACTTCTAGCACCACTGCTGCCTCTGGTACTAAGCTGTGGCAAGAGGGGTGGCTGCTTCTCAGAGGGCTCACCCGTCGTCATGCAGAAGTCCTGGCTGATGGTGGACACAGATGGGAGCTATGGTGACCTGAAAATTCCTGTCTCTCCTCCTGTCACTGTTGCCGTTTATATTTAAATGGGTAGAACAAAAGTTTGCGTTCAGTCTTGTTTCACATTTTCTTACTTTCAGTAGCTTAACTGTCTAACTTTAACAGTTATTTCTGTGTTTAATTCCCTAGGTTTTTAACAAAAGGTGTGTGGTGAGGGGCAGAATGACAATAATCTAAAGGGTATCAATCAGCAAAAGCCAGCAGGAGTTTAGCAACAACATTAGTAAACGGTGCCCTTTAGATTTAACAGGCACCAATTGGCCAAAGGTCAACTTGTTTCTGTTAGTTCTCCAGGCTAGATATACATTGCCTTCTCTCTGCTGTTATATGTCCTTGTAAGCATGCACTTCGGAACATTTTTAAGGCAGTGCAGGTCCATTTCTCCAGCCCCCTTTCTGTTCCTAGAATGGTGTGGATTTCTGGGCAGGTGGAGGATGAGTGGAGGGTTAGATTTTAGGGGTTTTTTTACTTAAAAATAAGGGAGGGGCTTAAAGCAACCTAAGTCGCTTAAACATATAAAGCTGCTCAACTGAAACAAGCAAACATTTAAAAACAACAGCCCCCCCCACAACAATTTGATATGGCAACAGACGACTTAAGGCACTGACTGGGGGCAACTGACCAACAGACTGATTTCAGGACTGTGGAATGACTTGCCTCAAGAACTAAGGGCTTGGCTACACTTGAAATTTCAAAGCGCTGTCATGGGAACGCTCCTAGGGCAGCGCTTTGAAGTGCGAGTGTGGTCGTGAGGGAGCGCTGGGAGAGAGCTCTCTCAGAGCTCATGGTAATCCACCTCCACCAAGGGATCACCTCTGAGCACTGAGAGTGCGCTCCCAGCGCTCGGAGCCTGTCCACACTAGTGCTTGAAAGCCCTCAGACTTGCTGCACTCAGGGGGATGATTTTTCACCCACCGGAGCCAGTAAGTTAGAGCACTATAAAATATCAGTGTAGCCAAGCCCAGAGGGCCATCGCAAACATCACCACTTTCTGCATCAAGGGCTAGGCACACTGCCCTGACCTTGCCATCTCTAATATAAACACCTAACAGCTACATTTTTTAAGAGTAACTTTTATCAAAACAAGATATTTCCCTGCACATGCTTCTACTCCCGGGAAGTGGCTGAGAGAACAACATGTGACAGGTGTGTAGGCAAATTGCTTAATGCCCCACAGGATGACAATCAGAGACCACAGTACTGAGTGTGGTCTAAAAACGTCTATAGGCTTAAGCAGACTTTTTAGGGTTGTTCTAGTTCAAGGTGCAGTTGATCACTTAAGATGTACAGAATTTTAAAACCACCATGCAATTACTTCACACTCAACTTGGGGCCATCTTATTCCTTTGAAAGCCCCCTGTACAAGTAAGGAAATGGTGTCCAAACTTTTCCTGTTGTGCCCCCCTTACCAGGAATCTGTCTGCGCCACTCCCCCACCCCCATTACTGCACAGCCAAGGCTTCCTCAGCAGAGCTTGGGCTGAAGGTGGAGCTAGGGGCAGAACTGGGGAGGAACTGGGGCTTAAGGTGGAACTGGCCTGGGGGCAAGAAGGAATGAGGGTAGAGCTGGGTTGAAGGTGGAGCCAAGCCAGAGCCAGGCTGCAGCTAGGGCCAGGGAGAACTGTGGTCGGAGGAAGAGCTGGGCAGGGGGCACTCCTTCCCTGTCCCCTATGGATGCTGGCCCAGGCCCTGCTGTGCACCCTTTGAATGTTCTTCCACACACCCCCTAGGGAGGGGTGTGCCTCACAGTTTGGGGACCACTGGACTAAGCTATAAAGTTCTGCCACTAAAATAATGTTTTCGTTTGCTTGTGGGGTTATAACCTGAGAGCAAAAGTTCTGCCCCTAAGAACAATACAGACTGAGAGACTAAGGCAAGGAATAGACTCATAGACTCTAAGGTCAGAAGGGACGATTATGATCATCTAGTCTGACCTCCTGCACAACTCCTGAATAAACCTGATGAGCTCAGCTGCAAAGAAAATAAAAATAGCGCCAGAACTGTCTGTACATTTGCATAAACAGAACATGCAAGGATATATGTAACAGTGTCTCAACATCATTATCATCAACCCTACCAAAAAACTAATTATGTTCACTATTTAATACAGACTTGTCATTAGTTCTGACCAGATTTTTCAGGACATTGCTATTGGACATGAAATAAAAAAATATTACCTTCATAACAAACATTTATATATTCAATCTCTCAGGTGGTTTTACCATGTGATCAAGCACAAGTAACAAAATAGATGGCTGTTTTTCGGTGTGCCCAGGGACAAAATTCTAGGTCTATTCAAAGGTGTTGTAAAGTCCTGCTGTTGCGCAAATATACCAAAGAGAAAAATCTGTGAAAACAGAGCAGGGTTCAATTATTTATGTGACTTGGACCGCTCTCACATGTGGCTTTGTCTGTTACGAGGAAGTGCATCAATGTCTGGGTTTCAGCTTTTGTGCAGAAGCTAATTTCATTATTGATTTCAGCTGTGACCTGAAATGTGCCTTGTTAATCTTCACAAGCAGGGAAGTAAAGAATGCACTCACCTCCTGTGGCTGGGATTGGCACAGCAGCTTGTTTGTCATTTAGCACCCCATGCCAACTGCAGTTCCTTCCCTTGTGTTGGCCCTTCAGCCAAGTCACTGCTTCCATCCACCCCTTCCAGGGTAACAACAGGAAGTCCCCCAAAACATCATTCTGTCCCACCTTTGGGCAATTCCTCAGCCTGTCCTTGAGGCTCAGCCTGCACCCCCATACTGGGCTCAACAGTCCTTAAGATGGACTTGTATGCCCTTTACCTGGTAGGGGAATTCAGCCCAGGGACCCTGGATTGAGTTGTTAGGTCTGCGCCTTCAGATGCACCGTAGTTTCTCTGGGCCACTTTCTGTGCTGATAGGCTTGCAGATCTATGCCAGGGATTGATCCCATCTGTGTAGTCATTTTCAGTTATACTTCCAGAGAGAGA
Organism: Dermatemys mawii; assembly: GCA_007922305.1. Classification (NCBI taxonomy): domain Eukaryota; kingdom Metazoa; phylum Chordata; order Testudines; family Dermatemydidae; genus Dermatemys; species Dermatemys mawii. Next base: position 53,517,084 of record ML677333.1, on the reverse strand, counting down.
AGGATCTTTCAATTTTCTCTTCCTAATTGAGCTTACTCATTCCTTTATGGGAACCTGAGATGGTTCTTAGGGTACCTAGGACTGAGAATCACCTTGTCACCCCCTGCTTCCAGAGAGAGCTAGTTTTGCTTGTGGGGCTGGGGGCTTGGCTACACTGGTGCTTTATAGTGCTCTAACTTTCTGGCTCAGGGATGTGAAAATCACCTGTCTGAGTGCATCAAATCTGAGCGCTTTAAAGCGCAAGTGTGGACAGGTACAAGTGCTGGGAGCCGCACTCCGAGTGCTCAGAGCTAATCCCTTTGTGGAGGTGGATTACCAGGGCTCTCTCCCAGCGCCCGTGCGTAGCCACACTTGCACTTCAAAGCACTGCCATGGGAGTGTTCCCGCAGAAGCGCTTTGAAATTTCAGGTGTAGCCAAGCCCTAAGGCTTAGGCTATACTTGCAGCTGTAGAGCGCTTTGGGTTAAACCCATCCTCGTAGACAGCTTGAGGGAAAGCACTCCAGTGTGTTCACACTGACAGCTGCAACCGTACTGGCATGGCCACATTTATGGCACTTGCAGTGGCACAGGGAGTGGTGCATCATGGGTAGCTATTGCAGCATTCAAGTGGCTGCAACGTGCTTTTCAAACGAGGGGGGTGGGGTGGAGTATGTTGTTTGTATGTGGAGGGAGAGAGTGAGCAGATTTTTGGAGTGCTGAGAGTGTGTCAGCATGCTGTGTTGTAAATGCAGATCCCCCTAATATTCTGCTTTACACTCACTCACTTGTAAAAGTTTGCTTTGTTTGCTTTGCCCCATAGCAGACAAGCTCTGAAAAAGCACTTCCGCATTCCTCCAGCCGAATTCAAAACAAAGGGAAGAGAGGCCACTTCACTTAAGGAGATTAGGGGGCATTCCCGGAGGTCACTCAAAGCGGAGTATCGTTAATGCTTGTTTACACTGACGCTGGGGCGTCTCACGCAATATGCAACAGCTGTTAATCTTCTGGCAACGAGGAGTACCAGGAGCAGTCTAGCCAGGGAGTTGGAGCGCTCTATGTGCCCTGCAAGTGTGGATGAGTAGTAAGGTACAGCACTCTGGGAGGCTTTATTGCGGTATAAAGTGCCAGTGTAGCCAAGCTCTAAGTGTTAGCTACCTAACACCACCAGCCCATTAGCTACTTAAGCATTCTCCTTTGGGCCATGCCAGCCCCATCTTCTCCTTACAAGTTAACAATAGGCGCACCACAGTCCTTAAGTCCTTTTGAGTCATTCCCCTGTGATTTCCAGCCCCTGATATAGGTTACTCTCAGAAATCCCAAATCCTCTGCACAAAAAGTGCACTGCATCACAATTTACTGGTTTTACCTTAAACCACCACTTCTGTAATCTATACAGCATTTGTGATCACTTATATTAAAACAACAGTAGGCTATATATAGAAGAAACAATGGAGAGTTAACTAGAACCAGGAGAGTGGTGGAAACAAATGGTTACAATATAAGACAGAATAATAAAACATGACCCTGAGTCTACACTTATCAGTAGTTACCTTTCCTATTTAATAAAGTAGGTTTTCCCTTCCTGCAAAGCTCAGTCTGTTGCAGAGCTGGCTGACTTCAGGAAGGAGGATCCAATTTTTCATGAGAGCATCTCTGCTCTCCAACATGTCTCCTCAGGGAAAAGATGCACAGGATCTTTCCTTCTCCTCTGTTATACCAAAACAATCTTTGTCTTTATTCATAGACAGAACAAGCTTCTGTCTGTTGTAATGTTCCGTTTTTACCTCCAAGTGGTGTCAATTGTTTGCAGCTGTGTCTGATGGTTTTCCATTAATAGTCTTGAGGTGGAGCAAAGCGAGACAATTGAGCCTTGCATTACATCTCTGGCTAACCAAGTTGGGGTAGCAACACCCTCTTGCATGAATGGGCCATCACTGAGACATGTGACTGACTTTTACTCTAAGCGTATTTTCCATATAGCTACATTATTCCTTAAAATTAGAAATCAAACCTAGGTCAATTTTAAGAGGACTCAGATAGGTCAATCTTTAAACAGATGTCATAAGAACATAAGAATGGCCACACTGGGTCAGACCAAAGGTCCATCAAGCCCAGTATCCTGTCTTCTGACAGTGGCCAATGGCAGGTGCCCCAAAGGGAATGAATGGACAGGTTATCATCAAGTGATCCATGCCCTGTCACCCAATCCCAGCTTTTGGCAAACAGAGGTTAGGGACACCATTCCTCCACATCCTGGTTAATAGCCATTGATGGACCTATCTTCCATGAATCTATCTAGCTCCCTTTTGAATCGCACTATAGTACTGGCCTTCACAACACCCTCTGGCAAGGAGTTTCAGAGATTGACAGTGCGTTGCATGAAAAAATACTTTCTTGTGTTTGTTTTAAACCTGCTACCTATTAATTTCCTTTGAAGGCCCCTCATTCTTTTATTATGAGAGGGATTAAATAACACTTCCTTATTTACTTTCTCTATGCCACTCATGATTTTATAGACCTCTATCATATCCTCCCTTAGTCACCTCTTTTCCAAGTGGAAAAATCCCAGTTTTATTAATCTCTCCTCATATGGAAGCTGTTTGATACCCCTAATCATTTTTGTTGCCCTTTTCTGAATCTTTTCCAATTCCAATATATCTTTTTTGAGATGGGGCGACCATATCTACATGCAGTAATCAAGATGTGGGCGTACCATGGATTTATATAGAGGTAATATTATATTTTCTGTCTTATTATCTATCCCTTTCTTGATGATTCCCAAATGATGCAACATTTACTATGTGGCATTCCTCTGCCACTGTAATATATGAAATAAACTATAATTTAGAGAAGGCAAATCAAGAGCTTCTGTTGTCCCTCTCTCATAGCACAAGAACAAGAGAACATTTAATGAGATGGAGAGGTAGCAACTTCAAAACCAATAAACAAAAATACTTTTTCATGTAATGCATAATTGGACAGTGGAACTCATTGCCACAAGAGATCTGAGTCCAAAAGCTTCAAAATTCAAAGAAGGTTTGGATATTTATATGAATAGCAAAAATATCCAGAGTTACAAAAGCTAACGCTAAAAATGTTTTGGGATAGATACAAAATTTGAGGTTTCAGGACTTAAACCAATCGCTAACTACCAGGGATTGGGACATGACTTTCATGTCAGGCAGAATATTTTACATTTGCCTACTGTAAGGTTTTTCTTGCATCTTCCTCTGAAGAATCTAGTGCTGGTCATTGTTTGGTGACAGTATACTGGAGTAGATAGACTTCCAGTATGGCAATTCCTAAATCCCTATAATTTACTATTTAAGTAACCTGACATATTATTTCAAAATTACATCTTTTGTCTTAAAAGAATTAAAGTTAAAGCCAAAAAAGAGGAATATAAATATGTTAATTGGAGCTGAGGTCATGAAAATTATAAAGAATGTTATAAAACATTATTTTCTTCTAACACAGAACAAGAAACTTAACAAGCTTAAGGAAAACAGCATTATTCCTAAGGACACTCAGCTTTTCCAAAAGGGGCTTAATAGTTTATTTCACGCCTTCTGAATCTTAAAGTCTCTTACTCATTACAGAAGTGGCTTTCTGTGTGGATATTAGCAGCCGTTAGGAGCTACTGCAAGTGTGTTGGTTTCCTGGACTGTATCATGGTCTGAAAACTTCTCTCAGGTATGATCCATACTAGAAAATTATGTTGGTTCAACTACACTGGTCAGGGGTGTGAAAAATCCACACTCTGGAGCTGCATAGTTAAGCTGATCTAAATCCCTGTGTAGTCAGTCAGTTCTAGGTTGACAGAAGAAATTATTCCATCAACCTAGCTACCACCTCTCAGAGAGGTAGATTACTTACGTTGATGGGCGAGTTCCTCCTGTTGGATCAGGTAGTTGTGATGGTCTGTATCCCTGTATTCATCCCTTGCACATTATTATTATAATCTTTGTATAAGTATGCCTTTAGAGGTAACATTTGAAAACTCATAACTTGATGGTCAATAACAACCTGATAAAATGTGTGTGGCAATATTGTATGTAATGTTATAATATTCCACTTTATGGTATTACTAAGACATATTCCAAGTCTGGGGAGGGGTCAAAGCAGGTCCTCAGAAATAAAAGACAAGCTGATGCCTCAGTCAGGTATAAAAAGGCCAAATGGACCATCTGCTTAACTGGCTATTCACTGGCAAGAAAAGGGACATGGGAAAAAAATCTACATCTTAAAACGAAATGGCCTGGGGTTCCCATTGACACAGACTTTTTGTCTCCTGAACCTCAGCTGCAGATGCTTCTTGAAGAGAGAAAACTATAAAAAGGGAGGGCAGATGCCCCAAATCATTCCTCCCTTTCTCTCTACCCCCAACACTCGAATACCTGAAGAACAAAGGAAGCAGCATTAGACTGGGAGAGGGATCCTGTCTGAAAGAAGTTCAGGCAGTAGGACTGCTGAAATGTTGTGAGAGAGACCTTTGCTTTGAAATCATGTCTAGTTTGTTAAGTCAGGCATTAGTTCCATTTATTTTTCTTGTAACCTATTCTGACTTTTATGCCTCATTACTAGTATTCACTTAACTCTATCCTTTTGTAGTCTATACATTTGTTTTATTGTTTTAGCTAAACCAGTGTTTGAATTGAAGTGTTTGGAAAGTCCATTTGAGACAACAGGATCTGTGCATATAATTTTCTATTAATAAAGGGACAGACTTTATACGAACTTGTATTGTCCAGGAAAGAGCTAGGCAGTTCAAGATGCACATTTCTGAGGAAAGTCTGATATGGGTTTGCTAGTGTCGCTCTGCAGTATAATTCAGGAATGGTTGCCTACGGCACCCATACAATACAATTGGGAGTAACTCACAGATTGGAGACTGTGTGTCAGCAGACCAGCAGTGGTAGCGCTTACAGCAAAGCAGTGTAAAAGGCATCCCAGCTTAGAGAGCTGAAGGGACACAGTTGTTCATCAGTCCAGATTGTACCCTGGGAATGTCACAGTAGTGTCTACTATGAAGTGCTACAGCAGAGCAACTGTAATGTTTTAAGTGTAGACAAGCCTTCGTACATAGTTCAATTGTCTCTTCTCCTCTGCGTCTCCATTTCTCATTCATTTTTTCTGATTTTTGCCTTATCTGTATTGTTGAATGGCTACACTCCTCTCTCTCGCTCTCCATCTCTTTCTTTCTCTCTCTCCTCCTTTAGATCTCTTTTCTCTCATGATGTTCATCTTCCAATTCAAACGATGCCAACTCCTATCTTTTCTTTCTAGGTTTTTACATAGTGCTGCAAGGTAGACCTTTTTCAATTTACTGTATAGCTACCTCTCCAGCCTGCTATCAGAAAATGTAAAAGATTATAGTTCATTTTTATAAACAATACTATTTGCACTGACTACCAAAGGCATTTCTAAACTAAAATACCATCAATTTCAGTTTGTGCAGCATCCATCTCCTAGGGGGCAGGTAGTTCCACATGAGCCCACCTGCATTTCCTTACACCTGAGTTACTTTACAGTCCAAGCAGCAAGGGAAGACTTTTTTTAACATTTTTTTTTCCTGTTCTGTTATAGGGTTTTAATTCTTTCTCTTTGTGTAATTCTGTCTGGTGTCTCAAGCATCTTGATCTCTCTCCACTCTCTTTGTTACATTTCCCCTCTTACAGTAAAATGTCTGTTTTTTAAAATAAGGTGTACAAAATATACAGTATCTGACAAATGTTTATGGAATGGATGTGAGCCACTGTAAACTATTTAGAACGTTACAGCCGTATACTTTGCAAGCTCCTCAAAGTATTGGAGTTGGAAGCACTTTAATGATGTAACTATAATGATATTCCATATTAAAAATAAGCACTTTTGTTCTTGTATCCTCTGCACAAACCTGAGGTTTGGTTGGGTGGTGCTGATGGTGGGGACGATGGAATCAGCTGCCAATATGTGAGTTTGGATGCTTTGCATAGGTGCTATACTAGGGGTGTTATTGCACCCCCTGGCTTGAAATAGTAATAACAAGCGAAATATATGGTTTCTGCTTTCAGCACCCCCACTATAAAAATTGTTTCAGCCCCACTGATGCTCTGTAGCCTCTGCCTGGAGTTTTGTAGGCGATGGATCTGTGTAATTGCTGACTAACTGGACCGTCTCCCTGCAAGTCCCCAAACACTTCTCTGCACTGGCCCATGTGAAACTGGCACAGGGTCTGGCCCTGCTCCATACGGATTGTGAGAAATTCCTGTGTGTTGATTCACAGCCACTCACTCTTTGTTCGGTGGAGTCATGGCAGTTCCAGTGCACTTAGGAGCTCCTTTGATCCCAAACCTAATGGGTGGATTTCTCTCCCTCTGCAAAATGTGATCAAATCCCAATAACTCTACTTTTCTATAAGCTGGCTTCTAATACTAATTCAGCATGTAGGTCCATTAACAGAGAACTTTAAAATCAACTTAAAATCAATTTGGGTGAAATATGAACATTACACTCTTCAGATATATGATCATTCTCCCCAAGAACATGACCAGAGATGGATGTACAATATTGGACAACAAATGTTAGACAGCAGTAGAAATGTGCAATGGTTACGTGTCTTTTATATCACAAATAGTGACAATAAGATCTTAAGTCTGATAACAGATCAGCTCAAATTGCAGTTACCAATATAACTCAACATGAATACAGCCTGTATTAATAGTTAATTGTGTTAGAAGGTCCCGTTGACAACAGCATAAGATTGCATCGATTGTATTTAAGATGGATATATAAATGTCAGAACTGATTCCTAGTCAGAATAACAAACAACACTGAAAGAGCTGAATGTTGCATTTTCGTATTATCAATATTATTGATAGCAAGATTAAAGATAGATTTTGAAGCACTATGAAAAAACATCTGAAATGACAAGGACTAATGTATGTACATCAACTGATCAAGCTCTTACAATAAGCAAGTATTCTAATTTCTGAGATGGCTACCCTACATCTAACATTGGCAATGTTGTACATTGCTAGACTCACTGAATATGACAAGATGAATATGTGCACTGTACATGAATGTACATGAATGTTGCAATGTTGGAATTTCTGATTATACACATGTGATTATCATTATCCTTTACATTAGGACTATTCATTGTTCCCTTTCTGGAAAGATTTGAACTAGTTGCCTCAATTATTGGAAAATCTATCAAGTAATACAAGAAATGACAACTTAAAGGCCAAAGGGACAGAAGCAATACAGTTCCCTTTGGTGGATTTGCTTCATTCTTTGTCAATAAAGTAAATTTGTTTGACTAATACAAAGGCAATAGCCTTCTCTTGAAATAGGGATTTGGAAAACAGTTTATATTAGAGCTCTCCCGAACAGTAATGAGCCAAAATGTGACATCAAGAATGTCGCATTGAAAGGTCAAACTCTTAAGTGTTTTAAATTTACTCCTTGATGGAATATTGGCAACCACATTATCCCTTCCCACAGAAAGAACTGGAATAAAAAATTAAACCCAAATCTCCTATTTTATTCTTTTCAAAACCCTTAATGGTATTTTTGTCATTCAAGGAGACTTGATTTTCTCTTTCCTTTCAAGTGCTCCTGTCTTATTGTCTTGTCAGTACTTGAACATGCTGAACACTGATCTGAATCTGAAATTTTGGAAGACATTTCCAAATGACTTAATCCATTTTGTTGTTAGCAACTTTTCTTATACAGACACTTCTTCATTCAGATACTTATTTTTGTTTTAACGAGACTTTCCAACTTACTTGTGAAACATTGGTATTTAAAAAAAAATCTATAAGAAGTAGAAGAAGATCAGGGTACAGCTGAAAAAGTGTCAGTTGTGCTTTCCAATGCATTAAATCCATTATTAATTATAACACAGCAGTACTTGAAGGCTTTAATTAGAATAACAGGGCATTCATTGTGCTAAGCCAGGGGTCGGCAACCTGCGGCATGCGTGCCAAAGGTGGCACGTGAGCTGCTTTTCAGTGGCACGCTACTGCCAGCTGGCTCCCGACCCCACTCAGCCCACTGCTTGCAAGGATGGACGGAACCGGCAGCCGCACACCGTCTTGCGTCCTGGGGAGCACGGGACTGACCCTGTGTATCCAGCAAGAGCCAATCCCCCGCCCGCCAGATCAAGCCCTGAGGCACCTCCACCTCAGGCCAGGAGGGGGCACAGGGTGAAGGAAAAAGCTAAGTCTGTGGGAGGATAGAACCTCTCTGCCATTGTCTGCCGCTTCCTGCGCAGGAAGGGGCACGTGTGCAGCGGGGTGAGTGGCTCTTTGCAGGCTGCCCCCACCACCCAAGCCCTCCCTGGAGCCACCTGGGCAGGGGACGATGCCGTGCCCAGAGACTGGGCGCTGCTGAGCGATGCCCCTATGCCATGTGAGGAGCGCAGTGAGGGGGCTGCCGCTGGGTGCTCTGCCTGCCACCCCTATAGGTGGGTTTTAGTGCGGTGCCCGGGAACGGGGTGGGGAGTGGAGGGTGGGCGTGCAGAGTTACACTGGCACAGAGCCATTTGCGGGGAAAGCGGAGATTCCCCCCTTCCGCCACTGCCAAAATGGGGGGAGGTCCCGCTGGAACGCCCGTCCTGTCAGTGCTGCTTCAGGTCCAGCCCTTTGGGGCCAGGGGAAGCCTGCTTCTCTCGCTCCTCAGCCGCACCCTCAGACCCCCCCGTACACGAGAGGAGCAGCCTCCTGTCCCTGAAACCCACCACTCACTGCCTCCCCCAATCCTTGCAGCCTCCCCGCCCTCCTCTCTCCACTCCCTTCCCATCTACCCCCCCACTCCTTTACCCCTTCCTGTCTACCCCCCCCACTGTTCCACTCCCTTCCTGTCTACCCCCTATACTGCCTCCCTTCCACCCCTTCCTGTCTCCCCACTGCCTCCCCCATCTTCCATTCCCATCTGCACCCCACCCTGCCTCATCTGCCCTGGACACCCTCTCCCTTCAACTCCCTCTTCCTGTCTGCCCCACTGCCTCCCTCACTCCCTTCTACCCCGCACTGTCTCCTTTCCCATCTGCCCCACTACCACCTCCACTACCTTGCCCCTTCCCATCTTCCCCCACATCCTCTCCCTTTTACCGTCCCCTTCCTGTTGGCTCCTCACACTGCCTCCCCCACTCCCTTATACCTGCATCATGTTTGCCCCCTCACAACCATTCCCATTGCCTTCCCCACTCCCTTCTACCCCTTCCCATTTGCCCCCTGTGCTGCCAGTCTGGGGTTCCCTCCGCTGGCCCCTATAAATGTAAAATGTATTACCGGCTCGCAAAACCTTGAATTAATGACGACTTGGCACACCACCTCTTAAAAGTTGCCAACCCCTGTGCTAAGCATTGTACAAATATGATACCTGTCTGCAGAGAGGACAAAAGTCACAAAGATCTGATCCAAATCATCCTATCACATGGCCTCCATCATGGCAGTATCTGGGAACCTCGCCAGCCTTTAGAAATAGAAATAAAAATACATATTTCTCTTTTTTGCCTTCTCCGTTGGTAGTATAAATAGCTTAATAAGAGAGAACGTGTGTGCATGTGTGAGAGACAGAGGAATGCACAGAGGGAAAGCTAAATCAAACAGCTGAGGTTTAAAATAAATAAGTAAATAAATAAAAATCCCAATTAGATCACAATTGCTTGTACTGAAAATCTGTCTGGAATAAGACCTACTAGCTAGATCCAACCTTACTACTAATTCTTTCAACTTTTCTTGAAATAACATACTTTTATATCTCTATGAAATAAAGGCTGATAAAAAATAAGTGCAACCTTGTCCATTGTTTTAATTGTCCTGATACCATTATCTCTCTGCAAAGAAATGCAATATCCTTTCTGTTCTCTCTAGGATATTCAAGGTTATAGACAATGAACTTACTGTAAAACCCAGGAACACTATCTCTCACAGGACTAATAACTGACTTGATTTCATTTATTATGAAAGGCAGAAATTTCAACAACGTTTTAATGCCAGGATAATGACATCTTCAGATATCCTATTGGGTTGGATAGATATAGTAATATGTGCTTTTTCTCTGTGCTAAAAAGAAGACTGCTGATTGCATTCACTGCTTAAAAGACTTTTGGGCTTTTGATAAGCTGTGACTCTCTACCTTTCATTAATACTGCAACTTTTCCCTGTGGCACTTGGCAAGTCTATGAAACTCTGAAATATTGTTGATAAAATTTGCACATTTGTCATTTATACCCTCCAAAAAGCCTGCACCTTTCAGTAATCTAATTCACTCTAATATTTTATTTTGATAAGTTCTTAACAAAGAGCTTAAAATAATATCCAAGCGTTCTGCCTAACTTAGAGCTCTATTTCCCTTTCTTATTCTTCAAATACAGTAAGTGTATATTAAATACAAATAACTTTGTTCACGAAGCCTTCTAGGGCTTCATCCCAGCCTTCACTTCAAAAATATCAACGTTAGCAGGAAGAGATGGGTGGTGAATTCAGGCCAGGCCAGGATCTTACCATTCTGTCAGATCTTCAAGATCAGCAGGAACTGTTCTAGGGTATTGGATTACATGACTCACTGCAGTAGCAACAGTCACATGGACTCTTTTGGGACTCTTATGGTCTCACCAACCACCAGAGGAGCTCTCACTCCAGTGGCAGCAATACTAGGAGAAAGACATGCCTTTGCAACTTTCAGTGCCTTAATCCTGTGAAACTACATGAGAGGATGGGGAATTATTGGTTAGAAGGGAGCAGGAAATATTCCTGACAGAAATGAGTTTTAAAGATGGATTCAAAAGAAGAGAGCAGGCAGGCAGACAAGATGATGAGGATTTTTCCCAGGATAGGGAGCCCACAACACAAGCACAAACCTAAAAGTGTGAGAAAAGTAAGAGAGAAGGGGCGTGGAGAAAGCAGGTGAATAAGATGAAAGGAAGGAGAAGTATTTGGAGCAAAGTTCTGAAGGATGCAAGGAGAGGCGTGACAATCTGAGAATTTGACTTGCAAAGCACATGAAAAGGAACTTGACTGCCCTATAAGCAAATTTCCAGACCTTTTGGTTTTTTGCCAAAACTCAGATGCAGTTCTGGTAAGATATAGCTGTGAGCTGACCATAAATTTTGGGTTCTGACCTGCAAATGGGCACATTAAGCATCCACTAGCAGCTCTATATAGAAGACTTATCTCAAATTCTGCATAAGGATATATGTAGTCAAAATGGTCAAAAACATCTTCGCCTCATCCATCTATAATTTAGTAAAAAATACGTAGCTTCTTTAACCATAGCCTTAAACAGTAAGACTAACATTACTACTCGAAGGAAACATAAATAGTCTGTCATCTTTGTCATTCTTGAGGAAATTTTGGTAGCAAGCATAATCACCCAGTCAATGAGCCTTAGATCCACGGATGGAGGGGATCCTCTTCTTGATGATCTGTCCATGCTCACTTGAGAGGGGAAGCAGAGTCAGCTGCACCCGTATGGAACAGCTTGCCTTTCCCAGAGCCAACACAGCATTCTACACTGGATGCAGGATCATCTGCTTGGGTGACGTAATCTGGGCTTGGGGGCAGGAATGCCCACTGAGGACTCTGCCCTGGAGATTATACATTCAGAAGCTGTGCTCATTCCGAGTGGCGTCCCTTTGTGCAGTGGAATTCTTCTTTAACAGAAAGCTCAAGAAGCAGTGGCTGCCAGGAGAGCCCCAACCAGCTGATAGACAATAGGGGTAGAGCTGCAGCAGCCCAGGAAATCATGCAAAAGGCTCAGACCTCAGTGATGGTACTACAGTTTTTTAGAGCTGACCCATCTGCTCTACTCTAGAGGCTGGGTAAAAGCCAGCAATCCCATCTCCTGTCCACAAAGAGAGTTTCTTGATCTTCTTCAAGCCTGAAGTGGCATAAGGATGTAGAACTTGCAGGCATACGCACCCTTGGAAAAATAAAAGGCTTTCATTTAAAATAGTCAAGATCCTTAAATTCATATTATTCTTTTGACTGGGCCAGTATCCCCAAAGGGGTATTCTGGTCTGTGAAGACAATGAATCTTACCACTGAACCAAATATATAGCAGAGCTGTCAGCCCTGATGGTTTTCAGACTGTCCTACAGGGTCTGCTGGAAAATCTACAGGGAAAACTGATTTGCTATCTTTACCCCCTCACCCACCACGCTGGGGAATGGAAACAATGAGAGGTAGCAAAGTCAGAGAGATTTCTTTCCCCTCAATGAGCAACACAGGTTTTTGGGTAGAGAGAATTAATACCATTTTCACAAGGGGGAGAGAACATAAAGACCCAGCAGTTCAGGGCAGCTCTACTTTCTTCTTCTCCCTGACTTGTGTAAAGTGGGTCGGTTCCCCCACCCCCATTCCGGTCTTATCCTCCCTACAACCCAAGTTAAAACTGCCTGAGGGAGAAGGAGATGATGGTGCGGGTGGTAGCATGTGTGTGTGGTGGGGGGGAGGGGAGAGGGAGTTGAGTGAAAAGTCTGGAGTTGTTTCTCAGGTCTAGGAGGAGGGAAAATGCCACAACTGCAGGAGGACCGGTGGTTCTGGGAGGCAATGAGAAGATCAGAGTGGGGAGGGGCAGTGCATAATTGATGCGGGTTGGAACAGAGGTGAGGGCTGGTGACAACAGAATTAATTGACTTGTTGCTGGGAGGTGCAGGATTGGTTTAAGTCAATGAGTGGAGGTTTGGTAGAAGGTGTGTGTGCAGAATTGATTGCTGTGGGCAGGTATTGGGCTGGAGAGACACAATTAATTAATTGGTAGTTTGGAGTTTCCAATCAAGAATCCTTTTATGTAAATTTGTGTAATTTAATCAAACTGAAATATACTCTTTTTTTTGGACACAGGATGTTGGTAGGTATGAATGGTTCAGTGATGTTTGTAAACAACCAATGATGACTAATTCAAAGATACCTTTAATTGTCAATTTTATTATTTTAATCTGCATGGTTTATACATTATGTCATTTTCAGAAGCTTTCCTAGTCGGGCTACTTTCCTTAAACAAAATACATACATGGAAGGAAGGGACATCCATGGAAATTATATTAGATTAATGTTTTACGAAGAGCCAAATAAATTAAAAATCACAAACAGTTCCTTCTCTCTCATCAACAAAAACCCTGACACATACAAGCAATGCCTGGGAGAGTAGTGAGAGGGAACAGATTTTTTGTTATCTGTTCACTTGTTATCAGAGGTGAAAGTAAGGCGGTATGCTCCCGTACCACGTACTGGCAAGAGCCGGTGCACCATACAGGGGTGGATCGGCTTCCCCGGGCACAATTTAAAGGGCCTGGAGCTCCCAGCAGCGGCTGGAGCCCCAGGCCCTTTCAACTGCCATCAGAGTCCCCGCTGTGGGAGCCTGGGGAAGGCTGCGGCAGGGCTCTGGGGGCAGTTTAAAGGGCGTCAGGCTCTTTAAATAGCTGCCGGAGCCCTGCCGCAGCCTTTCCAGGGCTCCGACAACAGAAGCCCTGGGAAGGCTGTGGCGGGGCTCTGGCGCCCAAGGAAGGTGGCAGCCGGGCTCCGGCAGCTACTTAAAGGGCCTGCGGCTGGCCGCTGCTACCGCCCCAGGCCCTTTAAACTGCCGCCGGAGCCCCGGGGGGCGGGCGTAGAGGTAGGGTAGTGGAGGGTAGGGGGGAGGCCCCTTACCGGTATGGGGGCTGGGCTGGGGCTGGCTCTGCCCCAGCCCCGCCCCTTCTGGCCACAGCCCCGCCCCTTCTGGGGGCCATAGCTGGCCCCAGCCCACTCCCTGTACCGGTAAGACGCTTCAGTTACTTTCACCCCTGCTTGTTGAATGTCCAGCAAGCTTTCTGCCTGACTGACTGCAGGTCACAGACCAGTTATGTTTTAGAAAAACAACATCCTCTATATAAAAAGATGTTAGCTAAGGATTTTACATAGTTGATGTACCCATCCAAGTATTTTACGTGCTAAATGAATATCTCAAATTCTAAACTCATTTAAAAATGGGTTCTACTATGTTTCTAAAACTGAAAAAATTCAGTGACAAATGTAACATTTTGCAGACTATACTATAATTTAGAATATGTGCCAGGCATGAAGCTTTTCTGCTTCGTTTATTGTTCTTGAAGCCAAATACATAAAAGTTTCTAGCATAAATCCAGAATAAAAAGAGAGAAGCAATCACTTCATGTTGTGATTTATTTAAAAAATCTCTTTAACAGAAGGACTGAATCTTTAAATTCTATCCCACAACTTTATTTTGTTGCTGCTATAGTCCCTGTAGCACAGACATGGCCTTATTTAACCACTACATTAAATCATTAGGGCAGATTGTGAGATGCAACAGGCTTCGAGACTAGGAATATGATGATGACACCCAGCTCTCATTAAAATCTAGTGCAGACAATGCTATTATTTACACCATGCCATTATCTCTCTGCCCCAGTGCCTGACAGAAATGAGCAAACTGGTGAAAAGTAATTGGCTAAAGCAAAACTGGGGTAAGACAGAGATGCTATATATTAATGCTGTTCCTGGACACCATGCAGCAGCAGCAGCAGCAGCAGTTGATAACTTTTCCCGTCTTCTGTTGACCAGAAGCCTGCACTGTCTGCTTAGGTGAGGAATACCACGTCCTAAATCACTGTGCACAGTTTGCTCAGTGCTTCCATGCTTGCTGGAACAACAGCCCAGGCAGCTAATGGTGATGGAACAAGGTGGAATGGGGTCGCCAAATGTGGCAAAGTTCAGGAAGCAGAATCAAGTGAATGAGGGAAGAGGAGGGCCTTGCTGCATCCGCTATACTATAGGAAAGGGGACTTAGTTCTACCCTCAAGTGAAGCTGTGCGTGGACAGTGGTGGGATCCAGAAAATCCAGCCTGGAGCATACAGAGACCTTGTAACCCTTCTGCCAGGTAGTGTTGGCAACAAAAGAGCTGGGTTCTCCATTGAGAGGTTCCTCTTAACATTACAAAACAGAATAGGATCGAGCCCCAACCCAGCAATCAGGGAAAACTACACACCACTGAGGGGCATATCTAAGAGGCAATACTTCCTCACTTAATCAGTGTATAACAAAAGAAGACTTTTACTAAAAGCAGAAGGATATAATAATTATTTTAGGAAAACCCAACAATTCAAAAGGATGCAAATCATAAACACTAGTCCCACAGCATCTTGGGCAGTGTTCTTTGCTCAGTTTCCCACCTTGCAGCTTGAACGTCTGATGGACTAAGTTCCCTTTAACATGCCACTCTCCTTCTGCTGTACCATACTCACAGTTGGTTGTCCAAGATCTGCAAAGTCTCAGAATTCAGGGGTGCTTTCACGTAGGTTCACCTCCCATCCCTGAAGGGAAGGTTCGAACAATGCCTCTGCTGTTGCCATTGCTCATTCTGCTGCTGACCGGTGCCTCTGGCTGTGATGCTGAGTTCTGAGGTTCTGCACTTAGACCAGTTCTTAGTGATTTCAGTTACTAATGAGGGACCTCATCGCTGTGGCATCCTCTGTGTTGCCTTTCACTGCAATACTATCTCCACACCAGGTCTAAGGTTCACCCTCCCACTTCCAGACATGCCCATCAGTGTTTTTAGCTCTTGGTATTTGAAACAAAGACTCTAAGCTGATCCTGATCAGCTCCATCTTTAAGCAGTAGAGCAAGGGTAAGGGACCAGATAGTATCTAGGACTCTAAACAGATTCCTTATGCCCAGAAAGAACACCTGTGCCCTTCTCTGACTTTTACTTGGATTTGCTTAGTGAGTGAGATTCAAGTAGGATTACTGCTCAATTAGGACATATTAAGTATTGTTCTGCTCCCTTTAGTCGTACAATGAGGAAAACAACATTTCATAACCCCTGTACGCAATACTAAACAGAACTTAAACTCAAAATGGGTCACTTGGACAGAGCTGATCTGTGTGCTGTTCACCTAGGCATAGTAAGTGTGTCTGTGCAAATATGGTCTGTTCCTGCAGTCTTTCTCCCCAGTTCATCAGAAGATTGCAGGGGAGAGCTTATTCAGACCGTGGCTTACCCTGGTGCTCTCTATAATTCACTTTGGCACCACGGACATTCAAGTGTTGAGCCTCCTCTCAAATTCACCATAAAAACAACTGGTTCTCCTTCTGGCTCCTACACATCTGTTTGAGTCCCAGGATTTTATAGGTGCAGGAGCTGAAGGTGCTGCCGCAACCCCTGGCTTGAAGTGGTTTCCGTTATTTACAAGGTAAACAGTTTGGTTAAATGGCTCTCAGCACCCCCACAATAAAAACTATTCCAGCACCACTAATAGCAGGGCACTTATATTGGCAGGAGCAAGGCTGTAGTGTAGACACTGACATAGGTTGACATAAAGCAGCTTATGTCAACCTAACTCTGTAGTGTAGACCAAGCCTGAGTATGCTCATTCATTTCATTTCTACCTTTTTTTCTCTTGTTATATGTTATATGTTCTCTTGTTATATGTAAAGGAAAACTGAGCCTTTGAAAGTGTGAATTTCCCTTATTCATCATCAATGGGACGTTTACTTTATAGTCTTGTCTGCACAATCAGCATCTAAATTACCTTTTAAAAATGTTGTAAATAAATGATACAAAAACTAGAAGCCATCTCTGATAACTTCTAAGAGTATGTCTACATGACAAAATGATGTCGACCTAGGTTACATCAATGTACAGCCTCCACAGTAATTAAATTGCTTTTGCATGTCCACACTGTATTCCTTGTGTTGGCAGTGCATGTCCTCACGGGGAGTGCTTGCACTGATTTAACTGTCAGTGTGGAGCACTGTGGGGTGATTTCTGAAAGGCAACAGTTGATGTATGTAATGCAGTGTTTACACTGACTTCGCATCGACCTAACTACATTAACATTGAATCTACACCTCCCAAGGAGTTAGAGTTATTAAATCAGTGTAGTGGGTGAGTTACATGGGTGGGAGCAACAGTTTAGTGTATACACTTACAGAATTAGGTCTGTTGTGCAGACCTGGAGTAAGAGTTGACTGCAGTCTGCCCATAAACACTCAGATATTTGTTTGAGTCAGGATTGGATTGACACAGGATACCATCATTTTTCCTTTATAAAACTGATAAAAAATGTAAACATCATATAGTCAAATATTTAAAGTTGGGCACAAAAAGCTATATATTTATTATTCTTAACTTCTTAAAGTCAGTGGAAGCATGCTAATCCATTATATGCAAGTACACAGTTGACTAAGAAACAGACCAGCTACTTGTGCATACTTTTAACTAATTCTTTTGAGTAAAAAAAAACAAACGTGCTTTGTTAACAGCCATTTCATTTACCATGTTTCATTTGTATTTTTATGTATAAGCATCAGGCTGCATCTGCAGATAACTGTGTTAGGACTTTCAAAATAGCTTACATGCTACATAAATTTATTTTAAATTGTATTATAAAATTTTGTATATTGCTGTGAATATTTTTTAAAATTGCATTTATTTATACAAAAATGGAGTGGATTTTTCAGCATTACCAGTACATTTTATCCTCTGGTAAATTACATTTAATGTCATTTTTCAATATTAAAGCTTACTACATCAGTTTATGTATATGTTTGTGTGTCTCCACATCAGTTCTGTACATATTTTCTTTTTTTAACATGATTTTTTCCCCTGAGTCTTTTAGACTTTTATGTATATACAATACCTAGCTCAATGATCCTTGATTGGGACCTCTGTTTTCTATGACAGTACAAGAAACAAATGATACATTTTGAAAGTATGTATTTTCATGTGTTCATCTGTTCTCCACTGCTCATATTTGCATTATGGTTACCATTATCAAATCCTGCTGGTTTAATCTCTGTAATAACTCCCAAAACTGCCCTTAACTCTTCTTTTTCACTGCAGAAATCCTTTTCGAATCAGTCGTCAAAGTCATCTTCATTCCTGACTACTGCAGCCACATCCTCTTCAGTATTATTAATACTAATATCGCTCAAGTTTCCCAATATCCTTTTGTGAAAATAATGTATTATCATACCACCAAGGACTTTTCTAACTAAAAGAAGGGACCTACTCACAGAAGTTTAGCAGTATCTTGGGAACCTGATACTGTTTACACTTATATAAGTTTGACCTTTACTGGGAGTTATACTGATTGCAGTTGGACTACTCATGAGAGCAAATGTAAAATATCGGGTTGGGGTGGGGGGAAGCTATATAAGAAAAAGACACTGAAATCGGGAGTGTCCCTATAAAATCAGGACATCTAGTCAGCCTATTTGCAGGATTCAGCTCTATACCCTGAAGTTGCATAACTGAGCGCAATTTCTGGGTGTAGACCTGAATCCTACAAATATGCACGTGCCCCTCCCCTCCCCGCTGTTGTAGTGCCCACTATGATCTTTATTCGATCACCTGATAGCCAAATTCATTTCCTCTTCCACAACGCAGTCACCGGGAGTCTTCTCGCAACAGCGCGCAGCGACACAAGCCCCTCCCGTCCTTGCGGACATGGGAAGGAAACCGAAGGGGGTGTGTGGGGGGGGGTCACTAATATTTTGAGGGGTGCAGGCGATACAGTGATGGCTCAGAATGAGCCCCGAGACCGAGCTTGCTCCCTCTGCGCTTCCCGGGGCTCCAGCCTCCAAAGCGAAGCGAGAGAACAGCGTCTACAGCCACCCCTTCCTCGCCCCCAGCTCCTGACTCGCCCAGCCCCCGCCCACGCTGCTGAGCCAGCCCCTGCCCCGCCCACAGCTAGCCACGCCCCCGCTCCTCATTTCCCTCCTCCCCCCATAGCGCGGCTGGAAACGCTGGGTGGGCGGGGCGCTGTTGCGGGTAAGGGCAGCCGCTTCAACGCGGCGCCCTTCCGCTGGTGGGCACGCGCGTAGGAGCGCGCATGCGCTGCGGCTCTGGGACTGTGCGGGGCGGCGAGCCTGCGCAGAAGGCGAAAGGGGCCGCGGGTCCCGCTCTGGCCGCACGCAACCGGAGCCGTGATGGGCTGAGGCGGGTCCGCGGCTCTGGGCGGAGCGGGGCCCCTCCTCCCCCGAGCATGGAGAGAGCCATGGAGCAGCTCAACCGTCTCACCAGGTCGCTGCGCCGCGCCCGCACCGTGGAGCTGCCCGAAGGTGAGAGGGGAGGGGAGCGGGACGGGGGTTCCTCGATCCAGCGCCATCCCCGGCCGAGGGGCACGTCCGTGCCCGCTGCCCCCTCCCCGCGCGGGGGGACTCGCTGCAGCCGCTGGCCTTAGGCCGGGACTGTCCCCATGAACTCGGGACCTCTGGTCGGCCCAGGTCCGGGAGCCGGACCCGCTGAGGAGCGCCGAGATTTAACCCCCCCGGCAGCCCCGGCGGGCGCTTCCCTGCGGCGCCGCTTGCCCCGGGGACTGGCTTCCCCTGGCGCGTCGCCTTCAGCCGGGAGCGGCGTGGCGGCGGAAGGGTATTCCGCCGCCCTGGGGGCCTGTGCCACCTGCTTGAAAAACTGGGGACGTGTCCTGCCACCTCGGGCATCAGTCAGTAGCTTGGGGTCCCGAGCTAGGACCGGGCAGAGCGCCAGTGAAAAGCCCGGGCCCACCGGGCTGTTTTTGGGCATGGGGAGGTGACTGGGATTCTCAAACTGGATCTGCACCGAAAGTGTAAGTTAATTTAGCTACGTTGCTCAGGGGTGTGAAAAAAGATGTCATTCAGCTGACCCAGGGTAGACACCGTTAAGCGGACAGAACAATTCTTCTGTTGACCTAGTTGGTACCTCTTGAGGGGGTGGGTTTACCACAGCAGAGGGAAAACCCCTTCCCTTGCTGTAGCGCTTGTAGTGTGTACAACCTTACTGATGTACTGTCCCTGGACACTACTCAGGGGTTGTTTTAGAGACTGTTCTCTGGCTAGTAGCTCTCCATTCCTCTCTTTTCCTAGTGAAAGGGAGGAAGAATTTCTTTTCCTTCTTCCGCGCCTTGCTCTG
This sequence comes from Dermatemys mawii, assembly GCA_007922305.1. Taxonomy (NCBI): domain Eukaryota; kingdom Metazoa; phylum Chordata; order Testudines; family Dermatemydidae; genus Dermatemys; species Dermatemys mawii. The sequence continues at coordinate 53,497,225 of ML677333.1, read as the reverse complement.
CCTCAACCGTCCTGGCTACTCTGGGGGTCTTCCCTCATGATTTTAGTTACTATGGTAATACAAATAAATAGCGACTGGGGGAAATGAGTTAACCTCTAGCTTCTGAAGAGCAGCAGTAAAAACTGAATAATCCTGTTAGGCTTGGTCTAAGCAGGAAGCAGTAAGGACATAAAATCACACCTGCAGGTATACTGACTTTGTTAAATTGGTGCAACTTTGTGTGGACAGGTGTGCTCTGAATTGTCATAAACAGTTCTATGCAATGTTGTCATAATTGGGTTGGTGCCAGACAAGGTGGGTGAGGTTATATCTATCTACCTATCTACCTACCTATCTACCTATCTATCTCCATCCAACTTCTGTTGATGAGAGAGACAAACTTTTGAGATTACAAAGAGCTCTTCTGGTCAGTTTTAAACTGATATTAAAAGTTCAGATGCAAAAGTTGCACTGATTTAAGTGAGGTTATATTAAATTAATGCAATGTCTATGTGCAGATAAGCCCTTATTTTCATTTTGGGAAATCTGTACAGAGGCAGTAGTGTTGTATATCTGCAGACTCAGGAAGATAATATCTGTTTATGTTTAGAAGCTTGTTGTAATCTGTTATGACTAGAAATTTAGCATTTAAATGAAAGCTTTAATTCTCAGAAACTAATGGGTTCAGCCTCCTCATCTTGGCGGGGAAAAAGAAATCCGCTCACCAGTAATGAGTGGGCAAATGTCTCTTTAAACCATTCTAATGCAAGGCTTTGCGTCGACTCTGACTTGACACTCTTTAATTAAAGAAAAAGGACATTGTAGGGCTTTGTTCATTGCTTGATTTTGTTACAAAAAAACCCCCACACTTGTAAAGTGTGAATATTTTGTAACTGACAGCCCTGTAAACTCAACCAGGGCTTTGAGTCAAATTGTGTCTTCATCTCCAGCATCATCACTGGTAATGATGGTTCTTCAGGGAAAATTATGCCTTTAGTGATACTGGAACATTTACAAAATCTTCAGTAGTAAACAAGTACTGTTGCTGATATGCAAAATGGAAGAGAATCCTGCACATTCACTCTTAGTTGTGTTAACTGTGCAGGACGAAACAGAGTTTAAAATATATATACTCTTTGTCTTCAAGTGTATATCACTCTGCACAAAGATTGAATAAAAAGGTTAATTTCATTGTAAATTTCGTTATTTAACTAAGTAAAGAACACTCTCTTCTTTGAGCTGTACCTGTTCTTTGAACAAATAGGACTTTGTTTACTAATTCCTCTTAAGGGCTAGATTTACCAAAAACTTTACAAAACCAATCCCAAGCCACCCTTTCTGAGAGCTTGTCTATGCAGAGTTTTAGCGATTTAACTATATTGTTTAACCAACCTAATTAAATCTCCACAGCTGTCTAGTATGGAAGCCTTTATACTGGTATAAAGATACTTACGAAAGATTGTGCAGATTTAACCGCTATACGTCTGTTTCTAAATTGATATAGTTAAATTGGCATAAACTGTATATGGCGTAAGACCAGACTTAAGTTTCTGAGCCAAGTTTAAAGTTACTAGTGAGAGAGCATTTACAAAGTACATTTCATACTAATTCACCTGTTTCTATTTTATATTCTTTTGTTAATGCTGAATATTTTAATTCCTTCATATCTTATACTATATCAAAAATCAGTTTAGGTATTGCAGTAAATGTTTTGGGTTTCTTTACATTTCCTTGAAAGTATTAACTTTTAAAAATAACAACATTCCGGTACTCCCTGGGAAATTCTGCACCACTGCATGTATGCGGAATTAATGTCCCCTGCAGATTTCTTTGTTTCCTTGTAGAAAAATGACCTCTTACTGGGAAGCAAAGGGAAACTGCAAGAGTCGTCATGTGCCCCCCTTGTCCCCCATCAGCACAGGGTTGTCATTTTGGGCACCTGGAGCAGCTGATGGAGAGGTAAATCTTGGAGGGGGCTGAGGATGCCCTGGTCAGTGGCTCCTACCCTGTGTCAGGCTCAGCTGCTAGTCCTGGCTGGGGTAGGGGTAGCGTCGGACAGGACTTCCTCTTCCCCTGCAAGGAGCGGCTAGGGCTGGTTCAGACCCACCCCCAGAAACCTCACAAGATGTGCCCCTCCTGCAACTTATTTCACATACATGCTGGCAGTTTTTTAAAGGGGTGTAACGTGTTGTCAAAAATATTTCAGCTGCACACACCATTCAGATTTGCTTCTACGTTGGCTTAGCAATTGCAGCTGAAATCTTGCGCTCTTTTAACAAACTGCATTAGGCATAATTTAAAGATCTTCTCTTCGCTTTCATGTTAGGATACTTTACTCTTCTCTCAGCATATTCATCTTTAGATATTCCTGCCCCCCATTGTTCTTCAGCTGCTGGAGGAGGGGCCATTGTATGGGGAGTTGTCCACCTAAAATCCCCCGCTTCGGGTTGCCTGCACCCAGAACCCTCCCACCAAGCATCTCCCTTTGCATCCGGACCACTAGCTCTGTTCTCCCTGACAAGCCCACCTCCTCTGCACCTGAACTACCCTGATGAGCTCTCTGCACCCCACTGAGCCCCAAACAGCTGCACCTAGACCCCCACCCCATTAAGCCCCAAACAGCTGCACCTGGACGCCAAGCCCCGCTGCCCCAGCATCCAGACCCTCACGTTCTGAGCTGATCCCTCCCAAGTCCCCTCCCCCTATTGGACCTCCTTCCCCTGCACCCAGAAACCCCTTCCCCAGTGAGTCCCTGTGCATCCAGATTGCCCTTCACCTGGATCTCCCCCATACTAAGTCCCTCCGCACTTGGATCCTGCCAGGCTGAGCCTGCTTGCCAAACACCTGGATTGGAGGCCAGGGCTCAGCGTGCATGTGAGACTCCATCCCTCTTGCTCACGGTCTTGGTGCATCTGGTGTGGAGGTGCAGGGCCTAGGGTGTTTCTGGGCCAGGTCCGTCCGGGCTTTGCACTGTCAGAGTCTGGTACAGCCTCACCATTGAGTCCGTGTTTCAGGGTGGGATAGCTGCAGGGTAATCTCCAACCATTAACCTGTGCTTCCCACTACTCTATCTAATCTAATCTATACACTCTTATAGGTGCATCCACATTTGATTTGACAAATCAAATATGCAGAATTTTACAGAATTTTGAAATATTCTGTGCTGAATTTTTATTTTTTGGTGCAGAATTCCCTCAGGAGTAATTCTGCTAGAGTTTTTGAACCCAAACATTGTAGCTTTATGCTAGCTGGAGCCAGACTTTGTCAGAACCAAAAAGTGAAACTGTCTAGGGGGGGGAAAAAAGGGAGAAATTGACTATTTTTCATTGTAAAAGTTGAGACAAAAAAAGTCAACAGCATTAATAGTATTAAGAAAATTAGATTTTAAAAAATCATTTTACTAACATCAGTAACACAACTATGAAAATATGTAAATACAGGAAATCTAAAATATCCTTTTAAAGCAACTTAGATGGTACTGAGACAATTCAGTAATGAGTTTATCAGCAATCTGGAGGATAAACTAAAAATAAAATTAGTAATGTACATTTTTCTTATTTAGAACAGTTTGCCTTCACCCACAGTAGTATCACTACTTCATCATAAAATATTTTAACATTTTCTATATAAACAGCATTTTTCTTTTAATAATTTGTCAATCTCTATTTAGATCTATCATACAGAGTAAATAGTTTGTTCATCTACAGTAACATCTGAAAACAGACAATTACTGGATAAATTTACACAAGATTTTATAGTAACTGAATAATCTAATTTCTGCACAGATAATGAAACTGCTGTCTATACACTCATGCCAATGGTTATGGCTGACCAGCACAGGTGAGTGTTTCTTCCTACAGGTTTGTGTGTAAATTACTACTTTTTAAATTGCCTTATTTGTAAGGTTTCAACCATTAGCCTGTCTGTAACGTCAGTCCAAATGGTAATAACAATAAACATCTTCCATAGTAGAAGTCTACAACTAAATATTTTTAAGGGCATAGAAGGCAACATGTTTAGTTGAGCTCTGTTTATTAAAGTAGTGTTGGCTCCAGGGTTTCTGTTGCTGAGTTACCATCCAGGGTCACAGAGGCCAAGTCTGTGCTACATACTTTCTTTGATATAACTACATTGCTTACTGGTGTGGATTTTTCACACCCCTGTCAACATGGTTATATTGACCGTAACCACCTGTGTAGACAGCAGCATGTTGGTGAGAGAGCTTTTCCTGGCGACATAGCTACTGCCTTTTGCGGAGGTGTTTTCGGCTTAGAGCATCTTCTGCAGAAGTGCTACAGCGACACATCGACATTGTTACAGCTGTGCTGGTGCAAGTCTGTAGTGTTGACCTGCCCAGAGGAAAGATTCTTATATAGCTGGGATCCAGCCCACTGAATGCCCAAATCTACAAATGACTATGTATATACTTAATGTACCTGAGAAATCCAGTTGACTCAATCCTGGAAATGGCTGTGTGTGTGCTTAAGACCAGGCGTTTGAATTTGGTCCAGTGATGGAGAAGGAGCCAGTATATAATAAGTACTGGGAGAACAAAACAATGGCAGTTTCTTTGTGAATGAGATATAGCACTAGGAGTCGATCTACTGTTGGTATTGAGACTCATAGTATCTTATCTCTAGAGGAGATTGTCCAACTTGTGTTGATGTGACAAATGATGGCTGGGAGACTTCTTAAATGGCAGTGGTTTGGGAAGTGAGGAAGCCGTTGGAATCTGTCTGAGGGATTTGTCAAGCGAGTTGATTGCTACTTCCTTGCCCTGTTGAGTTTTGTAGGCAAGTAAGAAGCGCTGAAATTTGTTGATCTGATATCAACGTGGACGTTGGTCCTTCTCCACAATATGTTTATGCTGACACATATACGAGAGTTTCAATTACTTGGCCTCCTGGACACCACAAACAGAATTGCAAGTATCCAGGTTGTTTCAACCTAAGCCTAATTTGAAATGTGTGTATCTTCTAGTTAATTCTGTGATCTATTCAGGCTTATATGGCCATATGTCTTACATGTCAGACTTTTTGCATAATAATGGAAATTCAGTCTAACAGTCTTCCTTAAATTTTATTGGCACTTTTTCCTTCTAAACTTGGTGTATGCATAGGGAACTTGCCAGAAATGTGGACAAGCGAACATTTAGTGAAGTAGGGTGAAGTATTGGTATATATTTAATTTATAATTGCCTAAAGCAAAGTCAATATAGTGCTTACGACACTAAAGAAATTTTTGAACATCTTATCCCAGTCCACATTAATGTACATTCGAAATAACCGCACAATAACAACACACATTTGTTGATGTCCATTTGAACTAGGAAGTGGAAGAGCAAGGGTTAGTAGGTTAGTATTCAGGTATTTTAACTGAGCTGTGGAGCCCTGTCTTGTTTATAGGATGTAAGGGAGAAAAATGGTACATTGGGATGAAGTATTCAGATGAAACCAGATGAAGTATTCAGTCATGCAAATACATTGTATGTTTTGGTGCATATGTGAAAGTGGGTAAAACTATATTTAGACTTTTTTCCCCCCCTAACACACAATTCTATCTGCTTAAGGTCTGTTTCAGAGCTACTGTCAAATTCAAAATTTGATGTGAATTATGCATTTGGACGTGTGAAGAGGAGCTTGCTTCATATTGCAGCAAAGTAAGATTTAGCACTTTTGAATTGTTTGGGAGATGACTTGTCTTAAAGGATTACATTACCACAGAAATCTAGAGCAATAAACTGGAAAACCCTTCGGTGCATATTTGTTGCTATATTTTCCCCCTAACCTTTCTTGAATTAATTACCAGTATGCACACTTGCCCCATCAAGAATAACTTTTAACACACAACCAAGCAGCTTACACTCAGGATTTCAAGTGGCCTTCCATATCCTAACAAGCTTGTGTATAGGAAACATTAACTGCTGATGATTGCTTTTTCATCCCTTTTGAAATAGGACTGCTATGGGAGGAATAAAGCCTATTTACGGTGTATGTTGGTTAAAGAGTTACCCCTGCAGTTATTAGCTGCCTGAGCTTTGCTATTCCAGACTTGCTTTCTCCCTATCTAGTAGACAGTCTGCTTTTTGTTGGAAGTATTCAGTCATTCTGTCTCATGGTAATGACATCGAGGAAGTGGGAAGCACTCCACTACTCATTAGGTGCTTTGCTGTCATAAAATGGTGGGCATGTACTTTTCTGCTCAGTTATGAACAGAAGAATTCGAGGGAAGAATTTGAGCCTGTGTACTGAATATTTCTAATGCTTTTAGATCCAGGCTGAAGTCCTTGCCTGTAAATACGAAACACATGATGTCAAATTATTTTTAATCCGTCTGGTAAAGGAACTCCTCACTTAACATTGTAGTTCTGTTCCTGAAAAATGTGACCTGAAGCAAAACGATGTTAAGCAAGTCCAGTTTCCCATAAGAATTAATGTAAATGAGAGGGCTAGGTTCCAGGGAAATCTTTTTTCCACTAGAAAAAAAACTACACCGGACCCTCGGTATAGCCCGGGCTTAGGGATCCTTGCGCAGTTCTGTGCTAATGCGGGGGATGCGTTGCCATGGATCCCAATTTAAAACGACCGTGCTGTATACGAACCCGCGCTATAGCGACATGGGCTATAGTGAGAGTCCTCTGTGTGTGTGTGTGTGTGTATGTATGTGTATATATATATATATATCTTAGTCATCCTGGTTAACATTGTTTTGTTGTTACGTTGCTGATCAATGCTCGTTGAAAATTCTACAATGCTCCCTTCTAACATTGTTTGGAAGCCACTTGCTTTGTCCACTACTTGCAATCTCTCTCTCTGTCTGCCCGCCCTCCCTCCTCTCCTGCTGCTTTGTAGTGTGTGTGTGTGTGTGAATTAACCCTTGAGGGCTCAGCCAATTGCTAGTTCGTTTAGCAGTAAGGCATTTCCTGGGAACTATCCCACCCTTTGGCTCCTTCCCCTCAACCAAACTTCACAATCATCACTGTGTACCAGTATTAAATTATTTAATAAAACTTGTACTCTGTGTGTGTATACACACAGAGTACAAGTTTATTAAACAATTTAATACTGGTACACAGTGATGATTGTGAAGTTTGGTTGAGGGGGAGAAGTCAGAGGATGGGATAGTTCCCAAGGGTTGCCTTATTGCTAACTGATGAACTAGCAATTGTCTGAGCCTTCAAGGGTTAATTCTTTGTTAATGTAGCACTCTACAAGGCAGCAGGAATGGAGGGAGGGGAGACAGCATGGCAGACTGAGACAGACACACACACTTTGTGTGTGTGAGAGAGAGATGCGCATTTCCCCTTTAAGTATGCTGACCACACTGTTAAGTACACTGCCTTGTTAATTAGATCAGCAAGCTGAGACCGCAGTTGCTGCCATCCTGAGCCCTGTCGTGTATCTCCCCTGCTCTATGGAAGATGGGATAATTAGGGTTCAGGAACAGGGGAGATGGGGACACCCTCACATTAGCTCTCCTCTCCCCTGCTCTATGGAAGATGGGATAATTGGGGTTCAGGAGCAGGGGAGATGGGGACACCCTCACATTAGCCCCTCCTCTTCCCCCACCCAAAGAGGAGTCTCTGGGTGCAGCTCCAAGGCAGAGGGCAGGAGCAGCACGTGGCAGTGGGGGAAGGGATAGCTGAACTGCTGGCAACTGATAGCCTGCTGGGCAGCTGCTGCAGAGGGAACTATGGGGAGGGGAGAGTTGAGAGGGGGCTGTTGGTCCACCGTGGTTCCAAGCCCCCATCAGCTAGCTGCAACGGGCTGCTCTTTCTGCAGCCAGTGGACAAAGCAGGCTGCTGCTAAACGACGTTAGAAGGGAGCATTGCACAACTTTAAACGAGCACGTTCCCTAGTTGATCAGCAACAAAACATCGTTAACTGGGACAACTTTAAGTGAGGATTTACTGTAGTAGAAGTAGGCTAAACGTTGCATATTTGTATTGCTCCTTTATTATAAGGAAATTTTACATTCCTAAGAAACAAGTAGTAATGTCATTTTAACTAGAGTGGAACTAGAATATCTTCACTTTCCCCCTCCTCCTGACTATCTTAATTGTTATCAGCAAGCTGTCTACTCCACCACTATGGAAGCATTGCATGGTTTCATAATAGGTAAACTAAGCTCAGAACGTGGCCATAGCAATAAACTTAGAATATGTGTCCAAGTTTTTAATAATGTTCCTTATGACCAAGATATAATTGATTAACTTTCTGATTTCCAACTCCTTCTCCTCATGCCCATTTAAAACTTTCTTGATGGCAAGCTATGGTAATGCTGGATATTCTTAATATACTGACTAGGGCAGTCAATTAATCGTAGCTAACTCACACGATTAACTCAAATGAACTGCGATTAAAAAATCACAATTGCACTGTTAAACAATAGAATACTAATTGAATTTAAGTATTTTTGGATGGTCTACATTTTCAAATGTATTTTCTGTTACAACACAGAATACAAAGTATACAGTGCTCACTTTACATTATTTTTTATTACAAATATTTGCACTGTAAAAAGATAGAAGAAATATTTTTCAATTCACTTCATACAAGTGCTGTAGCGCAATCTCTTTATCCTGAAAATGTCACTTACAAATGTAGATTTTTTTCGTTGTTGTTACTTAACTGCACTCAGAAACAAAACAATGTAAAACTTTTGAGCCTACAAGTCCACTCAGTTATACTACTTGTTCAGCCAGTTGCTTGGGAAAACAAGTTTGTTTACATTTACGGGAGATACTGCTGACTGCTTCTTATTTACAATGTCACCAGAAAGTGAGAACAGGCATTCGCATGGCACTTTTGTAGCCAGCGTTGTAAGATATTTACATGCCAGATATGCTGAACATTCATATGTCCCTTCATACTTGAGCCACCATTCCAGAGGACATGCTTCCGTGCTCATGATGTTTGTTTAAAAAAAAAATGCATTGATTAAATTTGTGACTGAACTCGTTGCGGGACAATTGTATGTCTCCTGCTCCGTTTTACCCACATTCTGCAATATATTTCATGTTATAGCAGTCTTGGATGATGACCCAGCACATATTTGTTTTTAAGAACACTTTCACAGCAGATTTGACAAAACGTGAAGAAAATACCAACATGATATTTTTAAGGATAGATACAGCACTCTGTGACATTGCACTGTATATGTTTTATGGAAATATGTTTGTGTGAATATAATATAACTGAAATATGATGCCTTACAAGAGACCTTTTGCATGAATCACTACAAAGCTTATAATCTGAATGTGTTCATCCTACCTGTGTGGATGGAACATTCTTGAATATAAAACTAGAAATACAAAGTATTACTTTGAGGCCCCACATTGCGCAATTACAAAAGTAATTATGCAATGTGTGGGCCATTAATGGTGGTTTAGGATCTTGATGGCTCCCATTAACTAGGACAATTAGTTGTAAATGGCTCTGTTTACTTTTAAGCCTTCCTGTATACATGGATGCTAGCCAGTGAGTAATGAAGTCTCACAGGACATGTGAACACGTCACATGATATGGGAATCCATGTTAGATCTGGTGATTTAGAGAGGTGGTGGAATCTACTTCCTTAGAGGTTTTTAAGGTCAGGCTTGACAAGGCCCTGGCTGGGATGATTTAGTTGGAGATTGGTTCCGATTTAAGCGAGGAATTGAACTAGATGACCTCCTGAGGTCCCTTCCAATCCTGATATTCTATGGTTTGGTCTTGAGTCCATTAAACTAAGATTAGTAACTTTTTCCCTGTAATGTTAGCTAAATATTGTATAATCAGTTCTCACTCCAGCAGAGCATCCTTTAAAAAAAGTAACCTAAGCTTTCAAGTTGTGTTAAAAAAAAAAAAAAAAAAATCTAGTGACATTAAAGCCAAATTTTGTGCTGACTTCAGTCTATGGAAGTTAATGAAGTTGCATGACTGTATGTCAGTGTAGAATTTGACCCTTAAAGATGCTTGCTATGGCTTACCATTAAAGTTTTACTTTATTGATTTTTGCCATTTCCTTTCTTTCCATACCTCCATCCAAGCTGTGGATCAGTTGAATGTCTAGTTCTGCTGTTAAAAAAGGGAGCAAATCCTAACTACCAGGATATTTCGGGATGTACACCCCTTCATTTAGCAGCTAGAAATGGGTAAGAAAACTATTCCTTCTGAAAGCATGCTGATTTTACTTGGATTATAGACCCGTTTTAAGAACGTGTTATAATTTTGGTTTGCATATTGGTTAAATTATGTTTTGTACTTTTGAAAGCAAAGTAAAACCACAGAATGTGTACCATAAAAATGTCATTTTTAAAATTTTAAATATTGATCTATCTAAATAAAACCAAGCAAGAAACATAAATTTCTACGACTGTTTAAGCAGTTTTGCTTCTCATCACTTTGATAGTTGGAGAGATATTATTTAGTGGCTAATAATAATAAAACTCTTATTGCAGTGTTGTAATTGTATGTAATACAACATTTGGCAATGAACAAGGTTAATATATTAAAGTAGTAAAGCATGGATTGGATTAGTCAGGATCTGGAAAACAAAGTTGAAGTGTTTTCACTGTTGGGATTGATATTTAGATAGCAAGAAATTTAACTCTTTCTGAAGAAACATCTTCTGTAAGACAAAAGCTCAGGCCTTGTCCACACTACACAATAGTGTAGACAAGGCCTACTTCCGACGAAGTGGGTATTGGCCCACGAAAGCTTATGCTCTAAAAAAATTTTAGTTAGTCTTTAAGGTGCCATAAGACTCTTTGTCACTACTACACAGTATTGTTGACAAAAGCTCACTTTTGTTGAGTAAATGGTGTAGATGTACACACTGAAATGCTCCTCCCACCAATGTAGCTCCCCTGCTATGCTGATATAAGACGACCATCTCAACAAGAGGCTTAGGGCTTATGTTGACATAGTTAGGGCCTTGAAGCGTCTGTGCTAACACTACAGTCCTTATGTCAGTTGTTGGCTATCAGTCTTGGCTGCTGGAGGTGTGAAATTGATAAGAAGCAGGTTCTGGGCTCCTGATCCCTGTTGCTGCTCGTTCTCCCCTCCAAACCCTGGCCCCACATTAGGAATCCTAGAGCACAGCAGCTGACTGGACTCCAGGTACAGATCTTCTTGACAGAGGCAAGAAGTCTCAGGCGGCTTCTGTGCCCTCTCCCCTCCTCCCTGCTTCTGGCATGTTTGATCTGCCTCTGGTGAGGATGTGCACCACTGACAGAAGTAGGGTAGTATGGACATTAGCCACCACAGTAACTGTTGCGGTGGCTATAAGTTGATCTAACACTGGTTGACTTATCTTAGTAGAGTAGACATGTTCTATTAATACCATACATGTAATATTAGGCTAAGAGGGCTTGGCCTAGCTGTGCTCCCTCTTATCTGGTAGTGGATTTCTCTAGCCATCCTGCTGATGGCTGGTTAAGTGTGGTGTGTATATATATATATATATATATATATATATATATTTTTTTTTTGGAGGGAAGAGGGGGCATCTTGAGAATAACACCACTTAAGATCTCTGACTCGCTGCCTCCCATCTGACCCTTTTCACTGTGTACATGAATGCCTGATGCCTTTTCACTCTCCGCCTTTCTTGTCGTGTGACAAGATACCCTCTTCAAGGGTCTGGGAAAGAATATATTTATAAGTTCTCTAGGTCAGCGTATGTGAGTGATGTTATGATAGTGTAGATGATGGGAAATGCATTTAACAATCAGAAGAAGTTGAACTGAAAATATGCTATGTCAAGTAAACAAAGTGAAGTGAAAAAAAGAGAGAGTACTTATCTTAAGTGGTATAATGTAATAGTAACAGAATTTTCAGAAGTAAATCTAGCTCTTCAAGTTGTCCCTTTAAAAGCAGGTTCAATGTTAACAGTGATTCTAGGGCTGGATTATTTTGCTAAAAGAACAAGTTTATTGCTGTCAACAATCACGCTTGCACTAAAGCAAAAATCCACATGAAATTAACAAAACATGTGCCTATCAGCCATACCACTTTGCTCTTTGAAGGCTGGGGAGAGGCATGAGCTTTATAGCCTAAACTCCAGCCTGAGCTGCAACTTGCAAGTACTGTCCCTGCAGCTATTTCTAGTGTGAGACCGAATCTGTGGACATATGCTGCTGCATGCTGTGTTGACATAGCCAAAGAGCCTGAGGGCTTGGTTACACTAGCATTTTATAGCGCTATAAAGCCCCGAGTGCTATAACCTCCTCCCCGTCCACACTGGCAAGGCATGTAGAGCGCTATAACCGCGGAGTTATAGCGCGCCTGGTAATCCACCTCTGCATGGGGAATACGGGCTGTAGCGTAGTTGCTGTAGCGCTACAGCAAGAATGTGGACACCCACTGCACTACAAGTGATCTCTTGAGATGCGTAGAGCCATTTAAGGCAATTGATGCATCTTCCCTTTTGTTTTGAACTCGGCTGGAGGAATGCGGAAACACCTCTTTAGAGTTTCTCTCTTAACTTGGCAGATAAGCAATGCAAATGTTTAAGGAGGGGGCCTGTGTGAGAACAAAGCCTTCTGTGAACGGAGGCTCGCTGACAGGCTTTCAGAAGAACGGTAAAATCACTGGCTCTCTCCCTTCGCATACACACAACGCGTCCTCCTCACCCCCCTCATTTAAAAAGCACGTTGCACCCAGCTGAATGCTGGAATACCTGCCCTAATGCGCTGCTCTTAATGCTGCATTAAGTGCCCCAAATGTGGCCATGCTATACTGCTGGCGCGTCTGAGTGTGGACATACAATAGCGCTATAGTGACAGAGTCCTGTGGCACCTTAAAGACTAACTGAAATTTTTTCAG